>CM067167.1:245417726-245657680 GCA_034093135.1 Erigeron breviscapus | reverse complement strand
GTTATCCAGGGAGCTTTCTTACTCTTACTTATTGTGATTTAAATTACAATTTTAATTGCATTAAGATAAGTCATATAAGGGTTAGTAGTAATTTCATGCATTATTTCTTACTCTTTAAACTAGACCCGAGGCTTTTAGCTCCCAACCCTTTCAAATCCGCGGACATGAGTTTTAAAATTACTTACTTGAAGATACCGTGTCGCAATGGAATGTTTGAAATTTTATATGTTCGGATGAAAGGGTGGATATTTTCTTTAGATTTTATTGAAAGTATGAAAAGGTTTTGTTCAATGAAATGGAAATTGCATAAGGTGAAGTATATGGTGCGGGTAATGGTTAAATTAAAATTCACATACTATTCGCCTTATTCGCGTAAACCGCCCGACACTTTAAGTGTGGGGGCGTTTAAGACCCCACCATGGTAAATTTTGGGGGTAAGAGTCTAGCTAACGACTCGTTAATAAATTAAGCGCTTCTCGGGAGGCAACCCGTGTGTGTTTTTATTTCATTTTCATTCATTTTTGTTTCTTATATTGAAAAAACCAAAAACATTTGAAAAATCAAAAAAACCAAAAAGATTTTCATTTTCTTATTAGTTATGTTTATTTTTTCGTTTTTATAGCTTTTTGTTGAGATGTGCAGGTCCCGAAGTGTCCAGATGTGTTACGGTAAGTCAAAACGAGCCAAGGTAAGTTTTTCGTGTCGAAAACTGAGTCTGTGCGCCGCACAGCCTTTTTATGCGGGGCATACGCACTTTTGAAAAAATTTCTGTGATAATTATGATCAGTTTGTGCGCCGCATAGAAAGCCATGCGCCGCATATCGGGTTGCTTAAAATTTTGTTTCTGAAATTCACATCTGTGCGCCGCACAGATCTCTTGTGCGCCGCATAGTTGGGTTTTGACCAGTTTTGACCGTTTTTGACTTGTTTTGAATTGGATTGGATGTTAAGATAAGTGGGGCCCATGAAAATCTGGCCATTCTCTTTTAGTTTTGGGTCATGGGATTCGAAAAACACACACAACAAACATTCAAAACAAAAGTTTTCTATGTTTTCTTTAAAGTTAATTGCAGGATTCGTCCCTGTGGTTTACACACTTTCGTGGATTACATCCCCCCCTGAAATAGTTAGTCAAATACACCCAAACTATCAAGATTAGTTGCGCTTTTCGTCCAAACTATCAAGATTAGTTGCGCTTTTCGTCCAAACTATCAAGATTAGTTGCGCTTTTCGTCCCTGTGGTTTACACACTTTCGTGGATTACATCCCTCCCGAAATATGGAGAGGGACGTAAAGCGCAACTAATCTTGATAGTTTGGGTGTATTTGACTAAATATTTCAGGGGGGGATGTAATCCACGAAAGTGTGTAAACCACAGGGACGAATCCTGCAATTCTCTCAATACAAACCGATCCCACACCCTTTCAATTCGAATTTTCTTCTATTTTTCTTGATTTATCATCATGGTTCGTGGACAAAGGGTATGTTTCTTATCTCTTCTCTATTTCCATTTGTTTCTTGCATTGATGATGTGAATAGGTCCGAAAATTTTCAAGATTTTTCAAATTAATTTCAATTAAAACAAAATTACTTGATTCTTTGATATGGGTTATGTGTTTAAGGATGATTGCACTTGATTTTAACAAGTAATTTGTGTTTAATTTGAAATTTTCGGATCTAGGGTTCATAAGAAATTCGAAAAAGTTTGGGGCTTTTGATTGTTATTGCTTGGGGATGGTTTGAATATGCGTTAATTGAATGTATCTAGTTTCGATTTGGATTAATTGCATGTTTTAGGTTAGAATTTGAAATTAGGGTTCTTAAGTATGAATTAAGTTTGGGGGAAATTGATGTATGATGTTGTTTAAGGTTTGGGTATGCTTAATTTGATATTAATTTGTTAAACATCATTGATTTGGTTTGTTTGATTCGAAATTGGTTTGGAAAAAGGTCATGTTGACTTTTGTTGACCTGGTTTGTTCTTGAAGATGATTGAATAGTGTTTGAATTTAGGTGGGAAGTGATTTAATTGGATAAAAGTGCAAGAAAAACAAATATTTTCTGAAAATTGGTTTATGCGCCGCACAATGGAGTGTGCGCCGCATATCGGGGCTGAAATGCTACAGGAATTGTTGAAGGGTTGGTTCTGTGCGCCGCATGATATCTGTGCGCCGCACAGACTGTTCTGTTTCGTATATTTTTCGACTTTTCGTGCTTTGTTTTGGTTTGTTTATGGTATGGTTGATGTTCTACTGTGATTATAAGAATGTTTTGTGTGTTTTTGCAGAGAGGGAAGGAGGTAGCTTCGTCAAGTGCACCCGCCTTTGTTCCGGGAATTGTTGATGGGAATGATTACACGAATCCGGAACCAAGTGATCCTTTCACATATAAGGATATTCCATTGGATGCTAATGCACAGAATTTGCCACCAGATACTCATCTATGGTTGACATTCCCGGGTTCTGAAGGGCGTGAAAGAATACATTTTCTTAATAAGTTTCAGGAAATTCGATATCATGGGGTAATGCAACCGAGAATTTTTAATTGGAGAGAGTTTGCAAATTTGGGGATTGCTGATGAGCTGAAAGGGATGTTGGAATGTAAGTACCGGAATTCCAACGGTCAGATTAAATCTTATAGGATGTGGATGGAAGCTTTTGATTGTGATTATCCACCTGTTCGAGAATGGTGCTTGGAGTTTTTGAGTACTATTCGAGTGGACACTAGGTTGACTGGGAATGAGTTTAATAAAAAGAAGGTTATTCATTTTAGGGCTGGTGGGATTCAGAGGCACTGTTCCGTGCCTGAATTTCCTTATTTGACGGGGATGCTGGGTGAACGGTCTTTGTCAGATATTGATGGTTATGATTTTCTTTGTCATGGGGTGTTTGATAAAGGTGTTTCTGGGTTTGATGATGACAAATCTGTTCATAAGTATTGGAGAGAGATTGGAGGTACGGGTGATGTGAGGTCGTCTACCAGTCGGCATACTGAGATTGCCGATCCATTGATGCGGGTCTTGCATAAGATGATCACGCATTGTTTCTTAGCTAGAGGTGACCATGCTGATAAGGTCACTCCTCAGGATGTATGGTTGATGAGATTGTTTAAGGAGGGGGGAGCTTCCCGTTATGCATGTGCTCCTATGTTTTGGAACGTTACATGGCTACTCACCGAGATCCCGACCTTTTCTGTGGGAATTACATTTCTTTGATTTTATGATGTTGAGTTTGGATAAGGTGAGGCTTAGTAGGGGACTTAATCGGACACCGTGTGTGCCCTTTGGTTTGGAGGATCTTGAGACGGGCTGGTTTGATTATTACGGTTGATAACCGTGATACTTTTATCGGGGCACTTCAGGAAGAGCAGAGACCTGACCGTAGGAGGCGGCGTGATGATGGTACTAGTGAGCCTAGGTTCACGGGTGGCGCTTCTTCTTCTACTTCAGCTTATGATTTATCTGCCATGCGGGAGCATATATTTGGTTTGCAGGGGACGACAGATATGATACTTGATCAGACTCGCACGATGACTAGTATGGTTCATCGTGTTGTAGACCAGCAGGAGCATTACCGTCCCTTATTGGAGAGACAGATGGAGGAGCAGCATAGGCAGCAGTATGATTCTCTTCCCGAGCGTCAGCGCCCTGAGTTTACTAGCTATACTCCTCCTGAGATCACACCTCCTAGTGAGCGTGCTTTTGATTTCTTCTTCCCTCAGCAGGGATACCAGCAGGAGCAGTATAGTTACCAGCCACCAGCTTATGATCCTACTTCACAGTCTACCGGTTTTAGCATGTATACCGGTGCACCTCGTTATGGAGGTGATTTCTTCAGCTATTATACACCGGTTGGGGATGAGGCTGGGGGTAGGTCTACCATGGGTACACCTAATATTGTTCAGGGTGGTGATGAATTTTCTGAGGCACGTGGTCCTGATGGGGCGTATAGCACTGTTCCTCCATTTATCCTCCTCCTTAGAGTTTTTTTTTGATGATGAGTGATGAAGATGGCGGTGCCGGATTCCGTGGGCATTGAGTCATCATGGTTATATTGGTTTCAACTTAGTTCATCTTGGAGTTTGGGAAGTTGTTGGACTGCACTCTCATTTATGTTTAGTTTTCAATTTTATATTTGGTTTGTATTTGCCTTTGTTGGCACTTAAACACTTTTCCTTTAGTATAAGTATGGGGGGGTTGGTGCTTTTAATATTCTAATGTTAATGTTTTAGTTTCTCTTTTGGTTGTGTTTTATGCATTTTAGAAAGGTAGTGATTCATGTGCATATGCTGGCAGTAAGTTCAGCGCCCATTCATTTTTGACGATTCTACCGAGCATAAGAACATTACCAACATCCGGCAAGTTCTCATGATCTTTTCTTCTTTTATTTTTGCTTTTACCTATTTCCCATAGATTGTCTTTAGTTCATTGTACATTGAGGGCATTGTACAACTCAAGTATGGGGGAGAGGTAAATAGGAAAAAGCCGGGTGAATTTTGAGACTTTTTGAACTTTTTTTGCTTATCCTTGTAGTTTAATTACTTTTGTCACTTAGATTTAATCATATTAGTAATTAACTATATTTATATTCCCTTGGTTAAAATTTTAAATTGAGAAATGTGTTTTGAATGATTAATTAGGCAAATCCCTTCTGGATTGATTACATGACTAGCACACTTCTATCCCAAAACACCAAATATGTGAGCTCTTGATTCATTTATAGATTGGCTAGGTGTTACGGTTTTGGTTTGATTGCCTTGTAAATTTGTCCCTCTCATAGGCTTTTGGATTTATTCAAGAGTAAGGGTCTCTTTTAGAGCTCTGAACTATGATGTGCAAGTTTGAGGTTAATTCATTCCATTTCCGATTATTTCTTTGATATGAGTGTGCCGGTGATTGCGTTGATTCTAGAACTTGTCCTAGTTGATCGTTCCGTGGTTGCTAGATGATAAAGAGGTAAATTAGGATTAAACCTTTGTTCTTTGTATGTTCACCTTTGTTTCGTAAAATTTGTTATGTGCATGTTTTGTTAATGTGCTTAGTAGCTAACTACACCGGTTAGTGAATTTCCTTTGTTTAAACCCTTGTTGCACTCATTTTTAGTGCAAGATACACGTAGAAAACTTGTTGAGCCTAGCCTTTTCGTTTGTGTTTAAATCCACTTAAATATGTAACCTATCCTCGCCATACCGATAGTCGAAATCCTTGGTTGGTCATTAGTTGCCTATGCTAGTTGGATGGTTTGGGGTTGTCTTGGTTGTGTCGGGTTGGTATATTTCCGTTTATTGGGGGTAGATTGATTTCGTCATGATTATGGATAAAGTCTAGATTATTCTAATTAGTAAGAGTTGTGATTTGTCAACATGTTTCAAAGTTATAAAAAGGGGGTACCAATTAGGCAGGGTAAAAGTAGTTCATTTATAAAATAAAAAAAAAAAAAAAAAAAAAACGAACTTGGACTGTCAGTTGGTATTTCCCTCATTTTTGTCAAATCATGTTAAGTTGGTAAGTTAATTAAACCAACAATTGTTTAAATGTTTGGTATTTGAGTTGGTACATGTGTTTAAACCAACAAAATGTTCTTTGATTGATTATATTCTTCATTTAGAGTTGGCAAAATTTCGTTTAAGCCAATATGGGTATGATATGGTGGTTAGAAGTCGTTTGAAGGTAATACACCACAATGGTGTCGGTTTTTATCGGTCTATTGGGGAAGTAGTGTCGGGAGAACGTCTTTTGGGCTTTGGATAGATGGCAACTAGTGATATGGGTTGTGTTGGACTAGACTATATGTAAAACTTTGTTAATTGTTGTGTTATTTTCTTTTAACACAAATTATATCCCAAATTTCCATACACATTGTTAATGACCCTTGTAAGCCTTCAGAATTGTACATTACAACCGTTTAATTACCTCTTTTGATAGACGTTTATGGTGCTTGCGCCATGACGATGAAGGAACGATTCTATTACAAGCCTATGGTTAAAATATATGCATCACGACTAGGCTTCGAGTGATTGATACAATATTTCAACCCAATAGTTTGTTAGTTGGAGAAAGTTAGTTGAGATGTTCTTCTTTCATTTGATTAAAGTGCTTAGTCGTGTTTTCGAGGCTTGAAGATCATTCAAATATTGTCAAACATTTCAATTTTCATTTGTTTTCTAACTTTCGTGGTTTAGCTTCTTTTTGATTATTGTCATGTTTTGCAATCGAGAACCAAGGGATTGATTGTTTTGAAATCTGAGTTTGCTTGAGGACAAGCAAGGCTTAAGTATGGGGGAATTTGATATGTCCATTTATATATACATTCCCATATAGTTTCTAAGTCGTTTTAAGCTTAATTTGTGCAAATTATATATATATTCGATGCTTTGATGGTATTGTTAGTGATTTCAGGCTTAGAACAGGTACAATGAGTAGAAATGGCATTTGGAAGGTTAAAAGATGCATTAGGATGGTTCTTGGACGAGTTCGAGTGAAGACGGATTGAAAAATACAAGTTTTGTGAAGTCTGGTAGCTTATGCGGCGCATAGATAGTGTATGCGGCGCACAACATAAAGAAGTTTTGGTCAGAAAATTTAGCACAAAAGGAGTGTGCGGCGCATATCGGGTAGCCAATATTTGGAAAGTTTGAGTTTTGCGGCGCACAGATCCAGCGTGCGGCGCATAAGTGTATGCGGCGCATATCGGGTAGCCAATATTTGGAAAGTTTGAGTTTTGCGGCGCACAGAATCCAGCGCAGCGTGCGGCGCATAAAGTGTGCGGCGCATATCGGGCGCCTAAAATAAGGAAAGTCATGAGTTTATGCGGCGCACAGATCTTGTGTGCGGCGCATAAACTAGGTCGGCAGAAAACCTTTTACTTTTGCACTATAAATAGAAGACCAAAACCCTTCCATTCGATATACTTTCACTTTGGGTCGATTTTAGGGTTTCTTGAGGCACTTTTCAGCAGCTTTTACGTTCTCCAAGTTCATAGGGTTGCTCGAGAGATTCAAGGCATTCCAACATCGATTTTCTTAGCTTTTCATTGTCTTTCACACTTTGGTACAAGATGTTTACTCTTTCTTTTACTATTTGTGACTTATTTATGATTATGTCTAGCTAAATACTTCATCATCTACTGAGATGAAGTGACACAATGAATAATGGTTGCATAATCTTTTGAATTCAAGTTGATTGTTAAACGTTTTGTCGAGATCTTAATGCTTTGAGTACTTGTGTTCTTATCTATTGATTTGTTGATAATGTATGAATGATTTAGAGGTATCTAAGTTTAGGAGTGCATTGTTCTAGTTAATTGGGTACAATTAATAGGTGTCGATTTGTGGTAACAAGTTGATAAACAACAATAGATAATAGAATTCGAAGTATTAACGGTTGGGTACAATCGGTAGACAAGATTGTTTACAATAACAATACAAATTCGTCAATTAAGTAGGTCTTGATAGTGAACGTGGTAACGGAATCTTAGGGATCGAACAATTGGTTAATGGGTCGGATAGGGTAATAAGCTAGGTGCGCAACTAGTGAGTTCTTTGTCTAGCCTCGTTATAAAATCAACATAGTTGAATTGGTTTTAATTTAAATGCAACCTAAATAAGTTGTGTCATGGAGTCGAAGTAGATGATCTTTTAATTCTCATTGATAATACAAAATTCTCTTTCGTTTAAATTCTCCGGAATTGCTAACTTTTATAATTCAATTTAACTTCTCAAAAATTCAAGTGACGGGAGTCCAAAAATCCAAACCTTTTTCTTAACTACTTAAAACTCGCTTGCTCTTGTTAGTCTCTGTGGAACGATCCTGGACTTACTTTGAACTATATTGCATACGGACGGGTCCACTGCCCGATTGTGTGTAGTAATCGGTACGAAGTATTTCTAGATTTTAATTTAACTAGATTTTTACACATCACACCCTGAATACCACTTTGATCATTCCCTCAATCCATTTTTACTGACATTTCCATGGATTTCATATCTGGACTTCCAAAAATCCAGGGTAAGGACACAATTTTGGTGATGGTAGACAGGTTAACTAAGTTTGGTCATTTCCTTCTCTTAAGTCACCCTTTTTCAGCAACAAAAGTGGCAAAAGTCTTTACGAATAATATATATAAAATCCATGGTGCCCCTGCTACTATTGTGTCAGACAGAGATCCCATATTTCTTTGCCATTTCTGGAAAGAATTTATGAGATTACAGCGAATACAACTGGCTATGTCTTCTGCTTACCACCCTCAGTCAGATGGACAAACTGAAGTTCTTAATAGGTGTTTGGAGGCTTATTTGAGGGCAATGTGTTTAGACACACCTCTAAATTGGGTGAAATGGATTCCATTAGCTCAACGGTGGTACAATACCACATGGCATTCATCCATTAAGATGTCACCGTATCAAGCACTCTTTGGGGTCAGACCTCCCACTCATATTCCATGCATTCCTGGTGACACTTCTATAGCAGCAGTGGAAGAACTACATAGGCAAAGAGAACGTGTAATTCAAAGACTCAAACAACATCTTGAAACTGTTAGAAATCGCATGAAGCAGGCAGTAGATCATCACAGAAGTGAAAGAGAATTTACTCCAGGAGAATGGGTTTATGTAAAGCTGCATCCTTTTGCTCAGCAATCAATGAAGGCTCATCACAAGCTGTCTGCCAAATATTTTGGCCCATATTTGATTCTGCAAAAGATTGGTAGTTGCTTATAAACTTGATCTCCCAGAAGCAGCTCAAATCCATCACACATTCCATGTGTCTCTGCTTAAAAGAGCTCATGGCCCATCAGTTCACACTGCACCATTGCCTACTGGTCCAAGATTCATTTTGACTCCCAGCGCTGTGGTGGATAGGAGGGGTCAAAAGGGGTTCTAAAATGGAATTCAAGTGTTGGTCCATTGGGAGGGTCTTGTCTTTGGAAGATGCTTCTTGGGAGTATTTGGATGATCTGAAATGTCGTTTCCCACTTCAATTTTTGAGGGCAAAAATCTTTAAGGGGGCATTTGTATATATTTTAGTTTTATTTTAGTTTGGGATTGATATGTAAAATACCAATAAGTCAGGGGGGTGTTATGTCAATATTTTGAATATTTGTTAGGTGGGCGGTTATTGAGTCAAAGGTCAGTCAACGGCTGTGTAGCTTCTGTATAAATACTGAATATATGGATATAATACAATCAGATAACTGATTGATAAAATCACTGTGCATCATGAAAATCATCGTGCATCAATTGCTTTGTGAATCTTCGTGCATCAATTTAACCATGATCTAAGGGTCAAGATCTTGTCCTATTTGTTTTACTTTAATACTTGTTTTACAATACCCAACCCCTATATATATATATAAATATATATATATATATTACATCTATTATATATATATATGTGTGTGTGTGTGTGTGTGTGTGTGTGTGTGTGTGTGTGTGTGTGTCTTCTGCTGAATTATAATATTATCGAATCTTGATAAAGTATGCATATCTATACTAACCCCTACAAGGGATGTTGCAACAACCAATACTAAAAATTATTGAGCATCGCTAACGAAAAGTATTTAATTTCTATCGTTTTTGTTTCTTCAACTAACTATATATTATATATACGAGAGAAAGTACCCGCGCGTTGCGGCGGTGAGATGGTGGGGGTGATAGGTCATAGAGTGTGATAGGTCATAGGAGGTGATATGTCATAGAGTGTGATAGCCAAATGCCTTAGCCGTACGGGCTCCGTACTCGGATTTAAAAATTCGTCGAAAGTATATCGAATGACATCTCTAATGAAAGAGCATGAAATTTTAAGAACACCCATACAATTTTTAGAAAATAACATGAGTACCAATTTTTTATAAAAATATACCAATTTAGCCAACTTTTTTCAAATTTTCACAAAATACCCAACAAAATCGCAATAAAAAGTGAAAATCGCAATGAGATTTTGAAAATCGCTATGAGATTTGAAAATCGCATGAGATTTTGACTTTTTTCTGATTTTGACTTTTTTTGAAATTTTGACTTCCGCATTACGTTTTTTGACTTTTTTTGAGATTTTGACTTTTTTTAGATTCAAAAAACACAATGCAAAAAACAAAATCTCAATAAAAAGTCAAAACTTTTTTATAAAAAAAGTCAAAATCAGAAACAAGTCAAAAACTCTATGAGATTTTGAAAATCTCTATTTAAAATCTTATAGCGATTTTACAAAATCTCTATGAGATTTTAAAATCTTTATGCGATTTTCTAAATCTCATGCGATTTTCACTCTTTTATTGCGATTTTGTTGGGTATTTTGTGAAAATCCAAAAAAAGTTGGCTAAATTGGTATATTTTTTCTAAAAATTGGGTACTCATGTTATTTTCTCTATAATTTTTATAATTTATCAATGTACGGTTTTTGAGATAAAAGATTTTGAATGAATTAGAGGAATAAAATGATTTATGGAGGAGAGAGAAAAAATGAGTAGTTGAGATTTGAGGAGAGAGAAAAAATGAGTGGTTGAGATTTAAGGGTATTATAGGTATATTAGGTGATGATATTCAAACTAATGGATAAAAGAGAAGGGTAATTTGGGTAGATCAAGTTCTTTTTTGAGAAAATAGGGTAAATGTTTTATAAAGTAGTAAATAGATATAGAGATAATCTATATCTATATCTATATCTATAATACATATATGTATATATATGAGTGGCCAATGGTTAATTGACAAAATATGCTAAAATGCCCAAAAACGGATCCTTCGCATAATAAAAAAATCTCCATGAATCTTTTCTATGTAATATATAATAGATTTAATTATTAGGGTTAAGTATCCCGGAGTGTAAGTAACTTTGCAACTTTTCCTATTGTGTGTATGCATCAAAAATTTTGAACATTGTATGTAAGTATCTCGCTAAATTGAACGCTTAATGTAAAAATGTATACGTGGCAACCATATGAGCTGCCCACGTAGAAGTTTTTGATTGGTCAACGTAAAATTTTTACATTAAGTGTTCAATTTAGCGAGATACTTACATACAATGTACAAAATTTTTGATACTTACATACAATAGGAAAAGTTGCAAAGTTGCTTACACTCCGGGATACTAAACCCTTAATATTATCATGTTTGTGATATAATATTTGCTAAAAGATCATCAATGTAAAATACATTTAAGTAACTCCATATACACGGTATTTTAGTAAACGGGATATATAACTCTAAAGTTTAAGTAACTCCATATACACGGTATTTTAGTAAACGGGAAAGAAAGAAATTAAGGTTTTTGACAATATTTCATTGACAAGGCCATGGCCCGTATTATAAGTTATAACCAATAACCAATGAGGCTCCGCCACTACCCAAAATGCTACATCACACAGATATAATAAGTATTGAAGAATGGGTCTTTGATTGGATTTTATTCATGTCTAAATACCAAGGAGGCAAAGAAGTCTTTGTTCATGGAAAATGACTAGAAACAGTAGTCTATGAATTTTAGCTTTTTTAAGCCTTAAAGTGTAATTAAGCAAGTTATAGGGAAACAGCAATCAAAAGATTCAGTGCATTGATAAGAATCATATATACCATAATAATGTTACTCCTTTATATCACCTTATTCTTTCTGACACCAACAATTTGTAGTTCATTGGACACTATAGGTGTGTTTCAGAACATTACAGATGGTGAGACCATTGTTTCAAGCAACGAAAGATTTGAGCTGGGTTTCTTTAGCCCAGGCAATTCGCTAAATCGATACTTGGGGATATGGTTTAAGTACACATCACCTCATAGAGTTATTTGGGTTGCTAACCGGGAAACTCCTCTTATTAACACTATGGGCATGGTCAAATTGGATCGCCAAGGAGTCCTTTCTGTTGTTAACAGCAGTACTGTCATTTGGTCATCCAACTCCTCTGTATCTAGTACAGAGGATAATCCCATAGCACAACTGTTGGACTCTAGGAATCTGGTGATAAAGAGCGGAAATAGTGTCCTTTGGCAAAGTTTTGATTATCCTGGAGATACCCTCGTATCAGGAATGAAGGTGGGCAAGGACCTCGTGACAGGTCGAGAGATGTACCTGACGTCATGGAAAAGTGTCGATGATCCTTCCCCAGGTGAGTATACAGTCAGGTATACAATAGTTAAGGGTAAATATGAGCAACTATACATTAGGAAAAATTCTGTTATTCAATCAAGAATCGGGCCATATAACGGCATTGCATTTGCTGGCCAGCCAAATTATAAACCTAACCCCGTTTATGTATACAAAGTTGATATGATTATCAATGACAAAGAGATGTACTATAAGTATACGTACAATAGCACCACATTCTCAATAAGGCAAACAGTGACTCCTGCTGGGAAGGTTGAGGTGTGGCATTTAAATATGCGCAACCAAGTATGGATGCAGGATCTCACCTTACCCATGGATAATTGTGACAACTACGGACTCTGTGGGCCATATGGAAGCTGTAGTACTATAGCTAATCCTAACTGCGGATGCTTGAAAGGATTTGTATTAAAGAATCCAGAAGAGTTGACTCCTGATAATTGGACTAGTGGTTGTCGTCGGAGTGTAGCTTTGGATTGTGGTCCAGGAGAAGGATTTTATAAGTTTTCGAGCATGAAATTGCCAGACACAGTGAATGCTGTGTATAATGGCAACTTGAGCCTTGAGGAATGTAAGGTGGCTTGCAAGAATAATTGCTCATGCAACGCCTATGCCAATCCAAACATCAATCCAGATGGAGTTGGATGCTTGCTATGGTTTGGAGATTTGATTGATACCCGAGTCTACCCACAGAACGGGCAGGATCTTTATGTTAGACTGGCAGCTTCCGAATTATTAGGTAAGCAAATATCTTTAGCTACTTATTATGTTGTTTCATTTAGTTATGCTTATTAATGAAGATTAATACTCAGTTTTCTGTGATTCACAAAGGGCTAAAGCCCCTTAACATGGCTCTGTTAAGTTTACTGACGGACCTAGTGGGGTACCTAGGGAGTGTTGTGACCCACATGGGTATCTTGTCGCCCGATGTAAAATTTTTACATAAATATTGATTTTCTAAAATGCACGGGGTGCCAACAGTTTTTGTTACAATTGTAGGTACATATTCCTTTTTTAGGTTCCACAAATCAGAAATATTTTCAAATTGTCTGAACTAGTACCACAACCTATTGGTAGATACCTCATCTCAGAGGCTCAAATATTTTCAATCTACTTTACACGGTTGCATCATAAACTTTTTTTTTTTGCGCTATGTTCCTTGTGAACTTTTGAAACTTGTACAAGTTTGGTATGTAGGTCACCTGATTACCTGTAATCACAGGTTGAAACATTTTTTTGAATGGAATAACTGAAGCAACATTTATGTCGTTTTTTAATCTACTCGCTTATATTATCAATTTTTATTTATTTCTTGCATCACTATCTAAAATGAACGGTAAAGGGATAAGATCCTTATTCAGTCAACGTGGGGAATGTCCAGTGGCCTAACCAATATTTCTGGGCCTTTTCCTACACTTATATCTGAGCCATACAAAGATGTTGGCCTAGTGAGGTTCAAACCCGAGTCTCTTCATTAACCAATATACAGGGTGTTGCTTCAGAAAACTTGTGAAGGCAATATGCACCTACAAAAATACTATTTATAAAATGGCACCGCAAGACAATCCTGAAACGACATAAGAAAAAGCACCGGAAGATCTGGGCTGAAACTGTTTATAACCGCATAGTTTAAACGGGCCGAAGTTTTTTTAGTCTACTGGTTATAACAGGACAATCATACTCTTTAGCATAATTAACTGTCAAGGACAAGACAATGGACTAATATCACATGCCATTCAAAGTGCATCTCTAACTTTATAAAACTAAAACACAAGGTGGATGTATATAGGTACTCTTGTGCAGTTGTGCTTTCTTCTTTTCCACCATGGATTATTCTAAACTTTCTAGTGGTTCACTGGTTTGTTTGCTTGACCTTCGATATATATATATATATCTCTTAGATGTCCATTCCAGCATATATAAAGGAATATATATATATATATATTTCTTAGATGTCCATTCCAGCATCCACAAAAGAAAACGAGTGGTTACTACAGTTGCTTCGTCAATACCAGCTGGGTTGGCTATGTTGGGCCTTATATCGGCACTCTACATTTGGAGTAAGAGGAAGTGGAGATCAGATGCAGTAAGAGAAGGCAAGAGAAATTGATCTAAATGCTAGTTCTATTTCTAGATGGTATCCGTAGGAGTAAATATATACCTCACGATAATTAAAGGGTATTATAATAAGTTCGTCTCAACTTCATATATCTTATAGGTAGAACAGTCAAAGTATTACACAAAGATCACAACAGTAGCAGTAAGAATGGAAGTATAGAGTTATTGGTGTTTAGCTTATCAAGAATTTCTAAAGCAACCGATAACTTTTCTATTGCCAACCATCTGGGAGAAGGCGGGTTTGGTCCAGTGTACAAGGTAATGCTATTAAACAGCAAATGAATGCATCCCCCAACAAACAAACAGGAAGAAAAAAGGATATAACTACAAAAAAAATTTAAATTATGGCGAAACTGTGGGAAATGACAAAACACAAAATATAATATCCTCTAACTATACAGTTTAGTCAACTGTATGTGCTAATAATTTAAGTATATATCCAGGGTGTGCTAGAAGATGGACTAGAGATTGCTGTGAAGCGACTCTCAAAGTCTTCTCGACAAGGACTTGACGAATTTGAAAATGAAATAATATGCATTGCTAAACTCCAGCATCGGAATCTTGTGAAGCTCTTAGGATACTGCATCCAACGAGATGAGACAATGCTGGTTTATGAATACATGCATAACAAAAGCCTGGACTGGTTTATATTTGGTTAGACTAGCTTTACGTGTCATATATTAATTAAACATATAGAAAATGCAATGAATATAAAATGATGCTTTTACATATTGAGCAGATGATTTAAGGAAGTCATTACTTGATTGGCCACAACGCTTCCACATTATCAATGGCATTGCACGAGGTCTTCTTTATCTGCATCAAGATTCGCGACTTAGAGTTGTCCATAGAGATTTAAAAGCAGGCAATATTTTGCTGGATCATGACATGAACCCAAAAATATCAGATTTTGGTTTGGCCAGAATGTTTAAAGGACACGAGAGTGAAGCAAATACCAAGAGAGTGGTGGGAACGTTGTAAGAATACTACGACTTTGATTTTTTTGATGCATATGACACTTTTTTCCTTCTATTAATGATTGATATCCACTGTCTGATTTTGTTACTCAGGGGATACATATCTCCAGAGTATGCAGTAAATGGTCTCTTTTCAGTAAAGTCAGATATTTTTAGCTTTGGGGTTTTGGTGTTGGAAATTGTGAGTGGGAAGAAAAATACAAGTTTTGCTCATGAAGACCACCATGATAACCTTCTTGGATATGTAAGTGTCTTGATTTTGATAATTTACTGATGATAGGATACTATGTAGTCATAACATATGACAAATTGTTACTTGTTTTCATTTAGGCATGGAGACTTTACAAAGAAGGCAAGTCTCTTGATCTAATTGACACATCTTTAGGTAAGGCATATTCGGTTTCTGAAGTGTTGAGATCAGTACACATTGGTCTATTATGTGTGCAACAACGAGCAGAAGATAGACCTACCACGCCATCAATGGTTTCCATGTTGGGTGGTGAAGGTTCACTACCTTCACCTAAACAGCCCGGATTCTTTATTCAAGGAAGTGAGAACGGATCCACCTCAAATCTTCCTATACCATCATCCGTCAATGGAGTAACATTAAGTCAAGTAGAAGGTAGATAACTAGAAACTTGGAAAAGGAGACATGTTATTACATTTCAAGTCGCGTATTTTTATGATGCATCTATATTTTACAAGAGAAAGAAGGATATATGAATGCAGTAACAATTGATAAGCTCGTTTAAGTGGTTTTATTTCTTCATAAAAATTATAATTGTATCATGTATTCATGATAAACTTTAAGTGTGTCACTAACATAATGACACTTTTCATGTAGTGTATTTAGTATTAAATAGCACTACCATTACTAGAATAACTTTTTTGGGTAAAGAATGCATATGAAATTAGCAATATTTAAGTCTTTGTTGGCGTTATTGCATATGAAATGTATGAATTAGCAATTGTTGGATTCACAGGCCCTCAAACTCACACAATAACACTATATATATACGTATATGTATGTGAGTATATAAAAGAGAGTTTTACTGAGAATGTTTCTTATAATATAAAAGGGTACAAAAATAACTAGACACGTATTTATAATAAACTAAAACAGCACACATGCTAAACTACACTAAGTCCACGTTCACATGCAAGCCTATCTAATTAATTCAAAGAGCTCCATATTATTAGGAACCACCTCCACGTTTTGCATTCTCCACTTTACTCCAAATAAACTTGGTCAGTTTAGACCCCTTTCTTACCCATGACCCGGTAGTGAATGGATGACCCATTTACCCATGACGACCCGTTAAAATACAAACCCGATTAATTCCAACATTTCACCCCCTTAATCGGTGTTTGTTTCACGCCATTCGTCACACAGCCAAATCACCGATCTTGAACCATCTTGACCATTAACGAACACCCGACTTTCACCTTCGTCACGTTCAAGTCATCTCGGTTCAACACGAATAAAAACCACCACTTGTAACATATCACATGGCATTCTCGTTGGAAACGTTCACTAACATCTTGACTTATCACGGATCAACGACCTCTACCCTGGTCACATCCAAAGCCACCCGATTTGAACTCCAACACCATAATGTCACACCGCGTTCTTTCTCCAATCTTCCTTTTCTGATCATCTTTGTTCAAGAGGCCACTCCACCGACAAGAAAACAAAGCCACCTGCTTATAACGTCTTCCTTCAACTTGCCAAACGAACCAAATCCAAAGCCACCTGCTTTGACGGATCTTCTACGCTCGTTTTTCACGCACAAACGCCGGTCTCCTCTTCTCACGAACAACTCGATCAAGGACTCCAAAACACAGCAGCACCCCTGCTGAAAACTGTTTGGAAACAGCCCTCTTCTTCCCCTTTGTTGATCACGACTAACAGCCCACGAGACACACCGGTGTTCACCCGTCACCCCCGTCATCCTAACCGGTACTTCACCCGCGACAACGACTGACACAAACATCCATCTGGCCTCTGTTTTCTGCTGTAAAATAGCCCTGAATACAGCCTGAAAACGACTACAAAACAGCCCATAAAACACCACAAAAATAGCCCCGAAACAGCTTCCTATGTTCATCACGGTCACCCTTGTTATCTTGAACGGTACAACCCCGTTTCAACCCTGACAACACTCGACCCGAACACCATGCTGTCTTCATCTACCGCTGTTGTTTGCAGTCTCAAAATCAGCCCCTATATGTAACACACCGACTAGGGCGGAACACGAGATGTCACAGAACGACATGGTACAAAAGACTTAATTATAAAACATCACCATAAGGTTTCAAATGTCATTCAAATCCAAAAGGTTACAAGTTCAAGTTGACGTTTAATAAACATTACATAACCAAATTCATAATCAAAAGATCAAATGTTCGCATTACTAGTCCAACATGCAACACATAAACACATCATCCATGAGGCGGTCCAAAGTGCTAACTTACTGCTCTAGACCTGAAAAGCATGGAGAAAAAGTGTCAACTACGAGAGTTGAGTGAGTTCATAGGTTTATTCTACCAAATATACATACAAACAATTCAATTTATGAAGTAGTAAATCATGTAGTTTCCAAGAATATCGTTCATATTATCCGTACCCAAACCGTATGTTCAATCAATAAATTTCCATCCACAATAATAATGATTTTCATTCTTGTTTCATTATTTCCAGAAAGTTCATCATATTTTGGTGTCCAAAATCGTGATAGTGGTGGTGGTGTGATATGTGCAATTTAGTGCTTTCGGTTAGTGATTATTTGACCCGAAAAGGTGATTTTTGAGCTTATTATTGTCATGAACCAATAGATCTGAGTTTTATACTTTTATTTCAACTTATTTCCATTATTTTAATATTAATATTTAATTATTTATTTATTCACTTTATTGATTTATTTGCTAAATAAATCCTTAAAAATACTTTTAAGTGTCATAATTGTCTTTATAAATTATGAATAATTTCATTTGAATTATCTTCTGATATATATGCTCCTTAATTTATAATTTCATGTTTTTATACTTTTATTTGTGTATTTTCCATTAATTTTAATAATAATATTTATGTATATTTTCTGATTTGTAATTATATATTTAATTTAATAATATTTAATTATTTATTTATTCACTTTATTGATTTATTTGCTAAATAAATCCTTAAAAATACTTTTAAGTGTCATAATTGTCTTTATAAATTATGAATAATTTCATTTGAATTATCTTCTGATATATATGCTCCTTAATTTATAATTTCATGTTTTTATACTTTTATTTGTGTATTTTCCATTAATTTTAATAATAATATTTAATTATTTATTTATTCACTTTATTGATTTATTTGCTAAATAAATCCTTAAAAATACTTTTAAGTGTCATAATTGTCTTTATAAATTATGAATAATTTCATTTGAATTATCTTCTGATATATATGCTCCTTAATTTATAATTTCATGTTTTTATACTTTTATTTGTGTATTTTCCATTAATTTTAATAATAATATTTATGTATATTTTCTGATTTGTAATTATATATTTAATTTAATAATATTTAATTATTTATTTATTCACTTTATTGATTTATTTGCTAAATAAATCCTTAAAAATACTTTTAAGTGTCATAATTGTCTTTATAAATTATGAATAATTTCATTTGAATTATCTTCTGATATATATGCTCCTTAATTTATAATTTCATGTTTTTATACTTTTATTTGTGTATTTTCCATTAATTTTAATATAAATATTTATGTATATTTTCTGATTTGTAATTATATATTTAATTTAATAATATTTAATTATTTATTTATTCACTTTATTGATTTATTTGCTAAATAAATCCTTAAAAATACTTTTAAGTGTCATAATTGTCTTTATAAATTATGAATAATTTCATTTGAATTATCTTCTGATATATATGCTCCTTAATTTATAATTTCATGTTTTTATACTTTTATTTGTGTATTTTCCATTAATTTTAATATTAATATTTTATGTATATTTTCTGATTTGTAATTATATATTTAATTTAATAATATTTAATTATTTATTTATTCACTTTATTGATTTATTTGCTAAATAAATCCTTAAAAATACTTTTAAGTGTCATAATTGTCTTTATAAATTATGAATAATTTCATTTGAATTATCTTCTGATATATATGCTCCTTAATTTATAATTTCATGTTTTTATACTTTTATTTGTGTATTTTCCATTAATTTTAATAATAATATTTAATTAGTTATTTTTACTTAATTATTTATCTTTAAATTATGTAACACATGTCTCTTGCCTTTTAACTATTTTTCTCTAGTAGGTTTTAGTTATTTTTATCAATGGTTATGATGATTTAACCCCATTCTTGATTTACATAATTTATTTATTGATTTTTATGTCTTTTAATTACTATTTAAATTCAATAATTCATGGAAATTCTTAGAAATCATCACCAAACATTTTGGTCAAAAATCCCAGGCCTTTTAGGCAACTTTTATCAATAAAAATTCATATCAATTCAACCTCTCTTGTGTCTTGCTTATTTTGAGGATTTTAAGCTTAAAAATCGTTTACCGAAATAGTGATTTTAGCCTCATTTCTTAAGCAATTAAGGTACTTCAAAATGGATTTTCATTCTTGTTTCATTATTTCCAGAAAGTTCATCATATTTTGGTGTCCAAAATCGTGATAGTGGTGGTGGTGTGATATGTGCAATTTAGTGCTTTCGGTTAGTGATTATTTGACCCGAAAAGGTGATTTTTGAGCTTATTATTGTCATGAACCAATAGATCTGAGTTTTATACTTTTATTTCAACTTATTTCCAGTAGGTTTATCATATTTCCTTGGTCATAAGATTATGGTGCATGTGTGTGCTCAAAATGCATTTTTGCGTGTTTTCGGTTTGTGATTTCTAGCTTATTTTAACATGTTTTGGTCCAAGCTTTGTCTCTTTGTTATTTCATCAATTTTTCCAGAATATTAACATTAATATTAACATATTTTTCACTTATAACAAGTCCATATCCATCTCATAATCCAACAAAAGATCCAACTTTCTTAAATCTAGCATACAAGCATTCAAATCAACACTTTTTAATATCAACTTTTATAGATCTAACATTCAACAATATAAAAACATCTTTTTAATGAAAAATCTCAGAATATATTCTTCAAAAATATACAAAAACATATAGATCTATCAAAAGGAAAATCACTTTAAAAGCTACTAATCTATAACAACACTTTTGGGTCTTAAACTTGTTGAATCCTTGGATCTTTCTTCTTAGATTCGACATGCATGAGCATGGAAAGAAAGATCCTATCAACTTTGCCCTCATTAAGTGTATATTACAAAGAAAATAAGAAGAAAGTATGAGTTTTTGATAAAACCTTTGAATATAAACAAAAACGAGATTAGATCTAGTAAAAAGGATGAAGATTATACCCTCTTGAACTTGGTTTTTGATGGTGAAAATGGGCAGAATTTTCGTGGCCTCCAACCCTTATAATACCTTCAATCTAAGCCTAAAACAACCCTTGAACCTTGCTTGGATTGACCCTTTATTAATCTAACTTAAAACCCTTATTATTAATATAAGTTTAGATGAGATTTAGCCTTGTTCTTGCCTTGTTTTTGCTTGGCCGATTTGAAGAAGAGAAGAAGAGGGAGGGCCGGCCTAAGGGAGGGTATTTGGAGGGTTTTTCCTTCTTTTTTTTATTTATAAAGTTAGTGTATAAAATGTGTATATATGTTAGGTGTATGTATATGTATGTATATATTTTTGTGTTTTTAATTTGTTACATAAGCCTTTATTTATAAACTTGTATTTATTTTAAGCATACATATATATATACGTTGTATATGTATATGTATTTATATATATTTTGTAAGGTTAATTGTATTAGTTTGTAGTGTAAGTTAAATTTTTCATTCTAGTATGTGTGTATATATATATATATATATATATGTCGTGTATATGTATATGTATTTATATATATTTTGTAAGGTTAATTGTATTAGTTTGTAGTGTAACTTAATTTTCATTCTAGTATGTGTGTATATATATATATGTCGTGTATATGTATATGTATGTATATATTTTTGTGTTTTTAATTTGTTACATAAGCCTTTATTTATAAACTTGTATTTATTTTAAGCATATATATATATATTATATATATATATGTGTTATATGTATATGTATTTATATATATTTTGTAAGGTTAATTGTATTAGTTTGTAGTGTAAGTTAATTTCATTCTAGTATGTGTATATATATATATATGTCGTGTATATGTATATGTATGTATATATTTTTGTGTTTTTAATTTGTTACATAAGCCTTTATTTATAAACTTGTATTTATTTTAAGCATATATATATATACTTGTTGTTATTTAACCACTTTTATGTACATATTAATTTATAATTATACTTTGAGATAGAAATCTTTATTCTCATGTCATATTTACTTAAATTGGTTTGATGATTGATTTGTTGGACATTTATAGGAATTTTGATTGATATCTCAACTTGTGAGGCTCATTTTATCATTTATAACTTGATTAATCATCAATAAAATTTTTGTTCAATGGTATTTTATAAATCAAATTTAGAATTGAACAATAGCTTTAGATTGCTAATTTAGGGGCATTATCTACTAGCTTCAAGTATAACTATGGCTTGCGGGATTATAGACAACATAACTAGAACATATATAATGTTAAAAAGTAGGGTTGTTACATCCTTACCCCCTTAGAAGAATTCCGTCTCGGAATTTGAATTTGCTTAGGGAGTAAGTGCGGATATTTCTCGCGTATAAAGTCCTCGCGTTCCCACGTGAATTCGGGTCCGCGTTTCGTATCCCATCTAACTTTAACAATAGGGATCTTGCTTCTCTTAAGGCGTTTCTCATCGCGATCGAGAACTTCTATTGGCTCCTCACGGAATTGGAGTTTATCTTCCACACGTAGTTCCTCGAGTGGGACTACTTTCGAATCATCCGCCACACATTTCTTCAAGTTTGACACATGGAATGTGTCATGAACATCTCCCAATTCTTGGGGTAATTTCAACTTATAGGCTACGGTGTAACATCCGTGAATTTTGACCATTTGACCTTACGTGCAATTTGACTAACAATTTAAGTTAATGAAATAGTTGGGTCGTTTTGTGATTAAATGACAACGTGGTATATTCGTCGGGTCGATAATACGTTTTAATCGGTGTTTAAATGCCTAACGGTTGTAATTTGGCTTGGGATGAGTAGCGGGTCGGCCCGTGGGTAGTCCACGACCCACCAGCCACCCAAGACCCAATCACCCCTCCTTATCCCTTCTCCCCCTCTCATTTTCTATCTATCTTTCTATCTTTCTCTCTTTTCTCCTCCAAGAAACACACACAAACACATACCTCTCTCTCTCTCTCTCTAGATTTCTATCTCATATATTGGGAATTAAGCAAGATTTTGTTTGGGGTTTTCATCATCAACCTCATCTTAACAACATATCAAAAATTTGGGTTTCAAAGTGCAAGATTTCTAGCCATTTCGGGTCAAATTCGGGTTAGAGACTAGGTGAAGGTTTTGGTAAGTCAAATTCATCCCATTTACTTCTATTTATGTTTGTTTATGCATTTCTAGTCATCTTGAACACTTACAAGTCCTAAATCGGCTTAAATCTTGATTTGGGTCAAACTAGGGTTTAATTAGGGTTTGAAGGGTTTGGATGTGATTATGATGTTTTGAATCGAAACTAAGATAGGGGTTATGTTTATTTATGTTGAAATATGTTTGTATAAGCTTCAAAATGAGTCTTGAAACATCACTAGTCGATTTGGTGACCAAAAATGGAGTTTGGGTTAAGTTTGGTTCGTGTTTGAAGTGTTTTGGAACTGATCTGGGCGCAGGTGCGCCGCACCTCCTCTTTGGTGCGCCGCACCTCCTCTTTGGTGCGCCGCACCTGGCTTGGTGCGCCGCACCTCATCAATGGTGCGCCGCCCTGGTTGATTTGTGCGCCGCACCTCCTCTTTGGTGCGCCGCACCAGGGCTTGGACTGGGTTCCCTGATCGTTTTGTGCGTCGCACACCCTCTTTGGTGCGCCGCACCTGGCTTGGTGCGCCGCACCTGGCTTGGTGCGCCGCACCTCATCAATGGTGCGCCGCACCTCCTCTTTGGTGCGCCGCACCATTGGTGCGCCGCACCTGATCATGGTGCGCCGCACCTCCTCTTTGGTGCGCCGCACCTCATCTGGTGCGCGCACACTCCTCTTTGGTGCGCCGCACCTCTTGGTGCGCCGCACCTCTCTGGTGCGCCGCACCTCATCAATGGTGCCCTGATCGTTTTGTGCGTCGCACACCCTCTTTGGTGCGCCGCACCTCCTCTTTGGTGCGCCGCACCTCATAATGGTGCGCCGCCCTGGTCAATTTGTGCGCCGCACCTCCTCTTTGGTGCGCCGCACCTGGCTTGGTGCGCCGCACCTCCTCAATGGTGCGCCGCACCTTTCCTCTAGTGCGCCGCACCTCCTCTTTGGTGCGCCGCACCTCATCAATGGTGCGCCGCACCTCCTCTTTGGTGCGCCGCATCCTCTTTGGTGCGCCGCACCTCATCAATGGTGCGCCGCACCTGGCTTGGTGCGCCGCACCTCATCATGGTGCGCCGCACCTGCTTGGTGCGCCGCACCTGGCTTGGTGCGCCGCACCTCCTCTTTGGTGCGCCGCACCTGGCTTGGTGCGCCGCACCTGCTGGTGCGCCGCACCTTTGTGCACCGCACCTCCTCTTTGGTGCGCCGCACCTGGCTTGGTGCGCCGCACCTCCTCAATGGGGCGCCGCACCTCCTCTTTGGTGCGCCGCACCTCTTCTTTGGTGCGCCGCACCTGGCTTGGTGCGCCGCACCTCCTCTTTGGTGCGCCGCACCTGGCTTGGTGCGCCGCACCTCCTCAATTTGGTGCGCCGCACCCCTCTTGGACTGCGGTTCCCTGATCTGTTTTGTGCGTCGCACCTCCTCTTTGGTGCGCCGCACCTCATAATGGTGCGCCGCACCTGATCTGTGCGCCGCACCTCCTCTTTGGTGCGCCGCACCTGGCTTGGTGCGCCGCACCTCATCAATGGTGCGCCGCACCTCTCATGGTGCGCCTGATCTTTTGTGCGCCGCACCCCTCTTTGGTGCGCCGCACCTCATCAATGGTGCGCCGCACCTGGCTTGGTGCGCCGCACCTCCTTTTGGTGCGCCGCACCTCATCTGGTGCGTCGCACACTCCTCTTTGGTGCGCCGCACCTCATTGGTGCGCCGCACCTCATCAATTTGGTGCGCCGCACCTCTCATGGTGCGCCGCACCTGGCTTGTGCGCCGCACTCCTCTTTGTGCGCCGCACCCTCATGGTGCGCCGCACCTGGCTTGGTGCGCCGCACCTGGCTTGGTGCGCCGCACCTCATCTGGTGCGCCGCACCTGCTTGGTGCGCCGCACCTGGCTTGGTGCGCCGCACCTGGCTTGGTGCGCCGCACCTGGCTTGGTGCGCCGCACCTGGCTTGGTGCGCCGCACCTGGCTTGGTGCGCCGCACCTGGCTTGGTGCGCCGCACCTGGCTTGGTGCGCCGCACCTGGCTTGGTGCGCCGCACCTGGCTTGGTGCGCCGCACCTGGCTTGGACTGGGTTCCCTGATCGTTTTGTGCGCGCACCTGGCTTGGTGCGCCGCACCTGGCTTGGTGCGCCGCACCTCATCAATGGTGCGCCGCACCTGGCTTGGTGCGCCGCACCTCATCATGGTGGGTTCCCTGATCGTTTTGTGCGTCGCACCTCTTGGTGCGCCGCACCTGGCTTGGTGCGCCGCACCTCATCATGGTGCGCCGCACCTCTTGGTGCGCCGCACCTGGCTTGGTGCGCCGCACCTGGCTTGGTGCGCCGCACCTGGCTTGGTGCGCGCACCTGGCGTTTTGGTGCGCGCACCTGGCTTGGTGCGCCGCACCTGGCTTGGTGCGCCGCACCTCATCTGGTGCGCCGCACCTCTTGGTGCGCCGCACCTGGCTTGGTGCGCCGCACCTCATCATGGTGCGTCGCACCTCTTGGTGCGCCGCACCTGGCTTGGTGCGCCGCACCTCATCAATGGTGCGCCGCACCTCTCTGGTGCGCCGCACCTGGCTTGGACTGGATTCCCTGATCGTTTTGTGCGTCGCACACCCTCCTTGGTGCGCCGCACCTGGCTTGGTGCGCCGCACCTCATCAATGGTGCGCCGCACCTCATCTGGTGCGCGCACCTTTGGTGCGCCGCACCTGGCTTGGTGCGCCGCACCTCATCATGGTGCGCCGCACCTCTCTGGTGCGCCGCACCTGGCTTGGTGCGCCGCACCTGGCTTGGTGCGCGCACCTGCGTTTTGTGCGCGCACCTGGCTTGGTGCGCCGCACCTGGCTTGGTGCGCCGCACCTCATCAATGGTGCGCCGCACCTCTCTGGTGCGCCGCACCTGGCTTGGTGCGCCGCACCTGGCTTGGTGCGCCGCACCTCTTGGTGCGCCGCACCTGGCTTGGTGCGCCGCACCTGGCTTGGTGCGCCGCACCTGGCTTGGTGCGGTTCCCTGGCGTTTTGTGCGTCGCACCTCTTGGTGCGCCGCACCTGGCTTGGTGCGCCGCACCTCATCATGGTGCGCCGCACCTGGCTTGGTGCGCCGCACCTGATCTTGGTGCGCGCACCTGGCTTGGTGCGCCGCACCTGGCTTGGTGCGCCGCACCTGGCTTGGTGCGCGCACCTGGCTTGGTGCGTCGCACCTGGCTTGGTGCGCCGCACCTGGCTTGGTGCGCCGCACCTCATCAATGGTGCGCCGCACCTCTCTGGTGCGCCGCACCTGGCTTGGACTGGGTTCCCTGATCGTTTTGTGCGTCGCACCTCTTGGTGCGCCGCACCTGGCTTGGTGCGCCGCACCTCATCATGGTGCGCCGCACCTGCTTGGTGCGCCGCACCTGGCTTGGTGCGGCACCTGGCTTGGTGCGCCGCACCTGGCTTGGTGCGCCGCACCTGGCTTGGTGCGCCGCACCTCATCATGGTGCGCCGCACCTGGCTTGGTGCGCCGCACCTGCTTGGTGCGCCGCACCTGGCTTGGTGCGCCGCACCTGGCTTGGTGCGCCGCACCTGGCTTGGTGCGCCGCACCTGGCTTGGTGCGCCGCACCTGGCTTGGTGCGCCGCACCTGGCTTGGTGCGCCGCACCTGGCTTGGTGCGCCGCACCTGGCTTGGTGCGCCGCACCTGGCTTGGTGCGCCGCACCTGGCTTGGTGCGCCGCACCTGGCTTGGTGCGCCGCACCTGGCTTGGTGCGCCGCACCTGGCTTGGTGCGCCGCACCTGGCTTGGTGCGCCGCACCTGGCTTGGTGCGCCGCACCTGGCTTGGTGCGCCGCACCTGGCTTGGTGCGCGCACCTGGCTTGGTGCGCGCACCTGGCTTGGTGCGCCGCACCTGGCTTGGTGCGCCGCACCTCATCTGGTGCGCCGCACCTTTGGTGCGCCGCACCTGGCTTGGTGCGCCGCACCTCATCAATGGTGCGCCGCACCTGGCTTGGTGCGCCGCACCTCTTGGTGCGCCGCACCTGGCTTGGTGCGCCGCACCTCATCTGGTGCGCCGCACCTCTTGGTGCGCCGCACCTGGCTTGGTGCGCGCACCTGGCTTGGTGCGCCGCACCTGGCTTGGTGCGCGCACCTGGCTTGGTGCGCCGCACCTGGCTTGGTGCGCCGCACCTGGCTTGGTGCGCCGCACCTCATCAATGGTGCGCCGCACCTGGCTTGGTGCGCCGCACCTCATCAATGGTGCGCCGCACCTCTCTTTGGTGCGCCGCACCATAATGGACTGGGTTCCCTGATCGTTTTGTGCGCCGCACCCTCTGGTGCGCCGCACCTGGCTTGGTGCGCCGCACCTCATCTGGTGCGCCGCACCTGGCTTGGTGCGCGCACCTGCGTTTTGTGCGTCGCACCTCTTGGTGCGCCGCACCTGGCTTGGTGCGCCGCACCTCATCAATGGTGCGCCGCACCTTTCCTCCAGGTGGCAGCACCTGTTGATGGACGACTCAGGTTTGGCGAATATTGATTATTGATTCATATTCATCGTATATCGATCGTTGGTTTATGATTTATGCATTTACATTTGACTGTAAGCATTGCATACATTATTGATGGACCCTCGGCAGGGGATTTGCCGGCATCCTGGTGCATAGATGTATGCACCCATTTTGGATGTAGAACGTGACCCCGAGTATATAGACATATATATCTCGATGATTTTGAGATACAGCCTTGTCCATTGCGATGGCAGAAGGGTATCGTTGCATAGGTGACTGAAGGTCACGCATAGGATAGGCATGTTTGCTTATTCATGCATTCCGGCACTTGCATTGATACACATATCATTTATGCATTCCTTATTTACACATTTTCTTGTCTTGTGTAATCTTGTTGTTGGGCGATGTTGTGTTATGTGGAGGCTCACTGTAAGTCATGTCTAGCCTCTATCCTTATATGATGTTATATTGATGTTGGTTCTTTACGAACCATTATTACGAACTCACCAACCTTGTGTTGACTATGCTTAGTACACTTTTCAGGTAACCAGGTTATTCAGGACGTGGAGTTTGAATGTTTGCTTACTGTTGAACCCGGACTGGACTGATATGGATCAAGGATCCATTTGCCTTATGTTGCATTGTATTTAGGATTGATAGCCTTCTTTTGTTGTCGGTTGTAATCTTGATGTTTACTTGCTCCTGTTGTATTTTGTTACTTGTTTATCGTTTTGTATGGATTCACTGAATCCTTTAATTGCATTTAGTTGTTCTATTGTAATTCCACCTGGTGCTATGTGATTTCCGTGATATTCCGAGCCTTGGCTTGGGGTGTTACAGAATGGTGGCCCATGCGTGGTCGTAGAGAATTAGGCGGTTTGACCTAGACTACGACTTAAGTTAAAACTCTTCATATAGCATGCATGGTTAGGAAATTCGTGTGCAACGTGAAATATGTGAATCCCCTTGTGAGTTCGTAGTTAAGACCACTTATGTGATGGCTTGAATTCAACGTGATGAATGTGGAATGGATACAATGTGGTTAATGTGTGCTTTGATTGAATTTGATTGTCATTAATATGGATTGTTGTTATTGATTGGTGCTAGTTTAATGATTTAGAGCAAAATGAAGTTATGTTATTAACTTAGTATAATATTGTGGCAACCCTAAAAGAACCCGATCAACTCTTTTATGGTCACCCAATATTATAACAGGTTAATAACATCATGGATTGCGCATGCATGGCTTAGAGTATAATAAGGAACCAATATGCTTAATGGGAGTTGATTAGGTGGAGGGTTAGCCGTTGGTACACCCTGTATACATACCTGGTCAATAACTAGAGAGCATATCGAATTCGGATTATACTTTAAACCACTCGTGTTAGTAACTTGTTTTAGCTGCTTGTAACGAGATGTGTTTAATACGAGTAATTGGTTTTGACGATGGTTAATTGTTGCGAACTTAGCACGAAAACATGATAGATAACGATTATAGAGAACTTTGATATACTGTCCTTAGAGTAGTAATGTGAAACACGTATGGTATGTTAGTATGATAACATGATATATGATAGTTAATTGAGAATATGTATGTGTTGGCCTTAGTAAAGACATTGAACATGTGCAGTGTGTCGGCGTTAAAACACTAACTAATAATACGGCTAACATGAGAGAAACGGTGAAGCTAACCCCCGGATCATAAATTCTAGAACTACTACTATTATTGGATTTAGTAGTGGAATGACATGTTGACTAGTATGACTTAGTAACATATATGTTATGCATGTGTGACGTGTATGTATGTATGGCCCGTAGTGGTCAAGTTGAGGTCGTAAATGCTTTTGTTGTGATTTGACTTAAACGTGTTGATAAACGGTTAGGATACAATGTGATAAATGAGTTGATATGCACCCTAAGAGAGTATCAAGGTTGTAAACACCCTAACTCATATGTATTATAAACGGATGATATTCCAACACTAATGATGTTAATCGTATTCGGTGAACAATAGGGGTATGTTGCCTAATGGTATGCGAGCTTAAAAATGTATGAGGCATAGCTAAACTTGATTATATGCGGATTATGAGGTAATTGGTAATGCACGTGTAAAATGTATTAGGATACGGGCGATTGTATGAATGAAGTTAGCAAGTTAGTTTTATAGTAGGATGTATTGACACGATTACATGAATTAAAGATAACCAATGATAATGAACTTGACATGATAAAATAATAAGTAACAAATTTCATAGGATTCTAACACTCTTACCTTAGTTTAATGAGATGAAATGAGTATGTTATATGGTATGAGAGCATTAATTACTTGTGTGACTAATATGTGAGCATTGTGAGGCTAACTTTCGGGTCAACGCATTACTTACCTTGTAGAAAATGGTGAGATCAAGAAGGAATACGACTAGCCATAGCGATGAGCCAGATTTAGCAACCGTGATTGCCCAAGCAGTGGTAAACGCCATACCTACTATCGTAGCCCAAGTCACGGAAAGCCTCCAAGGAAACAATGAGACGCGTGAAACTAGAGTAAATATGGGCGATGAGAAGGTGTCGGGTAGAGCCTCATCAAAAAGGAAAGAAATCGGAGAACCTAGTGAGGCAAGGAAAGCGGGCAGGTTTGACCCCTATGGTCATAATAAGGGTAGATCCAGGGCGGCGAGGGGACCGGTGAAGAAAGCTTATGTAGGACCTCATCCGTCATGTAAAGGATGTGACAATCACCACCCCATCAACTTTCAATGTCGGGCGTGTTTTAATTGCAACCAAGTTGGCCACACGTCCAAGAATTGTAGAGCACCGATAGTGGCACCATTGAATGTAGTACCCCTTCAAACCATTCATCCCCAAGGCAACTTTCCATGGAGTACGTGCTTTAAATGTGGAAGCCCTGATCACTACCGAAATAATTGTCCGCAATGGATCGGACAACAAGTTGAAGTGGCGATTCCTCGTAATCAACTACAAATAGTCATTTATAACCAAAGCCGTGACCAGCAAGACCATCAAGTTCAACCTCGTAGCCGAGCTTTTGCAGAGAATGGCAAAGGAGACCAAAGTAATCCTAACGTTGGTTAAGGTACATTCCTCCTAATAGTTGTTATGTTACGACACTATTCGATATCGAAACCGACTATGAATCTCGTTTATTCTAACATTACTCCCTTGAGTTACATTCGTTCGTGTGTTTTGGAATTATATGTTTGCAATTTTGAATGTTTAGCGACTCACTGACTAAATTTGCTCAAATATCCCGTGTATCTATCTCGACTCTAAAAGACGACAAAACTCCTCACGTACTGGGCGCCGTATGATATAAAGATTCTTGATGAAAAAGTGAGTGTAACCTGAATGCCACCGAGTGAGACAGTTCTAAAGTTGTGTAGTAGGGTTACCAGTGTAAAAATATCTAACGGTAGGATTCTTAGGGCCCCGTGTAAGTTTTCCAACTCAGACGTCCTTAGAGCTACCGTCTCAAGAGTCTGAAAAACTAACGTTGTCCTTGTTAATCTTGAGTCTCCCGAACGCTTTTCCGGGTGACTTATCGGGCTTGTCCCATCTCGATAGCTTAAATTTCGTATATGCTAAACTTCCCAACATCGCGCGCGTAGTCAAACCCTTATAAACTTCTGAGATGCGAAAAAGCTCGTAGTGAAAGACCGGGAGAGGGATTCGAAGGAAAATAACTCATAATGGATTTCGCCATGAAGTTGCCGACGACAAGAAATGATCACGATACGGCGAGACCGGTAAAATTTGACAACTGGGCACTCTAGTATGTAGAAGAAATGGGTTAGGTACACGAAGATTCGATTTCTGTCCTTCCAAATAAAGGAAGTCGCTTAACTCCAATTCAGGGAGCCATCCAATGAGCAACGGGCACTCAACCCAACGTGAGATTTGATCACATGTGAAGTTAACGTACCTATAACCATGGCGTAAATCCTGTGCAACGACGGTGGTTACGCGAGTATTCGAATGACACTGACCGAAGCACAAAGTAGTAGAGATGTTATTCTCCACTGGGACGAACCAAGAAGCAAGGAAAGCCAAAGTAACGGGTCAGGATTTCTAATAGGAACGACAAGAACAACTTCTCAAGCTAAGAGGATAGCCCAGCTAGCTCACATGCTAAGTAAAGAGTATGCCGATGTGAGGCTGAGACCGTTAGAGTTGAAAGGGGGTGATTTTGTACGTTTGAAAGTATCACCGGGGAAAGGCGTCATCCGATTCGTGAAGCGAGGCAAACTCGGGCCGAGGTATAACTGTCCTTTCAAGATCCTCAAAAAGGGTTGGAAAAGTCGCTTATCGATTAGAATTACCACAAGAATTTAGCGGTGTACACGGTGTGTTTCATATTTGCAACCTACGCAAGTGTTTGGCGGACCCTACATATCATGTGCCTATGGACGAGATTAGGGTTGATTCGAATTCGAATTTTATTGAAGAACCGGTAGAGATCTTGGACCGCCGAGTCAAGAAACTCAAGAACAAGCTCTATACGATTGATAGGGTTAGGTGGAACGCTAGGCGTGGAGCCGAGTCGGACGGGAGCGAGTGGATCACATGAAGTCTAAGTATCCGCATTTATTTGCTAATTAGGGTTTTGTTGAATTTCGGGACGAAATTCTTTCAACGGGGGAATAATGTAACATCCGTGAATTTTGACCATTTGACCTTACGTGCAATTTGACTAACAATTTAAGTTAATGAAATAGTTGGGTCGTTTTGTGATTAAATGACAACGTGGTATATTCGTCGGGTCGATAATACGTTTTAATCGGTGTTTAAATGCCTAACGGTTGTAATTTGGCTTGGGATGAGTAGCGGGTCGGCCCGTGGGTAGTCCACGACCCACCAGCCACCCAAGACCCAATCACCCCTCCTTATCCCTTCTCCCCCTCTCATTTTCTATCTATCTTTCTATCTTTCTCTCTTTTCTCCTCCAAGAAACACACACAAACACATACCTCTCTCTCTCTCTAGATTTCTATCTCATATATTGGGAATTAAGCAAGATTTTGTTTGGGGTTTTCATCATCAACCTCATCTTAACAACATATCAAAAATTTGGGTTTCAAAGTGCAAGATTTCTAGCCATTTCGGGTCAAATTCGGGTTAGAGACTAGGTGAAGGTTTTGGTAAGTCAAATTCATCCCATTTACTTCTATTTATGTTTGTTTATGCATTTCTAGTCATCTTGAACACTTACAAGTCCTAAATCGGCTTAAATCTTGATTTGGGTCAAACTAGGGTTTAATTAGGGTTTGAAGGGTTTGGATGTGATTATGATGTTTTGAATCGAAACTAAGATAGGGGTTATGTTTATTTATGTTGAAATATGTTTGTATAAGCTTCAAAATGAGTCTTGAAACATCACTAGTCGATTTGGTGACCAAAAATGGAGTTTGGGTTAAGTTTGGTTCGTGTTTGAAGTGTTTTGGAACTGATCTGGGCGCAGGTGCGCCGCACCTCCTCTTTGGTGCGCCGCACCAGGGCTTGGACTGGGTTCCCTGATCGTTTTGTGCATCGCACACCCTCTTTGGTGCGCCGCACCTGGCTTGGTGCGCCGCACCTCATCTTTGGTGCGCCGCACCTCCTCATTGGTGCGCCGCACCTTTCCTCCAGTGCAGCAAAACCTGTTTTAGTTTGAAAGGTCGTAACTTTTGATCCGTAAGTCCAAATAAGTCGTATGACCTATCGTTGGAATCGTGAGAGAGTCTAGTTTTCAGTAGTAACACTCTTTTTGTATGAATCTTTTCTCATTTCTAATAAGGTCGAGTCGAATGCGTCTTGTTCCTACCCGTTAAAGTTGTAAAGGTGTTTAGGAGTTTGTGACTCGACTTAAATGTGCTAAACCTACTGGTTTAAGATTGTATAGTTGACATTATGGTATTATGATGTATATTTATAGGTTGTGGCCGTGCGGATCCTACTACTCGTTATTAATCTTTTATTAACCCGACTTAAGCTTCTTTGCCGATCAAGGTGAGTTTCGTATCTCCCTACTCGCTTGAGATCCGGGCTGAAAAGTGTAAACCTGGCGTGTTTACTTGCATTTATTGATTGATTGATTGATTGATTGATTAATTGTTGTTAATTGTTGTTGATTGATTGATTGTTGATTGATTGATTGATTGATTGATTGTTTTAGTTGTTGGATTGGTGTGATGGTTCCTTTCGTTTGATTGGTTAAATTGGTTTGAGTATTGAATTGTTTTTAGTTGTTGGATTGGTGTGATGGTTCCTTTCGTTTGATTGGTTAAATTGGTTTGAGTATTGAATTGTTGAGATGATTTTCACGTTCGAATGACTTAGTTTATATTTGTTAAATATCTAGTAATATTAGGATAGGTGTACATACATGAAAGTCGGTTATGCCTTCGTCGGGTTTTAGATGTGGTGGGAAGGCTGCGGGTGACCCTATATATAAGCATCTGAGACTCGAAGGAAGTAGAATCCTCTGAAGTATATGTACGTATAGTTGGTTTAAATTGTGGTTGGTGGCTTATGGTTGTCGAATGTTGATTAGTGGGTTAAGATTGACGATTATTGATTATTAGTTTATGGTTCATCATATGTTGATTGACTTGGTTAATATTTTGGTTAAGTATTAATGGCTGATGTTGATGAATGGTGATTATTGGTTTATGATTGACAATTATTGACTGATGGCTCAGGTTTGGCGAATATTGATTATTGATTCATATTCATCGTATATCGATCGTTGGTTTATGATTTATGCATTTACATTTGACTGTAAGCATTGCATACATTATTGATGGACCCTCGGCAGGGGATTTGCCGGCATCCTGGTGCATAGATGTATGCACCCATTTTGGATGTAGAACGTGACCCCGAGTATATAGACATATATATCTCGATGATTTTGAGATACAGCCTTGTCCATTGCGATGGCAGAAGGGTATCGTTGCATAGGTGACTGAAGGTCACGCATAGGATAGGCATGTTTGCTTATTCATGCATTCCGGCACTTGCATTGATACACATATCATTTATGCATTCCTTATTTACACATTTTCTTGTCTTGTGTAATCTTGTTGTTGGGCGATGTTGTGTTATGTGGAGGCTCACTGTAAGTCATGTCTAGCCTCTATCCTTATATGATGTTATATTGATGTTGGTTCTTTACGAACCATTATTACGAACTCACCAACCTTGTGTTGACTATGCTTAGTACACTTTTCAGGTAACCAGGTTATTCAGGACGTGGAGTTTGAATGTTTGCTTACTGTTGAACCCGGACTGGACTGATATGGATCAAGGATCCATTTGCCTTATGTTGCATTGTATTTAGGATTGATAGCCTTCTTTTGTTGTCGGTTGTAATCTTGATGTTTACTTGCTCCTGTTGTATTTTGTTACTTGTTTATCGTTTTGTATGGATTCACTGAATCCTTTAATTGCATTTAGTTGTTCTATTGTAATTCCACCTGGTGCTATGTGATTTCCGTGATATTCCGAGCCTCGGCTTGGGGTGTTACATACGGGGCCTATTCTAGCAACAATTTCAAATGGCCCAATGTATCGGGGGCTCAACTTTCCTCTTTTGCCGAACCTTACGGTTCCCTTCCATGGCGACACCTTTAATAGTACCTTGTCGCCAACCTCAAATTCTAGGGGCTTCCTCCTTTGATCCGCATAACTCTTTTGCCGATCTCTTGCGGCCTTAAGCTTTTCTTTAATGATCGCCACCTTGTCCGTTGTCTCTTGGACAAAATCAATGGTAGCTAGGCTTCTCTCACCCGCCTCTACCCAACACATGGGTGATCTACATTTACGCCCGTATAGAGCTTCAAACGGCGCACACTGTATGCTAGAGTGATAACTATTGTTGTAAGTAAATTCCGCGTATGGCAAGTGTTCATCCCAACTTCCACTAAATTCTAATGCGCAAGCCCTTAGCATATCTTCCAGCGTTTGTATTGTACGCTCACTTTGCCCATCCGTTTGTGGGTGGTAAGCCATGCTTAATGCTAACGTAGTGCCCATTGCTTCTTGCACAAGACCCCAGAAACGTGAGGTAAACCTACCATCCCTATCAGATATTATGGACAGAGGTACACCATGTAATGTCACAATCTTTTCAACGTACAGACGAGCTAAACGCTCAGTGTTCCAATCTTCTTTGATGGGGATGAAATGGGCTGATTTCGTAAGACGATCAACAATCACCCATATAGCATCATGACCTTTCTTTGTCCAAGGCAACTTCGTCACTAGGTCCATTGCTATTTGCTCCCACTTCCACTCGGGTATTTCTGGCTGCTTTAAAAGTCCAGCTGGCTTTTGGTGCTCAGCTTTGACCATCGCACAAGTCATGCATCGGCTCACATATAGAGCTACATCACTTTTCATCCCAGGCCACCAAAAGTCCCTTTTTAGACCTTGGTACATCTTATCCGCTCCTGGATGAATCGAGTATTTTGAATTGTGAGCTTCATTCATTAATACCTCTCTCAGCCCGTTGATCTTTGGGACCCAAGCTCTTCCTTTGAAGTACAAGATGCCTTCATCATCCCTATCGAACCTGGTTTCTACCCCACTCAATGCCTCTTCTTCAATGTTCTTCCCTTCAAAAGCTTTTGCTTGATCTTCTAAGAATCTATCCCTTAGAGACATTTTCACCTGTAAGTGATAAATTCTTGTCTTTGACACCCTAGTGCTCACCTTCCTACTAAGAGCGTCAGCAACAACATTTGCCTTTCCTGGGTGGTACTTAATTTCGCACTCGTAATCGTTAAGCAGCTCCATCCACCTCCTTTGCCTCATGTTCAACATCTTCCGATCGAAGATGTGTTGCAAGCTCTTGTGATCGGTAAATATGGTGCACTTGGTGCCATAAAGGTAATGTCGCTATATCTTCAAGGCAAACACTACGGCTCCTAGCTCCAAATCGTGTGTTGAATAATTCTTCTCATGTGGCTTTAATTGCCTAGATGCGTACGCAATAACTTTGTCCCTTTGCATTAGTACGCACCCTAGCCCTTTATTCGACGCATCACAATATACTACAAATCCTTCCATTCCATCCGGCAATGCTAGTATTGGGGCTTCACACAACATGTCCTTAAGCGTTTGAAACGCTTGCTCTTGTTCTTCACCCCATTCGAACTCTCTTAACTTTTGGGTCAATTGGGTTAAAGGTACCGCAATCTTAGAGAATCCTTGAATGAACCTCCTATAATAACCCGCCAAACCTAGGAAGCTACGCACTTCCGTTGGTGTCTTGGGTGTCTCCCATTTCTTGATTGCTTCTATCTTAGACGGATCAACATGGATTCCTTCTTCGTTCACAACGTGTCCCAGAAATTGGACTTGACGGAGCCAAAATTCACACTTAGAAAACTTAGCATATAGCTTCTCGTCTCTAAGTAACTGCAAGATTATCCTCAGGTGCTTCTCGTGCTCCTCCTTACTTCTAGAGTATATCAAAATGTCATCGATGAACACTATGATGAATTTGTCCAAGTATGGCCTACAGATCCTATTCATTAGGTCCATGAAAACGGCTGGCGCATTTGTGAGACCAAATGGCATCACTAGGAACTCATAATGCCCATAGCGAGTTCTAAAGGCCGTTTTAGGTACATCTTCTTCTCGTACCCTCAACTGATGATAGCCGGACCTAAGGTCAATTTTCGAGAAGTGCGACGCTCCTTGCAGTTGATCGAACAAATCATCTATTCGCGGCAGCGGGTACCTATTCTTGATCGTCAATTTATTCAACTCTCTATAGTCGATGCACATCCTCAGAGTTCCATCCTTTTTCTTGACAAAGAGAATTGGCGCACCCCATGGCGAAGAACTAGGTTGGATTAAACCTTTATCAAGCAATTCTTGCAATTGCTCTGAGAGTTCTCGCATTTCGGAGGGCGCTAGTCTATACGGTGCTTTAGCTACGGGGGCTGCCCCGGGAACTAAATCGATAGTAAACTCTACTTGTCTCGCTGGGGGAAGTCCAGGTAGTTCGTCCGGAAATACATCTAGAAAATCTCTAACCACTGTTACCTTGCGAGGATCCTTGTCTTTCACTCGCTTATCCACTACTTGTGCCAAGTACGTGTGGTATTCCTTGCGTAAATACTTCCTCACTTTCATAGACGACACTATCTTGGGTTGGACTCCCGCCTTATGGCCTTGGACTATTAGCACCTCACCGCTATCTAAAGGAATTTTAATGATCTTTTCATGGCAAATTATTTCAGCACGCATTTTTGACAACCAATCCATTCCTACTATCACATCAAAACTTCCTATTTCTATGGGAATCAAGTCTATACTATAGTCCTTCTCATCTAAAGTTAACTTACAATCAGCAATAATTTCCTTAGTCTTATACTCGTTTCCATTAGCATATTCAACATAATAAGTTTCCTCAAGCTCACTAGGTATCTTATCGATTAATTCTTTAAATTCAAAGGAAATGAAACTTCTTTCAGCTCCAGAATCAAATAACATAGAGGCATAAACATTATTTAGTGGGAACGTACCTACGATGACATTAGGGTCATCACGTGCCTCATTTGCTCCCATGGCATACACCCTTCCTCGGGCTTGACCTCCTTGATTTCCACGATTCCCTTGGTTAACGTTGTTGCCTTGATTCCCCACATTAGCTTGATTCCCAACATTTCCTCGGTTAACTTGATTTCCATTGTTTCCTCGGTTTGCTTGGTTCCCGCGATTTCCAACATTCCTAAAGTTGCCACGGTTACCATTTCCATTTCCACGGTTGCCTTGCGCTCTTCTCAACCTAGGACAAGCATTTCTCCAATGATCCATGGCTCCACATTCACGACATGCTCCGGGGTTTCCTCCAACTCTTGCTCCACTTCGGCAATAGGCAGCAAGGTGTCCAAATCGATTGCAAGTCGTGCACTGCCTACATTCTCCTCGATGGTGGTTGCCACAACGATTACATCTTGGCGGCATGCCACCGTTTGGGTTGGGGTTAACATCAACAATTCCATAGTTTCTCACTACTTTTTGTCTTTTATCTGGCCCATTACCTTTCCTATCACCAAATCGATTTCCTCCTCCTTGCCTAGAGCTTGATTCGCCTCTCGTGTACTTCCCACGCCTAACCAAATCATTTACTAGCCTGGTTGCCAAACTTATAGCTTGCTCAAGAGTGGCAGGGCTTGCAGCAGTGACCATCAACCTAACTTCAGGTGCCAACCCGTAGATAAACCTCTCAACCTTCTTAGCCACAGGGGTTACCATCTCCGGCACCAACACGCTCAACTCGTGGAAGCGGATTACATATGCCTCCAATTCCAGCCCTCTCATGGCATGGTTCCAGAATTCCATCTCCAGTTTTTGTACCTCCTCTCGTGGACAATACTCACGCTTCAACTCTTCCTTAAACTGCTCCCAAGTCAAAGCATTGACTGCTGCAGGACCTCTAGTAGTCGCTTGGAGATTCCACCAAGTAAGAGCTCTTCCTTGAAGCTTACTAGCAGCAAACTTAACACGGTCAGCTGGCGCACAATCAATGATGTTCAAGTTGGCTTCCATGCTTTGGAACCAAGTAAGCAACCCAACAGGACCTTCTGTCCCATGAAACTCCTTGGGGTTGCAAGACGTGAAAGCCTTGTAGGCATTCCTGTCAATAGCATTTCCTCCTCCATCTTGTCTCCTAGCCATGTTAAGTGTAGCGGTCACATTCTCCGCAATTTGGGTGGCAATGTTTGGCATGGCGGCATTGATTTGCTGGGAGATAAGCTCAGCTAGCTCGGCCCTTCGCTGGGCCTCTTCACTTGTTTCTCCGCCGGTCCTTCGTGGTGCCATGTCTCTACAAAGGATAATATAGTTTAGTCATTCGTGTATTGAATCATATGGCATAAACTCGACTCACGACTTCTTGATCTCACACGAGTATATCTAAAGTTATTTAGTGCATAGAGGGCTCGTTCGCACACATATGTATATGTATATCCCGATTCATATTCCTTTTTATAATCACGACGCACTTGTCATTATGAGTAAATAAATGGCTAGGTAAATTCTAAAATTAATCAACCATGCTTTCAAGGTTAGCTAAGAGAATTACAGAATCTGTGTACGAACTTGGAGCACGTAAAAGTGGCTTAAGATGGACGATCTGGGAAAAACTCATAAAATATAAACGTAGCCCTATGAGTTAAGTTTCACCTCCAATTGGAATCAGGTCAAAAGACGAAATAGAACTCCAGATATGGCCGTTCTACCAAAAGTGGTCAGAACTGATTTCCTGCTGTAACTATAACTTTTATAATAGGGATAACTATAACACAACAAGGATAGCACATCATGTAACCATAGAGAGGCATTAAGCATACATATATATCATTCAAGATAAGTTTACAAAATTGCTACATGCCAAATACGATGTGATCATCGTCACACATAAGCTAGAAAGTTCAAGAAATTAAAACAAAGTACAAACGTTCATACATCAAATAAGTTCATAAGTAAAGAAGTCCTTAGGTTCACTTCCTAAGCATGAGAGCTACCACGAGAGTGCAAACAGCCGTAAGCACACATCCCATCATAAATATCACCTCATTAACTCGACGAACTTCCGATATCGCCAAACTCGCATAATCCCCCGTTCGATCCATAACTCCCAAGGCCCTTTCCATCATCACCTCTTGAGTCCTTACCCTTAGTCTAGCATCCCTTAATCCATTTGCTATTCCCCACACCCTCTCCCTTTCTTCACGAGTCATACCAATGGGAGGTGGAGGGGGTACCCCATAAACTGGGCGATGTGGTTCTTCTCCTTGACGCCTATGTCCGAGATGGTACCAGGGATGATCACGAGGAAGGCGCGGCTGAAAGTATGGGTCTTGGGCTGGAAATCGCCCATCACTTAGGTTCATGGGTGCATCTTGCCTTGGCGGAGTAGGTGCTCTAGGGGCTGGTGGTGATGGTGGTGGCGAGGGTGAGCGGCGTCCAGGTTGGCTAGAGGCAACACTCCTAGCATTATCGTCTTCCGATGGATCTTCCATTGGCTCGGTCTCTTCCTCTTCTTCTTCTTGGAGTGGTTGGGGAGGTTGCTCTTGCTCTAGGCGTCTCCTTTCTTCCTCTTCCATGTGGTCCACGAATCCATACAAGTTCCTTGGTCTAGGGGCTGATCCGGAAGCTCCACTTGCTTGTGACATGATGTTCCTACACAAGTTTCACAAAGGCGTGAGATGACGACTTGACTCGACGCTTAGACGACCATGGACGACCGACTTGACCATTGACGACCCATGTGGCAACTTACGGACAGCAAGACGACTCGACGGACCATGAGACAACCTTAACCATTTGACAAGCAACCAACCAACTCGACCAACGACTCACAAGCTTAACAACTAAACAACGACATGACCATCCACAACCGATGACCAACTCGACTCGCACGACCAACATAACCATTTATAATTAAAGTAATGACTAGGATTCAACTTGTGCATAGCTCTCATGTATTATATCTAAATGGACAAAGTAATGCTAGCCAAGTGGGGGTATTAACTAAGGGTTCTAATAGGTAATGCAAACATTGGATTTGGTTATGTATCCTTTGCACCAAGAATCGTTTTTAAAGCTTATTTTCAAAAGACTCATTTTGAATATTCCTTAGACAACCATTTCGATCATTCCATATTAAATTTTTAGTTAGGCATAGTTGATCAGGCTATGCATAATAAAACAAGAATACTTTATGATCGACTCAATTGTTTAAGAAATATTCGACTCGTTTTGAAAATACGTAGGTTATAGCAAAAATTCTCTATAACCTTGTCTCTGATACCATTTTTCTGTAACACCCCGACTAAGGCGGAACACGAGATGTCACAGAACGACATGGTACAAAAGACTTAATTATAAAACATCACCATAAGGTTTCAAATGTCATTCAAATCCAAAAGGTTACAAGTTCAAGTTGACGTTTAATAAACATTACATAACCAAATTCATAATCAAAAGATCAAATGTTCGCATTACTAGTCCAACATGCAACACATAAACACATCATCCATGAGGCGGTCCAAAGTGCTAACTTACTGCTCTAGACCTGAAAAGCATGGAGAAAAAGTGTCAACTACGAGAGTTGAGTGAGTTCATAGGTTTATTCTACCAAATATACATACAAACAATTCAATTTATGAAGTAGTAAATCATGTAGTTTCCAAGAATATCGTTCATATTATCCGTACCCAAACCGTATGTTCAATCAATAAATTTCCATCCACAATAATAATGATTTCCATTCAGCCCGAAGGCATAATTCGATGAGTATATGCTTGAGCCACTACTACGACCATTTACATGTCCCAACAACATAATATTTCATTTCAGAGCACAAGCTGTCAATCAAGTGCTTTAATCACAATTGGGGTCGTGCCATGGAGACGACCAATAATATATAAAGATAGTTAGAGCACCGCTCAGGTCGGACTGGCAATGAAGGTGGCCACCAAGGCAGACCAAACATTCCACCGTTACCTATTTAGTGGGTGAGTGGACGACTCCTAGTTGCGCAACCCTCTAACTACAGGCCTCCACTATCGGAGTTAATAGTAGTGTACCGAAGTATCTCAGTTTGACAGAACTCAAGCTCATCGTATAACTTATAACACATTGAACATACAATATATCCCATTTCATAATCATTCTTTCAAGAATCATTTCATATATATAAAGCCATTTTATTTATCATGCTTTTCACCCCGAAAGTAAAACACATAAAGAGTTTGAAAGGGGGCTATGACTCACTTGATTTGAGAGTGTTAGGGGCTGATCAAATGCGAGATCTTCGTCTAGTCTTGTTGCTCCCCAAGCAAGCCTAAACCATGGTATTTATATACACAACGTAAGAGTGTGTAGCATGAACTAGTGTGCTAGATCATGAGATGTATACTAGTAGACTTGCCCATCTTTGGTTGTTATTAGATTATGGAGTTTAAGTGCATTATGATGCTCTCATTATTTGGGTGTAAGAGATTTGGTGGTGAAGGTCATTTCTCGTTTTCTCATTAAACGTTTTTGTACGTTTATTGGAATTTCGGTAGTTTGGCTTTGATTTATATGATCTCCATTGTACACTTTGCTTAGTAATAATATTTGACATTAGTGGTCTTATAATATTAATATTTTATGTATATTTTCTGATTTGTAATTATATATTTAATTTAATAATATTTAATTATTTATTTATTCACTTTATTGATTTATTTGCTAAATAAATCCTTAAAAATACTTTTAAGTGTCATAATTGTCTTTATAAATTATGAATAATTTCATTTGAATTATCTTCTGATATATATGCTCCTTAATTTATAATTTCATGTTTTTATACTTTTATTTGTGTATTTTCCATTAATTTTAATAATAATATTTAATTAGTTTTTTACTTAATTATTTATCTTTAAATTATGTAACACATGTCTCTTGCCTTTTAACTATTTTTCTCCAGTAGGTTTTAGTTATTTTTATCAATGATTAGATGATTTAACCCCATTCTTGATTTACATAATTTATTTATTGATTTTTATGTCTTTTAATTACTATTTAAATTCAATAATTCATGGAAATTCTTAAAAATCATCACCAAACATTTTGGTCAAAAATCCCAGGCCTTTTAGGCAACTTTTATCAATAAAAATTCATATCAATTCAACCTCTCTTGTGTCTTGCTTATTTTGAGGATTTTAAGCTTAAAAATCGTTTACCGAAATAGTGATTTTAGCCTCATTTCTTAAGCAATTAAGGTACTTCAAAATGGATTTTCATTCTTGTTTCATTATTTCCAGAAAGTTCATCATATTTTGGTGTCCAAAATCGTGATAGTGGTGGTGGTGTGATATGTGCAATTTAGTGCTTTCGGTTAGTGATTATTTGACCCGAAAAGGTGATTTTTGAGCTTATTATTGTCATGAACCAATAGATCTGAGTTTTATACTTTTATTTCAACTTATTTCCAGTAGGTTTATCATATTTCCTTGGTCATAAGATTATGGTGCATGTGTGTGCTCAAAATGCATTTTTGCGTGTTTTCGGTTTGTGATTTCTAGCTTATTTTAACATGTTTTGGTCCAAGCTTTGTCTCTTTGTTATTTCATCAATTTTTCCAAAATATTAACATTAATATTAACATATTTTTCACTTATAACAAGTCCATATCCATCTCATAATCCAACAAAAGATCCAACTTTCTTAAATCTAGCATACAAGCATTCAAATCAACACTTTTTAATATCAACTTTTATAGATCTAACATTCAACAATATAAAAACATCTTTTTAATGAAAAATCTCAGAATATATTCTTCAAAAATATACAAAAACATATAGATCTATCAAAAGGAAAATCACTTTAAAAGCTACTAATCTATAACAACACTTTTGGGTCTTAAACTTGTTGAATCCTTGGATCTTTCTTCTTAGATTCGACATGCATGAGCATGGAAAGAAAGATCCTATCAACTTTGCCCTCATTAAGTGTATATTACAAAGAAAATAAGAAGAAAGTATGAGTTTTTGATAAAACCTTTGAATATAAACAAAAACGAGATTAGATCTAGTAAAAAGGATGAAGATTATACCCTCTTGAACTTGGTTTTTGATGGTGAAAATGGGCAGAATTTTCGTGGCCTCCAACCCTTATAATACCTTCAATCTAAGCCTAAAACAACCCTTGAACCTTGCTTGGATTGACCCTTTATTAATCTAACTTAAAACCCTTATTATTAATATAAGTTTAGATGAGATTTAGCCTTGTTCTTGCCTTGTTTTTGCTTGGCCGATTTGAAGAAGAGAAGAAGAGGGAGGGAGAGTTTTTGAGAGAAAAGAGGTTGTGTGTGAGAAATGAGTGAAGAGTGTGTAACACCCCAACTAAGGCGGAACGTTGAGATATACAGAAAGTCGAGTATTCAAAACAAAGGATAACAGATAACATTCACCATAGCGTTATTGAATAAAAAAAATAATTTACAATGCACAAGCATGTGAACCAATTCCCAAGTACAATACGTCTACTATACTTGGATATTGAGTCCACAAAACAAATAACAAACACATGAGATGGTATACTACAATGTTCAGGGCGGATTCCATTGCCCGTCACAAGGTTTAATCTTTGACTCCAAAATGCAATGCAAACAATCATGATGCATATAACTCCTCAAAGCTTACGCTAATTCCTGAAAAGCATGAAGAAAAAGTGTCAACTACAAAACGTAGTTGGTGAGTGCATAGGTTTGCAAGTAAATCTCATTACATATCCATTTCAAAGTAGTTGAGAAAATCCATGGTAAATTATAAAGTTTTCATTTGTCTCATTTATCGTGAGAGAAAAATATATCAATCGATTAATCACTCATCATACCAAAACCATTTGGTCAATCAATACTTCACTATTTCCAATTTCAACAGCCTTCAAGATTCCATATAAGGTCCAATACCCAAACCGTATGTTCAATCAATAATTTCCATCCATAATATAATATCAATACCTCTGGGTCAATGGTAAGACTACCATGACATAATTCGATGAGTATATGCTTGAGCCACTACTAAGACCAGTTATGTCCCAATAATCAGATATAATGTCCCAAATGATAAGATAATGATAAGCACATGCTGTCAATCACGTGCATAAAGATAACCAAGGGTCGTGCCATGGAGACGCCCATAAATATATAGTAGTTAGAGCACCGCGAGGCCAGACTGGCGATGAAGGTGGCCACCAAGGCAGACCAAACATCCCACCGTTACCTATAATAGTGGATGAGGGGACAAATCCTAGTTGCGCAACCCTCTAACTACAGGCCTCAAATGAGTTAATAGTAGTGTACAGGGGACCACCGTTTGACAGTACTCAAGCTCATCATATAACATATAACATGTTGAACATACAATATAATTCCCATATCATTATCATTATTTCAAAGAATCATTTCATAAGAGAAAGTCATTTTAATTAATCATGCTTTTCACCCCGTAAGTAAACATATAAAAGAGTTTGAAAGGGGGCTATGACTCACCTTGATACGCCGCATATTATATTCACTTATCCAAAATGGGTACTTCCCATCTATCGCTTCCTTGATCATATATCCGTCATATTCCTCAATCATATTCCAAGCCAAGACTATCCCTACGATAGGACTAATATACGTAAGTTCCTATCTTAAGCCATCACTAAGAAATGCCACCTTTATTATGTTGTTATCACTTATGGGATCCAAGTGTATTGCTAATATTCACATCTTTTTGGTTGTAAAGATTGGTGGTAAGAGTCGTTTTCTCATTATACGTTTTTGTACGTTTATTGGAATTTCGGTAATTTGGATTTGGTTTATATGATTTCCATTGTATACTTTGCTTAGTAATAATATTTGACATTAGTGGTCTTATAATATTAATATTTTATGTATATTTTCTGATTTGTAATTATATATTAAATTTAATATTATTTAATTAATTATTTATTCATTTTATTGATTTATTAATTAAATAATTCCTTAAAAATACTTTTAAGTGTCATAATTACCTTTATAAATTATGGATAATTTCATTTGAATTATCTTCTGATATATATGCTCCTTAATTTATAATTTCATGATTTATACTTTTATTTGTGTATTTTCCATTTATTTTAATGATAATTTTTAATTAATTATTTATTCATTTTATTGATTTATTAATTAAATAATTCCTTAAAAATACTTTTAAGTGTCATAATTACCTTTATAAATTATGGATAATTTCATTTGAATTATCTTCTGATATATATGCTCCTTAATTTATAATTTCATGATTTATACTTTTATTTGTGTATTTTCCATTTATTTTAATGATAATTTTTAATTAATTATTTTTACTCAATTATTTATCTTTAAATTATGTAACACATGTCCCTTGCCTTTTAACTATTTTTCTCCAGTAGGTTTTAGTTATTTTTATCAATGGTTAAGATGATTTAACTTCATTCTTGATTTGCATAATTTATTTATGGATTTTTATGTCTTTTAATTACTATTTAAATTCAATAATTCATGAAAATTCTTAGAAATCATCACTAAACATTTTGGTCAAAAATCTCAGCCCTTTTAGGCAACTTTTATCCATACAAAATCATATCAATTCAACCTCTCTTGTGTCTTGCTCATTTTGAGGGTTTTATGATTAAAAATCGTTTACCGAAATGGTGATTTTAGCCTCATTTCTCAAGCAATTAAAGTGCTTCAAAATGGATTTTCATCCTTATTCCATTATTTACAGAATGTTCATTATATTTTGGTGTCTTAAGTCGTGATCGTGGTGGTGGTGTGATGTGTGCAATTTAAAGCTTTCGGTTAGTGCTTATATGAACCGAATTAGTGATTTGTAGGCTTGCCTTTGCCATTTAATAACCAAGTTAAGTTTTATAACTTTCATTTGACATATTCTCAGTAGGTTTATAATACTTTTTGTTACGAGATTGTTGGAGTTGATTAAAGTTGCAATCTAGTGACTTTTAGCTTATTTTGTTGTGAAGAACTTTTACTTGGAATTTTCTGTTTTAACCCTTATTATTAATATAGTTTAGATTGATTTTTTTGTTCTTGTTTTTCTTGATTATTTGAGTCAAAAATGGAAGAGGAGAAGAGAGAGTTTTTTGGATGAGAGAAAGTGTGTGTGTGAAAGAAATGTGTTGAATGTGTGTGAGGGGGGGGGGGACGGCCAAAGCATAAGATTAGGGTTTCTCACTCTTTTTTTTTTTTTATTTTTTATTTTTATACCTCTTAACATCAAATTTCCAGATTATTGTACCTCTTTTAACATATTTTTCACTTAATACAAGTTCATCCATCTCATAATCCAACAACAAGATTCAACTTTCTTAGATCTAACACGTATTCATTCAAATCAACACTTTTCAATACCAATCTTTATAGATCTAACTTTCAACAACATAAAAACATCTTTTTAATGAAAAATCTCAGAAATATATTCTTCCAAATATACAAAAACATATAGATCTATGAAAAGGAAAATCACTTTAAAAGCTACTAATCTATAACAACACTTTTGGGTCTTTAACTTGTTGAATCCTTGGATCTTTCTCATAGATTTCGACATGCATATGCATGAGGAGAAAGATCCTATCAACTTTGCCTTCATCAAGTGTATATAACAAAGAAATCAAAAAGAAAACATAAACTTTTGATGAAACCTTTGAATATAAACAAGAACAAGATTAAATCTAGTAAATAGACGAAGATTTATACCCTTGAAGAACACGAATTGAAGATGGTTTTTGGGCAGAAAATTCGTGGTCCTATAAGACCCAAATGAACCTTATTCCAAGCTTGAAACAACCCTTAATATTACCTTGAAACAACCCTTGCTTAACCCTTATTATTAATATAGTTTAGATTGATTTTTTTGTTCTTGTTTTTCTTGATTATTTGAGTCAAAAATGGAAGAGGAGAAGAGAGAGTTTTTTGGATGAGAGAAAGTGTGTGTGTGAAAGAAATGTGTTGAATGTGTGTGAGGGGGGGGGGGGACGGCCAAAGTCATAAGATTAGGGTTTCTCACTTTTTTTTTTTTTTATTTTTATACCTCTTAACATCAAATTTCCAGATTATTGTACCTCTTTTAACATATTTTTCACTTAATACAAGTTCATCCATCTCATAATCCAACAACAAGATTCAACTTTCTTAGATCTAACACGTATTCATTCAAATCAACACTTTTCAATACCAATCTTTATAGATCTAACTTTCAACAACATAAAAACATCTTTTTAATGAAAAATCTCAGAAATATATTCTTCCAAATATACAAAAACATATAGATCTATGAAAAGGAAAATCACTTTAAAAGCTACTAATCTATAACAACACTTTTGGGTCTTTAACTTGTTGAATCCTTGGATCTTTCTCATAGATTTCGACATGCATATGCATGAGGAGAAAGATCCTATCAACTTTGCCTTCATCAAGTGTATATAACAAAGAAATCAAAAAGAAAACATAAACTTTTGATGAAACCTTTGAATATAAACAAGAACAAGATTAAATCTAGTAAATAGACGAAGATTTATACCCTTGAAGAACACGAATTGAAGATGGTTTTTGGGCAGAAAATTCGTGGTCCTATAAGACCCAAATGAACCTTATTCCAAGCTTGAAACAACCCTTAATATTACCTTGAAACAACCCTTGCTTACAACCCTTAATATTACCTTGAAACAACCCTTGCTTAACCCTTATTATTAATATAGTTTAGATTGATTTTTGTTCTTGTTTTTCTTGATTATTTGAGTCAAAAATGGAAGAGGAGAAGAGAGAGTTTTTTGGATGAGAGAAAGTGTGTGTGTGAAAGAAATGTGTTGAATGTGTGTGAGGGGGGGGGGGGGGGGGGACGGCCAAATGCTTAAGATTAGGGTTTCTCACTCTTTTTTTTTTTGTTTTTATTTTTATAAGTGTATAAGGGTGTATGAATGTATGTATGAGTTAGGTGTTTGTATATGTATTTTGTAAGGTTATTTGTATTAGTTTGTAGTGTAAGTACATCTTTATTCTAGTATGTGTATATGTATATATGTTGTGTATATGTATATGTATGTATATATTTTTGTGTTTTTAATTTGTTACCTAAGCCTTTATTTATAAACTTGTATTTATTTTAGCATATATATATACTTATTGTTATTTAAACACTTTTATGTACATATTAATTTATGAATGTGATTTGAGATGGAGTTCTTTATTCTCATGTCATATTTACTTGAATTTGGTTTGATGATTGATTTGTTGGACATTTATAAGAATTTTGATTGATATCTCAACTTGTGAGTCCTACATTATTATTTATATAACTAGTTTTAATGGAAATGAAGTTTTTGGTTCATTGACATTTCACCAAGTTCAATTGGAACAAATTTATAGCTTGAGATTGTGTTGAATGATTATAGTTATTGTTCATGGCATTTCTAAGGCAACTAGCTATCTTTGGGAATTCTACTGAACTAGATGGCAAGTATCACTATGCCTTAATGTCTGGAAGGCAAAATCTCTTAAGAAACCTCTAGGGATAGATATCTAGATGAATATAAGTAAATTGTCCTAGTCGGAAATTGAGGGTTGTTACATCATTACCCCCTTAACTGAAACTTCGTCCTCGAAGTTCGATCGTTCATATGGTAGTAAAATGGATAAACCAACAGTATGGGTGTCTACACGGAGACATAAAATGTGTGGAAGTCAAACAAGGTTTCATATCGATTCTTGGTTTCTTGTGAGCTTTTAACTCTAAGGATAGGGGCATCCATTCCTCGGTTCCCTAAAATTTCTCTTGATTAGAAACTTCGAAAAAGAGAAAGGTTACGAATGTCGCTCACTTCTTGAGACGACTGGAGATTATTCGCATGTAATCGTTGCGGGCTGTCAATCTTGTCTAGATCAATACTAAATAATGGGATGATAATAAGAATGGCAATACGGAGGTGTGAAACGAACAAACGGCTCGTAACGTGAGTTACAATATAATAGTGAGAGACGTTGGAATATCGATCGTTGGTGGCTATTCATTTCCATTGTTACCTTGCATATTTTCCTTTATCGTCTTCTACCCCAACTAAAGAATCGTTCCAATAGCTTCTCGCCCACTTTCATTCTTCTTTGGTTTGACGTTGGACACGCTTGCCGCTTCTTGAAAATATTGGCGTCGTTTGTGACCAATCACTTGTTAAGGTATTATCCCTTTAACAAAAGTGATACTAACTGGGGTGCCAAGTTACACTAAAATTGCAAAGGTACATCTTTGCAATATCTCATTTTAGGGTTTTATAGTGTTGTCTTTGTTGCCTTACAGCGTTCGAGGGGATCATGAATTGTATGGTGATAGTTCCATCTTGTTCCTCACACTCACCTTTGTTCTTCAATTTTGCCCTTATTTTTCCAAAGTCACCCCTTTCATTATTCGTTAAGTCATATCGTTACTAATTCCTCTTGCTTTTGCCGATATTGGCTTTTAAATCGTTTTAAGGTACCTTTAATTTCTTCCTTTTACGCTAGAAGGACCATTATCTATTGCTCATCACCGACAAATCTCTTTTAACATCGCACATATAATCTATTCGGTTTCTTTGCTGTACCTACTCATTCCTCATAATAGGATTTACACAATCCTTATGCTCTTAAGTAATCATATCACCACCATCATTTTAAGGTAAACACTTTGATGTCCTTATTCGTATGAATTCCTCCTTTAAAATAATCCTTCTTAGGTCCTTCTGACCTCTACAAAACTTTCAATTACCTTGCTCTCCTGAGCCTCATATCCATTTTTAGCTTTCTAAGCTAAGCTTCTTTTCAAATACAATAACCTAATGTCCTTAGAAATTGTGATATAATATAATTTAGGGGAAACATCGGTTACTTTATCCCTTTTTCTCAACCATTTGGTTTTCTCCATTTTCCTTTCGTTTTCTTATGGGTTACCATACTCCTTACCGTTTCGTCACTCTAATCCATCTCTAACTAGAGTAATCGTCGTCTTGAACAGCACACAAGCGGTCGCTAGTCCTTGCAGTTATCTCAAGGGCACTTATCAGATAATGGTGATACGGATCCGTTGATCCTAACTGATCGCAGATACGAATTATCCTTATCACCCTTCCGTTCAAACATTCCATAACCAGCTCTTCACGGAGTTTGTTAGTTGTTTGGAACTTAGTTCAGCGATCAACTTCCTTGATCGTCGCGGTAGTATGTGCCTTGAATTCTAGCGTCGCACTCCTTATTTGCCTTTACTACTAACTTAGCGATTTCATGTTGTTTTCCTTCTTCACTTTTCTTGGGCGCACTACTTCGTGGGTCGATGGTCCTTGACGATTAACCATGTGTTGCGAATTATCTTTCTTCACTCAAACTCATCTTGTCTTAGCTTACCTCCCTACAACCGTCGACCTTGAGGGGATAACCATCACAAGTCATCGTGCTTCCTCTACTTATCGACCATACTTCTCTTTAGTAAAGCTAGCTTCCATCGGGTGTTGGGCGTATATCGATTTCTCTTAGCTTAGTTGATACTCTCCACTAATAGCTTGTCTTTCGATAGAGGTTTTTCTAATTCGTATCCAAAGAATAATGAGTGAACCGCCATACAGATAAACGCCACCAGAACTACATCTTGTAGACGGCGTCAATGCCTTCACTTTACTGTTTGTGTCAAATGATGTTTCTCTACTCTATCTTCTACTCGAAATCATCTTCTATGATGCTAGTGAATAACTCTTCTTGAAAGATCAAGTATAATCTTGCACTTCATACTCCTTGTTCGAGCGTCTACCTTTGCTGTGATTACCCCCTTAACATTTTTCCTCTAGAAAAGTGTAAGAGTTTCCCTACTTTTCACTTTATCTCACCATCCTTGACGACCTTCATGTCACACAACCTTCCTTTTGTCGGTCGCTCAATTTTTCCTTCGGTCGATCAACATAGATAGGGAAGACCATCAATTCTTTATCCAAGTTAAAGCTTAGTATACTCTTCGCTTGTGCTTCCATGTACTTGACTGACTCACAACATACCTCCCACGTTCTACGTTATGTACGTGATCCAATAGCATCTTCTATGCTATATAGTTATGCCAAGTATTTCACTTATGGATAACTGATGTCTCAACGTCCTTCGTATCCCTTGATGTCGCAGCGAGAGCAGGGTACTACTTACTTGATTTCGCCATTGCTGAGTGTTGCGTAAGTGAATTGTATGTTGTTAGGTTACTGACCTTTGAAGAGAAGCGGTGGTGACCATTACTTTGAAAAAATCAAGGATACAGAATTTGGTTCTGAATGAATGAATAAGAAAACAAAAGCAAAAGAATCATTAAGGCTCAAATCAAACTCCTTGCGCGGTTTAAAGAAATCACTTCTATGTCTATCGTTGCTCAATGGACTCCAACTTTCGATGACGTCAATATATGTCGCACCGGCTTAGAATATAGATTGTTGTTTGCGTACATGTGTTAGAATAGAAATATCGCACCAAATTTCGGAGCTACAATCCCCAGAATGTGTCGTCTAGAATGTATATCGGAATGTATTCTACCGGCGTCGTCGAATCGTCATATGGCTTTAATACCGCTCGTCTTTCATAAGTCTCCAACTTCACTCGACGTTTACATATATTTTGCACCATTTCAGAGCGAATACCAAGGTTATGCGTCGTTTCCAAGAGGATAGAGTCGCGTCATTTCTTGGGTCTACAATTCTCAGAGTAATCGTCGTCTTGAACAGCACACAAGCGGTCGCTAGTCCTTGCAGTTATCTCAAGGGCACTTATCAGATAATGGTGATACGGATCCGTTGATCCTAACTGATCGCAGATACGAATTATCCTTATCACCCTTCCGTTCAAACATTCCATAACCAGCTCTTCACGGAGTTTGTTAGTTGTTTGGAACTTAGTTCAGCGATCAACTTCCTTGATCGTCGCGGTAGTATGTGCCTTGAATTCTAGCGTCGCACTCCTTATTTGCCTTTACTACTAACTTAGCGATTTCATGTTGTTTTCCTTCTTCACTTTTCTTGGGCGCACTACTTCGTGGGTCGATGGTCCTTGACGATTAACCATGTGTTGCGAATTATCTTTCTTCACTCAAACTCATCTTGTCTTAGCTTACCTCCCTACAACCGTCGACCTTGAGGGGATAACCATCACAAGTCATCGTGCTTCCTCTACTTATCGACCATACTTCTCTTAGTAAAGCTAGCTTCCATCGGGTGTTGGGCGTATATCGATTTCTCTTAGCTTAGTTGATACTCTCCACTAATAGCTTGTCTTTCGATAGAGGTTTTTCTAATTCGTATCCAAAGAATAATGAGTGAACCGCCATACAGATAAACGCCACCAGAACTACATCTTGTAGACGGCGTCAATGCCTTCACTTTACTGTTTGTGTCAAATGATGTTTCTCTACTCTATCTTCTACTCGAAATCATCTTCTATGATGCTAGTGAATAACTCTTCTTGAAAGATCAAGTATAATCTTGCACTTCATACTCCTTGTTCGAGCGTCTACCTTTGCTGTGATTACCCCCTTAACATTTTTCCTCTAGAAAAGTGTAAGAGTTTCCCTACTTTTCACTTTATCTCACCATCCTTGACGACCTTCATTTCGCCAAATTCCTGATTCCTTCATGTAGCAAACATCCGTTTGCCTTGGTGTTTTGAAAAAGAAAAGGATAGCTCAGAATTCCTTTTTGTTACTCTTCCATCTTGAGGGTTACTCGACACATCCTAATTATCTTATTGTCCTTGGTTTTCTTCTTCTAACCACTTTCGTCTTCCAACATTGCTAGTGATCTCCCAAGTTCTAGGGGAGTCCTTATACTTAACCGAAAAGTGACCTTCATGTCACACAACCTTCCTTTTGTCGGTCGCTCAATTTTTCCTTCGGTCGATCAACATAGATAGGGAAGACCATCAATTCTTTATCCAAGTTAAAGCTTAGTATACTCTTCGCTTGTGCTTCCATGTACTTGACTGACTCACAACATACCTCCCACGTTCTACGTTATGTACGTGATCCAATAGCATCTTCTATGCTATATAGTTATGCCAAGTATTTCACTTATGGATAACTGATGTCTCAACGTCCTTCGTATCCCTTGATGTCGCAGCGAGAGCAGGGTACTACTTACTTGATTTCGCCATTGCTGAGTGTTGCGTAAGTGAATTGTATGTTGTTAGGTTACTGACCTTTGAAGAGAAGCGGTGGTGACCATTACTTTGAAAAAATCAAGGATACAGAATTTGGTTCTGAATGAATGAATAAGAAAACAAAAGCAAAAGAATCATTAAGGCTCAAATCAAACTCCTTGCGCGGTTTAAAGAAATCACTTCTATGTCTATCGTTGCTCAATGGACTCCAACTTTCGATGACGTCAATATATGTCGCACCGGCTTAGAATATAGATTGTTGTTTGCGTACATGTGTTAGAATAGAAATATCGCACCAAATTTCGGAGCTACAATCCCCAGAATGTGTCGTCTAGAATGTATATCGGAATGTATTCTACCGGCGTCGTCGAATCGTCATATGGCTTTAATACCGCTCGTCTTTCATAAGTCTCCAACTTCACTCGACGTTTACATATATTTTGCACCATTTCAGAGCGAATACCAAGGTTATGCGTCGTTTCCAAGAGGATAGAGTCGCGTCATTTCTTGGGTCTACAATTCTCAGAGTATATCGTCCAACGTACGTGGAAAGATGCTCCACTGATGATATCACCGTTGTCATATGTCCATAATGAATAGTGGTGTCGTAAGGAATAGGATGTGGGATAATTTCAAAAGAGCACGAGTGAACGAATATTGGGTTGAAGGGGTACTTAAATGACGACTTCCATACTTAGGAAATTTCTAATTCATTTTGCATTTCTCAGGGACAATCACTAGTTCCCAAGCGGTCAAATCTCATCACGCAATATATATCTCAGTAGTAAGGACTAACCATATTATAATCATATCTAGCAGGTGCCAGTTCTCGATAGTCAAATCTTAGAGCATCATAACCATCTCAATAATAAGGCACAACTATATAGTCATTAAATCGTTCATGCACTAGCCCTCAAGTAGTTCAACCTCAGGACACAATAACTATCTTAATAGTAAGGCATGACTACATAATCGTCGCAATATTCACGCGCTAGTTTCAAATAGCTCAAACTTAGAGAGTAAAGGCTCTTATATCTGTACCGTCCATGAAATTTCATATCAACTCGTCATGCTCATATTCTCTTTCAAATCAATCATAAATAGTCAACGTCATTACTCAATAAATTGAACAAGTCATACCCAAAAATGATTTCGTGCCTTATAATAATCTCATTATTTTAAAGTGCATGGGCAACTTAAAGTTCAACATCATGAATCATAATGCATTCCTCACATAATTTCCACATTGCACATTCCAAACTTTCACATTGCATATTACAACTTTCACATTGCACACTATAAGCTTTCACATTGCAATCAAATCATGCCCAAATTCACATGTTATAGCATAGAGTAGCATGTATCAACGAATATCTTTCAATTTTATTCATTTCACTTCTAATGTGCAGAGGGGAATCCTACTAAACTAGCATAATCCTCAAGTAAAGAAAGTCTCGAATCGTTATATATATGCTTAGGTGAATGTCTAAATGCAACACGTATGCTCATAAAAATGGATTTATTAAAGATCTTTTTCTCTTCTTTTTTTTTTTTGAAAAGGAATCCTTTTGAACATAAGTCCAAGTGGCCATTTGAGTTTTACATGGTCCTCTCATAATTAAACGTAGATTCATGACTTTACGTTTAATTATGGTCCTACCATGTAAAGCTCAAACTAGTCCGCTCAACCTTATGCTCGACTCGACTATAAATTTCGTTTTGAAAAGAGGCTATAGTTTTGGAATTCCCGGAGGAACCCCAATGTTCTCTATAACCTTAGTCTCTGATACCATTTTCTGTAACACCCCAACTAAGGCGGAACGTTGAGATATACAGAAAGTCGAGTATTCAAAACAAAGGATAACAGATAACATTCACCATAGCGTTATTGAATAAAAAAAATAATTTACAATGCACAAGCATGTGAACCAATTCCCAAGTACAATACGTCTACTATACTTGGATATTGAGTCCACAAAACAAATAACAAACACATGAGATGGTATACTACAATGTTCAGGGCGGATTCCATTGCCCGTCACAAGGTTTAATCTTTGACTCCAAAATGCAATGCAAACAATCATGATGCATATAACTCCTCAAAGCTTACGCTAATTCCTGAAAAGCATGAAGAAAAAGTGTCAACTACAAAACGTAGTTGGTGAGTGCATAGGTTTGCAAGTAAATCTCATTACATATCCATTTCAAAGTAGTTGAGAAATCCATGGTAAATTATAAAGTTTTCATTTGTCTCATTTATCGTGAGAGAAAAATATATCAATCGATTAATCACTCATCATACCAAAACCATTTGGTCAATCAATACTTCACTATTTCCAATTTCAACAGCCTTCAAGATTCCATATAAGGTCCAATACCCAAACCGTATGTTCAATCAATAATTTCCATCCATAATATAATATCAATACCTCTGGGTCAATGGTAAGACTACCATGACATAATTCGATGAGTATATGCTTGAGCCACTACTAAGACCAGTTATGTCCCAATAATCAGATATAATGTCCCAAATGATAAGATAATGATAAGCACATGCTGTCAATCACGTGCATAAAGATAACCAAGGGTCGTGCCATGGAGACGCCCATAAATATATAGTAGTTAGAGCACCGCGAGGCCAGACTGGCGATGAAGGTGGCCACCAAGGCAGACCAAACATCCCACCGTTACCTATAATAGTGGATGAGGGGACAAATCCTAGTTGCGCAACCCTCTAACTACAGGCCTCAAATGAGTTAATAGTAGTGTACAGGGGACCACCGTTTGACAGTACTCAAGCTCATCATATAACATATAACATGTTGAACATACAATATAATTCCCATATCATTATCATTATTTCAAAGAATCATTTCATAAGAGAAAGTCATTTTAATTAATCATGCTTTTCACCCCGTAAGTAAACATATAAAAGAGTTTGAAAGGGGGCTATGACTCACCTTGATACGCCGCATATTATATTCACTTATCCAAAATGGGTACTTCCCATCTATCGCTTCCTTGATCATATATCCGTCATATTCCTCAATCATATTCCAAGCCAAGACTATCCCTACGATAGGACTAATATACGTAAGTTCCTATCTTAAGCCATCACTAAGAAATGCCACCTTTATTATGTTGTTATCACTTATGGGATCCAAGTGTATTGCTAATATTCACATCTTTTTGGTTGTAAAGATTGGTGGTAAGAGTCGTTTTCTCATTATACGTTTTTGTACGTTTATTGGAATTTCAGTAATTTGGATTTGGTTTATATGATTTCCATTGTATACTTTGCTTAGTAATAATATTTGACATTAGTGGTCTTATAATATTAATATTTTATGTATATTTTCTGATTTGTAATTATATATTAAATTTAATATTATTTAATTAATTATTTATTCATTTTATTGATTTATTAATTAAATAATTCCTTAAAAATACTTTTAAGTGTCATAATTACCTTTATAAATTATGGATAATTTCATTTGAATTATCTTCTGATATATATGCTCCTTAATTTATAATTTCATGATTTATACTTTTATTTGTGTATTTTCCATTTATTTTAATGATAATTTTTAATTAATTATTTTTACTCAATTATTTATCTTTAAATTATGTAACACATGTCCCTTGCCTTTTAACTATTTTTCTCCAGTAGGTTTTAGTTATTTTTATCAATGGTTAAGATGATTTAACTTCATTCTTGATTTGCATAATTTATTTATGGATTTTTATGTCTTTTAATTACTATTTAAATTCAATAATTCATGAAAATTCTTAGAAATCATCACTAAACATTTTGGTCAAAAATCTCAGCCCTTTTAGGCAACTTTTATCCATACAAAATCATATCAATTCAACCTCTCTTGTGTCTTGCTCATTTTGAGGGTTTTATGATTAAAAATCGTTTACCGAAATGGTGATTTTAGCCTCATTTCTCAAGCAATTAAAGTGCTTCAAAATGGATTTTCATCCTTATTCCATTATTTACAGAATGTTCATTATATTTTGGTGTCTTAAGTCGTGATCGTGGTGGTGGTGTGATGTGTGCAATTTAAAGCTTTCGGTTAGTGCTTATATGAACCGAATTAGTGATTTGTAGGCTTGCCTTTGCCATTTAATAACCAAGTTAAGTTTTATAACTTTCATTTGACATATTCTCAGTAGGTTTATAATACTTTTTGTTACGAGATTGTTGGAGTTGATTAAAGTTGCAATCTAGTGACTTTTAGCTTATTTTGTTGTGAAGAACTTTTACTTGGAATTTTCTGTTTTAACCCTTATTTTCATAGAATGTTGAGTAGTCATTTTTGGTTAAGTTGAATTATTTGGACGTTGGTGATTTTTGTACAGAGACATATATGTGTCATATATTTATGTGAATTTTTGCTAAATTTTTAGACATTGTTTACTACCTCTAAAAATTACAAAACCAAAGTTGGTCAGAAAGCTTGCTGCTGTGCGACTCAATATATTTTATAAAAGATTTCTATGATGGACATTTAAGAAAAATCTCCCAATTTTATTTTAAGTTAGGGACACTTTGAACTCAGTTCACACCAAGTTTAAACTTCTGAAACCTATTGGTTAAGGAATTAAAAATCGTCAAAGTTGACTCAACATTAAGACAAAAATCCAGTTTTGACCACTTTTGGTAGAAAAATCATATCTTTGGTTTGGTTTAGTATTTTTGAGTGATTCCAGTTGGAGGTTAATCTTAACTCTTTTATCTACAACTTTTATTTTGAAAGTTTTGCTTGAAACGGCCCTTACATGCCCAGTTTATCCGTCCCAAGACAGAAGATGGTTTCTGTCAGAATGTATATTGATTAAAACAACTCACCAATGACCATTCTTGCTTTATTAACACTTGAGTTCATCATTTACAAGATTAATACCTTATTTTTATACCTCTTAACATCAAATTTCCAGATTATTGTACCTCTTTTAACATATTTTTCACTTAATACAAGTTCATCCATCTCATAATCCAACAACAAGATTCAACTTTCTTAGATCTAACACGTATTCATTCAAATCAACACTTTTCAATACCAATCTTTATAGATCTAACTTTCAACAACATAAAAACATCTTTTTAATGAAAAATCTCAGAAATATATTCTTCCAAATATACAAAAACATATAGATCTATGAAAAGGAAAATCACTTTAAAAGCTACTAATCTATAACAACACTTTTGGGTCTTTAACTTGTTGAATCCTTGGATCTTTCTCATAGATTTCGACATGCATATGCATGAGGAGAAAGATCCTATCAACTTTGCCTTCATCAAGTGTATATAACAAAGAAATCAAAAAGAAAACATAAACTTTTGATGAAACCTTTGAATATAAACAAGAACAAGATTAAATCTAGTAAATAGACGAAGATTTATACCCTTGAAGAACACGAATTGAAGATGGTTTTTGGGCAGAAAATTCGTGGTCCTATAAGACCCAAATGAACCTTATTCCAAGCTTGAAACAACCCTTAATATTACCTTGAAACAACCCTTGCTTAACCCTTATTATTAATATAGTTTAGATTGATTTTTTTGTTCTTGTTTTTCTTGATTATTTGAGTCAAAAATGGAAGAGGAGAAGAGAGAGTTTTTTGGATGAGAGAAAGTGTGTGTGTGAAAGAAATGTGTTGAATGTGTGTGAGGGGGGGGTGGGGGGGGGGACGGCCAAATGCTTAAGATTAGGGTTTCTCACTCTTTTTTTTTTGTTTTTATTTTTATAAGTGTATAAGGGTGTATGAATGTATGTATGAGTTAGGTGTTTGTATATGTATTTTGTAAGGTTATTTGTATTAGTTTGTAGTGTAAGTACATCTTTATTCTAGTATGTGTATATGTATATATGTTGTGTATATGTATATGTATGTATATATTTTTGTGTTTTTAATTTGTTACCTAAGCCTTTATTTATAAACTTGTATTTATTTTAGCATATATATATACTTATTGTTATTTAAACACTTTTATGTACATATTAATTTATGAATGTGATTTGAGATGGAGTTCTTTATTCTCATGTCATATTTACTTGAATTTGGTTTGATGATTGATTTGTTGGACATTTATAAGAATTTTGATTGATATCTCAACTTGTGAGTCCTACATTATTATTTATATAACTAGTTTTAATGGAAATGAAGTTTTTGGTTCATTGACATTTCACCAAGTTCAATTGGAACAAATTTATAGCTTGAGATTGTGTTGAATGATTATAGTTATTGTTCATGGCATTTCTAAGGCAACTAGCTATCTTTGGGAATTCTACTGAACTAGATGGCAAGTATCACTATGCCTTAATGTCTGGAAGGCAAAATCTCTTAAGAAACCTCTAGGGATAGATATCTAGATGAATATAAGTAAATTGTCCTAGTCGGAAATTGAGGGTTGTTACAGAGTGTAGCAATGTGTGAGTTCCAAGAGAGAAAAGAGTGTATGTAATTTGAAATGAGTGTGTGAGGGTGTGAAGGGGGGAGGGCCGGCCTAAGGGGGGGTATTTGGGGTTTTTCCTTTTTTTTATTTATAAAGTTAGTGTATAAAATGTGTATATATGTTATGTGTATATGTATATATGTTGTGTATATGTATATGTATGTATATATTTTTGTGTTTTTAATTTGTTACCTAAGCCTTTATTTATAAACTTGTATTTATATTAGCATATATATATATTATTTTATTTATATATATATATATATGTCGTGTATATGTATATGTATGTATATATTTTTGTGTTTTTAATTTGTTACCTAAGCCTTTACTTATAAAGTTAGTTATAAAATGTGTATATATGTTAGGTGTATGTATATGTATTTATATATATTTTGTAAGGTTAATTGTATTAGTTTGTAGTGTAAGTTAATTCTCATTCTAGTATGTGTATATATATATATATATATATATATTTGTATTGTGTACATATATATAAGTCGTGTATATGTATATGTATGTACATATTTTTGTGTTTTTAATTTGTTACATAAGCCTTTATTTATAAACTTGTATTTATTTTAAGCATATATATATATACTTATTGTTATTTAACCACTTTTATGTACATATTAATTTATAATTATACTTTGAGATAGAAATCTTTATTCTCATGTCATATTTACTTAAATTGGTTTGATGATTGATTTGTTGGACATTTATAAGAATTTTGATTGATATCTCAACTTGTGAGGCTCATTTATCATTTATAACTTGATTAATCATCAATAAAATTTTTGTTCAATGGTATTTTATAAATCAAATTTAGAATTGAACAATAGCTTTAGATTGCTAATTTAGGGGCATTATCTACTAGCTTCAAGTATAACTATGGCTTGCGGGATCATAGACAACATAACTAGAACATATATAATGTTAAAAAGTAGGGTTGTTACAACCCAAAACCCGGTTCTTGTTGCTGCTGCGTTTTCCCCGCAGCCTGGGGCGACCCTTCTCAAACCGACTCTCAAAACCGCCCTCTTTTAACCTTCGCTCTGATACCAATTGTTGGATTCACAGGCCCTCAACTCACACAATAACACTATATATATATATGTATATGTATATGTATGGAGTATTATAAAAGAGAGAGTTTTAACTGAATGTTTCTTGAATATATGAAAATGGTACATAACAAAAAACTAATACACCTATTTATACTAAATAAAAACACATAAACTACACTAAGTCCACGTTCACATGCAAGCCTATCTAATTAATTCAAAGAGCTCCATATTATTAGGAACCACCTCCACGTTTTGCATTCTCCACTGGTTACTCCCACAAAATACTCGGTCAATTTAGACTAATTCTTCACTCATGACCCGGTAGTGAATGTTTGACCTTACGAAATCATGTCACACGAAATCATGTCACAAACACTACAGAGAAATACTACTGCCTACCCTATGATATATAACTGGTCTATGATGTGGTCACACGTGTGACACTACTATAATTCGCATTTACTCATACGTGATTTGTGTTAATTCGTATATGAAAGTTGTTTACGACAACTGCAAAATGTTGGCTGACCAGTTTCAAGAGACACATCGAATTAAAAAGGAAGAAAAGAGAGTTAAGGGGGTGTAGGTAAGAGGAGAAGGGGGTTTATCGTCCATTTGGTGAAGCCAGTTGGTTTGTCCTAAAATGCGTCGGAAAGAAGGAAAATTACATGATAGAAGAGTATTTTGAGACGTTCAACATAGAGCGTATTAGAAAGTCAAAAACTTATAATATTCGTTTTACTTTGAATTAACCCTATAGTACCTCTTCAAATTTCTCAATTAGAAATGCTTTTCTCACCATAAAAATTGGAATGATGATGAACAGGTAACAAGTTTTATATCTATCAAGTTTTGAGTGAATTTCATATATCCCCTCCCTAACCCATCTATATATCAAATATACCCAATCCAACTTTAAAATATCAAATTTCCCCATCTTAAAATTAAATTTATCATATCTGCCCAAATTATTATTTTAATGACCATTAAATCTAGAAAATCAATAATATTATCTCCTATTGATGTTAATAACTCTCGACATTGAAGGTGAGTAATTCAATTTCGCTTGATTTCTTTTGAGACTCATGGTGCTCCCCATGGCCTCCACCTTATACGACAAAATAATAAAAGACATTAGCCTTGAATTAGACATAAAACCAAATTCCAGTTCTCGATCAAGCATTCAATCCCCAACAGACTATTCCTACCCGTTTATTTGATCATTAAGAAACAGAACGATCCCAAATTGACCAAATTACTTCCAACAATATTCACGCCTATGGGAACGAGTAAAAAAGCAGTAACCTAAGATCCTAATTTCATTATATTATGGGTATGAGAAATTACAATAAAAAACACTAAATTAAGTCATACGTACGTTTATGTTTAGTTTGTATTATATATTTATAGGCTCTGGATTTTTCCAAATTCTATGTACTATAACTTTCATGGAATATATCAAGAGGGTATTGTGGTCATTATCAAATATAAATAATAATATTAGTGATTTTTGAGATTTAATAGTAATTAAAATAACAATTTGGGGATATATGATATTTTTAATTTTAAGATGGGGAAATTTGATATTTTAAAGTTGGATTGGGTATATTTGATATATAGATGGGTTAGGGAGGGGATATATGAAATTCACTCTTTTGAGATTTAATAGTAATTAAAATATGCTAAGATGTCCAAACACGGATCCTTTGCGTACTTTAATATAACAATTGAATAGAATGAGAAAATCTAAGTTGTTTATTATTAGAATAAACATTGGATTAGTTGACAAAATTTTCTTTTGGATGGGCCCTGCAACTCTTATAAACCAATGTGGCTCTGCCACTTCATGTTACAGCACACAGATACATAGGATATAAGCACTGAAGAATGAGTCTTTGATTGGATTATTTGTCAAAGTTTGTTTTGGGTGGGCCATAGCCCGTCTAATAACCAATGGGGCTCTGCCACACATGTTACAGCGCACCCCCCATGCCTCTACACTAGTCTTAGGCAATTAACAGTTAATCTATTTAAGCCTTAAAAGTGTAATAAGCAAGATTCAGTGCATTGTAAACATCATATATCATATATACCATGATGTTACTCCTTTATATTGCCTAATTTTTTCTAGCACCAACAACTTGTAGTTCATTGGACACTATAGTTGTGTTTCAAAACATTACAGATGGTGAGACCATTGTTTCAAGCAACGAAAGATTTGAGCTGGGTTTCTTTAGCCCAGGCAATTCGCTAAATCGATACTTGGGGATATGGTTTAAGTACACATCACCTCATAGAGTTATGTGGGTTGCTAACCGGGAAACTCCAATTATTAACACCATGGGCATGGTCAAATTGGATCGCCAAGGGGTCTTGTCTCTTGTTAATGGCAGTACCATCATTTGGTCATCCAACTCCTCTGTATCCAGGACAGAGGATAATCCCTTAGCACAACTGTTGGACACTGGGAATTTGGTGATACAGAGCGGAAATAATGTCCTTTGGCAAAGTTTTGATTATCCTGGAGATACCTTCATATCAGGAATGAAGTTGGGCAAGGACCTCGTGACAGGACGAGATATGTACTCGACGTCATGGAGAAGTGCCGATGATCCTTCCCCAGGTGAGTATACAGTCACGTATACAATGGTTAAGGGTAAATATGAGCAAGTATACATTCGGAAAAATTCTGTTATTCAATCAAGAATCGGGCCATATAATGGCATTGCATTTGCTGGCCAGCCAAACTATAAACCTAACCCCATTTATGTATACAAAATTGATATGGTTATCAATGACAAAGAGATGTACTATAAGTATACATGCAATAGCACCACATTCTCAGTAACGCACACGTGATCCTATGGAGCAGTGGCGGATCTTGACTCATTCAGTAGAAGGGGCCGAAAGTCACGTGACCAAGATATAACACTAAGAAAAATAATCAGAGGGGACCGAAAGTCACGAGAACACAAAAATAACACTAAGAAAAATAATTTTTTGAACAAATTACGGATCAAACTATACTAGTGATCGGAAAAATAGAGGGGGCCCGGGCCCCCTCGGGCCCCTAAAGAGATCCGCCCTGCTGGGAAGGTTGAGGTGTGGCATTTAAATATGCGCAACCAAGTATGGATGCAGGATCTCACCTTACCCATGGATAATTGTGACAACTACGGACTCTGTGGGCCATATGGAAGTTGTAGTACTATAGCTAATCCTAACTGCGGGTGCTTGAAAGGATTTTTATTGAAGAACCCAGAAGACTTGACTCCTGATAATTGGACTAGTGGTTGTCGTCGGAATGTGGCTTTGGATTGTGGTCCAGGAGAAGGATTCCATAAGTTTTCGAGCATGAAATTGCCAGACACAGTGAATGCTGTGTATAATGGCAACTTGAGCCTTGAGGAATGTAAGGTGGCTTGCAAGAATAATTGCTCATGCAACGCCTATGCAAATCCAAACATCAATCCAGATGGAGTTGGATGCTTGCTATGGTTTGGAGATTTGATTGATACCCGAGTCTACCCACAGAACGGGCAGGATCTTTATGTTAGACTGGCAGCTTCCGAATTATTAGGTAAGAAATTACTTTAAGCTACTTGTTATGATGTTTCATTTAGTTATGCTAAGGAAGATTAAAATTCATTTTTGTGTGTTTTAGAAAGAGCTAAAGTCACTATTAGGCTATTAGCATAGGGTTGGGTAAGTATAATGACCGACCTACATCGTTTTTTTGTCGCATAATGTAAAATTTATTTATAAATTTTGATTTTTTACAATGCACGACTCGTAACTTATTTTGTTACAAGTGTCATTTAACAGGTCATTAAAACCATACAACTATAATAACTAAAAACTTGAAACAAAACCTGGGCTAGAACTGTTTATAACCGCATGGCTTAAACGGGCCAAAATTTTTGAGTCTGCTGGTTATAACAGAACACTCATACTCTTTAGAATAACCAATTATGCAAGTACTATTGTGCTTTCTTTCCACCATGGATTACTCTAAACTTGGTAGTGGTTTGTTTGCTTGACCTTGGTAATATTTCTTAGATGTCCATTCCAGCATCCACAAAAGAAAACGAGTGGTTACTACAGTTGCTTCGTCAATACCAGCTGGGTTGGCTATGTTGGGCCTTATATCGGCACTCTACATTTGGAGTAAGAGGAAGTGGAGATCAGATGCAGTAAGAGAAGGCAAGAGAAATTGATCTATATGCAGTTCTATTTTTAGTTGGTATCCGTATGAGTGGATACCTCATGATAGATATTATACGTTCGTCTCAACTTCATATTTTACAGGCAGATCAGTCAAAGTATTAGACAAAGATCACAACAGTAGCAGTAAGAATGGAAGTATAGAGTTAGCGGTGTTTAGCTTATCAAGAATTTCTAAAGCAACCGAAAACTTTTCTATTGCCAACCAGTTGGGAGAAGGCGGGTTTGGTCCAGTGTACAAGGTAATGCTATAAAACATTAAATGATTTAACTACTACCTGCATGGCTCCATCCCAATTTAAATGTCCACTTTGACTTTTTGAAGTCTTTTTCTTCAATTTTGACTTTAAGATATTTTTGTTTGTGTTACATAAAATACTTGAAAAAAACTATAATAGCGAAAATAATGTTAAACCCAAATCCATTTATATTTTTTCCATCAAGTATTGCATAAAATAAACAAAAATAATTAAGGTCAAAGTATAAAAAGAAAGACCCACAAAGTCAAAAATGGACATTTAAATTGAGGGTACTTGTTTTTCAGATTATGGTGTAACTGTGTATTATGACTAAACACTAAATATAATAGTATACCAACGTTACATTTTACACAGATATATGTGCTAATAATTTAAGTACATATCCAGGGTGTGCTAGAAGGAGGACTAGAGATTGCTGTGAAGCGGCTCTCAAAGTATTCTCGACAAGGACTCGACGAATTTGAAAATGAAGTTATATGCATTGCTAAACTTCAGCATCGGAATCTTGTGAAACTCTTAGGATACTGCATCCAACGCGATGAGACAATGCTGGTTTATGAATACATGCATAACAAAAGCCTGGACTGGTTTATATTTGGTTAGACTATCTTTCAATGTCATATAAACATATATAATAAAATACAGTGAATATAATTTTTATAAAAGATGCTTTTGCATATTGAGCAGATGATTCAAGGAAGTCATTACTTGATTGGCCACAACGCTTCCACATTATCAATGGCATTGCACGAGGTCTTCTTTATCTGCATCAAGATTCGCGACTTAGAGTTGTCCATAGAGATTTAAAAGCAGGCAATATTTTGCTGGATCATGACATGAACCCAAAAATATCAGATTTTGGTTTGGCAAGAATGTTTAAAGGACACGAGAGTGAAGCAAATACCAAGAGAGTGGTCGGAACGTTGTAAATACTTCAACTTTGAGTTCTTTGATGCATATGACACTTTTTTTTCTTTTCTTTCTGTTAGTCATTGATTTCTATGGTCTGATGTTATACTCAGGGGCTACATATCTCCAGAGTATGCAGTAAATGGTCTTTTTTCGGTAAAGTCAGATATTTTTTAGTGTTGGAAATTGTGAGTGGGAAGAAAAATACAGGTTTTACTCATGAAGACCACCATGATAACCTTCTTGGATATGTAAGTGTCATGATTATGGTAATATATCGATAAAATGAGATAATACAGTCATAATGTATAACAATTTGTGTCTGTATATTACTTGTTTTCCTTTAGGCATGGAGACTTTACAAAGAAGGCAAGTCTCTTGATCTAATTGACACATCTTTAGGTAAGGCATATTCGGTTTCTGAAGTGTTGCGATCAGTACACATTGGTCTATTATGTGTGCAACAACGAGCAGAAGATAGACCTACCACGCCATCGGTGGTTTCCATGTTGGGTGGTGAAGGTTCACTACCTTCACCTAAACAGCCCGGATTCTTTATTCAAGGAGGTGATAGCAGCTCCACCTCAAAATCGACCAAGTATAATTTGTTCAGAAATAGTTGAAGTTCAGTGAAAACACTTGTACAGAATTCTGAAGTCGTTCAGAATTATTTCACTGAAGCTTCACTTCAGTTCAGATCAACGTATCAGAATACCGTTCAGAATGAAGTCAAAGACTGAAGTCTGAAGAAAGAGAATCAAGCTCAGATGTGGAGCTCAGAAGTTGATTCTACCTGATCGAAGACTGAAGCATCTCAGTGTAAAGTACTTACACCACTTTACACTGATTACGAGGAAGACTTTTTACTTTACATACCTTTACCCAGTTAATAGATTTATCTATTAATAAAGTACAAGGTAAAGTAAATGGTTGGGAATAAAGTATGAAACGTCACATCAAAATGACTTTCACACTTAACCTTAAAAGTACGCATGTAAGGAATTAGCTTTAATTCCTTAAATGCTCCCAACCATATTTGTACGATCTGGTCCACGTCATCATGGACTTGGTCTATAAATATAAGTCTTCTCATAACTTGCAAATGGCTTGAAACTTTGCATTGCAACTTGTGAGATATACTCTAAGTAAACTTACGAGTATTTCCAAGTTATTAGATCACTTGTATTTCAGGATTGTTTAGATATTTACACTTGGGTGTTTATCTTTGTTCCGCAACAATCCTTGTATTTGTTTATACATCAATAAATCAAATACATTGAAAAAGTACAACGTGTCTCAATGCTACATACTTGATTATATATGTATCTTTATATAGTTTCAGCACTTTTGGTCTTGCATTTACTTTAAGTCAATTATTTCTTATTGTTCATCCATATCTGGATCGTAAACTGAACTTGTCCTTCAAGGTCAGTTGTACTTGCCAGTCGGGTATTAACCATCTATATTTGGGACTCACAATTGGTATCAGAGCAGCAAGGTTGAATTAATATTAATTCTTTAACCTTTGATCTGCAAAGATGGTTGACACTGAACAACAAGAACGTCCTGACCCTAATGCTACTGATCCACCTACCCCACCCCCTATCATCAACAACAATATACCATCGCATAATGTGCACGTACACTTTCCAAATAATCATGTTCCCAAGTTTGATGGGAACAGTGAAAACTTTCAAACATGGAAAGCATGCATGCTCAAATATATTGCTGGTGTTGAAAGACATTTGCCCGATATTTTAAAAGAAGGACCCTTTGTCCCCATGAATGCTTCCACTGTTGTCAGAAATGCCGATGGGACTCCTAGGTTATCACCAAAGGAGAAGGATCATTGGTCAGAGGAAGATCATAGACTTGTAGACCTTGACACTAAATTACAAAATATGATCTTATATGTTGTTCCTGAAACTCTTATGCCCACTCTTGTTTTACTTGAAAATTCTAAATTAATGTGGGAGGAACTAATGACACAGTTTGAAGGCACTTCTGAGACAATTGTCACAAGAAAAGTTGCTTTAAATAAAAGATATGAGTCTTTCTTTGCTATCCCTGGTGAAACTTTAACTCAAACTTACATCAGATTCACAAATCTGGTAAATCAACTGAAAGCCTTGGGTGTAACTAAAGACAAAGAAATTTTATTGGAAAAGTTTTGTGACATCTTACCTTCTAAATGGGAAAATTTGATCTTGGTTTTAAGACAAGGAAAAACCTTGCACAGTCACACTCTTGCTTCCCTATATGGAGCCTTCAGATACACTGAAGAAAATAAAGCTGAGAGAGCTGTGGCTGAGCAAGATGCCAAAAATCATGTTTCTACCAGTTCTGGTATGGTTCAGTATTCTGAACCACATAGTACTGCTCTACTATCTTCTGAGAGTGATCAAACTGACTCGATGAAGAAGATGGTTTCTGAAATGTTAAAAACTGGTATTTCTGATAATGTTGCACATGGTTGTGATGAGGATGACAATGATGATCTGGTTGCCATGCTGGCTAAAACGTTCAATCGTTTTAAGGCCAAATCTAATCGATCTGGCAAACCATTTGCTTCCAGTGCTTCTATTGATAAGTCTAATCTTGAATGCTTTAAGTGTGGCAAGAAAGGACATTTCATGAAGGAATGCAGATCTAGTCAACCTTCATCATCACAATCTGCCCCTAACCATTCTATTTTTCAGAAATCTGATGACAGCTACAAGGCCAAATACAAGAAGTTGAAGGCCCATATGGCTCTAATGGCACAAGACAACTCAACAAACAATAGTTGTATGGTTGCCAAAACTGAAAAATGGGAAGATTCTGATGAATCATCTGATGATGATGAAGAAGTTAGGGACATGTGCTTCATGGCTCGTGAAGATCAAGGTCATTTGGTCAAATCTGATGTTGAATCTGGTCGTTGGGTGGACATAGTGATGAAAAAGGTCAGTGATTTTGGCTTTGAAAGTAATGAGGAACACAAACTGGACCTTTTGGTTCTTTTAGAGGCTGACATCTCATTTGTTGAGACAGTGCGTTCAGAAAGCCTAAAATGTTTGAAAATAATACTTCTGAACTGAACACCAGTCAGGCCAGACTAAGAACTGAAAGATGTTCATTGTCTATGGTTGCCACTTTGGAACTTGAAAAGGAAGAACTGAAAACCATCCTTGAAAAAGAACAGAAAATAATCAAATCTTGGATGAAAGCACCAAATCCAGATGTTGCTATCAAAAACACTTTTGCTAATCAAAAAGCAGCATATGAATCTGGTGATCTTCATTTGGCATCTATAATCACTGATTTAGATGCCCTTCCTAAAGCAATGAAACCTGAAATAATTTTTCCTGAAGTTGGCAATCTGAAAACTGTGACTGAAAAAGCTCAGGAACAATCTGAGGGAAATTCTGAAACAGCTCAGACCACTGTTTCAGAAAAGAGGCTAAATCCAAAAAGTCATCCTCTCAGTCTTCATCTAAGGTTCCTAAGAATCAAAAGAAGAAGAAAAATGTCTCCCCCACTGAGCCATCTACCTCAGATTCAGGTAAGGCTCAGGTGTCTAATGAAGAATCAATTTTGTTAAGGTTAGAGAGTCAATTTCAACTATTGGCTAGACAAGTGCAAAGTTGTAATGCACGTTTAAAAAATGTTGAAACCACTCCTCTTCAACCAAAACAAAATTCCAAACCTTTTTCAAAACAATCAAGCAAAAATCTGAGAAGAAAAAGGTTGAAAGCTCCATCAAACCAACTGTTTTTGTGTCAACTGAGATTATGACTGATATCCCATTTGATCCTTCAGTTCCTTATGAACCAAAGAAATCTGAGACTGCTAAGGGAGAGTCCAGTGAACCCATCAAGAGATGGGTTCCCAAAAAGAACTAATCTTTGTGTTTGTGCAGGGAGACCGAAAGAAGAATATATGGTTTCTGGACAATGCTGCTGGCCGAACCATGACTGGTTATCAAACCCTGCTAGAGGAATATAGGGTGCAAGAGGGGCCCTCAATAACATTTGGGAATGATGAAAATGGAAAAACTGAGGGATATGGTGTTGTGAACAATGGTCAAGTCAAATTTACACGTGTTGCATATGTGAATGGTTTGAAATATAACCTGATCAGTGTCAGTCAACTGTGTGATGATGGCTTTAAGGTTTTATTTGATATTTCACAAGGCACCATATTCAACAGGGATTGGAAGGTAGTGTTGGTTGCACCAAGGAAAGGAAACATTTATATCATTGATATGAATAGTTCACCCACTGAACAATGTTTCTACACAAAGGCAGATGAAGACACAAACTGGACCTTTTGGTTCTTTTAGAGGCTGACATCTCATTTGTTGAGACAGTGCGTTCAGAAAGCCTAAAATTGTTTGAAAATAATACTTCTGAACTGAACGCCAGTCAGGCCAGATTAAAAGAACTGAAAGATGTTCATTTGTCTATGGTTGCCACTTTGGAACTTGAAAAGGAAGAACTGAAAACCATCCTTGAAAAAGAACAGAAAATAATCAAATCTTGGATGAAAGCACCAAATCCAGATGTTGCTATCAAAAACACTTTTGCTAATCAAAAAGCAGCATATGAATCTGGTGATCTTCATTTGGCATCTATAATCACTGATTTAGATGCCCTTCCTAAAGCAATGAAACCTGAAATAATTTTTCCTGAAGTTGGCAATCTGAAAACTGTGACTGAAAAAGCTCAGGAACAATCTGAGGGTAAATCTGAAACAGCTCAGACCACTGTTTCAGAAAAGAAGGCTAAATCCAAAAAGCCATCCTCTCAGTCTTCATCTAAGGTTCCTAAGAATCAAAAGAAGAAGAAAAATGTCTCCCCCACTGAGCCATCTACCTCAGATTCAGGTAAGGCTCAAGTGTCTAATGAAGAATCAATTTTGTTAAGGTTAGAAAGTCAATTTCAACTATTGGCTAGACAAGTGCAGAGTTGTAATGCACGTTTAAAAAATGTTGAAACCACTCCTCTTCAACCAAAACAAAATTCCAAACCTTTTTCAAAAAATCAAGCAAAAATCTGAAAAGAAAAAGGTTGAAAGTTCCATCAAACCAACTGTTTTTGTGTCAACTGAGATTATGACTGATATCCCCTTTGACCCTTCAGTTCCTTATGAACCAAAGAAATCTGAGACTGCTAAGGGAGAGTCCAGTGAACCCATCAAGAGATGGGTTCCCAAAAAGAACTAATCTTTGTGTTTGTGCAGGGAGACCGAAAGAAGAATATATGGTTTCTGGACAATGCTGCTGGCCGAACCATGACTGGTTATCAAACCCTGCTAGAGGAATATAGGGTGCAAGAGGGGCCCTCAATAACATTTGGGAATGATGAAAATGGAAAAACTGAGGGATATGGTGTTGTGAACAATGGTCAAGTCAAATTTACACGTGTTGCATATGTGAATGGTTTGAAATATAACCTGATCAGTGTCAGTCAACTGTGTGATGATGGCTTTAAGGTTTTATTTGATATTTCACAAGGCACCATATTCAACAGGGATTGGAAGGTAGTGTTGGTTGCACCAAGGAAAGGAAACATTTATATCATTGATATGAATAGTTCACCCACTGAACAATGTTTCTACACAAAGGCTGATGAAGACACAAACTGGCTGTGGCACAAGAGGTTATCCCATCTGAACTTCAAAAACATTAATAAGTTGTCTAGAAAACAACTTGTTGATGGGATACCTCAAATATCTTTCAATAAAGATAAGCCATGTCCAGGATGTGAAATGGGTAAGCAGAAAAGAGCTTCATTCAAGACGAAACAAAGTTTCAGTATAACTGAACCTCTTCACATGCTTCACATGGATTTATTTGGACCAGTGAATGTTCAGACAAGAGCAGGAAAGAAGTACAAGTGAGCTTAATCAGTTTAAAAGGAACGATGTTTGGGAACTTGTTCCTTGTCCCAGTAATCTGAAGAAAGAACCAATTGGGACAAGATGGGTCTTCAGAAACAAGATGGACGAAGATGGTCATGTGATTCGAAACAAGGCAAGACTTGTTGCAAAGGGTTACTCTCAAGAAGAAGGAGTAGACTTTGATGAAACTTTTGCACCAGTTGCTAGACTTGAAGCTATCAGAATTTTCTTAGCTTTTGCAGCTCATCATGAGTTCAAAGTCTATCAGATGGATGTCAAAAGTGCATTTCTGAATGGTGAATTGGAAGAAGTTGTATATGTGTATCAACCACCAGGGTTCATCAATGAAGAAAAACCACATTGGGTGTATAGACTGAACAAAGCTTTATATGGTCTGAGATAAGCACCTAGAGCCTGGTATGATACTCTTACTAAACATCTTCTGAAAAATGGTTTTAAAAGGGGTACAATTGATAACACTCTGTTCATTTTGCATGATAAAAGTGATATCTTACTTGTACAAGTTTATGTTGATGATATTGTGTTTGGGTCTACAAATAATAAAATGTGTGAACAGTTTTCTGAAATCATGTCATCTGAGTATGAAATGAGTATGATGGGTGAACTGACATATTTTCTGGGTCTTCAAGTGAAACAAACCAGTGATGGTATTTTATAAATCAAGAAAAATATGTCAGAGATTTATTAAAGAAATATCAATTTAATTCAGTCTCATCAAAAGATACTCCTATTTCTGCACCATTAACTTTGGACTCAGATCCCAATGGAAAACCAGTGGATCCCACAAAATATCGAGGTATGGTGGGATCCCTATGTACTTAACTGCAAGTAGACCTGACATAATGTTTGCAACATGCCTTTGTGCAAGATTTCAGTCTGATCCCAGAGAAGCACATGCAAATGCTGTAAAAAGGATTTTCAGATACCTTAAAGGTGTCCCCAGACTTAGTCTTTGGTATCCCAAAGGCTCAAGTCTAGATCTAATGGGTTATTCAGATTCTGATCATGCAGGTTGTAAAATAGATATGAAAAGTACCACAGGTGGTTGTCATTTCCTAGGTGGCAAATTGGTTAGTTGGACAAGCAAGAAGCAAACTGCAGTGTCACTCTCCACAGCTGAAGCTGAATACATTTCTGCAGCCAGTTGCTGCGCTTAGATTTTGTGGATGAAGAACCAACTAACTGATTATGGTGTTAAGTATACAAAGACTCCAATATTTTGTGATAACACCAGTGCCATTGTCATCTCTCACAATCCTGTCATGCACTCCAAAACCAAGCATATCGACCTCAGGTATCATTTTATTAGAGATCACATTATTAAAGGTGACATTGAACTTCATTTCATTCCTACTGATAAACAACTCGCTGATGTTTTTACAAAACCCTTGGATGTCAAAACGTTTAAACATCTCATCAGTGAGTTAGGTATGCTAAATCCTGTATAGCATTACCTCAGGGGGAAGTGTCAAATATTTTTGTTTAAAAGAATTTTTCTCTAAGGGGGAACTTTTGCTTTCTGAAAAATATTTTGTCTGAAATGCCTCAGAATTTCTGAAATGATTTCAGAATGATTGTGTAAACTGAGATGGTTCAGATCCAATAGTTCTGACCATGCTCAGATTTTGTGTGTAATTCTGAGATAAGTCAGCCCTTTATAATGTCTTTTGAATACTTGGTTGTTGTGTGTACACGTGAAGGTTACTGTATAACGTTTGAATAAAGATACCTATTTGCTTACGTGGCACACAAGTGGCGCCGTAAATGAAAAGTAATGATCACTTTTACATTAAAAGTGTTGAAAAGTTTTTGAAAAAGTGGGGTCATAACCGTCGTTGCATTAAATGCGGACGTATACCCAAAATTATTTTCGGACTTCAAACCCGATCAAAATTGATTTCATTTAAATAATATTTTTACTTGGGGTTTGAATTTCAAAATTATTTTTCTTTTATTTATTTTGGAAAATCCTTTGTATTCCATCATAAATATAAATACTTTTCCCAAAAACAATTCCTTCATTTACTTCGTTTTTCATTTACTCCCAATCATTCATTCTCTCTCATTCTTTCTTCTTCCAAATTCCAAAACCCTAAATTCAATCACTTTCAGTTTCATCTTGTAGAAATAATGGCAAAATCATCATCATCATCTCAAATCAAATCTTTAATTAGTTTTGATTACAATCCGCCAAAAGCAGTCAAGCCATCCCCTACATGGCCAAAGGGTTTTGCTCCTTCAACCCTTCGTTTCAATATGAACAATTTTGTTGCCTCATTGAATATTAAATCAAAGACGTTAATGGGGAGGATCAATAAATTTTGGGAAGAGTCTCCTCTCCATTACGCATTGACTGCCAATCCTCAAGCATTGTATCATAGATACTTGCTTGAATTCTGGTACACTGCTATCGTAAGCAAGGATGAACAATCCATTGCCTTCACTTTAAACGATGGCACTAAGCAGTGTGTCATTTCTCTTGATGGGTTCAGGGAGGCCCTTCAATTGAATTATATTCAACCACCTTCAGTCTATGCCAAAAGACTAAAGGGAATCAACTTCAGAGAAGTTTTACTGGCTATGGGCCATGATGGCATGGTTGATGCCAACAATGAATTGAAGACCTCCGGACACATTTTTCTGTCTGGATTTGGCAATTGCTGGAGGTTCTTCTGGACTCAAATAGTTGAGTGTCTTGGGGGAAATCATGGTGGCTTGGACCAGATTTCACTACCCCAAGTGGAGATAGGTTATTATTTATGGCATGGGATCCAAGTGGACTTCGCTGAGATGCTCTTCTCTCAGTTGGTTGGTAAATTGAAAGGAAAAAGAAGTCCACACATTGCCTTTGCACGATTTTTAAGCATCTGCTTCATGAATATTCTTGGTGATGCTTACAACAATGGAGGGCCTGAGCTTTCAGTACCAGAGTTCTGCAGAGATTTCTCAAAGGCATCTACTTCAGAAGAAGAACCTGAACTCTCTGCTGAAATGCTTCAGGTAATTTCTAAAACTGAAACAGCACGACCAGCTGGCTCAGAAAGGTCACCGAGCGGGTCGCAAAAGAATGCGAGACCCATTGGTGCACCTGGTGGTCAAATGTTGAAGTTGTTTAAAACCCAACAACTTCATCTACCCAACCACCAACTTCCTCCTCCACTGACCAACCTGAGGATCTCCCAAAAGATCCCTCAGGATCTCCAAAGGGCTTATTAAAACGACGTAAATTTAAGAAGTCCTCACAGCCCAAGGACACTAGTGCCGAAGCTAACCCTTCTGGTTCTTCCCAACAAGAACCAGAAGAATCGAGTCAAAGGGAAAACCCACAAGCAACCATCTCCAAAGCTTCTTTAGGAGGAGATGGTGAAGAGAATATAAGTGAGTCAGCCCAACTCACATTAGAGTCCGAGTCAACACGTGCACCCCCTGTAACTTCACCAATCTTACACTCTTCTGATGCACGAGTCGATGAAGTCTTTGGTGTGACACCACCTGAGACTTGAGATTCCAGACTCTACGGCCAATGAAGTGGTTCTTGATGATGGCACGAGGATCACTGAGGCAACCCCTGTGTCTGCTGTCGCTGGTGATGAGACTTTGGTTGAGCCAACACTTAATAAATCTGGTGACGATGCATCTGCAGCAGCAGTTGTTGAACCAGAAGCAGGTTCAGGCACCAGTGGTCTGAACCTGGGCATATCTGATCAGACTGCAGTTTCGACTGACCTCTGGGATGAAGATGAGCCACCTCAAGGGAATCTTGATTCCTTTGCTGATTTTGAGTTTGATGAGAACTTATTAAGGGAGAATCAGTCTTCTGATTCTGAGCCATCCCTTGATCTCACAAACGTCCCTCCTCCCCCAGAAATCCAAAATATAATTGTTGATCAACCATATCGCCCACCACCAACATCTCACAAACATCCATACTTTCCACCAGGCTCAACTCCTGCATATGTTACTTCACCAACTTTTCACCCACAACTTCAACACCTTCACCCACAAATTCATGATGTTCCAAGGCCAAGGATTTTTGATGAGCCAGAGCAAAAGGAGTTGGACTCTGAAACTGAATCTGAGAGTCCAACTGAAGTTCAATTGGAAAAGACTCTGGCTGGCCTTAGAACACTTCCCTTCATTGCTTCTGCTTCTACACAACCACCTCCTCCTTTGAGTGTGGAAGCACAGTTAGAGAAATCAAATACCGAAGTCCAAAACCTACTTATTCAGGTTGAGGGCTTAACTAAATCTCTAACTGCCAACACTAAGTCCCTGGCTGATATGAAAGGTGCTCAGGTTTTTCTTGGAACTGAGTTGACCAAAGTTGCTGGGAATGAGGGATTGGTGGCTGGGAAGCTAAATGAGCTGGTACTTGCTTGCAATAACATCTGTGCAGCAATAAGGGATGCCTTCAGACTGACCAAAAGGGATGTGCAAGCTTCAGTTGTTGCGAACTTGACATCCAGTGTTGAATTGATGAAACAAGAAGTCATGGCAGTCGGGAAAGGAGGTGAATGAGTTGGTAAAGAAGCCAAGTGTTGATCAGAAAGAACTTGGGACTTCTATTGGTGGTGATGTGTTTGAGAAGTTGAAATCTGAGCTTTCTCAGAATCTTGTTGATCAGATTTCAGCTTTAGTGGCTGAGAAAGTTGAGCAGAAGGTCAGATTGATGGTCTCTGAACTCACCAAGGATACAAACAAGAAGGTTGATAAGGCTGTTGAAGATGTTCAAACTTCAGTTTCAACCCTTGACAAAACGGTGAAGGACCAGTCAAAACAGTTAGAAGAAATTCTGACCCTTCTGAAGAAGGAACAAGTTGTTGCTCCTCCCCCCGTGCTTCATTTACTGAAGAGATAGAAAGCAGAAGAAATAATGAATAAGGAGTCACTGAACCTGAACTCTAATTTCAGATTAAGGTCTCAGTTTGCTCAACTAACTAAGGGGCTTTCTGATTGTCTTAAACAACAAAGTTGGGAACCTCTGAAGAATATGCAGATGGCAATAGAGGAATTCGCAAAATTGCCTTCAGAGATTCCCAAAGGGGGAAAAGATGTGCCAATTGGTCTGCTTGCAAGTACACGTACAAGAATTAATTGAAGCAACCAATAAGCAAGCTGAGGCTTCTGGTAGTGTCTCAGTTCAGGGGGAACGACAAGTGAAGCAGGCAGAACCTGCAAAGAAGGATAAGGGCAAGGCCCAAATGGTTGATGAACCCAAGTCCAAAGGTTCTAAGGATTCTGGACTTGTGGTTGGTGTGAATGTTGATGAGCATGGGTATCCTCTGCCAGATTTAACTGCTGATGAGGCTAAACTGAAAGAGTTGCAGAGGAAGGTCTCAAATCAGTTCATTGCTTATAGAGAAAACAAGTTAAGAGAAAGGGAACAACATCTGAAGATGGGCACCCTTGATCACATTGATGCTGCAGCTCTGGGTCTTTCCTTAGAAAGATATCAGAAAATTAAAGAAGATCCCAGAGTGCAGAAAGCGTTGGCTGAAATGAGTGATTATGAGTATGGGGTGAAGTATTCTTCCTTAGAACAAAAGCTGGACCATCTCACCTTCAAAATGTCCATTGAGGACTTGGTGAAAAATAGAGAAAAAGAGATGGCAATTAAAAAGAAAGAAATTCTGGCTGGAGTTCTGAAGGTTGAAAAAGAATTGTCAAGACCACCCATAAGCCCAAAGTGACTGGACCAAGAACTTCAAGAAAAAATATTCATGATGCTGACCTTTCTACATTCAAGCCAATTTCTGATGATGCTGCTGAGATCCAAAGAAAGCATGAAAAGGACCAGTATGATCATTACATGAAGCATCGATCCCATCCAGCAAAAATAATTGATATTGAAGTAACAAAAGCTGATGGATTGAAGCTATTTGACTTGGTTGTGAAAAGAGAAGGAAGGGCAGCTGAAGAATATAATCAAGTTTCAGTGCACGAGTTTGGGATTTCATAACACAGGGAAATGATCCAAGTATTAAAAGCAAAGCCCAAATCTGCTTTGAGTGGTGCATGGTTATCAAGAATACAACAAAAGATGCAGGCCAAGGTAGAAATGGAAGGCAGATTATTTGGCCAAAAGGATCAACCCTCTCAGAAAAGGAAAGCTACTAAAGCACCTTCTGGTTCAAAGCCTGCGAAGAAGTAGTTCCTTTTTCTGATTATCATGTACTTGTATATATTTTCAAGTCTTTACATTTGTAACAAACATTTCAGTTTGTATATATATGTTGCAAATTGTAACCAACAAGTAGATGATAGTTTAAGTTAGAAAAATCACAAGTAAAATTCTGAGACATCAATGATCTATAAGATGTACTTAGAAAACTTTTACAACTTAAACAAAAACTTGCATTTCAGACTTACAAACATGTATAGATAGAAGTCTGAGATGCATGCACTATTCCAGAACAAATAGGGGGAATTTGTTAGGTCGAAAATCGACCAAGTATAATTTGTTCAGAAATAGTTGAAGTTCAGTGAAAACACTTGTACAGAATTCTGAAGTCGTTCAGAATTAGTTCACTGAAGCTTCACTTCAGTTCAGATCAACGCATCAGAATACCGTTCAGAATGAAGTCAAAGACTGAAGTCTGAAGAAAGAGAATCAAGCTCAGATGTGGAGCTCAGAAGTTAATTCTACCTGATCGAAGACTGAAGCATCTCAGTGTAAAGTACTTACACCACTTTACACTGATTACGAGGAAGACTTTTTACTTTACATACCTTTACCCAGTTAATAGATTTATCTATTAATAAAGTACAAGGTAAAGTAAATGGTTGGGAATAAAGTGTGAAACGTCACATCAAAATGACTTTCACACTTAACCTTAAAAGTACGCATGTAAGGAATTAGCTTTAATTCCTTAAATGCTCCCAACCATATTTGTACGATCTGGTCCACGTCATCATGGACTTGGTCTATAAATATAAGTCTTCTCACAACTTGCAAATGGCTTGAAACTTTGGCATTGCAACTTGTGAGATATACTCTAAGTAAACTTACGAGTATTTCCAAGTTATTAGATCACTTGTATTTCAGGATTGTTTAGATATTTACACTTGGGTGTTTATCTTTGTTCCGCAACAATCCTTGTATTTGTTTATACATCAATAAATCAAATACATTGAAAAAGTACAACGTGTCTCAATGCTACATACTTGAATATATATATATATATATATATATATATATTATATATATATATATGTATCTTTATATAGTTTCAGCACTTTTGGTCTTGCATTTACTTTAAGTCAATTATTTCTTATTGTTCATCCATATCTGGATCGTAAACTGAACTTGTCCTTCAAGGTCAGTTGTACTTGCCAGTCGGGTATCTAACCATCTATTAGGGATAGCAGCTCCACCTCAAATCTTCCTATACCATCATCCGTCAATGACGTAACATTAACTCAAGTAGAAGGTAGATAGCAGCTCCACCTCAAATCTTCCTATACCATCATCCGTCAATGACGTAACATTAAGTGGTTATATGTTTCTTTTTAAATTTTATGATTGTAATATGTTAAACTTTTAATGTGTCGCTACGTACACCGTCATGACACTTTTTATGTAGTGTGTTTGGTTTTAAGTAGAGCACCATTACTCAAATTACTCTCAAATTACTCGATAACCGTATCTGTGGGTTTTGAGAATTACATGGGAGGTAAACATAGGTTGAAGATACATAATGGCTTGATGTGATGATTACATGGCTTGATCATCTATTTTACTAGACTCGTTGGATTGCCAATGTCACATGCATATTAAAGGCTCTAATGATGATATGATATGAAATATGTTTAAGTAATGCGGAGTGGCGGACACCTATGTTGAATCAGAGAAACTTACAATACACTCAATTTATGTGTAACTTTCTGATTGCATAAAAATCTGAAAATACAATGTACATATATAGGAAATAAAAGAAACTGCATTTACCACTCTTAACAATTAACAAAACTACTAAAATAGCTAAATAGCCAAACTTCAATTAATTTAACTATGACATTTATTTTAAGAACCTAAACATAAAATAGATGTGTTATTTACTCCAGTATAATGGTGCTAGTCCATTAGACTAGTGTGTTACGGTGATCACTTGGGCGATTGTCATGATATCCCCCATGTGTGTTACTTATGTGTGATGAGTATCGTGGGTGGCACGATTATTGATTAACCACTATATGGCACAAGTGATTCGTGGATTGGTTATGCATATCCTTAACAACGCCAATTGACCACTGAAATATTTACCCATCATGTCGTGTGTGATGTTATGACCGCCTACATACAACCCCCACAATTATATGATAAGTAACGCAAAAAGACTAAAATACCAAGTGATGTCCCAAAAATACTCTTAATGAAATAATTACAGAATTTATCCTTTAACACCTAAAACAATACACTACCTCCTTTTACATCAATTACATTTATATCATAACCTACTATCGCCACTGCCAGTCGTTGCCTCCACCGCCAGTCGTAGCCACCACCACCCGTCGCCGCCCCCGCCACCACCGGCGTAAGAGAAAAAATTATGTTGTTTGACAATAAAACTGGACCCACGGTAAAGACCTCGGATATTTTTATACCGATAGAAATCACAACTTAATAGGTATAAGTTGTTAGGCGTAAGAGAAAAAATTATGTTGTTTGACAATAAAACTGGACCCACGGTAAAGACCTCGGATATTTTTATACCGATAGAAATCACAACTTAATAGGTATAAGTTGTTTTTCAACTTGAGAATGCTATATTAGAATAATCATTGGATTATTTGACAAAAATTTCTTTTGGGTAGGTGATGACCCGTCTTATAACCATTGTGCACCACACAGATATGATAAGTATTGAAGAATGAGTCTTTTATTGGAGTTTATTTTTATTATTCTAGGATAATGACCATGAGTTTGTTTTTAGTAGATTAGGTTTTGCAATTCAGAAAGGGGTGGCGGCGCAGCTTGTTGCCCGCTTACCTGCTATTATGATGTAAGATCGTTATTTGATATCGATAAATAATATAAATAACATATATATATATATATAATATATATATATATATATAGGGGTGAGTTATTTTGAGAACTCATAAAAAAAAGAACTCAAGAACCATTCTGGACCACACATTCTTTCTCTCTTTCTCTCTCTTCAATTAAATATGGAAATTCATCCAAATCATTCAAAATGTTTTATCTCACAAACCGTAAATCGTTAGACGAAACAAAAAGCATGGGTAGTCTTAAAATTTCGTCCTCTTTCATTAGAGATCCAATTCGATATACTTTTGACGACTTTTTAATTTTTGTTTTCTTTTTGGTACTTACACATAACTTACACATGTGTAGGTTGAACAAAAATTATGATTCGGAGCGGGCTTCGCCCTTAAGGATATTCATAAACCAAAGCTGGTGGGGGTGATAGGTCATTGAGGGTGATAGGTCATAGTGTGATAGGTCATAGAGGGTGATAGGTCATAGGGGGTGACCGGTGATGGGTGATCTACCTAACGGGCTCCGCCCTTAGCCGCTATGGCTCCGCCATGGACTGACGGGCTCCGCCCTTGGCCACCATGGCTCCGCCATGGATTAACGGGCTCCGCCCTTAACCTTCATTGTTGTGTACATATGTTCATTTACTAATTTACATGTGAAAACAATGATCCTACACATGTGTAGGTACACAAGTACAAGGGGAAAAAAACGAAAATTAAAAAGTCGTCAAAAGTATATCGAATTGGATCTCTAATGAAAGAGGACGAAATTTTAAGACTACCCATACTTTTTGTTTCGTCTAACGATTTACGGTTTGTGAGATAAAGCATTTTGAATGATTTGGATGAATTTTATTATTTAATTGAAGAGAGAGAAAGATAAGAGAAATATGTGGTCCAGAATGGTTCTTGAGTTCTTTTTTTTTATGAGTTCTTAAATAACCCTTCCTCTATATATATATATATAAATATATATTATATATATAATATATATATATATAGGGGTGAGTTATTTTAAGAACCCCTAAAAAAAAAGAACCCAAGAACCAATCCTAGCCATCCATTTATCAAGATCAAATTTAAATCAGGAAGGGTATTCTGGTCATTTTAACTTCTGATTGCAAGTACATAACGTGTTAATTTCTCATTCACGCTGCTTTAACTGTGTGTAAAAACACACACCTTCTGCCCTAACAAAATTCCGATCAAATCTGCAAAATTCCGATCAGACCTGCATGTAATCCGATCAATACTACATGAAATCGCAATCAAAACTCCATTAATTCCGATTACATTCGATTTCAGATCTCAATTTCTACAAAAAAAAGCTTCCTAAAATTCGATCAGCTCACGATCAAAAATTCAGATTCCATTTTTTGCGAAATTCCGATCCAAATTCCGATCAAACTATAACAGTGAAGTTATCCTCAATTCGATTATTATCAATTACAGTAGCTTTTTTATTTATAACTTTTTTGATATGAAATTTTTTAATTACACAGGTGAATATGGAAAAGGATGCAACTATGCATGATGACGAAGTCAATTCAACGTTTCATGAAGAAGATAGTGTGTTCAGTAACCTCTTTGAAGCCGAATCGAGTAAGTTTTCAAAATTTGAGCTTAAAATTGAATGTATGTTGATCCTACACATGTGTAGGATGAGTTTTAGTTAACAGATATGAAGTTGAAATGTTTATCAATGTATGTTGATTCTACACAGGTGTAAGATGTGTTTTGAGTTAACAGATATGAAGTTGAAATGTTTATGAATGTATGTTGATCCTACACATGTGTAGGAGATGTATGTATGCGTATTTTCAAAGTTTTAGCTTAAAAATTGAATGTATGTTGATCCTACACATGTGTAGGATGTGTTTTAGTTAACAGATATGAAGTTGAAATGTTTATCAATGTATGTTGATTCTACACAGGTGTAAGATGTGTTTTGAGTTTGTTATATGACTTGAACTTCACATGATTAGTTGTTTTACACAGGTGTAGGTAGATACAATTGTATTAGTTTTGAAGCTCCAAAATATCGATAAAAAAGTTTATCCTACACATGAGTAGGACACCTTTTGTGTTAGCATGTTTTAGACATGATTAGTCGTTTACACATGTGTAGCTACATATGATTGTTTTAGTTCTAAAGCTGAAAATATCACTAGAAAGGTCTGTCCTACACATGTGTAGAACATGTGGATATCTAAATGTTGTGTGTCGTGCAGGTTCGGTTAACAAGCCATGTACTAGCTGGTATAACAGTAGGATGATAGAAACAGATGAAGGTGAAATATATTGGATACCAGAAGTAGAGGAAGATGTAAGACCAGTTCAGGGTCAAGTTTTTGACACAATAGATGATTGCATTGAAATGTATGAGAGATATGCGTACCAAGCGGGTTTTGACACTAGGCTATCCACACAGAAAAAAACAAACAGTGGAGTGGTTAGATTGAAGTACATTTTGTGTAATAAAGAATGGAAACCACAAGGTGTAAGCATAGATACACTAAATCAAGAAAACAGTGGCAAAAGAGTACGTATTTCGTCACTGCAAGTGACAGGATGTGAAGCACGTGTCATATTCAAGCTGATTGAAGGCCGACAATCGTACATATTAGACGAGTTTGAGGAAAAACACAATCATCAGTTTGAGGAAAACGCATGTTTGATAATACTGATTTCAAGAAGAAGTTCAACGACATAGTTTGGAACATATCATTGAGTACAAAGACGTTTGAGAAAAGATGGGCAGAAATAATGAAGGAATTCAGGTTGGAAGATCATCCATGGTTCAGGCATATGTATGATATCAGGTCTACATGGATACCAGCTTACTTCACAGACTTACCGATGTCGGGTTTGATGAGAACCACCTCAATATCCGAAAGCGAAAACTCATTCTTCAGCCAAGTAACAATGATGTTCAAAATCCCCCTGTTTTACCATACAAGGGATGCGCAAAGGACGACAGATTAAAGTCTCTAAAAGAAAAGGTGACTGAAGAATATCTAAAGCCAAAAAGAAAGTGCAGAAAGTGTGGGAAATTGACAAGAGACCACGATGCAAGGAATTGTGAAAAGAAGAAAGCAGAAAAAGCTAAAGCAGAGGCGGTGACTCTCGCTCTTGAAAACCTTGAAAAGAAGTAATCACTCGGATGTTTGAATTAGTAGATAGATAAATATATAAAAAAGATGTAATTCATGGATAATTTTTCCTTTTTCTTTTTTCCGAATGTTCAGAAATAATGTCCTACACATGCTTAAGAACTTGTGTGAGCAATGCAATTGGATGATTTACTCTAGCTACTTGATTTACTTTTGTTACTTGAATGAAATTCAATGTAAATTTAGGTTTTCAATGCGCAAGTTGTATACCTTACACATGGGTAAGTTACTTATAAAGTTCAAAATAGTTAGCCAGAACTGGTAAGTTTATAACTTACACATGGGTAAGTACGACCTACACATGTGTAGGAAAGACCTGGAACTGGTGAGTTGTATAACCTGCCCATGGGTAAGTACAACCTACACATGGGTAAGTTACTTATGAAGTTCAAATAGTTAGCCAGAACTGGTAAGTTTATAACTTACACATGGGTAAGTACAACCTACACATGTGTAGGAAAGACCTGGAACTGGTGAGTTGTATAACCTGCCCATGGGTAAGTACAACCTACACATGGGTAAGTTACTTATGAAGTTCAAATAGTTAGCCAGAACTGGTAAGTTTATAACTTACACATGGGTAAGTACAACCTACACATGTGTAGGAAAGACCTGGAACTGGTGAGTTGTATAACCTGCCCATGGGTAAGTACAACCTACACATGGGTAAGTTACTTATGAAGTTCAAATAGTTAGCCAGAACTGGTAAGTTTATAACTTACACATGGGTAAGTTACTTATAAAGTTCAAAAATGATGAGGACGCATTGTAAAACCCTAAATGCTAAACCCTAAAAACCTAAAACGGATGAGGGTTCCCACTCTAGGGTTTAGGGTTTGAAGCCGAGGGTTAGCCTATCGGCTAACCCTCGACCTTCAAACCCTAAACCCTAGAGCGGGATGTAGTAGGGGGACGGATGTATACGGTACGCTTTAGGGTTTAGGGTTTGAAGTTGTAGGGTTAGCCGGCTAACCCTACAACTTCAAACCCTAAACCCTAAAGCTTAATTGCTAATCCGAGGGGGAAGCTACATTCTAAAAACCCTGGAAAATCTAAACCCTAAATGCTAAACCCTAAAAACCTAAAACGGATGAGGGTTCCCACTCTAGGGTTTAGGGTTTGAAGCCCGAGGGTTAGCCTATCGGCTAACCCTCGACCTTCAAACCCTAAACCCTAGAGCGGGATGTAGTAGGGGGACGGATGTATACGGTACGCTTTAGGGTTTAGGGTTTGAAGTTGTAGGGTTAGCCAGGCTAACCCTACAACTTCAAACCCTAGGGTTTATGGTTTGAAGCCCGGCTAACCCTCGACCTTCAAACCCTAAACCCTAGAGCGGGATGTAGTAGGGGGACGGATGTATACGGTACGCTTTAGGGTTTAGGGTTTGAAGTTGTAGGGTTAGCCAGGCTAACCCTACAACTTCAAACCCTAAACCCTAAAGCTTAATTGCTAATCCGAGGGGGAAGCTACATTCTAAAAACCCTGGAAAATCTAAACCCTAAATGCTAAACCCTAAAAACCTAAAACGGATGAGGGTTCCCACTCTAGGGTTTAGGGTTTGAAGCCGAGGGTTAGCCTATCGGCTAACCCTCGACCTTCAAACCCTAAACCCTAGAGCGGGATGTAGTAGGGGGCGGATGTATACGGTACGCTTTAGGGTTTAGGGTTTGAAGTTGTAGGGTTAGCCGGCTAACCCTACAACTTCAAACTCTGGGTTTACGGTTTGAAGCCTATCGGCTAACCCTCGACCTTCAAACCCTAAACCCTAGAGCGGGATGTAGTAGGGGGACGGATGTGGTAGGGGAAGGACGCATTCTAAAACCCAAAATGCTAAACCCTAAAGATGTGTAGGTTTAGCAATGCATTTGGATGATTTACTCTAGCTACTTGATTTACTTTTGTTACTTCAATGAAATTCAATGTAAATTTAAGTCTAAGTTTTCAATGCGCAAGTTGTATACCTTACACATGGGTAAGTTACTTATGAAGTTCAAAATAGTTAGCCAGAACTGGAAAGTTTATAACTTACACATGGGTAAGTACAACCTACACATGGGAAAGTATAACTTACACATGGGTAAGTACGACCTACACATGTGTAGGAAAGACCTGGAACTGGTGAGTTGTATAACCTGCCCATGGGTAAGTACAACCTACACATGGGTAAGTACAACCTACACATGGGTAAGTTACTTATGAAGTTCAAAATAGTTAGCCAGAACTGGTAAGTTTATAACTTACACATGGGTAAGTACGACCTACACATGTGTAGGAAAGACCTGGAACTGGTGAGTTGTATAACCTGCCCATGGGTAAGTACAACCTGCCCATGGGTAAGTACAACCTGCCCATGGTTAAGATGTATAATGGAAGTAAAAAAGACGGTTCTGCTGTAACATCCGTGAGTTTTGACCGTTTGACTTTACGTGCAACTTGACTAACAATTTAAGTCAACGAAATATTTGGTTCGTTTTGTGATTAAATGACAATGTGGTATGTTCGTCGGGTCGATATTATGTTTTAATCGGTGTTTAAGTGCCTAACGTTTTGAAATTTGGATTGAAAAGAGAAACGGGCCGACCCGTGGGTGATCCACGACCCACCAGCCCTCTTGACCCATTTACTCCCCTTATCTCCCCCTTCACCACACACTTCTCTCTTCTCCTTTCTTTCTTTCTTTCTTTCTCTTTTCTCTCTAAGTAGAAAGAAAGACCAAACCATCTCCTCTCTTCATTTCTCTAGCATCATTTGGCGTTTTGGAACTAGTTTAACTCGGGAATCATCTTCGTCTCCATCTCTTTGTCACCATATCGAAGAATCAAAGTCTTAGTGCAAGGTTTTACCTATTTTGACCTAATTTCGGGTTCTAGCTCAAAGAGAAGTTTTGGTGAGTCTAATTCATCCCATTTACTCCTAATTATGTTTGTTTATGCATTTCTAGTCATCTTGAACATTTACAAGTCCTAAATCGGCTTAAATCTTGTTTTGGGTCAAATTAGGGTTTATTTAGGGTTTGAATGATTTGGATGTGATTATGATGTTATGAATCGAAACTAAGATAGGGGTTATGTTTATTTATGTTGAAATATGTTTGTATAAGCTTCAAAATGAGTCTTGAAACATCATTAGTCGATTTGGTGATCAAAAATGGGGTTTGGGTTGAGTTTGGTTCGTGTTTGGGGTGTTTTGGAACTGATCTGGGCACAGGTGCGCCGCACCTCCTCCTTGGTGCTCCGCACTAAAGTCTGGACTGGGTTCCCTGATCATTTTGTGCGCCGCACCTCCTCTTTGGTGCTCCGCACCTGGCTTGGTGCGCCGCACCTCCTCAATGGTGCTCCGCACCTTTCCTCCAGAACAGCAAAACCTGATTTATTTTGAAATATCGTAACTTTTGATCCGTAAGTCCAATTGAGTCATATGACCTATTGTTGGAATCGTGAGAGAGTCTACTTTCTCATGGTAAAGTCCTTTTGATCTGAATCCTTTTCCATTTCTAAAAATGTCGGGTCAAAGTGTTATAGTTCATGCTCGGGAGAGTCATTAAGGCGTTGTGGGATTTTGGCGCGACTCAAACTTACTTAACCAACTTGTGTAGGGTTATAGAGTTGATTTTGATGACACCATGATATATATTGATAGGTTGTGGGCACGTGGCGGTCGTTGGACATTTATAGCTCAATATTAACTTGTCGTTTGCTTGGAAATCAAGGTGAGTTCCGTAGTTCCCTACTCGCTTGAGATTCGGGCTGAAAAGTGTAAACTTATGTGATTACTTGTTTATTTGTGTTTGTAAATGATTGTTGGTGTTGTTCGATTTTACTCACGTACAAAATGTCTAGTTGGTGACATTGGATGAATGATGGATAGTTTTGCTTTAGTGTTTGATGGGTTTGTATGAGATTGTGATATTGTTAAATAAATTAGGATAGACGTGCATACATGGAAGTCGGTTATGCCTTCATTGGGTTCTAGATGTGGTGGGAAGGCTGCGGGTGACCCTATACATAAGCATCTAGAACTCGATGAAAGTAAAATCCTCCGAAGTGTATGTACGCGTTGTTTAGAGTAAATGATGGACTTTGGGATTACATTTGAGATAGACATGAATGCCTTGATATACTTGATTTGTATGATACGCACTCAAGCGTACCTTTATCGTTGTATTGACGAACTTATGAATTAATGGTTGACGATTGAATGAGTGATTGAGCGATGAAATAATGGGTTATTGGTTACGTTTAATTGATCTTAGTAAGGGATTGTGTTATATTATTATTATGGTTATTGTTATTATTATTATTACTGTTAGGATAGACGTGCATACATGGAAGTCGGTTATGCCTTCATTGGGTTCTAGATGTGGTGGGAAGGCTGCGGGTGACCCTATACATAAGCATCTAGAACTCGATGAAAGTAAAATCCTCCTAAGTGTATGTACGTATAGTTTATTTTAGTTTGGTGTTTGATGATTGACGGACTTGTGATGTATGGATGTTGTTTGATGCATAAGTATCGTATACATCCCACTGAAGAGGATGTGAGCTTATGTTGTGTATCTATCCCACTGAAGAGGATATGATGTTAATAAATCCCACTGAAGAGGATATGTTGTTTATAAATCCCACTGAAGAGGATATGTTGTATATGAATCCCACTGAAGAGGATATGTTGTATATGAATCCCACTGAAGAGGATATCTTGTATATCAATCCCACTGAAGAGGATATGATACCTGTTTTGAGTTGATGTTATGTACGTTACTTGAGTATAATGTTAATTCGCGTTTTACTTGTTTTGTGTACCTTGTTGTGGATATTGTTGTGTTGTTCATAGAGGCTCACTGTAAGTCATGTTTTGCCTCTACTCGTATATTATGATGATTGGCAATGGTTTCTAATGGACCATTACTACGAACTCACCAACCTTGTGTTGACTATGCTTAGTACACTTTTCAGGTAACCAGGTTATCCAGGACGTGGAGTTTGATTTGTTTGCTTGCTGTCGAACCCGGACTGGACTTATATGGATCAAGGATCCATTTACCTTCTGTTGCATTATACTTAGGATTGATAGCTTTCTTTTGATGTTGTTTTGTAAACTTTGACGATTACTTGCTTCTGCTATATTTTTGATACTTGTTTCTTTTATTGGTTGGATTCACTGAATCCTTTATTTGCATTTAGTCATGTTCTACATTAATTCCACCTTGTGCTATATGATTTCCGTGATATTCTGAGCCTTGGCTTGGGGTGTTACAGAATGGTGGCCCATGCGTGGTCGTAGAGAATTAGGCGGTTTGACCTAGACTACGGCTTAAGTTAAAACTCTTCATATAGCATGCATGGTTAGGAAATTTGTATGCAACGTGAATTCTGTGAACCCTAGAAAGTGTATATTGTGAGTTCGTAGTTAAGACCACTTATGTGATGGCTTGAATTCAACGTGATGAATGTGGAATGGGTACAATGTAGTTAATGTGTGCATTGATTGAAATGGATGTGATTGATATGGATTGTTGCTACTGATTGATGTTTGTTGGATGCTTTAGAGCAAAATGAAGTTATGTTATTAACTTAGTATAATATTGTGGCAACCCTAAAAGAACCCGATCAACTCTTTTATGGTCGCCCAACATTATAACAAGTTAATGACATCATGGATTGCGCATGTATGGCTTAGAGTATAATAAGGAACCGATATGCTTAATGGAAGTTGATTGGGTGGAGGGTTAGCCGTTGGTACACCCTGTATACATACCCGGTCAATAACTAGAAAGCATATCGAATTCGGATTATACCTTGAATCATTCGTGTTAGTTGCTTGGCTTAGTGTATAATAGGGAACCGATATGCTTAATGTAAGTTGATTGGGTGGAGGGTTAGCCGTTGGTACACCCTGTATACATACCTGGTCAATAACTAGAGAGCATATCGAATTCAGATTATACTTAGCCCAATTGTGTTAATTGTTTGATTTTATGATGTATTGAGCATGATTACTTGAGTAAATAATGAACAATTGTAATGAAGTTGACATGATAATATGCTAAGTAACAATCTCATAGGATTCTAGCACTTTTGCCTTAGCTTAATGATATGAAATGAGTATGTGGTATCGGTATGAGAGCATTGACTACTTGTGTGACTAACATGTGAGCATTTGAGACTAACTCTCGGGTCAACGTGTCACTTGCTTTATAGAAATGGTGAGACCAAGGAGAACCGGAACGAACCATCGGGCTGAACCGGAAGAACCTCAACCGGAAGCTCAACCGGAGGTACAAGGAGGTAGAGGTAGGGGCCGTGGTAGAGGCCAAGGAAGGGGTCGTGGTGAAGCTCCTGAGCCAAACTTGGCTGAGGTGATCGCTCAAACGGTCGCCAATATCATGCCGACCATAATTGCTCAAGTCACGGCGAGTCTTAGGCAAAACAATGGGCCTCAAAACGATGAAGCCCCAGAGAATGTGAATAATGAACATGCTCAACCTCAGGACGTAGAAAACGAAGAAGAGGAACCAGTGAGAGTTGATAACCGTATACCCATGTATAATCAATACGGGGGATACCGACAGGGATGTATATTTAAGGACTTCAAAAGCTGTGGGGCACCGGAGTTTAATGGAAGAGGTGGTCCCACTGAGTGTATAAGGTGGTTTGAAGAGATCGAGGCAGTGATTGAGAGAAGTCATTGCACATATGACGACCGGATTTCTTATGCATCCGGCATGTTTAAAAATGACGCCTTGAGTTGGTGGAACCAAGAGATAACTTTGGGGCGGACTTATAACTTGGAATGGATCGATTTCAAGAACAAAGTGAAGGAAAAGTTTTGTCCTCCCTATGAACTACAAAACTTGACCATTGAGTTTGCTAATCTCAATATGGAGGGAGCCGATTACAAGAGTTATGTTAGACGATTTCAAGAACAAAGTGAAGGAAAAGTTTTGTCCTCCCTATGAACTACAAAACTTGACCATTGAGTTTGCTAATCTCAATATGGAGGGAGCCGATTACAAGAGTTATGTTAGACGATTTCAAGAGTTGTCTACCCTCATTCCTCACTTGGTGGATTCTGAGGCTCGGGCCATCGAGAAGTTTGTATTGGGCTTGAATCCTCAAGTCCGATCCTATGTGAATTCTAACATGCCTACTTCTTTAGCCGATGCTGTCAACCGGGCCGGTAGTGTGACTGAAGACTTGTTGAGGAGCGGTGTTTTGAGTAACTCCTCAACAAACAAGAGAAAGGAAGTGGGAGAATCAAGTGGGGTGAAGAAAGTGGGAAGGTTTGATCCCAAAGATGCTAATAGGGGTAGAGTGATGGCGGCGGTGGGACCGGTGAAGAAAGCTTATGTAGGACCTCATCCGTTATGTGAGAGATGCAACAATCACCACCCCACCAACGTTCAATGCAGGGCGTGTTTTAATTGCAACCAAGTTGGGCACATGTCCAAGAATTGTAGAGCACCGAAAGCGGCGCCATTGAATGTAGTACCCCTTCAAACTATTCATCCTCAAGGCAACTTTCCATGGGGTACGTGCTTTAAATGTGGAAGCCCTGATCACTACCGAAATAATTGTCCACAATGGATTGGACAACAAGTTGAAGTGGCGGTCCATCCGAATCAACTCCAAATTACCGGACCAAACCAAAACCGTGGCCAGCAAGGCCATCAAGTTCATCCTCGTGGCCGAGCTTTTGCGGGAATTGGCAATGGAAGCCAAAATGATCCAAACGTTGGTTAAGGTACATTCTTCTTAACAGTCGTTATGTTATGACACTATTCGATATTGGAACAGACTGTGATCTCATTTATCCTAACGTCACTACTTTGGGTTACATTCGTTCGTGTGTTTTGGAGTTATATGTTTAAAATTTTTTTTAAGGTTTAACGACTCACTAACCAAATTTGGTCAAATACCCCGTGTGTACATCTTGACTCTAGAAGACGACAAACTCTTCACGTACTTTGTGATCCATGATATTAAGGTTCCTGGCGATAAAGTGAGTAAAAATCTGAACGCAACGGTTAATATGATACTTAATTGTGTAGTAGGGTTACTAATGTAAAATTTTCTAACGGTAGGATTTTAGGGTTTCATGCAAATTGTCAAACTCAAGCGTCCTTAGAGCTACCGTCTTAAGAATCTGAAAACTAACGTCATCTCTGATAATCTTGAGTCTCCCGAGGTTTCTCCGGGTGACTTATCAGGCTTGTCCCATTTCGATAACTTAAATTTCGTATATGCTTAACTACTTAACATCGCGCGCGTGGTCAAAACCCTTATAGACTTCTGAGATATGAATAAGTGTGTAGTGAAAGACCGAGAGAGAGTTTTGAAGGAAAACAAATTTTAATGGACTTCGCCACGAAGTCTCCGACGACAAGGGGTGGTCACGATACGAAGAAACCGATAAAATCCGACAACTTGGAACATTAGTGTGTGGAAGAAATGGTGTAGGTGCACAGAGATCCGTTTTCCTGTCATTCCAGATTAAGAAAGTCGTTTGACTCTAATTCAGGGAGCCATCCAATTGATTTGTTGAATTTCGGGACGAAATTCTTTTGACGGGGGAATAATGTAACATCCGTGAGTTTTGACCGTTTGACTTTACGTGCAACTTGACTAACAATTTAAGTCAACGAAATATTTGGTTCGTTTTGTGATTAAATGACAATGTGGTATGTTCGTCGGGTCGATATTATGTTTTAATCGGTGTTTAAGTGCCTAACGTTTTGAAATTTGGATTGAAAAGAGAAACGGGCCGACCCGTGGGTGATCCACGACCCACCAGCCCTCTTGACCCATTTACTCCCCTTATCTCCCCCTTCACCACACACTTCTCTCTTCTCCTTTCTTTCTTTCTTTCTTTCTCTTTTCTCTCTAAGTAGAAAGAAAGACCAAACCATCTCCTCTCTTCATTTCTCTAGCATCATTTGGCGTTTTGGAACTAGTTTAACTCGGGAATCATCTTCGTCTCCATCTCTTTGTCACCATATCGAAGAATCAAAGTCTTAGTGCAAGGTTTTACCTATTTTGACCTAATTTCGGGTTCTAGCTCAAAGAGAAGTTTTGGTGAGTCTAATTCATCCCATTTACTCCTAATTATGTTTGTTTATGCATTTCTAGTCATCTTGAACATTTACAAGTCCTAAATCGGCTTAAATCTTGTTTTGGGTCAAATTAGGGTTTATTTAGGGTTTGAATGATTTGGATGTGATTATGATGTTATGAATCGAAACTAAGATAGGGGTTATGTTTATTTATGTTGAAATATGTTTGTATAAGCTTCAAAATGAGTCTTGAAACATCATTAGTCGATTTGGTGATCAAAAATGGGGTTTGGGTTGAGTTTGGTTCGTGTTTGGGGTGTTTTGGAACTGATCTGGGCACAGGTGCTCCGCACCTCCTCCTTGGTGCTCCGCACCAAAATCTGGACTGGGTTCCCTGATCATTTTGTGCTCCGCACCTCCTCTTTGGTGCTCCGCACCTGGCTTGGTGCGCCGCACCTCCTCAATGGTGCTCCGCACCTTTCCTCCAGAACAGCAAAACCTGATTTATTTTGAAATATCGTAACTTTTGATCCGTAAGTCCAATTGAGTCATATGACCTATCGTTGGAATCGTGAGAGAGTCTACTTTCTCATGGTAAAGTCCTTTTGATCTGAATCCTTTTCCATTTCTAAAAATGTCGGGTCAAAGTGTTATAGTTCATGCTCGGGAGAGTCATTAAGGCGTTGTGGGATTTTGGCGCGACTCAAACTTACTTAACCAACTTGTGTAGGGTTATAGAGTTGATTTTGATGACACCATGATATATATTGATAGGTTGTGGGCACGTGGCGGTCGTTGGACATTTATAGCTCAATATTAACTTGTCGTTTGCTTGGAAATCAAGGTGAGTTCCGTAGTTCCCTACTCGCTTGAGATTCGGGCTGAAAAGTGTAAACTTATGTGATTACTTGTTTATTTGTGTTTGTAAATGATTGTTGGTGTTGTTCGATTTTACTCACGTACAAAATGTCTAGTTGGTGACATTGGATGAATGATGGATAGTTTTGCTTTAGTGTTTGATGGGTTTGTATGAGATTGTGATATTGTTAAATAAATTAGGATAGACGTGCATACATGGAAGTCGGTTATGCCTTCATTGGGTTCTAGATGTGGTGGGAAGGCTGCGGGTGACCCTATACATAAGCATCTAGAACTCGATGAAAGTAAAATCCTCCGAAGTGTATGTACGCGTTGTTTAGAGTAAATGATGGACTTTGGGATTACATTTGAGATAGACATGAATGCCTTGATATACTTGATTTGTATGATACGCACTCAAGCGTACCTTTATCGTTGTATTGATGAACTTATGAATTAATGGTTGACGATTGAATGAGTGATTGAGCGATGAAATAATGGGTTATTGGTTACGTTTAATTGATCTTAGTAAGGGATTGTGTTATATTATTATTATGGTTATTGTTATTATTATTATTACTGCTAGGATAGACGTGCATACATGGAAGTCGGTTATGCCTTCATTGGGTTCTAGATGTGGTGGGAAGGCTGCGGGTGACCCTATACATAAGCATCTAGAACTCGATGAAAGTAAAATCCTCCTAAGTGTATGTACGTATAGTTTATTTTAGTTTGGTGTTTGATCGATTGACGGACTTGTGATGTATGGATGTTGTTTGATGCATAAGTATCGTATACATCCCACTGAAGAGGATGTGAGCTTATGTTGTGTATCTATCCCACTGAAGAGGATATGATGTTAATAAATCCCACTGAAGAGGATATGTTGTTTATAAATCCCACTGAAGAGGATATGTTGTATATAACACGATTTTAGCTCTGAATTCAATCTAACAATGGCGGTTTCCTAGTGTGTGTTCTTGGTGTGTGTGTGTGTGTTTTGAGAGAGAAAGATCGAATAAACTGAAAGATTGGAATTAATTGTGTAAGGAATGAATTTTTTTTGTTCTTCTTTTTGATTTCTAAGGTATGAGGGCTATATATAGTCTAACAATATAACTATGCTAATTATCACAATTAGCCCCTCAACCTTAGTAATCATCTATCTATGACTTAACAACAAGAATGTCTTCTAATCTTAATTACAATTTATCACTATTTTTGAATTTCTAACATTCTCCCCCTTAGTGATTTATTGTAATGAATGAAGTACGTGTTATCTTGTCTTGAAGGAATGAAATTGATGAGCCCGATGGTGAAGACAATTGGGATGTTGAAACAAGTCTTCAAAGCTTTCTCTTTTGTCTTTGGAGAACTTGATTCAGTCTTGATCTTGGACTTCTTGAAGTTAAATCATATAAAGATTCTCAATGTTCTTTTTGAACAGAGAATGATGAAAGCATGTTTGGCTTGAATCTTCGAGGATTGATGAATCATGAATCAGAGTTGTCTGCAGAAGAGATGAATCTTGGTTTTGATTCTTCAATCTTCGATTCTTGAGTGAAATTCAACTTTTCGATTCTTCAGTTTTAATTCTTGAACGAATCTCATCTTTTTGAAATGAAGTTTCATGAATATGAACTCTCCCCCTTGATTTATGCATTGGAGTTTCTTGATAAAATGTTGTTGTATGACTTGAAGATCTTGAATGAAGTGTGTTTGATGAAGACTCGTTTGAAGCTTTACTTCTTTGACTTGAATCTTCTAACAAATCTTTCAACCTTTTTGAAGCTTCGATCTTTGTCACATCAACTCTAACACTTTGGAGAGTTAGCAATTGAATGAAGTTTAGATGAAATTCTTATGAATTAATCATGCTCCCCCTCAATCCATGAGTATACATCTTTTGGAGCATCTTTGAATTGTTGAAGTGTCTTGAGTGAAAATCTTTTCATCTTCGGTTTCATTCTTATCTCTAACGTCAATTCAGATTCCCCCTTTTTTGAAATCACAAACTCCTCCTTAATCTATGCAAGAATATATCAAAAATGGTTTTCATAGAAAGGTGGAGCAAAAATTGTTTTTGCGAAATCAAAAAGAAACACAAAGTTTTGCTTCAACAACAATGTTGGTAGTAAGATAGCTAGGGAGTACACAAAGGCGTTCGATCCTTCGTTTCCCATATCACTAATTGAGAGTTTGAAAAGTTTGAAAAAAACTTTGATTGCTATTACACATACATATTCATATAAGAATACTTGGAAGTACACAAAGGCGTTCGATCCTTCGTTTCCCATATCACTAATTGAGAGTTTGAAAAGTTTGAAAAAAACTTTGATTGCTATTACACATACATATTCATATAAGAATACTTGGAAGTACACAAAGGCGTTCGATCCTTCGTTTCCCATATCACTAATTGAGAGTTTGAAAAGTTTGAAAAAAACTTTGATTGCTATTACACATACATATTCATATAAGAATACTTGGAAGTACACAAAGGCGTTCGATTCCTTGTTTTCTTATATCAATTTATATGTATAATAACAATGCGTTTAAAAATAAATATATCATTTAAGAACGGGTTACATACATAGTATATGCAAGCCATTAAAAAATCTTTTTGTTAATTTTTGTAATTTTTCAATTTTGTATTTTTGTTTTCTGAAATGTTTCAAGAATTCCTTCAAATGAAAATGATTAAGGTTTAAGATTCAACATACCAAGCTTGGAGATCAGAAAATTAAACCTCTTTTCGTCCAACGGTTTTGTGAACAAATCTGCAAGTTGAAATTCAGTTCCCACAAAGTAGAGTTCGATGTCACCTTTCTCAATATGATCTTTGAGAAAATGATATCTAACATCAATATGCTTTGATCGAGAGTGGTTTACTGAGTTGACTGCGATGGCAATGGCACTCTGAGAATCACAATAGATAGGAATATGATCATACGTAAGACCATAATCAGTCAGTTGTGTCTTCATCCATAAGACTTGAGCACAACAACTAGCTAGCCCAACCCAAGAGATCCTATGGTTGACTAAAATGTAAGATTGAAGTTGTTGGGACAAACATTATATCATGGTGTTGGTGATTTCTGTGTTTGTGTGAAGAGAAATGAAACCGGATAAGAATGATCCGTTTGCATGTTCAAAAATCAAAAGGATTAATGAAATGACCGATGAAATTTTTCGGATTTCCTATGTATCATTGAGATATGCACAAAACAAGTCTCTAACATAGTTCGGTCTGCGGCTTTTCAACCACAAGATTGCTTTAAAGAATATAAATCACGGTTAACACTACCGAAGCATTTGATAACCATAATTTTATCCTTAAAGACTTTTAGGGAAAACCGAGGTCACTTAGACTTCTCGTTAGCTCAATAATCACATAATGTAATTATGAGACCTACGTTCAACGTTGGAAAAGATGTTAGCATTGGTAGGATTTCCATTCGATCATCGTGGAATATCAATTAAGATATCACTACGAATGTTCCGGCTATATCACAAAGATAAGCAATTATATCACAAAGATATGACGCTAGTGTGTTCTAAAAGAATGAATGATAATCAAATCAATGATCAATCAAATTAGCTCTAGACACATTGTGATCAAATGAAGTCGGGGACTGGAGCAGAATGTCGCCCTTTTTCAATATCAACATCTTCCAAAAGAGGAGTCAATAGAAGTGTGAAAATCTCCGTGAGAATAAAACAAGTATTTGTTAAGAAACACTTGAGTGGTTAGATAAAGATGTGCATTGCTTCACTGGGTTCATGAAGACTTCTTCAATATCAAGATATCAACAAATGACATCTGATAGAAACGTGTTTTACCCGGCTTTTGAGAATTTTTGAAATCACAAACTCCTCCTTAATCTATGCAAGAATATATCAAAAATGGTTTTCATAGAAAGGTGGAGCAAAAATTGTTTTTGCGAAATCAAAAAGAAACACAAAGTTTTGCTTCAACAACAATGTTGGTAGTAAGATAGCTAGGGAGTACACAAAGGCGTTCGATCCTTCGTTTCCCATATCACTAATTGAGAGTTTGAAAAGTTTGAAAAAAACTTTGATTGCTATTACACATACATATTCATATAAGAATACTTGGAAGTACACAAAGGCGTTCGATCCTTCGTTTCCCATATCACTAATTGAGAGTTTGAAAAGTTTGAAACACATTTGAAGTTTGAGAATTTTTGAAATCACAAACTCCTCCTTAATCTATGCAAGAATATATCAAAAATGGTTTTCATAGAAAGGTGGAGCAAAAATTGTTTTTGCGAAATCAAAAAGAAACACAAAGTTTTGCTTCAACAACAATGTTGGTAGTAAGATAGCTAGGGAGTACACAAAGGCGTTCAATCCGTCGCATCTTACAACAACATGTTGGAGGCAATTAAAAAAAATTTAAGAAAAATGTAAATCCAATCAATTAGTACAATATGAGAGAACAAGGGAGTACACAAAGGCGTTCGATCCTTCGTTTCCCATATCACTAATTGAGAGTTTGAAAAGTTTGAAAAAAACTTTGATTGCTATTACACATACATATTCATATAAGAATACTTGGAAGTACACAAAGGCGTTCGATTCCTTGTTTTCTTATATCAATTTATATGTATAATAACAATGCGTTTAAAAATAAATATATCATTTAAGAACGGGTTACATACATAGTATATGCAAGCCATTAAAAATCTTTTTGTTAATTTTTGTAATTTTTCAATTTTGTATTTTTGTTTTCTGAAATGTTTCAAGAATTCCTTCAAATGAAAATGATTAAGGTTTAAGATTCAACATACCAAGCTTGGAGATCAGAAAATTAAACCTCTTTTCGTCCAACGGTTTTGTGAACAAATCTGCAAGTTGAAATTCAGTTCCCACAAAGTAGAGTTCGATGTCACCTTTCTCAATATGATCTTTGAGAAAATGATATCTAACATCAATATGCTTTGATCGAGAGTGGTTTACTGAGTTGACTGCGATGGCAATGGCACTCTGAGAATCACAATAGATAGGAATATGATCATACGTAAGACCATAATCAGTCAGTTGTGTCTTCATCCATAAGACTTGAGCACAACAACTAGCCGCAGCCACATATTCTGCTTCAGCCGTTGATAGTGAAACACAATTCTGTTTCTTGGAAGACCAACTCACAATTTTGTCTCCTAAAAATTGTAAAGTACCGGAAGTGCTCTTGCGATCAAGTTTACAACCTGCATGATCTGCATCTGAATAAGCAGTTAGATTGAATCCAGTATCCCTTGGATACCAGAGACCTAAATCGGGTGTACCCTTCAGATAACGAAAGATTCGTTTCACAGCTTGATAATGTAAATCAGTTGGAGCAGCTTGATATCTAGCACACATACATGTTGCAAACATTATATCTGGGCGAGATGCTGTTAGGTACAACAATGAACCAATCATACTTCTATATCTCTTTTGGTCAAATGGTTTCCCATTTGTATCAGTATTAATGGTTGTTCGAGCAGCCATTGGGGTAGAAATTGAAGAACATGAAGTCATATCAAACTTTTTCAACATGTCATTTATGTATTTACCTTGTGATATAAAAATACCAGTTGGTAATTGTTTGATTTGAAGACCCAAAAAGTAACTCATTTCCCCAATCATGCTCATTTCAAAATGATTGACCATTAGAGATGAAAAGTTTCGGCAAAATGTTTGACTGGTCGACCCAAATATAATGTCATCAACATATATTTGAACTAGTAGAACATGCTTACCTTGTTTGCGAATGAACAGGGTAGGGTCAATTATGCCTTTGGTAAATCCACCTTTAAGTAAGAAAGTAGTTAAGGAATCATACCATGCTCGGGGTGCTTGCTTAAGACCATAGAGAGCCTTGTCTAACCTGTAGACATGGTTTGGTCTTTGAGGATCAACAAAGCCTTCAGGTTGATCAACGTAAACTTCTTCTTTGAGATCACCATTCAGAAAAGCAGTTTTCACATCCATTTGAAACACAGTGAAGTTTCGGAATGCGGCATAAGCTAAGAAAATTCGAATGGCCTCCATTCTTGCTACTGGAGCAAAAGTTTCGTCGAAATCAACACCAGGTTGTTGGCAATAACCCTTAGCAACAAGTCGAGCTTTATTCCTTACTACCACTCCATTCTCATCCTTTTTGTTTTTGAATATCCACTTCGTTCCGATTGGATCAGCTTTTCTTGGATTTGGAACTAACCTCCATACCTTCAGTCTTTCAAATTGTGCGAGTTCCTCTTGCATTGCCTTAACCCATTCTGGATCTCGAAGAGCTTCAGATACTGTTTTGGGTTCGATATTGCTAAGAGAAAGTGCAACAAGACACTCATTCACTGAAGTACGAGTAGTTACTCCTGCTTGTGGATCTCCAATTATCTGATCAGTAGGATGGTCTTTCTGCATACGTGTCCACTTGTGAGCATGAGGAAGCGGATCTTGTTCATGAAGATCAACATCATCATCATTGAAACTTGAGTTTTGTTGAGAGATAGAGTCATAACTTGGTATAACTCTTTCCTCATATGCTGGATGATCAAAGTCAAGTGGTACATATACATTCGGAGTGTTTAGGGGATTAGTTGTCTGAGTGAATTGAGAAGGTTGTTCTTGAACATTCACTTGAGAAGGATTCTCAGGAGAGGATGGTGGAATAGAATTATTTGAAGATGATCTTTGCTCAGAAGAACTTGATGATGATTCATGAATGTTGTTAGGAACTGGATCGTGGTTATGAAGAGGTTCATTGTTTGGAATTGGTTCAACGATGATCTGAGGTTCTTGATCATGAACCGTTTTTGAATTATAGAATTCTTCAAAAAGAATATCTAATTCATCACTGGTTGGAGTTGGAAATTTCTTGAATTTAGAAGCTAAGGTGGTATTCCTTGTAGAAGGACTTGAAGCACTTGAATCCATACTTGTTGGTAGCAAGCTTTCTTGCTCAAAAATCATACCTGACATCTCATCGAACCAAACATTCATCGTCTCTTGAATTGTGTTTGTTCGACGATTATAAATTCGGTAGGCAATTGATGTTTTGGAATAACCAACAAAGTATCCTTCATCACCTTTCTTCTCGAACTTTCCAAGATTCTCCCGATCATTCAATGTGTAACAAACACACCCAAATATATGGAAGTAGTTGATGTTGGGTTTCCGTTTGTTAACAACCTCATAAGGAGTCTTTTCGAAACGCTGATTGATGATGGACCGATTCTGAGTGTGACAAGCAGTGTCAACAGCTTCAGCCCACATATTAGATGGCAATTTGGAATAAGCAAGCATTGTCCTTGCTGCTTCCACCAGCGATCTATTTCTCCTTTCAACAACACCGTTTTGTTGTGGGGTGCGAACTGCTGAGAATTGATGAGTAATACCTTTGGATTTGCAGTATTCATCAAAAACAGCATTCTTGAATTCAGTACCGTTATCCGAACGGATGTAACGAACTGGAAGTTGAAGATTTACTTGAGTAAGGGTGATGAAATCTATCAACATCTGAGTTGTTTCATCTTTGGATGCTAGGAACTTAACCCAAGTATATCTTGAATAATCATCAACAATAACCAGAATGTATTTCTTCCCATTTCGGCTTTGAACTTTCATCGGCCCACAAAGATCCATGTGAAGCAAATGAAGAGGTGCCAAAGAATTTGGAGATTTCTTCGGTTTATGAGAAACTCTCTTAATCTTCCCAACAGCACAAGAAGGACAGACATGCTCACTTTCATACTTATAGTCAGGTAAGCCTTCAACAAGATGCTTATTGACTAAAGTATTGATTGTTTGAAAATTCAGATGAGAGAGCCTTCTATGCCATAACCAAGAATTCTTTGAAGTAGCCTTTGAAATGAGACAGATATTATCGGTTGGTTGGTTATCATCGAGATTGACGGTAAAAAGGTTATCGTCACGATCGCCACAAAGAATATCAACTCCATATAAGGTTTGGACTTTGCAAAGAGATTTTCGAAAAGAACTTGAAGATTGTTATCACAGAATTGTCCAACACTGAACAAGTTGTGACTTAAACCTTCAACATAGTGAACTTTCTTGATTATAATCCCATTTCGTTCAATGTCCCCATAACCTAAGATAGGAGCGAAATTGTTGTTTCCAAAGCGAACAGTTCCCATGAATCTTTCAACAAAATTCTTCAGCAAAGATTTATTTCCAGTCATGTGCTTTGAACACCCGGAATCGAGTATCCAAACACAGATGGTTATTTCCTGCAATCAAAGAAATTTATCCGTTTTTAGGTACCCACTTGAAAACGGGTCCTTTTTGGTTAGATAAAACAGGCAGGGTATATAACTTAGGATGCGCATTCAAACATGTTATTGAATCAACATAAGCATCAACAAGCATATTATCAACAAACATATTTGAATAAAATGTACGAACATTCACACAAGAATTAAAAGTAACATGTCTACAAGCATTCAAATCAACCACACAGGAATTAAAATTGTTTACAAGCTCACAAGGCCTTGCCTTGGCACATTCAACATTTATTAACAAATCAGAATTGTTTTGTTTAACAGGAACACCTTTCCACCGATTAACAGCTTTTCTCCTCCTTCTTTTCTTCTTTTTCTCAACCTCTTTCTGATTACTAGTGATCTTAGGTACTAATGACTTAGCAACCCATTTAGCATCACTACTTAAGCTCTTTCCACCTGTTGAATTGAAGCTACAAAGATTAGAACGAGGGTTTTTAAAAACTTTCATCTTTTTGGAATCTTTTGGTGGTGAGGAAACTTCTTGCTTCTTTGGTTTATCATGAGAGAACCATCCATATCTATCCCTATATCTAGTTGAACCATTAGATGCATCCTTAGTTAGCAAATTTGAGCTAGACTTAGATACCTTAGGTAAAAAGCTAGATTGAGAGCTAGATTTAGAAGCATTTGAACAGTCTTTTGGAAGTTTCACTTTGGTGTACTTTGTTTTGTGTGGGATTTCAGCTTGTTCTTTTGACATGTTTCACAGGTGTAGCAATGGTCTTTGGTTCAGTCTTGACGAGTTTGGTCTTAACTCGTTTCTTTGAGTAATATGAAGTTGGAGCTTTGGACGATGGTTTTTGAGATTCCATTTCTGTTTCCACTTTGATTTTGGTAGATTCAATCTTTTTCTCAGTTTCTGAATCAAAAATATATTCTCCCTCCATGAATTTATCAAAATCAGTCTTCGTGAAATCTTTTGAAAAAGAAAATTTCAATGGAGATTGATTAATTTTAGATTTATTTGAAGATTTTGAGAAATCAGGAATCTTGGTGTCCAACTTCACATTATGGGTAGTCTCAGAAATTAGGTCAACTTGAACTGACACATCTCTGGTCTCACAAGAAAATTGAGAAGATGTATCAACACCTATACTAGCACTAGGCTTAGGGTGAACAACTAACTCATCAACATTGATGCATGTGAAAAACCTATAAAAGTACCATATCAAAACTAAACTCTGTGCAAGTTCGTCATTAGATAAATCAGATTGCACATAATCATCAGTATGACAAGTACATTCAAGAGAATCAGTCAAGGTCTGAGTGGAGGTATCGGTAGATGAATCACAAGTAGTTTGGGTAGAATTTTCTACTGAGGCACTTTGGTCAGTTTGAGTAGAAACATTCTCACAAACTTTCTTAGTATTAACAACAATACATTTATCCTCTAGATTCGGACTTTGAGACTTGAGATGATTGATAACTGTTTGTTGAGATTCCACCTTTTGTTGTAAATCTTCTATTTGCTTTTCCAAAAATGTGGTTGGAAAATACATTTTAGTTGATTTAGGTGAAGTATCAACAGATTCTTGGTTTTGAAAATTTGATTCAATTTCTTCCAATTTGAAAATTTGATTCAATTTCTTCCAATTTGAAAATTGAAGATTGCTTTGTTTTGTATGAATCATTGATTGCATCATAATTAACCAAAAAATCTGGATTAGGTATTCTCTCAACTTCATCAGTCTCAAATTCGTCATCCAATGGACGAATAAATTGTTGTATCATACCAAGGCGAAGAAATTTTTCATCATACAGGGGTTCGATTTCCTCTTTGGCTTTTTTGCAATGGTGTGATATTCTCAAATCCCAACCCGTGAAGAAGTTCTGTTTTGTCAATTTTGACTTGTTGAAATAGGCAGTGAAATTCAAGAGAGGATTTTGTTCAACTTTATATAGCTTTTCTTGATAGAAAAGTATATTCTTTTTAAATTCCTCAACTTGTTTTTCAAGATTCTCAATTTCAATGCCTTTAAGAAAACAATTATGATTTAAATCAGAAATCTTCCTTTCGAGTTCAACATTGTTTGGTTTGGCTTCTTGGAGCTTCTTATTGAGAATATCAACGTCCATTTGTCTCGCATTTGCCCGAAGCCATTCATTGGTCTTTTGAATTTCAAGATCTTGATTGGCTTTTTCAAGATCATGAATGGTCTTCTCAAGATTTTGACATCTTTGTAATAATTTAGAATCAGGAGTAACATTCATCTCACATTCTTTAACCAACATTTTGTCTTTGTATTCTTGAAAATCTTGTTTAATAGTATCATGTTCAAAAAGTAATTTTGAGTGTTCTTCAAGAAGATTTGAAAATTCACTTTTTGAAAATGAAATACTATTTTTCAACCTTTTGTTTTTGTTGGCTAAAGAATTGATAAGATTTGTTAATTTAGATAAAGCTAATCTACAAGACTCTTTGTCCTTAATCAAAGAAAAAGTAGAGTCGAGATTTACCTCATCATCTGGGTATTCATCATCAGTGCTTTCTGCTTCAAGGACTTTGTTCTTGGCCAATCTTGCCATATAGCAAACATTAGCGGAGAGATCTTGATCTTCATCATCAGTGAGCAACAGCCATTTGTCATCTTCGGCAAGCAATGCATGTCCTGCTTCGACCTGTTTGGCTAATAGCATCTTTTGCTTGTAGTACTCATAGTTCCGCTTCTTGGGTTGTTTGCAATCAACAGCAAAATGTCCAGGAACTCCATAATTGTAGCACCTTTTGTCTGATGTCTTCCCTTTCTCAACTGCTTGTTTCTCATATGCTTCCTTCTTTTCACTGTACCTTGAACCAGTAGCTTCACTTTGATCATTGCTCCTTGGATGATAGTGTTCCTTCTTGGGAAATGCACTTGTTGAAGAAGTGCGGAGATTGTTGTTTGTTGGCCTCGCTTTATAAAATCTCTTCTTGAAATGCTTAGTTACTGCGGCAAGAGCTTGATATAGTTCGTCTGATACACCATCTCTTGTAGCCATTACATCATCTCCCTCCTCATCTGACGAAGAAACAACCACCATTTGCCTTTTAAGGACTTCAGAAATCTTCTTCTCAACGATCAATGCCAAAGGATCAGAAGATACAACTTCTGGCATTTTGTTCGATGAAGCTTTGTTAAGGACTTGGTTTTCATTGAGCTTGAAGGATTCATATAGAGTATGAATGGTGAATTTGGTTAGGTTTTGATGTTGCTTGATTTGGGTTCCAAATTCTTCCCATTCTTGACCAAGTGCTTTGATGAACTTGATGTTTAACTCAATCTCAGTTTTCTTGACATTGTTCTTTCTCAGTTCATTAATGACATTGCAGAATCTGTAATAAACTGCCTCAAGAGATTCATTTGGCATTTTGGAGAAGTTGTCAAACTCAGTCAAAATGTTGGTCAATCTGATTGTCGAAGTCACGTCAGCTCCTTCCATCTGTCTTGCCACCTCATCCCATATCTCTTTTGCTGTATCATAAGAATCAACAGACCCATAGATTTCATCCGGTAGAGCTCTGTATAAACATGACCTTGCTCTGTTATCTGCAGCTGTTCGATCCTTTTGCTCAGCATTCAAAAGTTCATGAGTTAGAATAACTGCACCAGTAGTGGGATGGAGATGAACAGCAAGTCCATTCAGAATGGAATCTTTCATCATATGACCATTTGTTTGACTTTCCACATAGTCCATGAATCGTTTCTTCCATAGTCCGTAAGAACCACGGTAGAGAACTGGAGGTCTTGTATCAGAACCTAATGCCAATGCTTCACGAGAAGCCATTTGAGATTGATTTGAATTGAAAGAGCAAATGAAACGATCTTGATTGTTGATGAAAATTTTGGTTAAGTATAAGAAAAGAAACGATCTTGAAAAACAAGAATTGAAACGATCTTGATTGAACCAGGTAACTGAAACGATCTTGATCAACAAGGAAATTGAAACGATCTTGAAATGAATAGAGAATGAAACGATCTTGATAAAATCGTTCTGGGTGAGATCGTCTTTGAGTAAGATCGTCTTGGTATTTTTGATGAAAATTTTGGTTAAGTATAAGAAAAGAAACGATCTTGAAAAGGTCGTCTTGAAAATTTTGGTTAAGTATGAAAAGAAACGATCTTGATTGAAGGTCGTCTTGAAAATTTTGGTGAAATTTGGTTAAGTATGAAAATGAAACGGTCTTGAAAACTGGGACGATCTTGATTGAAGGTCGTCTTGAAAATTTTGGTGAAATTTGGTTAAGTATGAAAATGAAACGGTCTTGAAAACTGGGACGATCTTGATTGAAGGTCGTCTTGAAAATTTTGGTGAAATTTGGTTAAGTATGAAAATGAAACGGTCTTGAAAACTGGGACGATCTTGATTGAAGGTTTGAAAATTTTGGTAAGTATAAGAAAATGAAACGATCTTGGTTTGAAGATCGTTCTTGGTAAGAAGGAAATGAGACGATCTTGGTATGAAGATCGTCTTGTTTTCTTTCTCAAAAACTTTTAAGTGTATGAAACGACCAAACCAATCCTTTTGGATTAATTAGCCAGAATCAACACTACCACAACACACTCTTAGCTAAAACGATCTTGTGAGGATCGTCTTAACACACCACAAATCACTGAACTTAAAACGATCTTAGGCAGATCGTCTTGGTTATCTTCTTCATCTGAACACTTTTCCAGAAAAACTCCATTATCAACTTTTTAAAACTTCGATTTCTTATGAATTACTAGGAGTTAGATCACGAAATCACTTCCAAACTGTTTTAATTCACGTCCGCAACACGATTATGAACAAAATTCAACATAAAACACAACAGATTCAAATCCCTGAAATTACGCGCCAAAACTCAAAATTCAATCTCGAAATTTGGATTGAATTGGAACTTGAAAATTGACAGGATTATGTTATCAATAGCCACGAATCTATTGATGAACAAACAACTGTGATTTTATGAGATTTGATGTGTGAATTTTGAAGAACCAGTAGGTGTGATATTATGAACAGAATTTGAGATTAAACTTGATTTTGATGAAATTGTGATCGAATTCAGTTATGGATCGTCATCAGATTGATGTTTCGCTCTGATACCACTTGTTATAACACGATTTTAGCTCTGAATTCAATCTAACAATGGCGGTTTCCTAGTGTGTGTTCTTGGTGTGTGTGTGTGTGTTTTGAGAGAGAAAGATCGAATAAACTGAAAGATTGGAATTAATTGTGTAAGGAATGAATTGTTTTTTTGTTCTTTTTTTGATTTCTAAGGTATGAGGGCTATATATAGTCTAACAATATAACTATGCTAATTATCACAATTAGCCCCTCAACCTTAGTAATCATCTATCTATGACTTAACAACAAGAATGTCTTCTAATCTTAATTACAATTTATCACTATTTTTGAATTTCTAACATGTTGTATATATAATCCCACTGAAGAGGATATGTTGTATATGAATCCCACTGAAGAGGATATGTTGTATATGAATCCCACTGAAGAGGATATGTTGTATATGAATCCCACTGAAGAGGATATGTTGTATATGAATCCCACTGAAGAGGATATGTTGTATATGAATCCCACTGAAGAGGATATGTTGTATATGAATCCCACTGAAGAGGATATGTTGTATATGAATCCCACTGAAGAGGATATGTTGTATATGAATCCCACTGAAGAGGATATGTTGTATATGAATCCCACTGAAGAGGATATGTTGTATATGAATCCCACTGAAGAGGATATGTTGTATATGAATCCCACTGAAGAGGATATGTTGTATATGAATCCCACTGAAGAGGATATGTTGTATATGAATCCCACTGAAGAGGATATGTTGTATATGAATCCCACTGAAGAGGATATGTTGTATATGAATCCCACTGAAGAGGATATGTTGTATATGAATCCCACTGAAGAGGATATGTTGTATATGAATCCCACTGAAGAGGATATGTTGTATATGAATCCCACTGAAGAGGATATGTTGTATATGAATCCCACTGAAGAGGATATGTTGTATATGAATCCCACTGAAGAGGATATGTTGTATATGAATCCCACTGAAGAGGATATGTTGTATATGAATCCCACTGAAGAGGATATGTTGTATATGAATCCCACTGAAGAGGATATGTTGTATATGAATCCCACTGAAGAGGATATGTTGTATATGAATCCCACTGAAGAGGATATGTTGTATATGAATCCCACTGAAGAGGATATGTTGTATATGAATCCCACTGAAGAGGATATGTTGTATATGAATCCCACTGAAGAGGATATGTTGTATATGAATCCCACTGAAGAGGATATGTTGTATATGAATCCCACTGAAGAGGATATGTTGTATATGAATCCCACTGAAGAGGATATGTTGTATATGAATCCCACTGAAGAGGATATGTTGTATATGAATCCCACTGAAGAGGATATGTTGTATATGAATCCCACTGAAGAGGATATGTTGTATATGAATCCCACTGAAGAGGATATGTTGTATATGAATCCCACTGAAGAGGATATGTTGTATATGAATCCCACTGAAGAGGATATGTTGTATATGAATCCCACTGAAGAGGATATGTTGTATATGAATCCCACTGAAGAGGATATGTTGTATATGAATCCCACTGAAGAGGATATGTTGTATATGAATCCCACTGAAGAGGATATGTTGTATATGAATCCCACTGAAGAGGATATGTTGTATATGAATCCCACTGAAGAGGATATGTTGTATATGAATCCCACTGAAGAGGATATGTTGTATATGAATCCCACTGAAGAGGATATGTTGTATATGAATCCCACTGAAGAGGATATGTTGTATATGAATCCCACTGAAGAGGATATGTTGTATATGAATCCCACTGAAGAGGATATGTTGTATATGAATCCCACTGAAGAGGATATGTTGTATATGAATCCCACTGAAGAGGATATGTTGTATATGAATCCCACTGAAGAGGATATGTTGTATATGAATCCCACTGAAGAGGATATGTTGTATATGAATCCCACTGAAGAGGATATGTTGTATATGAATCCCACTGAAGAGGATATGTTGTATATGAATCCCACTGAAGAGGATATGTTGTATATGAATCCCACTGAAGAGGATATGTTGTATATGAATCCCACTGAAGAGGATATGTTGTATATGAATCCCACTGAAGAGGATATGTTGTATATGAATCCCACTGAAGAGGATATGTTGTATATGAATCCCACTGAAGAGGATATGTTGTATATGAATCCCACTGAAGAGGATATGTTGTATATGAATCCCACTGAAGAGGATATGTTGTATATGAATCCCACTGAAGAGGATATGTTGTATATGAATCCCACTGAAGAGGATATGTTGTATATGAATCCCACTGAAGAGGATATGTTGTATATGAATCCCACTGAAGAGGATATGTTGTATATGAATCCCACTGAAGAGGATATGTTGTATATGAATCCCACTGAAGAGGATATGTTGTATATGAATCCCACTGAAGAGGATATGTTGTATATGAATCCCACTGAAGAGGATATGTTGTATATGAATCCCACTGAAGAGGATATGTTGTATATGAATCCCACTGAAGAGGATATGTTGTATATGAATCCCACTGAAGAGGATATGTTGTATATGAATCCCACTGAAGAGGATATGTTGTATATGAATCCCACTGAAGAGGATATGTTGTATATGAATCCCACTGAAGAGGATATGTTGTATATGAATCCCACTGAAGAGGATATGTTGTATATGAATCCCACTGAAGAGGATATGTTGTATATGAATCCCACTGAAGAGGATATGTTGTATATGAATCCCACTGAAGAGGATATGTTGTATATGAATCCCACTGAAGAGGATATGTTGTATATGAATCCCACTGAAGAGGATATGTTGTATATGAATCCCACTGAAGAGGATATGTTGTATATGAATCCCACTGAAGAGGATATGTTGTATATGAATCCCACTGAAGAGGATATGTTGTATATGAATCCCACTGAAGAGGATATGTTGTATATGAATCCCACTGAAGAGGATATGTTGTATATGAATCCCACTGAAGAGGATATGTTGTATATGAATCCCACTGAAGAGGATATGTTGTATATGAATCCCACTGAAGAGGATATGTTGTATATGAATCCCACTGAAGAGGATATGTTGTATATGAATCCCACTGAAGAGGATATGTTGTATATGAATCCCACTGAAGAGGATATGTTGTATATGAATCCCACTGAAGAGGATATGTTGTATATGAATCCCACTGAAGAGGATATGTTGTATATGAATCCCACTGAAGAGGATATGTTGTATATGAATCCCACTGAAGAGGATATGTTGTATATGAATCCCACTGAAGAGGATATGTTGTATATGAATCCCACTGAAGAGGATATGTTGTATATGAATCCCACTGAAGAGGATATGTTGTATATGAATCCCACTGAAGAGGATATGTTGTATATGAATCCCACTGAAGAGGATATGTTGTATATGAATCCCACTGAAGAGGATATGTTGTATATGAATCCCACTGAAGAGGATATGTTGTATATGAATCCCACTGAAGAGGATATGTTGTATATGAATCCCACTGAAGAGGATATGTTGTATATGAATCCCACTGAAGAGGATATGTTGTATATGAATCCCACTGAAGAGGATATGTTGTATATGAATCCCACTGAAGAGGATATGTTGTATATGAATCCCACTGAAGAGGATATGTTGTATATGAATCCCACTGAAGAGGATATGTTGTATATGAATCCCACTGAAGAGGATATGTTGTATATGAATCCCACTGAAGAGGATATGTTGTATATGAATCCCACTGAAGAGGATATGTTGTATATGAATCCCACTGAAGAGGATATGTTGTATATGAATCCCACTGAAGAGGATATGTTGTATATGAATCCCACTGAAGAGGATATGTTGTATATGAATCCCACTGAAGAGGATATGTTGTATATGAATCCCACTGAAGAGGATATGTTGTATATGAATCCCACTGAAGAGGATATGTTGTATATGAATCCCACTGAAGAGGATATGTTGTATATGAATCCCACTGAAGAGGATATGTTGTATATGAATCCCACTGAAGAGGATATGTTGTATATGAATCCCACTGAAGAGGATATGTTGTATATGAATCCCACTGAAGAGGATATGTTGTTTTTGGTCCTCAACTTCATCTTCATTATATTAGGCTTGACCTTGTTGATACTATCTGCTTTGGGATGACCATATTTTCTCAAATGACAAACAAATAGGTCACGCTGAAACAAAAAAATGACGAGTTCTATGTAAGAATTCAAACTTGGCATTGTAAACCTAAAGATGCACAAAAATAGATACTTACGACAACATCACAGACTTTTTTGTATTTCACATCATATTCATCGCACGAAGCACTGTTGTCAATTATGGTGAAGGCAGCCCTTGCGAGATTGAAGACAACGAGGTAGTAGTGCTCAAATGCAACAATCGGGAAAAAAACCCTGCATATTCAATATTATGTATGCTGAGCAGTTATCCTACACATCTGAAAATCAAAGTAGGTATTGCTAAAAACCAAAAACCACAAAAAACTAGTATGCAAAACAGAAGTACTTACGGTTTCAATATTCTTCATTTCGAGAAGATCAGTATTACCACGCACTACCACCTGCATATTTGATTGAAAAATCTCGAATGCTTGTTCAAGGGTCAAATTTCCGTCTCACATATTAGTTGTCTGGTTTAAAAAATAGTTTAGTACATTAAAAGGTGGAAAAAGAAAACGTAAAAACAACGTAAATTAACTTTAAAAAACAGCTTACAACTGTTGTGGTATACAAAAACTCCTTTCACCATTTGTTCTTCAAGAAGTATGAGACTCCAAACATCGATAACAGAAGCATGCACAGGAACTCCAGGTGCCAAACTTTCCAAATTCGCACGGGTTAAATATATACAACAATCAAAGATAAAAAGAATTCTTATCAAACATGACCTAGCAAAAAATAATAAGCGGTCATACAAATCAGCAACACCCTAGAACCACACTAAAACAAATAGCTATAAGAAATGTAAGAAACTAAAATGGGACATTTTCACATGTGTAAGAAGACTTAATCCTTATTGCATAATACTAAACTGAAGAAAAATCCATACAAATCAACAACAAAAATCAGCAACAATCAAACCTACACAATAACTAAAAAAACTACCAACAACAAAAATCAACAACAAAAAAACAACAAAAAAACAACAAAAAAACAACAAAAAAACAACAAAAAAACAACAAAAAAACAACAAAAAAACAACAAAAAAACAACAAAAAAACAACAAAAAAACAACAAAAAAACAACAAAAAAACAACAAAAAAACAACAAAAAAACAACAAAAAAACAACAAAAAAACAACAAAAAAACAACAAAAAAACAACAAAAAAACAACAAAAAAACAACAAAAAAACAACAAAAAAACAACAAAAAAACAACAAAAAAACAACAAAAAAACAACAAAAAAACAACAAAAAAACAACAAAAAAACAACAAAAAAACAACAAAAAAACAACAAAAAAACAACAAAAAAACAACAAAAAAACAACAAAAAAACAACAAAAAAACAACAAAAAAACAACAAAAAAACAACAAAAAAACAACAAAAAAACAACAAAAAAACAACAAAAAAACAACAAAAAAACAACAAAAAAACAACAAAAAAACAACAAAAAAACAACAAAAAAACAACAAAAAAACAACAAAAAAACAACAAAAAAACAACAAAAAAACAACAAAAAAACAACAAAAAAACAACAAAAAAACAACAAAAAAACAACAAAAAAACAACAAAAAAACAACAAAAAAACAACAAAAAAACAACAAAAAAACAACAAAAAAACAACAAAAAAACAACAAAAAAACAACAAAAAAACAACAAAAAAACAACAAAAAAACAACAAAAAAACAACAAAAAAACAACAAAAAAACAACAAAAAAACAACAAAAAAACAACAAAAAAACAACAAAAAAACAACAAAAAAACAACAAAAAAACAACAAAAAAACAACAAAAAAACAACAAAAAAACAACAAAAAAACAACAAAAAAACAACAAAAAAACAACAAAAAAACAACAAAAAAACAACAAAAAAACAACAAAAAAACAACAAAAAAACAACAAAAAAACAACAAAAAAACAACAAAAAAACAACAAAAAAACAACAAAAAAACAACAAAAAAACAACAAAAAAACAACAAAAAAACAACAAAAAAACAACAAAAAAACAACAAAAAAACAACAAAAAAACAACAAAAAAACAACAAAAAAACAACAAAAAAACAACAAAAAAACAACAAAAAAACAACAAAAAAACAACAAAAAAACAACAAAAAAACAACAAAAAAACAACAAAAAAACAACAAAAAAACAACAAAAATCAACAACAAAAAAACAATAAAAATAAAACTTTGATTGGATTTTATTCATTCTATATACCAAGGAGGCAAAGAAGTCTTTGTTCATGGAAAATGACTAGAAACAGTAGTCCATGAAGTTTAGCTTTTTTAAGCTTTAAAAGTGTAATTAAGCAAGTTATAGGGAAACAGCAATCAAAAGATTCAGTGCATTGATAAGAATCATATATACCATAATAATGTTACTCCTTTATATCACCTTATTCTTTCTGACACCAACAATTTGTAGTTCATTGGACACTATAGGTGTGTTTCAGAACATTACAGATGGTGAGACCATTGTTTCAAGAAATGAAAGATTCGAGCTTGGTTTCTTTTGTAACACCCCAACAAGGCGGAATCATGAGGGTTACACAAATAGCACAGCACGACATGGAAATTATGTAGAGTAAATCTAAATGCATAAAGAGGATCAAGTAATCCATACGAACCATTCGATAGAGCAAGTAACCGGATCACACATAAGCATAACCCCTAATCGGGAATAATGAATCACGGATCCAAGAAGTCCAAGTCTAGCAATAATCAAGCAACCAATCATCCGATACGTCAATGAGCTAACCTGTTCACCTGAAAAGTGTACTAAAACGAGTCAACATAAAGTTGGTGAGTTCGTAGGGACGTGTAATAGGAATCAAGTGTCGGGATAACAACCGTTAACGATATACGAGGATTAGAATACCTAATCACGTTCCAAGGAAACCCTAAAAGGTTTCACGTTATCACAAATCAATACAAGTCAACGTTTACGTTCAATCATAGTTATAATGGCACGACTTACATAATAAATAATGCGCGATAAACCGGCACGACTTACATGATAAACAATGCGTAAAATACGTTTCAGGCACGACTTACATATATTTCAAATGCGTAAAATACGTTCCAGGCACGACTTACATATATTTCAAATGCGTAAAATACGTTCCAGGCACGACTTACATATATTTCAAATGCGTAATATCAACGTTACGTTACAACTAAGCATTCATATACAATATACACGTTAAACAATATCGTTAACAACAACGTTATGCCACAAATCGTGGACTTATCGTTATGCCATCAACATGGACTTAATCGTTATCACAATCACAAATCTATAATACGTTATGGGGGAAAATATTATCATGCAAGATCCTATGTCCCGTTCCATATCGAAACGTTTTCCATCAACCAACAACACAATGCACATACACTTCATACGATTCTACTTTCAAGGAATCATTGATGCTTATATATAGGGTCACCCGCAGCCTTCCCACCACATCTACTACTCATTGAAAGTATAACCGTCTTCCATGTATGTACAACTATCTAAACCACAACATGTATTCATAAACGAAAGCATAATTAACCGAGCAACAAGTCAATACGTCAACCGAACAATCAATCAATCGATTAAGCAACAATCAAACAAGCATGTACACTTTTCAGCCCGAATCTCAATTGAGTAGGGAGGGTTTACGAAACTCACCTTTGCCCTTTATCGTCGAGTTATAGTTACATTGCAAGTATTCAACGAGCTATATATATGTCCCGAAATCTTCAACGTTCACGACCTATTATTACGTTTATATAACTTGCATATTAATATACGTATGTATGTATATGTACGTATTCATACAAATGATAATTATATCAATTTGTATGTATTAATGTGTAAGTATATTAAACTTGTTTATAAAGACTCAGCCTTTATTTGATGACACACTGCCGTACATCGACACACATATATATACTCATAATATTGGTTTATGATGTGGTTCTCGACTTGGACCCTCAAAACCAATCAAATAAGGAAATCAAAGGGGCTGAGGAATGGCTCAAGAAGGAAGCCCGATCCAGTTTTAGAGTGATGGGCCCAATTAGAAGGCCAAAATAGAAAAGAAAAGAAACAGAGGTCGTATATAGATATATACTTATATATTATATATATTTGCAAAAGCTTTCATTTTTGCTCAACAAACCAGCTAGGGTTTCCCCCACGCCACCATCCCACAGAAAACGATTCAAACAGAGGCCAAGAGGACCCACACGAGATTATATTCGATGCAAGAAGAAGAAAGAAGCTAGAAGAAATCTGAAAAAAAAGCATGAAATCCCCACCACCGTAAGGTACGGTGGTGGTGGCGTCTGGTTACGGTGGCACAGAATACAGGGGGCGTAAAAGACGGTCAGAAGCAGCGTAAAGACGGTGGTTAAGAGCAGGGTGGGCGTAACTACGGTAGAAATAGCGTAAGGTACGGTGGCCTGTAACTAGGCATTTCAGCGTCTGATGCACCAAAAACTAGCGTAGACAGAAGATTTCGAGCGTAAGGTCCAAACCAAGGATGAGAGGACCGTAAGGTACGCCCCAATGGGCGTAGGGTACGGTGCAAGGAAAGAAGAAAATCTGGGCAGAGATTTGGGGAAGAACAGGTTTGACTTTTTAGTCAAACTTTGACCTTAGCAATAAACCCTAATTTCGAGCTAGAATCGATCTGGGATCATCTGAAACATGTTTTGTGTAATGATAATCGAGATGGATGTAAACAAATTCAAACCCCCTTCCAATTCGATCATAAATCATCAATTTTATAATTAAATTTGTTTTTGACCTAATTAGAAATGTATAAACCCTAATTTCGACTTGTATGCAATTTAAATCCGAATTTTGACCACAAATTAGCTTAAGTTAGATTACAAACATGATTTCAAGCTTAACCCACTCAAAGTTTTGATCCTACAACATACCCGAATCCAAATTCGGTTTTTGACCCATTTACAACCAAAACCCTATTTTGATAAAAATGGATTTGACTTGGGAAAATGACTTAAGAATACTTGTTTTAGGTTAAAAATTATGATAGTAAACATATAATGATGATGTTGAAACAAGTTTTCTTACCAAATTCGACCACTAGAAGCTCAAATCCGAAAATTAGCAATAAATGGAGATTTCTTGAAGTTAAAGCTTCCAACTTTTGATATGATGATTGAATGATGATAATGATTATTCTAGTATTATTTAGCTTGAACACATTTAATGAAGACAAGAATTTAGTGAGGGAGTGTAAGTATTTGCAAGGAATGAGGGTGGATAACTCTTGAAATCGTCTCACATAGCCCTTGTAGTCGGCTCCCTCCATGTTGAGATTTGCAAATTCAATGGTTAAGTTTTGTAGTTCATACGGAGGACAAAACTTTGCTTTTACTTTGTTTTTGAAGTCAATCCACTCCAAATTTTGAGTCCGCCCCAACGTTATCTCCTGGTTCCACCAACTCAGGGCGTCATGCCTAAACATGCCGGATGCATAGGAAATCCGGTCATCATAGGTGCAATGACTCCTTTCAATCACCGCTTCAATCGCCTCAAACCATCTTATACATTCCGTGGGACCCCCTTTCCCATCGAACTCCGGTGCCCCACAACTTTTAAAATCTTTAAATATGCACCCTTGACGGTATCCGTCATATTGATTATTCATGGGCATACCGTTTCCAATTTCCACCGGTCCCTCTTCTTCATTTTCTTCGGCATGAGGTTGGGCATTTTCATTATTTTCATTTTCTGGAGCTTCGTTGTTTTGAGCCACATTATTTTGCCCAAGATTTGCCGTGACTTGAGCAATAATGGTTGGCATGATATTGGCGATCGTTTGAGCAATCACCTCGGCCATGTTTGGCTCAGGGACCTCACCACGACCCCTTCCTTGGCCCCTACCACGCCCTCTACCACGGCCCCTACCACGGCCCCTACCACGGCCCCTACCTCCTTGTACCTCCGGTTGGGCTTCCGGTTGAGGTTCTTCCTCTTCAGCCCTATAGTTCGTTCCGGTTCTCCTGGGTCTCGCCATTTCTATAAAACAAGTGACACGTTGACCCGAGAGTTAGTCTCAAATGCTCACATGTTAGTCACACAAGTAGTCAATGCTCTCATACCGATACCACATACTCATTTCATAACATTATGCTAAGGCAAAAGGGTTAGCATCATAAGGGATTTTTACATATCATAACATCAAGTAATCATGCTCATTACGTCATGCAATCAACAACTAACATGAATGATTCAAAGTATAATCCGAATTCGATATGCTCTCTAGTTATTGACCGGGTATGTATACAAGGTGTACCAACGACTAACCTTCCACCTAATCAACTTCCATTAACATGGGCCTAATCACATCGAATCGTTTACAATATCTGAATCCATCTAAATATTGTAATTAGCCCAACTCGTATATATATAAAGGCAATCATAAGTACTCAAAGTTTTTCATAAATTCATAAAGTTTGCTTTTATTATTTTTGACAATTAATGGACCAAAAATGACAATTGTTACAGAATCTCTTCAGAATACAGTTTTGCTGCAAATGCTCTTGCTTCTTGGGAGAAAAAACCTTCTACAACATTTGCAAAACTATCTACCGGATACTTAGTAGACCGAGAATTTCTTTCTGGAGAGTATCGCTTTGCAGGAATTCCTCTGGTAGACCGCGGTGGAAGAACATACCTTTCTGGAACACTTTCTGTGGTTTCTTCTTCCATATTTTCTGACTCTCCATACATATTTTCCTGCACTTCATCAGCTGGAATATCCAAAGTATGACTTGGGTCAGAATTACTTACCTCAGATATCAGGTCTGGACCTGGGTTGTCACTTTGAGAGGAGGACTGTAAATCTTCTTTATCCGAATTCGATATGCTCTCTAGTTATTGACCGGGTATGTATACAAGGTGTACCAACGACTAACCTTCCACCTAATCAACTTCCATAACATGGGCCTAATCACATCGAATCGTTTACAATATCTGAATCCATCTAAATATTGTAATTAGCCCAACTCGTATATATATAAAGGCAATCATAAGTACTCAAAGTTTTTCATAAATTCATAAAGTTTGCTTTTATTATTTTTGACAATTAATGGACCAAAAATGACAATTGTTACAGAATCTCTTCAGAATACAGTTTTGCTGCAAATGCTCTTGCTTCTTGGGAGAAAAAACCTTCTACAACATTTGCAAAACTATCTACCGGATACTTAGTAGACCGAGAATTTCTTTCTGGAGAGTATCGCTTTGCAGGAATTCCTCTGGTAGACCGCGGTGGAAGAACATACCTTTCTGGAACACTTTCTGTGGTTTCTTCTTCCATATTTTCTGACTCTCCATTCATATTTTCCTGCACTTCGTCAGCTGGAATATCCAAAGTATGACTTGGGTCAGAATTACTTACCTCAGATATCAGGTCTGGACCTGGGTTGTCACTTTGAGAGGAGGACTGTAAATCTTCTTTATCCGGAGAATCTTTATCAGTTGTAGAAGAACTTGGCTTGACCTGAACTTCTGATGAATATTGAAGCCAACTCAGTGTGTCACTTTGTTCCTCCCCCTGACCACTGAGTTCTTGAGAGTAGAAATACTTGGTTTCCAAAAAATCACAATTCATCGTAGTAAACATACGACGAGTATTAGGATTGTAGCATCTATACCCCTTTTGAGTAACCCCATATCCCACAAAGACACATTTTTCAGCACATGGTTCAAGTTTGGTACGATATGATTTTGGAATATGAACAAAAACAGTACATCCAAATACTCTAGTAGGCAAAGTAAGAACTGATGGTGGCTTATGAAACTCAGAGAGGACTTTCAAAGGGGTTTTCATATCAAGAATCTTTGTAGGGAGACGATTGATTAAATAGGTAGCAGTTGCTAAGGCTTCAGGCCAAAAACTTTTTGGAACTAAGGATTCAATAATAAAAGCCCTAGTTATCTCTAAAAGAATCCTATTTTTCCTTTCAGCCACACCATTTTGCTCGGGTGTGTGAGGACAAGTGGTTTGATGGATTATTCCCTTGGATTGGAAAAACAGATTCATTTGTGAATTCACATACTCCCCACCATTATCTGTTCTCATGATTTTGATAGATGTCTGAAATTGTGTTTGAACCATGTTGTAGAACACAGTAAATCTATCATAAACCTCATCTTTATTTTTCAAAAAATAAATCCATGTCATTCGGGTGCAATCATCCACAAAAATCACAAAATACTTAAAATTGTGACCTCCACTAACCGGTGCAGGGCCCCACACATCAGAATGAACTAACGAAAAAGGAAATTCAACTCTATTATTACGAGGTTTAAAAGATTGCCTATGACTTTTTGCTAAAATGCAAGTTTCACATTCAATCTTTTTATTTAACGGAAAAAGTTTTGGAAACAAAATATGCAAATAATTAACTGATGGATGCCCCAATCTTCTATGCCATAGCCATGCTTCTCTTTCACTAGTTCCATGAGCAAGCATGACAGACCCACTTTCAGTAACTTCATCAACATAATACAGTCCTTCTCTCTCAGTGCCACGCCCAATGATCCGTCCCGTCCTGATATCCTGTAATAAACAAAAGGTTGGATGCATGAGTACTGAGCAATTCAGTTCCTTTGTCACACGACTGATTGACAAAAGTTTGTGAGATAAAGACGGAACATTAAGGCAGTTAGTTAAATTGATGTTTGGAGAAATTGTAACAGTTCCTCCATTCATAACATCCATTTTTCCCTTATTGGCAGCTCGAATATGGGTTTTTCTCGGTTTAGAAAAAACTGAAAAATCAGATAAATCATAAGTCATAGTGTCGGTAGCACCACAATCGAAAATCCAAGACCCATTCGAGTTAGAGTGACCAGATCGGGTCATAAATCCTTTAGCAATTGAACTCGGCCCATGTATACCTCCTGGCCCAGAATTGTTTTTGAGCCCAACAAAATCTTTGAGCCCACTACCCAACCCATTAGGATTTCCCATATACCTATTATTAATAGATATAGGTAATTTTTTAGGAAAGTGATTATATTTATGTTTTATTTGTAGCTTTGGAGATCGACACACATATGTGTGTGGCTGTGGTGGTTTTGAGAGTACACCTTCTCTCTTCTTACCATCGACCACCGAAAACTTCACATCATCTGCAACTTCAGCCGCCGCTACTCCACCGAATCCTTTCTCCGATCTCCGGCCTGTTAGTATATGATCACGTAAAAATGAACGTATGTCCGGAAATGATTTAAGCCTACGGGGTCACACGTCTCGACACAAATGTATTTAATATTAATTAATATACTTAATGTATTTAATTAATATGATCACGATTTCAATTAACGAATGGTCGTTAAGAACTAACGGTTACTAGCTAACGGCGTTAGTTAAGGAGGACTTAATTTGTGATTATGAAATTCTAGAAGTTTCCTAAGTGTATCCATATAGGGGGCCGGTTTTGGGGGGGCTTGATTAGCCCTAAACCCAACTTGTTTTGCAAGTCATTAAACCCTAATCTAGTCCCTATAAATACAAAGCTTAGGGTAAAGGTTTTTCATAAGTTTAAAAACACACAAATCCTCCTCTCTTCTCTCCCTCTAGTTTCGGCCGAAACCCACCCCTTTATAGGGTTTTCGGTTTTCAATTTTTAGCAAGGAAAAAGGGTTTTCAAGTTTGCTTAGGGTTTCGAATAAAGGGTTTCAACAAAGGGTTGTTCGGTTCGTGATCAAGTACTAGCATACATACATTGGTGTGTCGTGTGTGCAATCGTAGAGAGGTTTTATTTTAAACCCTAATCTAGTCCCTATAAATACAAAGCTTAGGGTAAAGGTTTTTCATAAGTTTAAAAACACACAAATCCTCCTCTCTTCTCTCCCTCTAGTTCGGCCGAAACCCACCCCTTTATAGGGTTTTCGGTTTTCAATTTTTAGCAAGGAAAAAGGGTTTTCAAGTTTGCTTAGGGTTTCGAATAAAAGGGTTTCAACAAAGGGTTGTTCGGTTCGTGATCAAGTACTAGCATACATACATTGGTGTGTCGTGTGTGCAATCGTAGAGAGGTTTTATTTTAAACCTTATTATAAAGTTTCTTACTTTATCATCTTCAATTAAAGGTACATGCTTTCTTTCCTTGGTTAATTAATTAATTGCATAGTTTAATCTTCCGTTGCGTGCTTTGTGATTTGATTAAGATAATTGTTATACATTCCAACAGTGGTATCACGAGCCTACTATGTGATGATTAATTACCAAAAAGATCAAAATTTGAAGGGGGGTTAGGGTTCATGAGGATCGAAATTTATATATAAATTTTAGATTAATTTTGTTATTTTATTATAATGGTTAATATTAAATTAAATGGAAACAAAATTAATTTTATTTATTTATATATGTTTCGAAATCAGATAATATATTTTTTTTTTTTAAACCCTAATTCCAAGTTTTGATCTTTAAGCATTATTATGTGATAATTGCATGCGTTTATGGTGTACTTTTAATTATTTAATTGTTAAATAGAAGTAAAAATCATGAATTTTTCATGCAAATTATTCATGATTATTACTTAGATATATTGATATGAAATCTTGATCATTAGGGTTAATTATGCTAGATAATTGAATAACTAATTGTGTGACAATGTGATTATGTTTTGTGAAAGTTCCTATTTGACACCAGTTCACTAAAAAAATCATAACTAATCAACCGTAAGGAGTTAGAAGCTGAAATCTTTACAGTAGATGCTTGACTCATAGGGCTACAACTTTTATGTTTTGTGCTAAGCCCAGTTCGGCCTTCTTCAAGGCCAGATTTGGTCGTGAAGCTGCTGGATTTTCCAGATCAGCATCTTGTTATTTATGGTAGATAATTTGTTATAGAAATTTTGGCTTACGCAATCAAGGCAACTTGATGAATGTGGTCTCTTTCCATATGAAAGAGGAGTCAATCTTATACCATAGTGACCAAAATTGTAACACCCCAAGCCGAGGCTCGGAATATCACGGAAAACACATAGCACCAGGTGGAATTACAATAGAACAAACTAAATGCAATTAAAGATTCGGTGAATCCAAAGCATAACGAAGCAAGTAACAAAATACAACAGGAGCAAATAGCCATCAAAGTTAACATAATAACATCCAAAGATGGCAAACGATCCTAAGTATAATGCAAAAGGCAGGCCAATGAATCCTTGATCCATGAGGTCCATAGTCCGGGTTAAACCGCAAGCGAAGCAACTAAACTCCACGCCCTGGGAGAACCTGATTACCTGAAAAGTGTACTAAGCATAGTCAACACAAGGTTGGTGAGTTCGTAGTAATGGTTCGTAAAGAACCCACGATAATAATCACAATATACGAATAGAGGCTAGGCATGACTTACAGCGAGCCTCTAAGCAACACAATATCGTCCAACAACAAGATTACACAAGACTAGTAAATGTGTGATGAGAATGCACAAATGATATATGAATCAAAGTAAGTACCAATGCATGAATAAGCCAACATGCCTATCCTATGCGTGAACTCCGTCACCTATGCAACGATACCCTTCTGTCATCTCAATGAACAAGGCTGTATCTCAAAATCATCGAGATATATATGTCTATATACTCGAGGTCACGTTCTACATCCAAAATGGGTGCATACATCTATGCACCAGGATGTCGGCAATCCCCTGCCGAGGGCTCATCAACGATGTATGCAATGCTTACAATCAAATGTAAATGCATAAATCATAAACCAACAATCAATATACGATGCACCTGTGCCATCAATCAATATACGATGAACCTGTGCCAACAATCAATATTCATCCAACATAAGCCAATTATCAACATTCATCCAACATAAGCCAACTATCAACATTCCTCAAACATAAGCCAACTATCAACATTCATCAACCATAAGCCTACTATCAACATTCATCAACCATAAGCCTACTATCAACATTCATCAATCATAAACCACTATTCACAATTTAAACCAACTATACGTACATATACTTCAGAGGATTCTACTTTCTTCAAGTCCCAGATGCTTATATATAGGGTCACCCACAGCCTTCCCACCACATCTAAAACCCAATGAAGGCATAACCGACTTCCATGTATGTACGTCTATCCTAATATATATATATGTAATAATTAACTGAGACATAACCCAAATCAATCAAACGAAACGAACTGTCACATCAATCCAATAATCAAGTCAACCAATCAATAAATCAATCAACAATGTAAGTAACACACCAGTTTTACACTTTTCAGCCCGAATCTCAAGCGAGTAGGGAGATACGAAACTCACCTTGTCTGGCAATGAAGCTAGTATAAGATTACACACAAGTAATGGGGTCCACACGTCCACAACCTATATTTATACATCATAATACCGTAATGTCAACTATACGATCTCACACAAGTTGATTTAGCACAATTAGGTCAAGTCACAAACCCTAAACGCCTTTACAACTTAAACGAGTAGGAACAAAACGCATTTGACTCGACCTTTTTAGAAATGACAAAAGATTCATACAAAAAGAGTGTTACTACTAGAAACTAGACTCTCTTACGATTCCAATGACAGGTCATACGACTTATTTGGACTTACGGATCAAAAGTTATTAACGTTTGAAAATCGACGCGCGTACTTTCCCAGTAACTATCCACTACGTCGCAGTGAGCCAAAACCAAGCTCACTGCGCCGCAGTGGCTAAGTCAGACCAGGACCAGAAGTATGGCACTGCGCCGTAGTGAGCAAGGGTAGGGCTCACTGCGCCGCAGTGGCTAAGTCAGACCAGGACCAGAAGTATGGCACTGCGCCGTAGTGAGCAAGGGTAGGGCTCACTGCGCCGCAGTGGCCACAACCTGCAGCCAACACCTGCAGTTTATGCAGGAACACGAACCAAAAACCCCCAAATCCAACCCAAACCTTACCAAAACGACTTGTGAAGACTTTTAACTTGTTTTGAAGCATAAACAAACATAAATAGGTATAAATGGGATGAAATAGACTTACCAAAACTTCTCTTTGAGCTCAAACCCAAAATTTGACCTAAATGGGTAAAAATGGTAGAACTTGACTTTGATTCTTCAATAAGGCGAAAGTGAGACAAAGGTGACTATGATTTCTATGTTATAATCGATCCAACACTAATGAAATGCAAGAAATGGTGAAGAAGATTGAAAGGGGTCTTTTACTTGAGAGCATAAGAAGGAAGATAGATAGATAGATAAGAAGTGAGAGGGGAGAAAGAGATATGGGGGGGGAAATGGGTCATGGGTGGCTGGTGGGTCTTGGACTACCCACGGGCCGACCCGTTTCTCCCACAAGCCATAAAACAATCAGTTACACAACTAAATACCAACAAACTAAATAACGACTCGACTAACACACATTGTCATTTAATTCACCAAACGACCCACTTATTTCATTAAACAAGATTGTTAATCAAATTACACATAAAGTCAACGGGTCAAAATTTACGGATGTTACAAAATTAGGTTGATTACCTTAATTGTTAAGTTGTAAATTTAGTAAGTTTATATTTTGCCTTTTTTTATGAAAATTGTGTGCAAAATTGTTTTTGGAAAAAATAAACTTGACTAAATTATATCGAAATAAGATTTTGTTTATAAAATTGGTGCCCTAAAATCAAAAGATACACCGGCTCACCCATTTGAACAAACTCTAAGAGAGGTATAAGCCGGAGTGCGCTAGCCTTCTAAAAGGGCGGGTTTTTAAATCGCGTTCATCGCATACCTTTGCCCTTGCGCTTCTTTGTGCGTTCAAATGGAGCTACCGAGCTCTTTTGTATTTAAAGGCAATAAAAATGAGTTTTATAAACATATTATGTTTAGAAGATATGCATGAATCTTCAAAACATAACCTTTTGATCACACATCACATTGATTGACCCAATAAACTTAAGTCATTGCCATCCAACTCGTAAAGGACACTTGTGGCTGTTGTTTTACTCACTGGTACACAGTGGTGAAATGGCAGTTGCATGGTAAATCCCACTCACTGGTACACAGTGGTGGACAAATTTGCGCGTTCTTGGTTGGACGACTTAAAGCGAGTTAAGCGGTGAGACCTTGACCCGTGCAAAAGATGGGACAAAACATGACTACAAATCACTTGATGAATCGAGTGTTATTTGTAAGTCCCATTCTTACTAGGAATTGCACATGTAATGCAATTACTGCTCGTCACTTACCTTTTGAGTGCAATCATTTCTAGCAGATCAACTGATGAAATGATTGTATGTCAATTGGATCCTAGCCTTAATGAAATTAATTGTTTATTTTATAAACATTGGGAAATTGATTTCCTAAGGATTTATTATCGAAAATACTGATTTTTGAACTTAATCTGTTTTGTAGATGGCAATGAATCCTTCCACAAACACCAATGCTTTTCGGCAAATGTTTGAAAGAGAAAAGCTTAATGGATCAAATTTCAACGACTGGTATCGTCAACTGAGAATTGTTCTAAGAGTTGAAGAACGCATGGATGTCATTGAAAAGCAATGGCCAGCTGAACCGACTGCTGAATCAACAGCAGCTGAAAGAACTGAATATAGAATTCAATACACTAGATTCAATGAAGTTTGTTGTTTGATGCTTGCGAGCATGTCTCCTGAGCTTCAGAAACAATTCGAGAATTACACTCCATATGATATGATCAGAGAACTTAGATCCTTGTATGAAAAACAAGTTGGAGTGGAACTATTCGACTTAGTCGTGGAACTCCATGACATGAAACTTGAATCTGGAAAATCGGTTAGCAGTCATGTGCTCAAGATGAAGAGCATTTTTGACAAATTGGATTCGATGGAGTACACTTATCATAAAGAGGTAAAAGTTGGCATGATTCTCAAATCCCTTACTAAGGAATTTGAGGGCTTTGTGCAAAACTATACCATGCACTCTATGAAAAAGAGCATCACTGAACTTCATGCTATGCTCATTGAATATGAGAAGACGATTCCAAAGAAGGCCAATGACCCAAAATCCTTATGATAAAGGGGGGTCGGATCCAGAAAGCTAAGAAATCGCACCAAGCTAAAGGCAAGTTTGATGGTAAAGGCAAGGGTAAGCAAGCTGCTAATCCCCCCAAACCAAAGAAAACCCCTCCGGCTAAGAAAGAACATCCGGCTAAAGACCAGACCTGTCATCATTGTAATGAAGTCGGGCACTGGAAGAGGAACTGTCCCAAGTATCTTGCCGAGTTGAATGTGAAGAAGAAGCAAGCTAGCAGTGCTAGTGCTTCAGGTATCTTCACCATTGAATTATTTTCCTTTACTAAGCGTAAATCATGGGTTTATGACACTGGCTGTGGAACTCATATCTGTAATAAATTACAGGCACTTAGGAAAAGGAGGAAGCTGAAGCCCGGAGCTTTGCAGTTGTTCGTGGGCAATGGTCTACCAGCACCTGTTGAAGCTATTGGATAATATCATTTAGTTCTTCCTTCCGGTTTAATTATTGTTTTGGACAATTGTCATTATGCACCATCTATTACTAGAGGTGTAGTTTCAGTTTCTTTGTTGAAAGACAACGGATTCATTAATGTTTTTAATGATAATGGTATTTCAGTTTCTAAAAATAATGTACATTATTTTGATGCTATTGCTTGTGATGGTATTTATGAAATTGATATGCGTGGTTGTGATTCAAATAATTCAATGTATAATGTTAGCAAAAGAGCCAAGACTAACTTGGACTCTACCTATCTGTGGCACTGTTGTCTTGCACACATTGGCAAAAATCGCATTGAAAGACTTCAACGTGAAGGGATCTTACAATTAAATGATGAATCATTTGATAAATGCGAGTCATGTATTTCTGGCAAGATGACAAGAAAACCTTTTCAGAATAAACCGGAAAGGGCTAAAGATCTTCTTGGACTCATTCATACCGATGTTTGCGGCCCATTTAGACATGTGTCAAGAAAAGGAGCTAGCTACTTCATAACTTTTACGGATGATTTCAGTCGTTATGGTTATGTTTACTTGCTTAAACATAAACATGAAGTGTTTGAAACATTCAAAGAGTTTAAAAATGAAGTAGAAAATCAACTCGGCAAAACCATCAAGATTCTTCGTTCAGATCGAGGTGGTGAATACTTAAGCCAAGAGTTTAAGGATTATCTGAAAGCGTGTGGAATAGTCCAACAACTTACTCCTCCATACACTCCTCAACATAATGGAGTGTCTGAAAGGAGAAATCGAACCTTGCTAGACATGGTGAGATCTATGATGACCCTTACGACTCTCCCATTTTCATTTTGGGATTATGCTCTAGAGACTGCTGTACGCATTCTCAATATGGTTCCAACCAAGAAGGTTGACAAGACACCATATGAATTATGGCATGGAAATGTTCCTAATCTGTCTTACTTAAGAGTCTGGGGATGTGAGGCACTTGTGAAGCGCGATACGCCTGACAAACTTGAACCCAGAACTACTAAGTGCATCTTTGTCGGATACCCTAAGGAAACTGATGGGTTACGACTTCTATAATCCCGTCACAAACACTGTTCGCGTTGCTCGATATGCTGAATTCTTTGAAAAGAAATTAGCTCAAGAGAACAGTGGGAGGGTTATAGAACTTGATGAGACTCAAGAGGAAGATATGTCACCTTCTGAAGCTCCTAGCAATCATCAACTTGGGGGGGAAAATGTTCAAAGTGATGAACCTCAAGTCGATGATGATGAAGCGATTCCACTTCGTAGGTCCGAAAGGACAAGACGTCCTACTGACAGATTATGTCTGATGGTAGAAGAAAACGTTTTAGGAGATCTCGATGAGCCTCCGAATTTCAAAGCAGCATTATCAGATCCGGAATCTGACAAATGGCTTGAAGCTACGAAGGTGGAAATGAAATCCATGAAAGACAATCAAGTCTGGTGCTTGGTTGATCTTCCACAAAATGCTCAAACTGTTGGGTGCAAGTGGATCTTCAAGAAGAAGACGAACATGGATGGAAATGTACACACCTATAAAGCTCGTCTCGTGGCGAAAGGTTATACTCAACGTTTTGGAGTTGACTATGATGAGACCTTTTCTCCAGTTGCGGACATTAGAGCCATTAGGATTCTCTTAGCCATAGCTGCGTACTATGACTTTGAGATATGGCAAATGGATGTTAAGACTGCTTTCTTAAATGGTTACTTGGATGAAGAGGTCTATATGGATCAACCTGAAGGTTTTATTGATCCAAAACATCCCAACAAAGTATGCAAGCTTCAAAGGTCCATTTATGGACTAAAGCAAGCATCACGAAGTTGGAACAAGCGGTTTGATGAAGAAATCAAAAAGTTTGGTTTCGTTCAAAATCCCGATGAGCCATGTGTATATCGCAAAGCTAGTGGGAGTAATGTTACTTTCCTTGTCTTATATGTTGATGACATATTGATCATAGGAAAACACATTCCAATGTTGCAAGATGTTAAATCCCATCTTGGAAAGTGTTTTGCCATGAAAGATTTAGGAGAAGCGACATTTATTCTTGGAATCAAGATCTACCGAGATAGATCAAAGCGGTTAATTGGACTAAGTCAAAGTGCTTATATTGATAAGGTCTTGAAGCGATTCAAGATGGAGAATTCTAAGCGTGGGTTTACACCTATGCAAGAAGGACTTAGTTTATCTGTCAAACAGGGTGCAAATACACCTAATGAGGTGGAGCGTATGCGAAGAGTCCCTTATGCTTCGGCTGTGGGATCAATTATGTATGCGGTTAGATGCACTAGACCCGATGTGGCGTTCGCGCAAAACATCGTTAGCCGATATCAACAGAATCCAGGTGAAAGTCACTGGACTGCTGTTAAGAACATTCTGAAGTACCTACGGGCTACTAAAGATATGTTTTTGGTGTGTGGAGGAAATCCAGACTTAGAGCTCAAAGTGACCGGATACTGTGATGCTGGATTTCAAACTGATAGAGATGACACGAAGTCTCAGTCAGGATTCGTCTTCGTTCTTAACGGAGGTGCTGTGGATTGGAAAAGCAAGAAGCAAGCCACAGTTGCCATGTCTGCAACAGAGTCTGAGTACATTGCCGCCTCAGAAGCCGCAATGGAAGCAGTCTGGATAAGGAAGTTCATTAGCGGGCTTGACGTGATTCCCTCGAGTGACTTACCTACTGATATGTACTGTGATAACACTGGTGCATTAATCATTGCCAACAAGCCCGGAGCTCAGAAAGGTGCCAGACATTATGCTAGAAGATATCACTATGTTCGTGAGCAGATCGAACTAGGAGAGATAAAATTACTCAAAGTTCACACAAATTTTAACTTAGCTGATCCTTTCACAAAAGCTTTGGCTAGGCCCAAGCTTGAAAGGCATGCCGAGGGCATAGGACTTAAATTAGCTAGTTATTTCATGTAAATCTGTTATTTCGGTATTTGGATAAGGGATGTTAAACAATTTATATTTTTCATAATGAAATAAAGTACTTGATATGTTTGATTTCATTTAATATTAATTGTATCCTATATTTGCATGTTTAATCCTTGAATATTTTATTAAATATTTTATTAAATATTCTAAATTGTCCATTGTCGATTAACTATATGGGAATATAATTAAACTAAGACAAATCTGAGCGATTGGTTATATTCTTGGAATATATAATGGATGGTCCCACCAAACTCACATGATATCCATAGTTGATGCATATCGGACTACCCCACTAACGAATTTATCACTTTATGGATCGGCGTCATTAAGTGAAATTCGTAAATGGTTACTTTATCTATCCTTTGACTTGAGATACAAGCAGGTCATGCATGTATGGATTGCATTTGCTTGATATAGTTCTAACTATCCTGAATAAGGTAGTACAAAAGGGCTATTTTCAGTAAGTGTAGAGAAGTATATGACTGGACACGTGTAGTCAATACAGGATTTGTTCCTTCGACTTGAAAGTTGAAGTATGATACCATTGGCGCCCTCATTAGGACTAATTAAGATGTTTGCATGGCCGTGCCCAAATAAATCCAGATGGTTCTCGATTATATTTGGTAATCATTAATTAGTTGTGGAATGAGAAACATAATCGTTAAATTATGAAATGACTTTGATCCATATTCATATTTAACAAGGTATCTGAAACAAAGGGATAAATAAATGCCTCAACCATTTAAATATACTTTAAGAAACTATACTTAAATATTTCTGGGAGCATTGGCGTGTTGCTAGACGCTAACCAATGTTATTACCTTCATTTGTTACGAGCTCAAGTGGGAGCTGTTAGTATATGATCACGTAAAAATGAACGTATGTCCGGAAATGATTTAAGCCTACGGGGTCACACGTCTCGACACAAATGTATTTAATATTAATTAATATACTTAATGTATTTAATTAATATGATCACGATTTCAATTAACGAATGGTCGTTAAGAACTAACGGTTACTAGCTAACGGCGTTAGTTAAGGAGGACTTAATTTGTGATTATGAAATTCTAGAAGTTTCCTAAGTGTATCCATATAGGGGGCCGGTTTTGGGGGGGCTTGATTAGCCCTAAACCCAACTTGTTTTGCAAGTCATTAAACCCTAATCTAGTCCCTATAAATACAAAGCTTAGGGTAAAGGTTTTTCATAAGTTTAAAAACACACAAATCCTCCTCTCTTCTCTCCCTCTAGTTCGGCCGAAACCCACCCCTTTATAGGGTTTTCGGTTTTCAATTTTTAGCAAGGAAAAAGGGTTTTCAAGTTTGCTTAGGGTTTCGAATAAAAGGGTTTCAACAAAGGGTTGTTCGGTTCGTGATCAAGTACTAGCATACATACATTGGTGTGTCGTGTGTGCAATCGTAGAGAGGTTTTATTTTAAACCTTATTATAAAGTTTCTTACTTTATCATCTTCAATTAAAGGTACATGCTTTCTTTCCTTGGTTAATTAATTAATTGCATAGTTTAATCTTCCGTTGCGTGCTTTGTGATTTGATTAAGATAATTGTTATACATTCCAACAGATCACTGCTATTATTTTCCTTGGTGGGGTTAGTTCGAGCGGTAGAAGGTTTATTTCTCTCTGATGGGTTATACCGTCGACCCTTTTTGTTTTTGGCCCACCATGCCGGATAACCCACTAATTGGAAACACTGTTCTTTGGTATGTCTTTCCATACCACATTCATCACAATGAAGATCTGATTTATCATCTTTAATCAAAGATTTTTGTTTATCATTAAACCGATTGAATCTTTTAGTGGCAAAACCGAACCCTTCTTCTTCTTTCACCATCAAACCGGTGGCTATGCCTCGTGCCCCTTCGACATCAGTGGTGGTTGCTCCCAAAATCCTTTGGTGAGCGGCCTCTTTTCGTATGGTGGAATATGCGACTTCAGCCGCCGGAAGAGGATCGGTTCTGAGAATCTCCCTTTTGGTTGAATCAAACTTCTGATCTAATCCATTCAAAAATTGAAATAATTTTTGTTCGGATCGGATCCTATTATATGTTTTGATATCTTCAGAACATGTCATCGGGTTTGGATCCTGTCGATCGATCTCACCCCAGACGCCTTGTAATTCAATCCAGAAGTCTTCGAGTGATTTGTTGCTTTGCTTGAGTTCATTGGCCTTGATGTGCAGATTGAAAGCTTGTAGCTTGTCTCTCCCACTGCTGTAAGTAATTGCTAAAGCATCCCAGAGTTCTTTTGCGGTGGAGAATTCGGTAAGATTTCCGGCTATTATTGGTTCTATGTTTTGAATGAGCCACGAGAATACGACCAAGTCATCTTGTTCCCATGACTCAATATTTTTACTTGTTGATTTCTCTGGTGGTTTTTCGGTTAAGTGAATTAAAAGTTGTTTTGATCGGCCTCCTATGGCAACCCGAATCATACGGGTCCATAAGGAGTAATTGGTACTGTTTAATTTTAAATTGATTTGGAGATTGTCGGATAGTTTGGGTTGTTGTGATTGATGATTGTTGTTTTGTAACAGGTTTGCTAATTGTAATGCCAAATCGTTACCAGAGTCGCCGGTCCCTTCTCCGACCATGGTGGCTTAGGTATTGATTTAGGTGATACAAAACGAAAAAGGATTTAAAGGTAGATGATGAAGCCCATTGAGGGCTCTGATACCATGATCGAAAGATATATCAGAATTCTGATTATATTGATTGATAAAATTAGAAAATACATTCGTCCTATATTTATACAAGAATGAAAAACTTATTTTTGGTAATTTAGGTCAACAATGACCGACTCTTGTTATTGGACTTGGACCCTTCTTGGGCCTATATTCGAGATGAGGCTTTAATCCTGGACCCGGGAGGTGATGATCTTGTATCTGATCCCATATATTCTAACAGTTGGACCAGGGGTCTTGTCTCTTGGAAATGGCAGTACCATCATTTGGTCATCCAACTCCTCTGTATCTAAGACAGAGGAATTTCCTGTAGCACAACTCTTGGACACTGGGAATCTGGTAATAAAGAGCGGAAACAGTGTCCTTTGGCAAAGTTTTGATTATCCTGGAGATACCTTCATATCAGGAATGAAGTTGGGCAAGGACCTCGTGACAGGACGAGATATGTACTCGACGTCATGGAGAAGTGCCGATGATCCTTCCCCAGGTGAGTATACAGTCACGTATACAATGGTTAAGGGTAAATATGAGCAAGTATACATTCGGAAAAATTCTGTTATTCAATCAAGAATCGGGCCATATAATGGCATTGCATTTGCTGGCCAGCCAAACTATAAACCTAACCCCATTTATGTATACAAAATTGATATGGTTATCAATGACAAAGAGATGTACTATAAGTATACGTACAATAGCACCACATTCTCAATAAGGCAAACAGTGACTCCTGCTGGGAAGGTTGAGGTGTGGCATTTAAATATGCGCAACCAAGTATGGATGCAGGATCTCACCTTACCCATGGATAATTGTGACAACTACGGACTCTGTGGGCCATATGGAAGCTGTAGTACTATAGCTAATCCTAACTGCGGGTGCTTGAAAGGATTTTTATTGAAGAACCCAGAAGACTTGACTCCTGATAATTGGACTAGTGGTTGTCGTCGGAATGTGGCTTTGGATTGTGGTCCAGGAGAAGGATTTCATAAGTTTTCGAGCATGAAATTGCCAGACACAGTGAATGCTGTGTATAATGGCAACTTGAGCCTTGAGGAATGTAAGGTGGCTTGCAAGAAAAATTGCTCTTGCAACGCCTATGCAAATCCAAACACAAATCTAGATGGAGTTGGATGCTTGCTCTGGTTTGGAGATTTGATTGATACCCGAGTCTACCCACAGAACGGGCAGGATCTTTATGTTAGACTGGCAGCTTCCGAATTATTAGGTAAGAAATTACTTTAAGCTACTTGTTATGATGTTTCATTTAGTTATGCTAAGGAAGATTAAAATTCATTTTTGTGTGTTTTAGAAAGAGCTAAAGTCACTATTAGGCTATTAGCATAGGGTTGGGTAAGTATAATGACCGACCTACATCGTTTTTTTGTCGCATAATGTAAAATTTATTTATAAATTTTGATTTTTTACAATGACACGTAACTTATTTTTGGTAATTTAGGTCAACAATGACCGACTCTTGTTATTGGACTTGGACCCTTCTTGGGCCTATATTCGAGATGAGGCTTTAATCCTGGACCCGGGAGGTGATGATCTTGTATCTGATCCCATATATTCTAACAATCAAGGGTCCTGTCTCTTGTTAATGGCAGTACCATCATTTGGTCATCCAACTCCGCTGTATATAGGACAGAGGATAATCCCGTAGCACAACTCTTGGACACTGGGAATCTGGTAATAAAGAGCGGAAACAGTGTCCTTTGGCAAAGTTTTGATTATCCTGGAGATACCTTCATATCAGGAATGAAGTTGGGCAAGGACCTCGTGACAGGACGAGAGATGTACCTAACGTCATGGAGAAGTGCCGATGATCCTTCCCCAGGTGAGTATACAGTCACGTATACAATGGTTAAGGGTAAATATGAGCAAGTATACATTCGGAAAAATTCTGTTATTCAATCAAGAATCGGGCCATATAATGGCATTGCATTTGCTGGCCAGCCAAACTATAAACCTAACCCCATTTATGTATACAAAATTGATATGGTTATCAATGACAAAGAGATGTACTATAAGTATACGTACAATAGCACCACATTCTCAATAAGGCAAACAGTGACTCCTGCTGGGAAGGTTGAGGTGTGGCATTTAAATATGCGCAACCAAGTATGGATGCAGGATCTCACCTTACCCATGGATAATTGTGACAACTACGGACTCTGTGGGCCATATGGAAGCTGTAGTACTATAGCTAATCCTAACTGCGGGTGCTTGAAAGGATTTGTATTAAAAAACCCAGAAGACTTGACTCCTGATAATTGGACTAGTGGTTGTCGTCGGAATGTGGCTTTGGATTGTGGTCCAGGAGAAGGATTTTATAAGTTTTCGAGCATGAAATTGCCGGACACAGTGAGTGCTGTGTATAATGGCAACTTGAGCCTTGAGGAATGTAAGGTGGCTTGCAAGAAAAATTGCTCTTGCAACGCCTATGCAAATCCAAACACAAATCTAGATGGAGTTGGATGCTTGCTCTGGTTTGGAGATTTGATTGATACCCGAGTCTACCCACAGAACGGGCAGGATCTTTATGTTAGACTGGCAGCTTCCGAATTATTAGGTAAGAAATTACTTTAAGCTACTTGTTATGATGTTTCATTTAGTTATGCTAAGGAAGATTAAAATTCATTTTTGTGTGTTTTAGAAAGAGCTAAAGTCACTATTAGGCTATTAGCATAGGGTTGGGTAAGTATAATGACCGACCTACATCGTTTTTTTGTCGCATAATGTAAAATTTATTTATAAATTTTGATTTTTTACAATGCACGACTCGTAACTTATTTTGTTACAAGTGTCATTTAACAGGTCATTAAAACCATACAACTATAATAACTAAAAACTTGAAACAAAACCTGGGCTAGAACTGTTTATAACCGCATGGCTTAAACGGGCCAAAATTTTTGAGTCTGCTGGTTATAACAGAACACTCATACTCTTTAGAATAACCAATTATGCAAGTACTATTGTGCTTTCTTTCCACCATGGATTAGGATTACTCTAAACTTGCTAGTGGTTTGTTTGCTTGACCTTGGTAATATTTCTTAGATGTCCATTCCAGCATCCACAAAAGAAAACGAGTGGTTACTACAGTTGCTTCGTCAATACCAGCTGGGTTGGCTATGTTGGGCCTTATATCGGCACTCTACATTTGGAGTAAGAGGAAGTGGAGATCAGATGCAGTAAGAGAAGGCAAGAGAAATTGATCTAAATGCAGTTCTATTTCTAGATGGTATCCGTATGAGTGGATACCTCATGATAGATATTATACGTTCGTCTCAACTTCATATTTTACAGGCAGATCAGTCAAAGTATTAGACAAAGATCACAACAGTAGCAGTAAGAATGGAAGTATAGAGTTAGCGGTGTTTAGCTTATCAAGAATTTCTAAAGCAACCGATAACTTTTCTATTGCCAACCAGCTTGTAGAAGGCGGGTTTGGTCCAGTGTACAAGGTAATGCTATAAAACATTAAATGATTTAACTACTACCTGCATGGCTCCATCCCAATTTAAATGTCCACTTTGACTTTTTGAAGTCTTTTTCTTCAATTTTGACTTTAAGATATTTTTGTTTGTGTTACATAAAATACTTGAAAAAAACTATAATAGCGAAAATAATGTTAAACCCAAATCCATTTATATTTTTTCCATCAAGTATTGCATAAAATAAACAAAAATAATTAAGGTCAAAGTATAAAAAGAAAGACCCACAAAGTCAAAAATGGACATTTAAATTGAGGGTACTTGTTTTTCAGATTATGGTGTAACTGTGTATTATGACTAAACACTAAATATAATAGTATACCAACGTTACATTTTACACAGATATATGTGCTAATAATTTAAGTACATATCCAGGGTGTGCTAGAAGGAGGACTAGAGATTGCTGTGAAGCGGCTCTCAAAGTATTCTCGACAAGGACTCGACGAATTTGAAAATGAAGTTATATGCATTGCTAAACTTCAGCATCGGAATCTTGTGAAACTCTTAGGATACTGCATCCAACGCGATGAGACAATGCTGGTTTATGAATACATGCATAACAAAAGCCTGGACTAGTTTATATTTGGTTAGACTATCTTTCAGTGTCATATAAACATATATAATAAAATACAGTGAATATAATTTTTATAAAAGATGCTTTTGCATATTGAGCAGATGATTCAAGGAAGTCATTACTTGATTGGCCACAACGCTTCCACATTATCAATGGCATTGCACGAGGTCTTCTTTATCTGCATCAAGATTCGCGATTTAGAGTTGTCCATAGAGATCTAAAAGCGGGAAATATTTTGTTGGATCATGATATGAACCCAAAAATATCAGATTTTGGTTTGGCAAGAATGTTTAAAGGATACGAGAGTGAAGCAAATACCAAGAGAGTGGTCGGAACGTTGTAAATACTTCAACTTTGAGTTCTTTGATGCATATGACACTTTTTTTTCTTCTTTCTGTTAGTCATTGATTTCCATGGTCTGATTTTATACTCAGGGGCTAGATATCTCTAGAGTATGCAGTAAATGGTCTTTTTTCGGTAAAGTCAGATATTTTTAGCTTTGGGGTTTTAGTGTTGGAAATTGTGAGTGGGAAGAAAAATACAGGTTTTACTCATGAAGACCACCATGATAACCTTCTTGGATATGTAAGTGTCATGATTATGGTAATATATCGATAAAATGAGATAATACAGTCATAATGTATAACAATTTGTGTCTGTATATTACTTGTTTTCCTTTAGGCATGGAGACTTTACAAAGAAGGCAAGTCTCTTGATCTAATTGACACATCTTTAGGTAAGGCATATTCGGTTTCTGAAGTGTTGCGATCAGTACACATTGGTCTATTATGTGTGCAACAACGAGCAGAAGATAGACCTACCACGCCATCGGTGGTTTCCATGTTGGGTGGTGAAGGTTCACTACCTTCACCTAAACAGCCCGGATTCTTTATTCAAGGAGGTGATAGCAGCTCCACCTCAAATCTTCCTATACCATCATCCGTCAATGACGTAACATTAACTCAAGTAGAAGGTAGATAGCCACAAAACTTGGAAAAAGAGTCATGTTAGTACATTTCATGTTTCGTCTTTTTATGATGCATCTACATTTAATCAGAGAAAGAAAGATATACAAATACAATAATAATTGATATAAGTTCAATTTCTTTAAGTGGTTATATGTTTCTTTTTAAATTTTATGATTGTAATATGTTAAACTTTTAATGTGTCGCTACGTACACCGTCATGACACTTTTTATGTAGTGTGTTTGGTTTTAAGTAGCACTATTACTCAAATAACTCGATAAAAGAATTACATGGGAGGTAAACATAGGTTGAAGATACATAATGGCTTGATGTGATGATTACATGGCTTGATCATCTATTTTACTAGACTCGTTGGATTGCCAATGTCACATGCATATTAAAGGCTCTAATGATGATATGATATGAAATATGTTTAAGTAATGCGGAGTGGCGGACACCTATGTTGAATCAGAGAAACTTACAATACACTCAATTTATGTGTAACTTTCTGATTGCATAAAAATCTGAAAATACAATGTACATATATAGGAAATTGAAAATACAATGTACATTATAGGAAATAAAAGAAACTGCATTTACCACTAACTAATGAAAATGCTCCCACTACTCCTAAAAAAACCTGGTCAACATAATGACCACTTCTTGACAATTAGAAAGTTAAATAAATAATGATATAACATGTTTGCAATCTTTTAAATATATAATAATTTAACATGTAGTCATTTAACATGTATGTATTTAACATGTAATAAGACTCATATAATCCATATGATCAAATTTTGTGTCTACCAATGTATATAATTAACAATTAAATTTTTTTGTGAACTCATATTTTCTAATTTAAATTTAATATATACTTAACTTAGAAGATATTACTTATAACATAAATTTATTGGTTAATTGTTCAATATTTCAGTATTATATTTTTTTACTTACATTCTTTACGTTTGAATTATCTGCTTATTTTTCCATATACATTAATTTACAAGATTATTTTGGTTACATATATTTAATTTTATCTTGAAAATATTATCCCGTGTATTTAACACGGACTAAATCTAGTATATGTTAAGAAAGAATCGGCACTCATAAGCTGAGTTTTGTTCTCCACATCTTTCCAATAACTTTTTTTGGTGTAGAATGCATGAAGTGTTTAATTTTGCTTTAATTGGTTTTAGGAGATGAAGAAATGGATGATTTTTTAATGTAGTGGTCAAATGAAGAGTCTGACAATGAACAAGGTTTTGATATCCTAATTTATACTGTAAGTAAAACAAATATATCTTAATTTGTTACATATGAATTTATCATTCGCACTGCATTTCTAAAGTTTTATATTTTATCTTTGCTTAATATATCTAAACTTTGTTTAGATACGGGTGTTTACATAAGGGTGTTTAGAGGCAACCCGTATTTATACCAAAGAGGCAAGAAAGTCTTTGTTTTGGGACAATGACTAGAAACACTAGTCTATGAAGTTTAGCTTTTTTTTAGAATGGTAGTAGAGTTATACATCATTAATCTTTATGGAAAACTCCACAAGAACCAGTCAAACCCGGTCTGTGTTTAAGCCTTAAAAGTGTAAATAAGCAGGTTTTAGGGAAACAACAATCAAAAGCTACAGTTCATTGATAAGCATCATATATACCAAAATGTTACTCCTTTATATTACCTTACTAGCTTAAGCACCCGGGTAATAACCGGATAGTACTAAAATAACTTATTATAGTTATAGAATTTGTGATATAAATGTTAATTATGAAAACTTCACAAGATAGCCAACGGTGTATATACGCATACATTTATAATAGCATATCATTCAAGTTTATTTCAATACATAAAACATAATAGAAAAAGTTCAAAATAGAAAATGATACTGATAATAGATAATAAAGTCAAAATGTGAGTAAATAATAGAAAAAATTAAACTTTTCGACATGTTATTCTATGTTTTGTTTTATTTGTGTTGTAATTAATGTAGTTTTTACCTTTAAATAAATTATCAACCTATGCGTATTTTTTTTTTACTTACATTCTTTACGTTTGAATTATCTGCTTATTTTTCCATATACATTAATTTACAAGATTATTTTGGTTACATATATTTAATTTTATCTTGAAAATATTATCCCGTGTATTTAACACGGACTAAATCTAGTATATGTTAAGAAAGAATCGGCACTCATAAGCTGAGTTTTGTTCTCCACATCTTTCCAATAACTTTTTTTGGTGTAGAATGCATGAAGTGTTTAATTTTGCTTTAATTGGTTTTAGGAGATGAAGAAATGGATGATTTTTTAATGTAGTGGTCAAATGAAGAGTCTGACAATGAACAAGGTTTTGATATCCTAATTTATACTGTAAGTAAAACAAATATATCTTAATTTGTTACATATGAATTTATCATTCGCACTGCATTTCTAAAGTTTTATATTTTATCTTTGCTTAATATATCTAAACTTTGTTTAGATACGGGTGTTTACATAAGGGTGTTTAGAGGCAACCCGTATTTATACCAAAGAGGCAAGAAAGTCTTTGTTTTGGGACAATGACTAGAAACACTAGTCTATGAAGTTTAGCTTTTTTTTAGAATGGTAGTAGAGTTATACATCATTAATCTTTATGGAAAACTCCACAAGAACCAGTCAAACCCGGTCTGTGTTTAAGCCTTAAAAGTGTAAATAAGCAGGTTTTAGGGAAACAACAATCAAAAGCTACAGTTCATTGATAAGCATCATATATACCAAAATGTTACTCCTTTATATTACCTTACTAGCTTAAGCACCCGGGTAATAACCGGATAGTACTAAAATAACTTATTATAGTTATAGAATTTGTGATATAAATGTTAATTATGAAAACTTCACAAGATAGCCAACGGTGTATATACGCATACATTTATAATAGCATATCATTCAAGTTTATTTCAATACATAAAACATAATAGAAAAAATTAAACTTTTCGACATGTTATTCTATGTTTTGTTTTATTTGTGTTGTAATTAATGTAGTTTTTACCTTTAAATAAATTATCAACCTATGCGTATTTTTTTTTTACTTTTTTTTTTTTTGCATACCTATGTATATCTCATTTTTTTCATGCAAGTTATTAGCTAATTTTGATTTTTTTTTTTTGTTTTTTTTTTTTTTTTTTTTTTTTTTTTTTTTTTTTTTTTTTTTTTTTTTTTTTTTTTTTTTTTTTTTTTTTTTTTTTTTTTTATTTTTTTTGTTATCAACCTATGCGTATTTTTTTTTTACTTCTTTTTTTTTTTGCATACCTATGTATATCTCATTTTTTTCATGCAAGTTATTAGCTAATTTTGAATAATAGATAAATATGCAAATCATGAAGGATTTCTAATTTCAATATTTTATTTAATTTTATTGGTCTTGCTAATGACAACCATATGGGTTATACTTTTATCATAAAATTTAAGAGGGGTTTTTTATTTGTAATGTACAATTTTTTTAAGACATACTTTTATCATAACGTGCATAAAAAAACTATATTTTTCATACGTAACATACACCCTTAAACTTTATGTTAAGTAGAAAAAAAATGACTAAATTATGCACCTTGACTTACAGACTTAGTGACTGTATTTAGCAAGACTCATTTTTTTTTATTAATAAGCTTAGTACGTCTTTAACATGACATCAATATAGTAAATTGCGGTTTCTTTAAATTAATTAATTAGTTTTTTTAGGTTTATAAACAAGTTTAGAATTTATTATATACAGTATATATATAATATATAATAAAATAAATATATGATGATATGATATGATTTGCATGGCACTACAAATTCGGTAGAAACTGTTAGGTCGGAAATCGACCAAGTATAATTTGTTCAGAAATAGCTTGAAGTTTAGTGAAGACGTCTGTACAGAATTCTGAGATGTCTCAGAATTCCTTCACTGAAGCTTCACTTCAGTTCAGATCGAGATAAATTTGAAGCATTCATTCTGAAGTCAAAGACTGAAGTATGAAGAAGAGAATCATCTCAGAAGCGAGCAAAGAGTGATTCTACCAGATCGAAGACTGAAGCATCTCAGTATAAAGTATTAACAACACTTTACACTGATTACGAGGAAGACTTTATACTTTACATACCTTTACCCAGTTAATAGATTTATCTATTAATAAAAGGTACAAGTTAAAAGTATAGGTTTGGAACATAGTACTATAAGTCACATCAACTGACTTATATACTCTTCCTTTTTATAAGCATGTAAGGAATTAGGTTTAATTCCTTAAATGCTTACAACCACATTTGTACGATCTTGTCCACATCATCATGGACTTGGTTTATAAATACAAAGTCTTCTCACAACTTGCAAAAGCTTGAAACTTTAGCATTGCAACTTGTGAGATATACTCTAAGTAAACTTACGAGTATTTCCAAGTTATTTAGATCACTTGTTTTTCAGGATTGTTTAGATACTTACACTTGGGTGTTTATCTTTGTTCCGCAACAATCCTTGTATTTGTTTATATATCAATAAATCAAATACATTAGAAAGGAAACAACGTGTCTCAATGCTACATACTTGACTATACATATAAATATCTTTATATAGTTTCAGCCTCCTTTTTGTTCTTACTTTTTATATCAAGTTAATTGTTTCTTGTTATCCATATCTGGATCGTAAACTGAACTTGTCCATCAAGATCAGTTGTACTTGCCAGTCGGGTTTAATTAACCATCTATATTAGGGACTCACAATTGGTATCAGAGCAGCAAGGTTGAATTTTATCAATTCATTAACCTTTGATCTGCATAGATGGCTGACTTTGAACAAGAACGACCTGACCCTAATAATGCTACCCCACCCCCTCTCATCAACAACAATATACCATCACACAATGTTCACGTACACTTTCCAAATAATCCTGTTCCCAAGTTTGATGGGAACAGTGAAAACTTTCAAACATGGAAAGCGTGCATGCTTAAGTATATTGCTGGTGTTGAGAGACATTTACCAGATATCTTAAAAGAAGGACCCTTTGTCCCTATGAATGCTTCTACTGTTGTCAGAAATGCCGATGGGACTCCTAGGCAGTCACCTAAGGAGAAGGATCATTGGTCTGAGGAAGATCATAGACTTGTAGACCTGGACACCAAGTTACAAAATATGATTTTATACGCTGTTCCAGAAACACTTATGCCCACTCTTGTTTTACTTGAAAATTCCAAATTAATGTGGGAGGAACTAATGACACAGTTTGAAGGCACGAATGAGACAATTGTCACAAGAAAAGTTGCTTTAAACAAAAGATATGAGTCTTTCTTTGCTATCCCTGGGGAGTCTTTAACTCAAACCTACATCAGATTTACAAATCTGGTAAACCAACTGAAAGCCCTGGGTGTAACCAAAGACAAAGAAATTTTGTTGGAAAAATTTTGTGACATTTTACCTTCTAAATGGGAAAATTTAATCTTGGTCTTGAGACAAGGCAAAACCTTGCACAGTCATACTCTTGCTTCCCTTTATGGAGCCTTCAGATATACTGAAGAGAACAAAGCTGAAAGAGCCTTGGCTGAGCAGGATGCCAAGAATCATGTTTCTACCAGTTCTAGTACGGTTCAGTATTCTGAATCACATAGTACTGCTTTACTATCTTCTGAGAGTGATGTATTTGACTCAATGAAGAAGATGGTTTCTGAAATGTTAAAAACTGGTGTCTCTGCTAATGTCACTCATGATTGTGATGAGAATGACAATGATGATCTGGTTGCCATGCTGGCTAAAACGTTCAATCGTTTTAAGGCCAAATCAAATCGATCTGGCAAACCCTTTGCTTCCAGTGCTTCTATTGACAAGTCCAATCTTGAATGCTTTAAATGCGGCAAGAAAGGACATTTCATGAAGGAATGCAGATCTAGTCAACCATCATCATCACAATCTGCTCCTAACCATTCTATTTTTCAGAAGTCTGATGACAGCTATAAGGCCAAATACAAGAAGTTAAAGGCACATATGGCTCTTCTGGCACAAGACAACTCAAGCAACAGTTGTATGATTGCCAAAACTGAAAAATGGGAAGATTCTGATGAATCATCTGATGATGAAGAAGAAGTTAGGGACATGTGTTTCATGGCACAAGAAGATCAAGGTCATTTGGTCAAATCCGATGTTGAATCTGGTCGCTGGGTGGATATAGTGATGAAAAAGGTCAGTAATTTTGGCTATGAAGAAAATGAGGAACACAAACTGGACCTTTTGGTTCTTTTAGAGGCTGACATCTCCTTTGTTGAGACAGTGCGTTCAGAAAGCCTAAAAATGTTTGAAAACAATGCCTCTGAACTGAACGCTAGTCATGCCAGATTGAAAGAACTGAAAGATGTTCATTTGGCTCTAAAAGTTATCAGTCTATGGTTGCCACTTTAGAGTTGGAAAAAGAAGAGTTAAAAACCATCCTTGAAAAAGAGCAGAAAATAATTAAGTCTTGGATGAGTGCACCAAAACCAGATGCTGCAATTAAAAATACTTTTGCAAATCAAAAAACAGCATATGAATCTGGTGATCTTCACATGGCATCTATAATCACTGATTTAGATGCACTTCCAAAGGAAATGAAACCTGAAATTATTTTTCCTAAAGTTGGCAAACAGAAAACTGTGACTGATAGAGTCCAGGAACAATCTGAGGGTAAATCTGAAACAGCTCAGACAACTGGTTCAGAAAGAAAGGCTAAAACCAAAAAGCCATCCCCTCAGACTTCATCTAAGGTCTCTAAAGGCCAAAAGAAGAAGAAAAATATCTCCCCCACTGAGCCTTCTACCTCAGATTCTGGTAAGGCTCAGGTGTCTAATGAAGAATCAATTTTGTTAAGGTTAGAAAGTCAATTTCAACTATTGGCTAGACAAGTGCAGAGTTGTAATGCACGTTTAAAAAATGTTGAAACTCCTCCTCTTCAACCTAAACAAAACACAAAACCTTTTTCTAAGCAAACCAAGAAGAAATCTGAAAAGAAAAAGGTTGAAAACCCCATCAAACCAACTATTTTTCTGTCATCTGAAATAATGACTGAAATCCCCTTTGATCCTTCTGTTCCTTATGAACCAAAGAAATCTGAGACTGCTAAGGGAGAGTCTAGTGAACCCATCCAAAGATGGGTTCCCAAAAAGAACTAATCTTTGATTGTGTGCAGGGAGACCGAAAGAAGAACATATGGTTTCTGGACAGTGCTGCTGGCCGAACCATGACTGGTTATCAGACCCTGCTAGAGGAATATAGGGTGCAAGAGGGGCCCTCAATTGTTTTTGGAAATGATGGTAATGGAAAAACTGAGGGATATGGTGTGGTGAATAATGGTCAAGTCAAATTCACACGTGTTGCATATGTGAACGGTTTGAAATATAACCTGATCAGTGTCAGTCAACTATGTGATGATGGCTTCAAGGTTTTATTTGATATTTCACAAGGCACCATATTCAACAGAGATGGAAAGGTGGTACTGATTGCACCAAGAAAGGGAAACATTTATGTCATTGATATGAATCCTTCTACCTCTGAACAATGTTTCTACTCAAAGGCAGATGAAGACACAAATTGGTTGTGGCACAAGAGACTATCCCATCTGAACTTCAAGAACATTAATAAGTTGTCAAGAAAACAACTTGTTGATGGGATACCCTCTATGTCTTTCAACAAAGACAAGCCATGTCCAGGTTGTGAAATGGGTAAGCAGAAAAGAGCTTCATTCAAGACAAAGCAAAGCTTTAGTATTACTGAACCTCTTCATATGCTTCACATGGACCTTTTTGGACCAGTGAATGTTCAGACCAGAGCAGGAAAGAAATACACCCTTGTCATCGTAGATGAATATTCAAGATATTGTTGGGTGATTTTCCTCAAGTCCAAAAGTGAAGCTGCTGCTGAAATCATTGCTCTCATCAAACAAATTGAACTCAAGCACAAGCGAAAAGTTTGTCAGCTCAGAAGTGACAATGGCACTGAATTCAGAAATGCCACTCTGGAGTCCTTCTGCACTGAAACTGGCATATCTCAGAACTTCTCCTCAGCACACACACCAGAGCAGAATGGTGTTGTAGAAAGAAAGAACCGTACGCTGATTGAAGCTGCTAGAAGCATGTTGAATGAATCTGGTCTTCCCAAGAATTTCTGGGCTGAAGCTGTTGCAACTGCTTGCTACACTCAGAACAGATCTGTCTATGTCAAAAGACACAAGAAGACCTCCTATGAAGTACTCAGAAATAGAAAGCCTAATATTGGATACTTCCATGTATTTGGGTGTCCAGTATACATTCTGAATGATTCTAGTCAGCTTGGAAAATTTGACGCAAAAGCTGATGAAGGATACTTCCTAGGATATTCATCAAATCGCAAAGCCTTTAGAGTCTTTAACAAGAGACTTGAAAAGGTTGATGAGTCAATTCACGTTACCTTTGATGAATCAAATTCTGCAATCTTTAAAAATTCCATTCCTGTACCACCCTCAGAAAGTCCAATAAGTTTTGGTGATTCTGATCCTATTACTGAAACTGATCAGTCACCTGAACCTGCTTCTGAACGTCTCCGTTCAGAACCAACAATAAAAAAGCCTAGCAACATTCCATTTTATCCTCCAGTCAGTTTCAAACTGCCTTCTGAACTGACTATTGGATCAGATGTACATGCTGCTTCTCCTCTGATATCAGGCTCCACTGAGCAACCTCAATCTGAAGAATTTCATGATGCAAGTCATGATCTGCAGGAAGAAGAAGGAGCTGCAGATGTATTTTCTGAAGCTCCTCCTGAAGTTACTCAGAGAAGTTCTTGCACTGATATCATTATTCATCCTGGTCAATACACTAAGTGGACTAAAGCACATCCTATCGAGCAAATCATTGGGAATTCCACTAGTGGGGTTCAGACCAGAAGAGCCACAAGCGATCAATGCTTAAACGTCAGTTTCTTATCTCTTATTGAACCCAAGAAGATTGACGAGGCTATGAAAGACCCAAGCTGGGTTGAAGCCATGCAAGATGAGCTCAACCAGTTTAAAAGAAACGATGTATGGGAACTCGTTCCTTGTCCCAGTAACCTGAAGAAGGAACCAATTGGGACAAGATGGGTCTTCAGAAACAAGATGGATGAAGATGGTCATATCATCAGAAACAAAGCAAGACTTGTTGCAAAAGGATATGCACAAGAAGAGGGAATAGATTTTGATGAAACTTTTGCACCAGTTGCCAGACTTGAAGCTATCAGAATATTCTTAGCTTTTGCAGCTCATCATCAATTTAAAGTCTATCAAATGGATGTCAAAAGTGCATTCCTGAATGGAGAACTAGAAGAAGTCGTTTATGTGTATCAACCACCAGGGTTCATCAATGAAGAAAAACCACATTGGGTGTACAGACTGAACAAAGCCTTATATGGTCTGAGACAAGCACCCAGAGCCTGGTATGATACTCTTACTAAACATCTTCTTAAAAATGGTTTTAAACGTGGTGCAATTGATAACACTTTGTTCATATTACATGATAAAAGTGATATCCTTTTAGTACAAATTTATGTTGATGATATTGTGTTTGGTTCTACAAATGAGAAGATGTGTGAAAAATTTTCTAAAATCATGTCTTCTGAGTATGAAATGAGTATGATGGGTGAACTGACATATTTTCTGGGACTTCAAGTAAAACAAACTGAAGATGGTATTTTCATAAACCAAGAAAAATATGTCAGAGATTTACTAAAGAAATATCAATTTGATTCAGTCTCATCAAAAGATACTCCTATTTCTGCTCCATTAACTTTGGATTCTGATCCACATGGAAAACCAGTGGACCATACAAAATATCGTGGTATGGTTGGTTCACTGATGTATTTAACTGCAAGTAGACCAGACATAATGTTTGCAACATGCCTTTGTGCTAGATTTCAGTCTGATCCCAGAGAGGCACATGCAAATGCTGTTAAAAGGATCTTCAGATACCTTAAAGGTGTCCCCAGACTGGGTCTTTGGTATCCCAAAGGCTCTAGTCTAGATCTAATGGGTTATTCAGATTCTGATCATGCAGGTTGCAAGATAGACAGGAAAAGTACCACTGGTGGGTGTCATTTCCTTGGTGGCAAATTAGTAAGCTGGACTAGTAAGAAGCAGACTGCAGTATCACTATCAACTGCAGAAGCTGAGTACATTTCTGCAGCAAGTTGTTGTGCTCAGATTCTATGGATGAAAAACCAGCTGACTGATTATGGTGTTACTTACACAAAGACTCCAATCTTTTGTGATAACACTAGTGCCATTGCCATATCTCACAATCCTGTGATGCACTCGAAAACCAAGCACATCGACCTCAGGTATCATTTCATTCGTGATCATATTCTGAAAGGAGATATTGAATTGCACTTTATTCCCACTGATAAGCAACTCGCTGATGTTTTCACAAAACCTTTAGATGTCAAAACCTTTAAACATCTAGTCAGTGAGTTGGGTATGTTAAATCCTTAGACTGGTAATCTTGTTATGAACGCCTCAGTGACACTGATCTGGTTCACCAGTCTGAGCGATCCATGTAATTTTTGCTCGCCTAGCTATCGAACGCCTTTGTGATACTATCTTGGCACTTATTAATTCATGGATCATCACTTCAGGGGGAATGTTAAATATTTTTCAAACTTTAAAATAAACCTTCATTTTTGAGGGGGGACTTTTTGCTCAGAAAAATGTATTTAACTGCAAGTAGACCAGACATAATGTTTGCAACATGCCTTTGTGCTAGATTTCAGTCTGATCCCAGAGAGGCACATGCAAATGCTGTTAAAAGGATCTTCAGATACCTTAAAGGTGTCCCCAGACTGGGTCTTTGGTATCCCAAAGGCTCTAGTCTAGATCTAATGGGTTATTCAGATTCTGATCATGCAGGTTGCAAGATAGACAGGAAAAGTACCACTGGTGGGTGTCATTTCCTTGGTGGCAAATTAGTAAGCTGGACTAGTAAGAAGCAGACTGCAGTATCACTATCAACTGCAGAAGCTGAGTACATTTCTGCAGCAAGTTGTTGTGCTCAGATTCTATGGATGAAAAACCAGCTGACTGATTATGGTGTTACTTACACAAAGACTCCAATCTTTTGTGATAACACTAGTGCCATTGCCATATCTCACAATCCTGTGATGCACTCGAAAACCAAGCACATCGACCTCAGGTATCATTTCATTCAGTCTCATCAAAAGATACTCCTATTTCTGCTCCATTAACTTTGGATTCTGATCCACATGGAAAACCAGTGGACCATACAAAATATCGTGGTATGGTTGGTTCACTGATGTATTTAACTGAAGCACTTCAGAAAATCAAAAATATTTCAGTTGAATTTTATTGACTGAGATGGTTCAGATCTCTTTGGAACTGACCATGCTCAGAACTTGACTTGTCATCACTGAAATACAATAGTCTTTTCAAGATATTTTTTTGATACTTGGTCAATTGTGTGTACACGTGGCATACTACATACTAGGTTTTTAACTTAGGATTGGTCATGCTTATGTGTCACACAAGTTGCGCCGTAAAAGAGAAAGAAATGAGTACTTTTTCTGAAAAAGTGTGCAGGGTGGGGTCACTCAAACGTCTCTGCATTAAATGCGGACTTGACCCCAGAAATTGTTTTAAATTGGAAAATTACCTTTGTGTTCCATCTTAAATACAAATTCCTTATTCATTCTTTCATTTACTTTTTACTTCGTTTTTCATTTACTTTCCAATCATCAATCTCTCTCATCTTCACTCTTCAAATTCCTTAACTCTTCATATTCATTTCACTTTCATTTTTCAATTCTTAAAATGTCTAAATCATCATCTTCTTCGCAACACAAATCGCTCATAAATTTTGAATATACTCCATCGAGTGATGTGAAAACATCTGCCACATGGCCAAAGAACTTCACACCTTCTCAAATCCGATTCAACATGAGCAACTTTTTGGCTCAATTGAATGTGAAGTCCGAAACCTTAATGGGAAGAATCAACAAATTTTGGGAGCAGTCCCCTTTCCATTATGCGTTGACCGCAAATCCTCAAGCATTGTATCATCGATACTTGCTTGAATTCTGGTACACTGCTGTGGTAAATAAGGATGAACAATCCATCTCCTTCACTCTAAATAAGGGCACCAAGAAGTGTGTCATCACTCTTGAGGGGTTCAGAAATTCCCTTCATCTGAACTACCTCGAACCTCCCCAGGTGTTTGCTAAAAGACTCAAAGGAGTCAATTTCAGGGGAATGTTAAATATTTTTCAAACTTTAAAATAAACCTTCATTTTTGAGGGGGGACTTTTTGCTCAGAAAAATGTATTTAACTGAAGCACTTCAGAAAATCAAAAATATTTCAGTTGAATTTTATTGACTGAGATGGTTCAGATCTCTTTGGAACTGACCATGCTCAGAACTTGACTTGTCATCACTGAAATACAATAGTCTTTTCAAGATATTTTTTTGATACTTGGTCAATTGTGTGTACACGTGGCATACTACATACTAGGTTTTTAACTTAGGATTGGTCATGCTTATGTGTCACACAAGTTGCGCCGTAAAAGAGAAAGAAATGAGTACTTTTTCTGAAAAAGTGTGCAGGGTGGGGTCACTCAAACGTCTCTGCATTAAATGCGGACTTGACCCCAGAAATTGTTTTAAATTGGAAAATTACCTTTGTGTTCCATCTTAAATACAAATTCCTTATTCATTCTTTCATTTACTTCGTTTTTCATTTACTTTCCAATCATCAATCTCTCTCATCTTCACTCTTCAAATTCCTTAACTCTTCATATTCATTTCACTTTCATTTTTCAATTCTTAAAATGTCTAAATCATCATCTTCTTCGCAACACAAATCGCTCATAAATTTTGAATATACTCCATCGAGTGATGTGAAAACATCTGCCACATGGCCAAAGAACTTCACACCTTCTCAAATCCGATTCAACATGAGCAACTTTTTGGCTCAATTGAATGTGAAGTCCGAAACCTTAATGGGAAGAATCAACAAATTTTGGGAGCAGTCCCCTTTCCATTATGCGTTGACCGCAAATCCTCAAGCATTGTATCATCGATACTTGCTTGAATTCTGGTACACTGCTGTGGTAAATAAGGATGAACAATCCATCTCCTTCACTCTAAATAAGGGCACCAAGAAGTGTGTCATCACTCTTGAGGGGTTCAGAAATTCCCTTCATCTGAACTACCTCGAACCTCCCCAGGTGTTTGCTAAAAGACTCAAAGGAGTCAATTTCAGGGAGGTTCTAGTCGCCACTGGTCATGGTGATATGGAGGATGCTGATGGTAATTTGAAGACCTCTGGACACATTTTCATGTCTGGTTTTGGCAATTGCTGGAGGTTCTTCTGGACCCAGATTGTGGAGAGTCTTGGTGGCAACCATGGAGGGTTGGACCAACTTTCATTACCCCAAGTTGAGATGGGGTATTACATTTGGAATGGGATGCAAGCAGATTTTGCTGAGATTCTCTTTGCTCAGTTGATTACAAAGTTAAAAGGAAAGAGAAGTCTGCATATTGCTTTCCCAAGATTTTTAAGCTTGTGTTTTATGGATATCCTTGGAGAAGCTTATAATCAAGCTGGACCTGAAGCTTCTGTACCTGAATATGGCAGAGATTTCTCAAAGGCAACCATTACTGAAGATGAGCCTGAACTCTCCTCTGCTATGCTTCAGGTATTTACTAAAACTGTTTCAGCCACACTAGCTGGTCCAGAAAGGTCACTAAGTGGGCCACAAAAGAATGTGGGACCCGTTAGTGTACCTACGATTGAACAAATCGTTGAATCTGGTGACGATGCACCTGCTTCTGCAGATGTTGAACCAGAATCTGGTGAGGGTACTAGTGACCCAAACCAGGGCATATCTGACCAGATTGTAAAAGTGAATGCTTTCTGGGATGACGATGAGCTACCTCAGGAGAATCTTGATTCTCTTGCTGACTTTGAGTTTGACGAGGAACTATTGGAGGCGAATCAATCTGATTCTGAGCCAGCCCCCATCCTCGCAAACGCCCCTCCTCCTCCCCCAGAAATCCAACCAGAACAAGACAATGAGCCTTATGTTCCACCACCACCATCTCACCAAAATCCAATCTTTCCACCAGGTACCACTCCCGCATATGTAACCGATCCATCTTTCACTCCATCACTTCAATTTCTTCATCCCCAAATTCACAACATACCACCACCAATCAACTATGATGCCCCTTCAGAGAAGGACTTGGATTCTGAGACAGAATCTGAGAGTCCAACTGACATTCAAATGAACAAAGTACTTAAAGGGCTTGGTAGTTTACCATTTGTGGCTCCTGCTTCTACACAACCCCCACTTCCTTTGAATATAGAAGCACAGTTAGAGAAAACACAAACCGAAGTCCAAGGCCTTATTTTAAGGGTGGAGGACTTAACCAAATCTCTAACTGCCAACACTAGTTCCTTGGCTGATATGAAAGGTGCTCAGATGTTCCTTGGAACTGAGTTGACCAAAGTTGCTGGTAATGAAGGACTAGTGGTTGGGAAGCTGAATGAGCTGGTGATGACTTGCAACAAGGTGAGCTCTGCAATCAGAGAAGCCTTCAGGTTGACAAAGAGAGATGTGCAAGCTTCGGTGGTTGCGAACTTGACATCTAGTGTTGAGTTGTTGAAGCAAGAGTTTATGGCAGTTGGAAATGAAGTTCATGAGTTGGTTCAGAAGCCAAGTGTCAATGAGAAAGAACTTGGGACTTCTATTAGTGCTGGTATTGTGAAAGATCTGAAGTCTGAGCTATCTCAGAATCTAGCTGCTCAGATTTCAGATTCTGTCTGTCAGAAAGTTGGTGAAGAGGTTAGAATGATGATTGCTGAACTGACCAAAGACACAAATGACAAGGTGGAAAAGGCTGTAAATGAAGTAAAAGATACAGTTTCCAAGCTTGAAGGTTCAGTTCAGAATCAGTCAAAACAGTTAGAAGAAATTCTAACTCTTCTAAAGAAAGAAACTGTTACTGCTCCTCCTCCCCCTGCTTCTTTCACTGAAGAAGATAGAAAGATGTTGAAGGACTTAAAAGATCAAGAAGCACTGAACCTTAGCTCTTCATTCAGACTAAAGGCTCAGTTTGCTACAATGGCAAAAGGTATTTGTGATTGCCTAGAACAACAAAGTTGGGAACCACTGAAGGCAATTAAATCTACTGTTGATCTTTATGCTAGACTGCCTTCAGAGATTCCCAAAGGGGGAAGTGGTGTGCCTATTGGTTTGCTTGCTAGTACTCAAGAGATAATTGAAGCAACCAAGAAGCACACTGAGGTACCTTCTGGTAGTGCCTCAGTTCAGGGGGAACAAGTTCAGAAGAAAGATAAGGGAAAAGGAAAGGCTCTAGAAGGAGAAGAACCAAAGCAAGGTTCTAAGGGTTCTGGAATCATTGTTGGTGAGAATGTGGACGAGCACGGCTATCCCTTGCACAATCTTGAAGCTGATAGCAAGAAGTTGGAAACATTGCAAAAGCAGGTTTCCAACCAATTTATTATGTGGAGGGAGAACAAAGAAAGAGAAAGGGAACAACATCTGAAGATGGGAACCCTTGATCACATAGATGCTGCAGCTCTTGGGTTATCATTGGAAAGGTACTTAAAAATCAAAAATGATCCAAGAGTGCAAAAGGCTTTGGTGGATATGCTGGAATATGAATGTGGGATGAACTACTCTCCTCTGGAACAAAAGTTGGAAAGTCTGACCTTTAAGTTATCCATTGAAGACTTAAAGAAAAATAGAGAAAAAGAAATGGCGATCAAAAGGAAGGAAATTCTGGCCGAAGTTCAGAAAGTAGAAAAAGAGTTGTTCAGACCACCCACAAAGCCCAGAACTGGAATAAGGACTGCAAAGAAAGATTCTCGTGATGTTGTCTTTACTTCACTCAAACCAATATCTGATGATGATGCTGAGATCAAAAGGAAGGAAATTCTGGCCGAAGTTCAGAAAGTAGAAAAAGAGTTGTTCAGACCACCCACAAAGCCCAGAACTGGAATAAGGACTGCAAAGAAAGATTCTCGTGATGTTGTCTTTACTTCACTCAAACCAATATCTGATGATGCTGCTGAGACCCAAAGGAAACATGAAAAGGTTCAGTATGATCACTATATGAACCATCGATCGCATCCAGCCAAAATCATTGATATGGAAGTTACAAAGGCTGATGGATTGAAGTTATTTGACTTGGTTGTGAAAAGAGAAGGTAGGGCAGCTGAAGAATACAATCAAGTTTCAGTTCATACATTTGGGATTTCTGAGCACAGGGAGATGATCCAGGTTCTGAAAGGGAAACCAAAATCTGCCTTGACTGGTGCATGGTTAGCAAGAATACAACAAAAGATGCAAGCCAAGGTAGAAATTGAAAGCAGATTGTTTGGCAAAAAGGATCATTCTCCACTGAAGAGGAAACCTACTGAAGCACCTTCTGGTTCAAGGCCTGCAAAGAAGTAGTTCCTCTTTCAGTTTATCATTTACTTGTAATATATTTACATTTGTAACATTCATTTCAGTTTGTATATATATGTTGCAACTTGTGAGATATACTCTAAGTAAACTTACGAGTATTTCCAAGTTATTTAGATCACTTGTTTTTTCAGGATTGTTTAGATACTTACACTTGGGTGTTTATCTTTGTTCCGCAACAATCCTTGTATTTGTTTATATATCAATAAATCAAATACATTAGAAAGGAAACAACGTGTCTCAATGCTACATACTTGACTATACATATAAATATCTTTATATAGTTTCAGCCTCCTTTTTGTTCTTACTTTTTATATCAAGTTAATTGTTTCTTGTTATCCATATCTGGATCGTAAACTGAACTTGTCCATCAAGATCAGTTGTACTTGTCAGTCGGGTTTAATTAACCATCTATATTAGGGACTCACAAACTAACAAACCAATTGTTAGTTAGTTTTTGTTATATTTAAATATTTGTTTATGACATCATAATTAATAATTATTAAAGTAAATTAGAGAATGAAAGTGCCAACTAAGCTTTTTTTAGCTAAATTGTAGGATTGGACTTTAGCTTTATATATAGAAAGATTCTTTCCGACACCGACAACTTGTAGTTCATCGGACACTATAGATGTGTTTCAGAACATTACATTTCAAGAAATGAAAGAATTGAGTTGGGTTTCTTTAGCCCAGGCAGTTCGATAAATGGATACTTGGGGATATGGTTTAAGTACACATCACCTCATAGAGTTATATGGGTTGCTAACCGAGAAACTCAAATTATTAACACCATGGGAATGGTCAAATTGGATTGCCAAGGGGTCCTGTCTCTTGTTAACGGCAGTACCATCATTTGGTCATCCAACTCCTCTGTATATAGGACAGAGGATAATCCCTTAGCACACAAATATAATAAGTATGCCGGTATGGGGAACGAAAACTGATAGCGATTCGTATATTTTTAAAGTTTGGTACGAGGAGGTAGGTTCATTTGATATGTCATTTCGGTATGCGAAACTGTGTACCATATTCCGTACGTCAGTTTGGTACAAAACATGTATAGATAGAAGTCTGAGATGCATGCACTATTTCAGAACAAATAGGGGGAATTTGTTAGGTCGGAAATCGACCAAGTATAATTTGTTCAGAAATAGCTTGAAGTTTAGTGAAGACGTCTGTACAGAATTCTGAGATGTCTCAGAATTCCTTCACTGAAGCTTCACTTCAGTTCAGATCGAGATAAATCTGAAGCATTCATTCTGAAGTCAAAGACTGAAGTATGAAGAAGAGAATCATCTCAGAAGCGAGCAAAGAGTGATTCTACCAGATCGAAGACTGAAGCATCTCAGTATAAAGTATTAACAACACTTTACACTGATTATGAGGAAGACTTTATACTTTACATACCTTTACCCAGTTAATAGATTTATCTATTAATAAAAGGTACAAGTTAAAAGTATAGGTTTGGAACATAGTACTATAAGTCACATCAACTGACTTATATACTCTTCCTTTTTATAAGCATGTAAGGAATTAGGTTTAATTCCTTAAATGCTTACAACCACATTTGTACGATCTTGTCCACATCATCATGGACTTGGTCTATAAATACAAAGTCTTCTCACAACTTGCAAAAGGCTTGAAACTTTAGCATTGCAACTTGTGAGATATACTCTAAGTAAACTTACGAGTATTTCCAAGTTATTTAGATCACTTGTTTTTCAGGATTGTTTAGATACTTACACTTGGGTGTTTATCTTTGTTCCGCAACAATCCTTGTATTTGTTTATATATCAATAAATCAAATACATTAGAAAGGAAACAACGTGTCTCAATGCTACATACTTGACTATACATATAAATATCTTTATATAGTTTCAGCCTCCTTTTTGTTCTTACTTTTTATATCAAGTTAATTGTTTCTTGTTATCCATATCTGGATCGTAAACTGAACTTGTCCATCAAGATCAGTTGTACTTGTCAGTCGGGTTTAATTAACCATCTATATTAGGGACTCACAAACTAACAAACCAATTGTTAGTTAGTTTTTGTTATATTTAAATATTTGTTTATGACATCATAATTAATAATTATTAAAGTAAATTAGAGAATGAAAGTGCCAACTAAGCTTTTTTTAGCTAAATTGTAGGATTGGACTTTAGCTTTATATATAGAAAGATTCTTTCCGACACCGACAACTTGTAGTTCATCGGACACTATAGATGTGTTTCAGAACATTACATTTCAAGAAATGAAAGAATTGAGTTGGGTTTCTTTAGCCCAGGCAGTTCGATAAATGGATACTTGGGGATATGGTTTAAGTACACATCACCTCATAGAGTTATATGGGTTGCTAACCGAGAAACTCAAATTATTAACACCATGGGAATGGTCAAATTGGATTGCCAAGGGGTCCTGTCTCTTGTTAACGGCAGTACCATCATTTGGTCATCCAACTCCTCTGTATATAGGACAGAGGATAATCCCTTAGCACACAAATATAATAAGTATGCCGGTATGGGGAACGAAAACTGATAGCGATTCGTATATTTTTAAAGTTTGGTACGAGGAGGTAGGTTCATTTGATATGTCATTTCGGTATGCGAAACTGTGTACCATATTCCGTACGTCAGTTTGGTACAAAACATTTTAATAATCAAAATTTATAATAAAAAGTTAGAAATTTCATACTTATACAAAAGTTCAAAAGCTTTTCATAATCATTTTTGAAATAAGACCTTTACCAACGCTTGTTTTCTCAGCTTCTTTCTCACTCATTTTCTCAAAAACCCATTGGCAAGCCTGTTTTCTCAGCCATTTTCTCAAGAAAAAACATCACAATTTTCTGGTGAGAAAATCCGAGAAAGAGGGGGGTTGGGGTTAGGGTGGGGTCATGTGGAACTTTCAACCAATTAAAAAGAAAAGAGTTTGTTTGTTTTTTGCTTTATTTAATAATAAATTATTTGAGAAAGAGATGAGAAAGAGGTATGGTTGGTAGTAGTATTTTTTGGAATATGAAATGAGAAAAAGATGATATGGTGCTGATGTGACATTGAGAAAGATGTGAGAAAATGGTTAAGGTGGGTAAGGCCTAAGGGGGAGGGAGTCATAAATCCCATCTCCCTCCATCTCTCAACTTTACCCAATCAAATAACTCCACCTCATTTCAACTCTCTAACCTTTTTTCTAACCTTTTTTAGTGGCAACCATCACTCCCAATCTTTTCTTCAAATATTCATTATTTATCCTTAACATTAGAAATTTTGCATTATAAACCCTTCAAACATATATTTAAGCAAATTATATTAAAAACTAACATTGATATTAATTAAAAAGTTTGTTACACAAATATTAAAATACGATAATAGTTCTAAAAGTTACATTGCCAACCATACTTCACGCCAATCTCATGCTTTCGCTTGATGGCCCACTCCAACATTGCCGGATCCGTGATTCGGTGGTGCGATTTGTTGAAAAACTTGAAATCTCCATTCATTTTATTCGTTGCGATTAGTTAGGCCTTTTGCTCCTTTTCTTCTAGATATTTTTGGAAGACTTGTTGTTGCAACATTGAGTTCTCGTCTAACATTTGAGCTTTTTTCACCGTGTAATCTTGAACAATATCGTTGACACTTGACTTGGACGACGATTCACTACCGTTTGTTTTTCTCTTTCTTGCCCGGCTTTCTATGGGAGGCGATGGGTCTTCATTAAGATTCGGTAAAACTGGGTCAAATTCGTTGCTAGCCGACTCATATTGGCCCGATTCTGACGACTTCCTTCGCTTGTCGACATGGGCGGCAATCTCATCTTGGACGTCCTTTTGTTCCAACCATTTAGCATGGCCTTTGACAACCGCCCAAGCTCGTTGATGTGTAAAAGGTTTGCCTTGCTTCTTTGTGAAAGTCTTGCACGCGTTGTTGTAGATATCAAGATCGTTGATGAGTAAAAAACAGAATATATAAAAAAAAAAAAAGAGAAAACAGATTTTTTAAAATTAAATTACCAAGTGGCTGCTCCATTTGCGTTTCGGGCACGACGTCTTCGTGTTCGGATGGCAACGGAAGATCGTCGTCACGGAAGTCGGTGAACGGGTTGAAATTAGTCGTTTCGGGGAAGGCGTAATCATCAAGATGAGTTGGTGCGGGAGAATAAGAATAACCGTAGTTCGGTTGAGAAATAGAATGTCGTGGTAGAGGGGTCACTGGTTCGGGTCGATAGTATTGTTGAGAGCTCGACCCACTCGTATGAAATGGGTCGCCGGCTACGTGAGTTTGGTGGGGTCGAATTAGGTTGTTGAACGGTTTCACTTCGAGTGGCCCGTCCACGACCTTTCGTGTTTGCGATTGCGTTTTTCATTCTATGATCCATGTTTTTCAAATAATTGTATGCATATATATATATATAAGTTTGTGTATGCATATATATAGAACCGTATGCATATATATATAACATGGAAGTATATATATATATATATATATATATATATATATATATATATATATATATATATATATATATATATATATATATATATATATATATATATATATATATATATATATATATATATATATATATATATATATATATATATATATATATATATATATATATATATATATATATATATATATATATATATATATATATATATATATATATATATATATATATATATATATATATATATATATATATATATATATATATATATATATATATATATATATATATATATATATATATATATATATATATATATATATATATATATATATATATATATATATATATATATATATATATATATATATATATATATATATATATATATATATATATATATATATATATATATATATATATATATATATATATATATATATATATATATATATATATATATATATATATATATATATATATATATATATATATATATATATATATATATATATATATATATATATATATATATATATATATATATATATATATATATATATATATATATATATATATATATATATATATATATATATATATATATATATATATATATATATATATATATATATATATATATATATATATATATATATATATATATATATATATATATATATATATATATATATATATATATATATATATATATATATATATATATATATATATATATATATATATATATATATATATATATATATATATATATATATATATATATATATATATATATATATATATATATATATATATATATATATATATATATATATATATATATATATATATATATATATATATATATATATATATATATATATATATATATATATATATATATATATATATATATATATATATATATATATATATATATATATATATATATATATATATATATATATATATATATATATATATATATATATATATATATATATATATATATATATATATATATATATATATATATATATATATATATATATATATATATATATATATATATATATATATATATATATATATATATATATATATATATATATATATATATATATATATATATATATATATATATATATATATATATATATATATATATATATATATATATATATATATATATATATATATATATATATATATATATATATATATATATATATATATATATATATATATATATATATATATATATATATATATATATATATATATATATATATATATATATATATATATATATATATATATATATATATATATATATATATATATATATATATATATATATATATATATATATATATATATATATATTTTGAAATTTTATATAAAAATAATAACTTTTGAAAGCATGTGTAATACTGTAACAAATTAAAAGTATACAAATATTTAGAAGTCAAGAGACTAAAAATAAAAGATTATAAATACAGTAAGTTTGAAAATGACAAATAAAGTTGTTTGACGGTAATTCATTGACGAGAAGGCAATAATAGAATGAGCATTGGATTATTTGACAAAATTTCTTTTGGGTGAGCCATGTCCCGTCTTATAACCAATGTGGCTCCGCCACTACCCAAAATGCTACATCACACAGATATAATAAGTATTGAAGAATGGGTCTTTGATTGGATTTTATTCATTCTATATACCAAGGAGGCAAAGAAGTCTTTGTTCATGGAAAATGACTAGAAACAGTAGTCCATGAAGTTTAGCTTTTTTAAGCTTTAAAAGTGTAATTAAGCAAGTTATAGGGAAACAGCAATCAAAAGATTCAGTGCATTGATAAGAATCATATATACCATAATAATGTTACTCCTTTATATCACCTTATTCTTTCTGACACCAACAATTTGTAGTTCATTGGACACTATAGGTGTGTTTCAGAACATTACAGATGGTGAGACCATTGTTTCAAGAAATGAAAGATTCGAGCTTGGTTTCTTTAGCCCGGGCACTGCGATAAATCGATATTTGGGGATATGGTTTAAGTACACATCACCTCATAGAGTTGTGTGGGTTGCTAACCGGGAAACTCCAATTATTAACACCATGGGCATGGTCAAATTGGATCGCCAAGGGGTCTTGTCTCTTGTTAATGGCAGTACCATCATTTGGTCATCCAACTCCGCTGTATATAGGACAGAGGATAATCCCGTAGCACAACTCTTGGACACTGGGAATCTGGTAATAAAGAGCGGAAACAGTGTCCTTTGGCAAAGTTTTGATTATCCTGGAGATACCTTCATATCAGGAATGAAGTTGGGCAAGGACCTCGTGACAGGACGAGATATGTACTCGACGTCATGGAGAAGTGCCGATGATCCTTCCCCAGGTGAGTATACAGTCACGTTTACAATGGTTAAGGGTAAATATGAGCAAGTATACATTCGGAAAAATTCTGTTATTCAATCAAGAATCGGGCCATATAATGGCATTGCATTTGCTGGCCAGCCAAACTATAATCCTAACCCCGTTTATGTATACAAAGTTGATATGGTTATCAATGACAAAGAGATGTACTATAAGTATACGTACAATAGCACCACATTCTCAATAAGGCAAACAGTGACTCCTGCTGGGAAGGTTGAGGTGTGGCATTTAAATATGCGCAACCAAGTATGGATGCAGGATCTCACCTTACCCATGGATAATTGTGACAACTACGGACTCTGTGGGCCATATGGAAGCTGTAGTACTATATCTTATCCTAGCTGCGGGTGCTTGAAAGGATTTGTATTAAAGAATCCAGACAAGTTGAATCCTGATAATTTGACTAGTGGTTGTCGTCGGAGTGTAGCTTTGGATTGTGGTCCAGGAGAAGGATTCCATAAGTTTTCGAGCATGAAATTGCCAGACACAGTGAATGCTGTGTATAATGTTAACTGGAGCCTCGAGGAATGTAAGGTAGCTTGCAAGAATAATTGCTCATGCAACGCCTATGCAAATCCAAACATCAATCCAGATGGAGTTGGATGCTTGCTATGGTTTGGAGATTTGATTGATACCCGAGTCTACCCACAGAACGGGCAGGATCTTTATGTTAGACTGGCAGCTTCCGAATTATTAGGTAAGCAAATACTTTAAACTACTTATTATGATGTTTCATTTTGTTATGCTTATTAATGAAGATTAATACTCAATTTTATGTGATTCACAAAGAGCTAAAGTCCCTATTAGGCTATTGACATAGGCTCGGTTAACCACAGTGACCGACCTACATGAGTTTTATTTTGTTGCATAATGTAAAATTTCTTTATAAGTTTTGATTTTCTAAAATGCACCACGTAACATTTTTTTTGTTACAAGTGTCATTTAACAGGTCATAAATACTATGATCGTATGTTACAAGTGTCCTTTTTCTTTTTTCTTTGTTCTATTTTTTTTTTCTTTCACCGGAGTTGTTTTTGGTCAACCTACCTCATACATGATATACCACAACCTATTGGTTGGGCTATTCCATTTTTAAGTTCCACAAAATCACACATATCTCTAAGTTGTCTGGGCTAGAACCATAACCTATTGGCTGATACGTCACCTCATATATGATATACCCCTAGGACCTACATCAAATTCATCTTCATGCCCGGTTATAACCGCATGGCTAAAACTGTTTATAACCGCATGGCTTAAACGGGCCAAAAATTTTTAGTCTACTAGTTATAACAGGACACTCATACTCTTTAGAATAACTGATTGTGCTTTCTTTATATTAGCAAAGCACATGCTGAATATGTCTGCTCTTCCACCATGGATTAGGATTACTCTAAACTTGCTAGTGGTTTGTTTGCTTGACCTTGGTAATATTTCTTAGATGTCCATTCCAGCATCCACAAAAGAAAACGAGTGGTTACTACAGTTGCTTCGTCAATACCAGCTGGGTTGGCTATGTTGGGCCTTATATCGGCACTCTACATTTGGAGTAAGAGGAAGTGGAGATCAGATGCAGTAAGAGAAGGCAAGAGAAATTGATCTAAATGCAGTTCTATTTCTAGATGGTATCCGTATGAGTGAATACCTCAGGATAATTAAATTGTATTATAATAAGTTCGTCTCAACTTCATATTTTACAGGCAGAAAAGTCCTAGTATTAGACAAAGATCACATCAGTAGCAGTAAGAATGGAAGTATAGAGTTAGCGGTGTTTAGCTTATCAAGAATTTCTAAAGCAACCGAAAACTTTTCTATTGCCAACCAGTTGGGAGAAGGCGGGTTTGGTCCAGTGTACAAGGTAATGCTATCAAACGGTAAATGATTTTAGCCCCCAGCAAACAAACAGAAAGGAAAAGAGGATATAACTACCACCATCCCAATTTAAATGTCCACTTTGACTTTTTGAAGTCTGTTTTCCTTCATATTTGACTTTAGATATTTTTGTTTGTGTTATATAAAATACTTGATGAATAATATACCAATGAAAATAAATTTAAACTCAGCTGGAAAAAAAAAATTTATCCCCAATCCATTCATATTTTTTTCATCTATTGCATAAAACAAACAAAATATTCAAGGTTAAAGTTGAAAAATAAAGAATTAGAAATTCAAAATTGGACATTTAAATTGGAACGGAAGGTACTTGTTTTTCTGATTATGGTGAAACTGTGTGAACTGTGAAATGACTAAACACAAAATATAATAGTCCCGTCAACTTTACATTTTACACAAATTAATGTGCTAATAATTGAAGTACATATCCAGGGTGTGCTAGAAGGAGGACTGGAGATTGCTGTGAAGCGACTCTCAAAGTATTCAAGACAAGGACTTGACGAATTTGAAAATGAAGTTATATGCATTGCTAAACTACAACATCAGAATCTTGTGAAGCTGTTAGGATACTGTATCCAACGCGATGAGACAATGCTGGTTTATGAATACATGCATAACAAAAGTCTGGACTGGTTTATATTTGGTTAGACTATCTTTCAATGTCATCTAATACATTAAACATATAGAATAAAATACAACGAATATAACTTTTTTAAATGATGCTTTTGCACATTGAGCAGATGATTTAAGGAAGTCATTACTTGATTGGCCACAACGTTTCCACATTATCAATGGCGTTGCGCGAGGTCTTCTTTATCTGCATCAAGATTCGCGGCTTAGAGTTGTCCATAGAGATTTAAAAGCAGGCAATATATTGCTGGATCATGAGATGAACCCAAAAATATCAGACTTTGGTTTGGCAAGAACGTTTAAAGGACACGAGAGTGAAGCAAATACCAAGAAAGTGGTGGGAACGTTGTAAGAATACTTGGACTTTGCTCTCTTTGATGCATATGACACTTTTTTCCTTCTATTAATCATTGATATCCACTGTCTGATTTTGTTACTCAGGGGATACATATCTCCAGAGTATGCAGTAAATGGTCTCTTTTCAGTAAAGTCAGATATTTTTAGCTTTGGGGTTTTGGTGTTGGAAATTGTGAGTGGGAAGAAAAATACAAGTTTTGCTCATGAAGACCACCATGATAACCTTCTTGGATATGTAAGTGTCTTGATTATGATTATTTATTGATGATAGGATACTATGCATTCACAATGTATAACAATTTGTGTGTGTTTATTATTTGTTTTCATTTAGGCATGGAGACATTACAAAGAAGGCAAGTCTCTTGATCTAATTGACACATCTTTAGGTATGGCATATTCGGTTTCTGAAGTGTTGCGATCAATACACATTGGTTTATTATGTGTGCAACAACGAGCAGAAGATAGACCTACCACACCATCGGTGGTTTCCATGTTGGGTGGTGAAGGTTCACTACCTTCACCTAAACAGCCCGGGTTCTATATTCAAGGAAGTGAGAACGGATCCACATCAAATCTTCCTATACCATCATCCGTCAATGGAGTAACGTTAAGTCAAGTAGAAGGTAGATAACTAGAAACTTGGAAAAGGAAAGAAGGATATATGAATACAGTAACAATTGATAAGCTCGTTTAAGTGGGTATGTTTCTTCATTAATATTAGAGTTAATCGCACAAATCATCCCTGTGGTTCACACGTTTTTGTGGTTTTTATCGCTCCAAGTTTTTTTAGTGGATTTCATCCTTAAACTAAACTTTTTTAGCACTTTACATCCCTCAAAAGGATGTAAAACGCTAAAAAAAATTAGATTAAGGATGAAATCGACTAAAAAAAACTTGGAGGGATGAAAACCACAAAAACGTGCGAACCACAGGGATGATTTGTGCAATTAACTCTTAATATTATAATTGTATCATGTATTCATGTTAAACATTTAGGTCTTGTTTATTTTTTACTTAATAAACTCAATATTTAAGAACTTAATACATTAAGTCAAATTTCATGTTATTTTTTTTTTACTTGATAAACAAAAATAACCGTCAATTACCCCGGTATATTAGCGTTCATGTATATGAAATTAGCAATATGTATATAAAGTTAACGTCATAACTTCATTTTGCCCTAAATCATCAAACTATTATCAATCAATAACAACAATCCATCTCAATCATAATCAAGTTCAATCAATGTACACATTAACCCCATTGTACTCATCATACGATCATCACATTGTACTCAAGTCATCACATAAATGGTCTTTTCTACGAACTCACAATGTACACCTTTTAGGATTCACATAATTCACGTTGCACACAAAATTCCTAACCATGCATGCTATATGAAGAGTTTTAACTTAAGCCGTAGTCTAGGTCAAACCGCCTAATTCTCTACGACCACGCATGGGCCACCATTCTGTAACACCCCGAGCTGGGCCCGGAATATTACGGAAATTATATAGCACACAATGGAATTATCGTAGAACATGAACTATATGAATAAAAAGGGATTCGGTGAATCCATCAAATAAGATAATTCAAGTACAAAATACATAATGCAAAAGTAGGCAAATGAATCCTTGATCCATATAAGTTCAATGCCCGGGTTCAAAGCAAACAACAATCATACTTCACATCCTGGATTTAATCTGGTTACCTGAAAAGTGTACTAGCAAGTGTCAACACAAGGTTGGTGAGTTCGTAGTAATGGTTTACAAGTAACCATCATCAATAACATTATCATATGTAATAACAACATCAAACAATGCACTTACAACAAACCCATGTACGTCACCTGTTAGACAATTGAGGTTAACATATCGTTCAACCTTGTCAAATAAGTAATCAAACAACAAATGATACAAAATAGTTCGTATATAATCAAGTACAAATAGTATCATTACCAATAGATGTATCGTATACACGTCAATGTCATGCAATGTATCAAATGTGTATAAATGTCAATACGTACATCATATACGAGTCAATGTCATGCAAGGTACCCCAAAATCATCAAGTATCACAATACTTGGTCCACATCGTGGTGTAAATCATATCATATCATCAATTCAACACAAGTGTATACGTCTATACACTCGGATGTACATATAGTACTTAAAGTACTCGAAATGTGGCCTTACAGTTAAACAACTTGCCTTGGTGGCCTTACAGTTAAACAACTTGCCTTGGTGTAAGTTTTCAATGCACACAACAAGTACGTCTCAATAAGCATAATCATTAATAAACATGTTCATAGGTACAACAACTAAACAAAACTATACACACATACACTTAGGAGGATTCTACTTTCAACGAGTCCCAGATGCTTATATATAGGGTCACCCGCAGCCTTCCCACAACATCTAAAACCCTTTGAAGGCATAACCGACTTCCATGTATGTACATCTATCCTAAATAAATTACAATATCACAATCACATGTATAAACCATCAAACACTAACTCAAAACTATCCATCAATCATTAATCAATCAGTTCCATAATTCAATTGCATTTCATCAAACAATCAATAAATCGTAAATCAAATTAACCAAACAATCAAACAAGCACGTATATGTACACTTTTCAGCCCGAATCTCAATTGAGTAGGGAGTTACGGAACTCACCTGAAATTAGAGCAAATCCAAGTGCTAGTACAAGTATGCGTACTAATAAGTTCGCACGTGATTCAACGTTCAGACTTATTCCAACCTAAGATCATCAAATATATTTTAGATATTTTTGCTCTATTTGAGAGGCTTCTTAGTGTAGATACAAGGTGTTTCAAGTCATAACCCTTTTACAATATCTAATACTAAATCTTAAGAGTATTCATGAATTTTTACAGATTTTTCCAATATTTGTAACTTGTTCAAAAGGTCACCTAATTTCAGTTTATCGGTTTTCGTCCAGATTCTGACCCTTTCAGGAAAACGACATTTTTGGGAAATAAGGAGGTCGAATACAACAAAACTTTGTTCTGATCGAATTTAGTTTACACATAGGATGTAAAACGCTAAAAAAAAATTAGATTAAGGATGAAATTGACTAAAAAAAACTTGAGGGATGAAAACCACAAAAACGTGCGAACCACAGGGATGATTTGTGCAATTAACTCTTAATATTATAATTGTATCATGTATTCATGTTAAACATTTAGGTCTTGTTTATTTTTTACTTAATAAACAAAAATACAAGTAGATAAACTGAAAGAAAAATTTAAGATGGCCCTTCACCAATTTTCCTTTTCTTGGTCACTGAAGAGATAGGCTGAGAGTCTTCAGGATCAACATTCAACTTAAGCTCCAGATTTTCTTTGTGTTGAATCTTGCCCTTCAAGAAGTTAACCCAAGCTTTCTCAAACCTATTCTTTTGTGCCTTGGCCTCCAAAAAGTTTACCATTTCAACCCATTCTGAGAACCCATATTGCATTGCACCAGGATTGTCAGTTTTAACCAGTGGCCCTCTGGCATAACTACCTTCAACATGAAAGTGCTTGGTGCCTGGCTTGATAGTAACAAACACACCATCAATTACCCCACTGTGTCTTCTGGTTGCCATGATCTGGGAGTAATACTCTCTTGCTTCAGATTCATTTGATATTTTAATACTCCCAGCTCCAGCAGCCAGCACAGCATTCTTGATGTCATCATTTGATACATCGCCAGTTGGTTCAACAAAAGTTCTAAGGTCAGCATCTCTATGCAGTGGTTTTCTTGGTTGTGCAATGACTTGTATTTATAGGCAAAGTTAACATTGGGATGTTAATTTTGGCCGTACAAATATGGTTGAGATCATTTAAGGAATAGCATTTAATTCCTTAAAATGCAGTGTAAAGTTGCAGTATAAAGCAACTTTACTCAACCAGCTTTATGTACCTTTTTGTACTTAAATAATAAGATAAATCTTATTATCCGGGTAATAGCACATAAAGCATAAAAGTCAATTCCTCGTAATCAGTGTAAAGCTTTGTAAGAGCTTTCCACTGACAGTCTCCAGTTTGTAACTGACTAGAATGTCAACTGGGCTTCGCTGCCATTGTCATTCTCTATCTTCCACTTGTTGTCTTCGACTCCAACTAGAAGGATTCTTCAACTGGTCAGTTCTCAACTGGAGGAAGTCTTCAGTTGCGTTAACTGTACGATGCAACTGGACTTCAATAATAAGATAAATCTTATTATCCGGGTAATAGCACATAAAGCATAAAAGTCAATTCCTCGTAATCAGTGTAAAGCTTTGTAAGAGCTTTCCACTGACAGTCTCCAGTTTGTAACTGACTAGAATGTCAACTGGGCTTCGCTGCCATTGTCATTCTCTATCTTCCACTTGTTGTCTTCGACTCCAACTAGAAGGATTCTTCAACTGGTCAGTTCTCAACTGGAGGAAGTCTTCAGTTGCGTTAACTGTACGATGCAACTGGACTTCAATATATTTCTGGACAAATCTTCTTGGTCTCCAGGTGCAACTGGAGACTGGCCAGTTTCACTGAAACTGGTCCTAACAAATTCCCCCTATTTGTCCTGAAATATTGCCAAGTCTTTTTCAGTTCTTGTATCTGTACAAGTGTGAACTGGAGAGACTTGTTCGATTAAACCTATCTAAGTTTTCCAAGGCATTTTTATAGATCAGTAAATGCCTTGGGTTTTTCTTTTGAGTTTGTTAGATCTAATCTATTATCTATCTTGTGGTTACAAACTGGTAACTTCATTTATACAAGGAAATGAAATATACACAAGTTACAGAATGTAAACAAAAATACAAGTAGATAAACTGAAAGAAAAATTTAAGATGGCCCTTCACCAATTTTCCTTTTCTTGGTCACTGAAGAGATAGGCTGAGAGTCTTCAGGATCAACATTCAACTTAAGCTCCAGATTTTCTTTGTGTTGAATCTTGCCCTTCAAGAAGTTAACCCAAGCTTTCTCAAACCTATTCTTTTGTGCCTTGGCCTCCAAAAAGTTTACCATTTCAACCCATTCTGAGAACCCATATTGCATTGCACCAGGATTGTCAGTTTTAACCAGTGGCCCTCTGGCATAACTACCTTCAACATGAAAGTGCTTGGTGCCTGGCTTGATAGTAACAAACACACCATCAATTACCCCACTGTGTCTTCTGGTTGCCATGATCTGGGAGTAATACTCTCTTGCTTCAGATTCATTTGATATTTTAATACTCCCAGCTCCAGCAGCCAGCACAGCATTCTTGATGTCATCATTTGATACATCGCCAGTTGGTTCAACAAAAGTTCTAAGGTCAGCATCTCTATGCAGTGGTTTTCTTGGTTGAGGGTTCCTTCTTGGTGGATTCAATACCCTTTTTACAACCTTCTTAACATTTTCAATTCTTTTCATGATCCCACTGGCCCGATTCTCTCTTGCCTTATCCACTGATATATTCAAATTTCTGGCATCAAATTCAGCTTCATCATCAGGATAGTGTTTGTCAAGTTCAATATCAAGCATTTCTTTTAACATGCCCACTATCCTGTCATCATTCTTAATCCTGGCATATTCCTCCTTAGTGATTCCCAAAAGATGAGCATCACTAACATCAAGCATTTTTGTCTGTGCAAGATATGCTCTGGCTTCAGCTTGGTTTCTTTGTTTCATCTTCTTTCTTTCTTTAATTTCATTGCCAAGTCTAGCCAATCTTGTGAGTCCCTTAAATTCGATGGTTAACCCTGAAAGTGTAAAATACAACAAGTCTAATAATCACTAGAATGGACTAGTATTACTTGTAAATAAATGCAAGAATATATAAACAAAGTAATACAAGACTTAAAGCAATAAACAAGTAAAGTGGAACATTATGTATTTTTTCAATGGTGTATTTTATTTATGATGTTAAATAAAATACAAGGTTGTGCGGAATCAAGATAATACAAATAAGTATGTATCCTAACAACCTATGAATTACAAATGATCTATATTTGTCAAATAACTCTTTTGGATCGAGATACTTAAAGTTGTGAAGTATCCCAGTTTAAGATCGAGAGTATTTAGACAAATTCACTTTAATGCAAAATGTATGCTTAAAAGTATTTTCTCAAAGAAATGACTTTGTATTTATAGGCAACAAAATTCACCAGTGAATTTTGTGCCGTACAAATGTGGTTGCATGCATTTAATGATCCGACAAGAACATTAAATGCATTGGTTAATGGTACAAGGATAAAGTCATATTGATATGATTTTATTCTTTTAACCAACCACCTTTACACACGTATAAACTTTGGTAAAGAACAAATGGATTGTTCTTTGGAAAGTGTGTAAAGGCAAAAGTCAATTCCTCGATATCAGTGTTCAGACTTGTAAGGTCTAGAACACTGACAATCCTCCAGTGTACAGATCTGGTAAGACTTCAGTTTTTGACTTTAGTGAGAAAGTCTTCAGTAGAGTAGATCTGGACTGGGGTGAAGTCCAGTGAGCTAATCTAGAGAATACTCCAGATTTCCTATACAAGTATTTGCTCACTGGTTTTCCATTATTTCTGGACAAATCTTCAGAGGGACTCCAGATTCAAGTCTGGAGTAGGTCCAGTAGAACATGTTTCTGGACAGATCTTCAGTAAGGCTCCAGTAGTCGAGTCTGGAGCGAGTCCAGTAAATCTGGACCTAACAAATCTTCTGCTATCACTTTCTGAAACTGGAGGAAGCCTATCCAGATTGCCAGTTTCCAACATAGGTACATCGGTGGCCGGCTGGGCAGATACATCAGATGCTAAACCTTTGCCTTTGTCAACAACATTCCCCCTATCACTTACATCACCAGTTTCATCAATTCTTTGCTCACCAGCTTCAGTACTGGCAGCCACAATCATTTCATACCTGTTTGAGTTCCAGATGGATTACTTTCAGTTTGAATTTGTGCAAGAACTGCACTTCTTTCCCCCTTGGCAGCATCTAGACCTGCCCTAATAACTTCCCATTCAGAATGGTGAGCTGGCAACCGGTCAAGAGGCTGCCACGATTGCATGTTCTTGCATTCTTTGAATATGGTGCACATCATCCTGAAAGATCTCCATAGGTGGTTGGTTTCTCTTGACTGGGTCAGAACATTTGCTGCAACTTGTTCCTGACCAGTTTTAGTTCATTCAAGGTCTTCGAATCTTCATCCAGACCAGAAACCACCTTGTCCTTCACCTCTTCATCCTTTTTCTTCAAATTATCCACATCAGTTGTCAGTTTGTCAATAGACTGAGAGTGAATGGATACATGGGTGTTTAAATTTTCAATGCTGCCCCTCAACTGGTTGATCTCATTTGTGAGTGGGGCCAGATCAACCTGAGGAGTGGCCAGCTTGGTGATCTCAACTATCACCTTTTCAATCAATTGTGTTTCCCTTGCACCCAGTGTATCATCAATTCTCTGACCAACTGAAGTCATCAACTGCTGCCCAAGCTCAGTCACATTTAGGCCAGGTTTTTCAACCAATTCCTTTACCTGCCTTTCAATCTCTTTCAAATCAACCTCTGATTATCTTACAGTATTTCCCAGCAGGTTAAAGATTGAAGTAGTGACTCTTGACTGAGTAAGGTCGAAGGCTTCCTTTAGAGAAACAGCCAGATTGTTACAGCCCTCGACCAGCTCATTGAGCTTCTTGAATACTAAGTCCTCATTATCAGCAAACTTGTTTATCCCCAGATCAACAACCTTAGAATTTGTTGTTGTATCTTTGTTGTATCTGGAGAGGGACTTGGTATTTTGGTCAATTCCCTTTTGAACATCCTCCACCCTATGAATAAGATTTTGGATGTCGGCTTGAAAGGAGGCAAATTGAGTGTCCAGTGACGGGGAAGAACATGTCACTGGACCAGCAGCAGCTACTACTGGAGCAACTGGATGAGGCAAATTGAGAGAAGCCTCCCCAGTTGACATTCCAGCAGTTGAAGAAATAGTAGGAGTGGTGGTAGAAGAAAGGACTGGAAATTCAAATTGTTGGACATGCTGAGAATGCTCAGGTGTGTCCAACTGCGGCGGTGGTGGTGGCATTTCTCGAAGGAGTGAGAATTGCCCAGATGGTGATGGTGCCATACGTCTATTTCCAGACATATAGTTATAAGTGGGAAAAGGAATATTTGTAGGCTCATTTTCTTGAGTTTGTGAAAGTAAAATTGAAGCATCTGGAGGCGAGACTTGAGATGAAGGGTTTTGATCTTGTACAGAAGACTCAAAAATCTCCAAGTCTGATGCAGTACCTTCTGAATCCGAAGACTCAATAAGGATTTCCTCGTCATTAATACACATGTCCAGATCCATGAATGTAACTGAGGGCTGACCAGATTGATCAGTCTCCAGATGAACTTCTCCAGTTTCCTGGAAGGTTGCATCTGTTGGAGGATCAGATACCGAGGTATCTTCACCAGGGATAGAGGTCACTGTGGTTGCCTCAGTTATAGTTGCTCTATCCACAACCATAACATCATCGGCCGAAGAGTTGGGAACCTCAGTCTCCAATAGTGACTGGCCAGAGACTTCGTCAGTTCGTGCAATAGAAGTGTCAGAAGGGCCGTGGACACTTTGTGCTGGCTCAAACTCTAATCTGGGTTGGGGTAGCCCAGTTTCATCTTCACCACCCTCTCCTACAGAAATTGCGAGGGTGGCTGCTTGCGGTTGTCCCGTTTGACTATCTCCAGGTTCCTGTTGGGAGGAAACTGGAGGGCTGGTCAGGGTTCTACTGTCAGTGGCAAGTGCTGACAAGGTCCTAATACGACGTGTTCTTGTTGCCTTTGGAACTCCTGAAAGACCTGTTGGGAGGTCTCCAGGGAAAATGGTTGTGGGGACAGACACGCTGGAGCTGGAGGGGTTAGACTGTCGCCCGTGCTCGGCAATGGTCACAATTCACGTAGACGAACTGGTGGGTCCCTATTATTTTGAGGCCCGCCCAGTTGTCTTTCCGACTCACCTTGGACTGGTGCATCGGTTTTTGCGAATGCCAGCATTCTATCTGGAATCTCGACCTCTCCAGCTTCAGATACTAGAGAGTCAAGATTCCTCAACAAATCTGGGACAGTGTAAGGTGAATCTGTGCTTAAATAAGCTTCACTGCCCAGAATTTGTAGAAAACAAAGAGAGAGAAACCTGGAGAAGGGGATACATAGTCCCCTGGTGCCCTTCAGTTTTTGAACCAAGCTTCTGAAAAGGATATCAGCAAAATCCACTCTCAATCCATTCTACAAGCAGTATGCCATCTCTGCCTGTGCGGAGTTAATCTGGTCAAGTCCACCAGAACTCCCACCCATACTTTCCACAAGGTGGATGAAAAAATACCTCCATGAAGGTGTAAGACCCTTCATGGTCATCGCACCTTTAGTTTTCAAAACCCCTTTCTCCAGGCACTCCTTATGTCCCATATCAAGGAGGACCTGGTGAAAATTAATGTTTGGGGAGATGACAACTGGAGATTCACCCTCTCTCCAGTAGTTGAGGTGTAAAGCATCCCTCAACACATCTGCTGATAAGGTACACTGGACTGTTCCACCTTTTAATGTGAAAGTGATGGAAGAACAATCGGAAGAAAGAGAAGCAGTGTACCAAAACTCACACAAGTAGTCGTGAAACATCTTGCGTGGGTTTAAAGAGAATGAGGGTCCAATTGGAGAATCCTTCAAAATCTTTGGATTCTCCCAATAAGGGTGTTGGACCCTTGGGTTCCTTGTAAACTCGCCATCGGATTATTCGGATTTAATTTGATGAGCGAAGTATTACCAGGAGTACCAGATGCCTGTTTGACATCTGGTAGAGGAGCATATGGGACAGATAAGAGATTTACATCTCTTGAACGGGATGATTTAGGTGCCATTTGAAATTGAAATTGAAATTTTGGAATTAGGGTTCTTGATTTAAGAAGCAGAGAGAGAAATGAAGCAATTTTAGATGATTGGGAAGTAAATGAAAGAATGTAAAGGGAAGTAAATGTGATCGGAGTAAATAAGGGTATTTATAAGGAATTCAAGATCCCAATGAAATACCAAAAAAAATATTTTATTAACAAAATCAATTTTGTAGATATTTTAACAAAATAAGTTTGAATTTTGAAATAAAAACATAATTTACCATGTCAGCATTAAATGCTACGACGGCTTAACTTACCCACGCGCCCACTAATTTTCATTTTCCCAATAAAAACAGTTGTCATTTACCAAAATGACTTTAAACACGTCAGATGACGATATCAAGTGGTTAAAACACTCGAGTACCATCACGTGTCACAAATATTGACCAAGTATTTCTAACGTTATAAAAATTAAGACAAGACTGAACCTGGTCACTGGAGGATTAGTCCAGTGCCAGTTTCCAACTGGAGAGTTCTCCAGTTGCCATTTTCAAACAAAACGAATTTTAGTCAGAAAATTATTTTGAGTCTTTCCCCCTAAAATGATGATCCAGAAATCGATTAGTGCCAGGATAGTATCACAAAGGCGTTCGATAGCCTGGGGAGCAAAGATTATCTGGACCTCCTCAACTGGAGAACTTCATCAGTGTCACTGACGCGTTCATAACAAAAATCTCCAGTTTTAAGGATTTAACATTCCCAGTTCGCTGATGAGATGTTTAAAGGTTTTCTCATCAAGAGGTTTTGTAAAAACATCAGCGAGCTGTTTGTCAGTGGGGATGAAATGTAATTCAATGTCTCCTTTCATAACATGATCGCGAAATAAAATGATACCTGATGTCAATATGCTTTGTCTTGGAGTGCATAACTGGGTTGTGAGATATAGCAATTGCACTGGTGTTGTCACAAAAGATTGGGGTCCTTGTATACTTTTGACCTTAATCTAGTAACTGGTTCTTGATCCAGAGAATCTGGGCACAGCAACTGGCCGCAGAAATGTACTCTGCCTCAGCAGTGGACATAGAGACTGACGTCTGCTTCTTACTGGTCCAACACACCAGTTTTCCTCCAAGGAAATGACAACCACCAGTTGTTGATTTTCTATCTATCTTACAACCTGCATGATCTGAATCTGAATAACCCATTAGATCTAACCCTGAGCCTTTGGGGTACCAAAGACCAAGATTAGGACACCCTTTCAGGTATCTAAAGATACGCTTTACAGCGTGAAAATGTGATTCTTTAGGGTTAGCCTGAAACCTGGCACATAGACATGTTGCAAACATTATATCTGGTCGACTGGCAGTTAAATACATCAGTGAACCAACCATACCATGATAGTCAGTGATGTTCACTAGTTTGCCAGTTGGGTCAGAGTCCAAATTTAATGGTGCTGCAATAGGTGTGTTTTTCGATGGGATAGAATCATATTTGTATTTTCTTAACAAATATCTGACATATTTTCCTTGGTTTATGAAAATTCCATTTTCAGTTTGCTTAATCTGAAGACCTAAGAAAAATGTTAATTCTCCCATTAAACTCATTTCATACTCAGATGACATGATTTTAGAAAACTTTTTACACATTGCATCATCAGTTGAACCAAATATAATGTCATCAACATAAATTTGTACCAATAAGATATTACCTTTTTCTTTCAAGATAAATAAGGTATTATCTATTGCACCTCTTTGAAAGCCATTTTTAAGAAGATGTTTAGTTAAAGTATCTTACCAGGCTCTTGGGGCTTGTCTAAGATCATACAACGCTTTGTTCAGTCTATAGACCCAGTGAGGATGCTTCTCATTGATGAAGCCTGGAGTCTGCTTAACATACACAACTTCTTCTAATGTTCCATTAAGGAACGCACTTTTGACATCCATCTGGAAGACTTTAAACTGCAGATGGGCTGCATAAGCCAGAAAAATTCTGATGGATTCAAGTCTTGCAACTAGAGCAAAAGTTTCATCAAAGTCAACGCCTTCTGCTTGACAATAACCCTGGGCAACTAATCTGGCCTTGTTTCTTACAACATGGCCATCTTCATCCATCTTGTTTCGGTAGACCCATCTAGTACCAATGGGTTCTTTCTTTAACCCTGGTGGACAAGGAACAAGCTCCCACACATTATTCCTTTCAAACTGGACGAGCTCTTCTTGAATAGCTTCCACCCAGCTTGGGTCTGCCATAGCCTCGTCAATCTTCTTCGGTTCAATTAGTGATAAGAAGGTGACGTTTAAGCATTGATCAACGGTGGCTCTTCTAGTCTGAACCCCACTATTTGGATCTCCCATAATCTGTTCAATTGGATGTGCTCGAGTCCATCTAGTGTATTGACTAGGCTGGTGTAAAACAATATCAGTGCAAGTCACCTAATGATCTTCTTCAGTTGCAACAGCTTCTGGAGGAGGATCAGTCCAAACTACTTCTACATCCTCATCAGAGTCAACGAGGTCAAGATTTTCATCATGAAATTCTTCATTAAAAGGCATTTCTTGAAGAACTGGAGAAGTTGGAGTTTGAACTGGTGCTGATATTGGAATGGCACGAACATCAGATCCAATCACCAATTCCTGTGGTAAATTGAAATTGATGGAGAGGATAAAATGAAGTGTCACTGGTGGTGCTCTTCTTCTTAACTGGTTCCAATTGGTTGTAACTGGAAACATCTTTTGGTGAAACAACTGACTGATGAACTTGGTCAGTTTCGCCAAAATTTATTGGAACGACTGGAGTAATATCAAGGCTTGGTCTCTTGTTGATTGCTTCAGTTGATTCGTCGAATGTGACATGAATTGTCTCATGAACCTTTTGGAGTCTATAATTATAAACTCTAAAGGCCTTTCGAATATCTGAATAGCCTAAAAATACACCTTCATCAGCTTTTGCATCAAACTTTCCAAGCTGACTGGAATCGTTTAAAATATAACTGGACAACCAAATACATGAAAATATCCAATATTTGGTTTACGATTACTGAGTACTTCATAGGCAGTCTTCTTATGTCTCTTGATGTAGACTGACCGGTTTTGGGTGTGACAAGCAGTTGCAACTGCTTCAGCCCAGAAACTGGTAGGAAGACCTGATTCAGATAGTATACTTCTGGCTGCTTCTATCAGTGTGCGATTCTTTCTTTCCACAACTCCATTCTGCTCTGGAGAGTGTGCTGATGAGAAGTTTTGAGAGATGCCAGTGTCATTGCAAAATGTTTCAAGTACCTTATTTTGAAATTCAGTACCATTATCACTTCGCAACTGACAGACTTTTCGAGTATACTTGAGTTCAATTCTTTTGATGAGAGAGATGATTTCAGCAGGTGCATCACTTTTGGATCTGAGGAATACCACCCAATAGTATCTGGTGAATTCATCGACCACAACTAGAGTGTATTTCTTCCCAGCTCTAGTTTGAACATTCATTGGACCAAAAAGATCCATATGTAGCATGTGAAGAGGTTCAGTGATGCTAAAGTTTTGCCTAGTTTTGAAACTGGCTCTTTTCTGCTTGCCCATCTCACACCCTGGACATGGCTTTTCTTTATTGAAAGAAATCTGTGGTATCCCATCAACCAGTTGTTTGCGAGACAACTTGTTAATATTTTTGAAATTTAGATGGGATAATCTTTTATGCCACAGCCAGTTGGTGTCTTCATCAGCCTTGGTATAGAAGCACTGCTCTTTTGGAGCTGGTTCCATATCCATGATGTACACATTTCCTTTTCTTGGTGCAACCATCACCACTTTCCAATCCTTGTTAAATATGGTGCCTTGAGCAATATCGAACAAAACTCTGTAGCCATCATCACAAAGTTGGCTGACACTGATCAGGTTGTATTTCAAACCATTCATAAATGCAACTCTTTTGAATTCGACCTGTCCGTTATTGAGCACACCATATCCTTCAGTCTTTCCACTTTGATCATTACCAAATGTCACTGCCGGTCCATCTTGGACAGTGAACTCTTCAAGCAGGGGCTTACATCCGGTCATAGTTTGGCCAGCAGCGCTGTCCAGATACCATATATTCTTCTTTCGATCGCCCTGCACACCCACAAAAATTATCAGTTATTTTTGTCTATCTTTTCTTGATGGGTTCACTGGACTTCTCTACAGAAGTCACAGTTGATTGTTGTGGTGGTAAATTGAAGACTACATCTGGATCTTTTCACCAGATCCAGGTGCAGGAGTAAAAACGATTGGTATTTGATACCTGCTCCCCTTTTTCTTATCAAATTTAGTTCCAGATGGAACATTCTTTTGTTTTGGTTTTGAAGGGGGTTTAATATTTTGTTTACAACTGGAGGTGATGAACCTCCTTCCAGATTTTTAATCTGGGCAGTACAACTCTGAACCTGTCGAGACAAAAGTTGGAGTTGACTTTCCAGTTTAAACAAAATATTGTTATCATCAGGCTGCTGAACCTTGGACCTTGGTTCAGCTGGAGTTTTAGCCTTTTGGGTCTTGGGCTCCTTAGACTTCTAAGGTAAAGGCTTGTTACTAGTGGCCTTTTTAACTGGAGCACTAGCCTGTTTGGCTCCAGGTTTAACCTCAATGGGGGTGGTCTCAATGGGTTCAGTTTCAACAACTTCAGGTTGATCATAAGGAGTTTCAACCCTGAGAGCTGGAGGTAATGCATGAAGATCTGGTATGAGAGCTGCCATTTCCAGATCTCCAGATTTCCATGCATTTTTTTGGGCATCAATTGTTCTAGAAAATGCATCATAATTCTTTCCAGATGCTTTTACCCATGACTTGATAATCATTTGTTCTTTTTCAAGATCAGAAACTAATTTTTGATTATCAAATTCTAAAGCCTCAATTTTTAAAACTGACTCCTTGAGAGCCAACTGGACACTTTGTAAATCATTCAGTTGTGGTTTAACATTGTTTAGTTCAATTAAGATAGTGTCCAGATATCTTTCACTATCTGCTCTTACAGTTTCCACAAAAGCCAAATCACCACTTAATGATTCAGCAAGGTCCAGTTTCAGTTCTGGATCCACCTAATTGTCATAATCACATACCTTCTTCAAAATGATGTCCACCCATCTTCCAGTGATGACATCTTCTTTTGCCACATGCTGTTGTTGATCTTCCAAGGCCATGAAACACAAGTCCCTTTCCTCTTCTTCATCAGCTGATGAGTCATCAGAGTACTCCTATTTTCCCTCAGTTTGTGCCATCAAGCACTGATCCTTTGCTTTTTCCATGGACAGGAGGGCAATCTGGGCCTTAAGCTTCTTATATTTAGCTTTGTAGCTATCATCAGGCCGATTGAAATTAGGGACAGGGGGACCAGTTTGGTTGTTCATCTGATTAGATCTGCATTCCTTCATAAATTGACCTTTCTTGCCGCATTTATAGTAGGTAAGATTGGTTTTATCCAGAGAGCTGGAGCTGGAAGCATTGTTTGGGCCATTAAATCTTTTAGATTTATGCTTAAACCTGTTAAAGGTTTTAGCAATCATGGCTACCAGATCATCATCGTCAGTTTCATCACAACCATCACTGATTTCAGTGGTCAGGCCAGAGTTCAAGAAACTGCTTAACAATTCCTTCATTGAGTGTGCCTGGACACTCTCTGCAGACATTAAAGCAGCACAAGGTCGCTCAGTTACACTAGCAACCTTGGAACTCTGGGCATGGTTCATGGCATCCTGCTCAGCCACCAGTCTTGCGGCATTATTGTCTTCAGTGAATCTGAAGGCTCCACAGAGCGATGCAAGAGTATGGATGTGCAGGGTTTTACCTTGTCTTAAGACAAGAACCATATTTTCCCATTTGGAAGGAAGAATATCACAAAACTTCTCAAGAAGAATATCCTTATCCTTCTCTACACCCAAGCCTCTCAATTGATTAATGAGGCTAGAAAATCTGGTGTAAGTACCAGTTAGACTTTCATTGGGAAGAGCAAAGAAGGATTCATACTTCTTGTTCAAGGCAACCTTTCTGGTGACAATGGTGTCATCACCTCCTTCAAACTGAATAACTAATTCATCCCACATTGACTTGGCACTGGGAACAACACAAGTGTTGGAATTAGATCTTCAGGGACAGCTCCAGGGATCATGTTCTTGAGTCTGGTGTCCAGATCTACAAGTCTACGATCCTCATCAGACCAGTGGTCTTCGAGCTTTTCTCTTGAACCTCTTCTTCCAGTTGAATCGAGAAGAGGACTTACCCCAAGAGACATGGGTATATATGGTCCATCCTTAAGGATTTTCAACATACACCTCTCTATCCCACCAAAATGCAAAAGCATTCTGGCCTTCCATGTACCAAAGGTCTCACTGTTTCCATCAAATTTTGGAACAGGAGTGTTAGAATAATGTACATGGATGTGATTAGGGGCAGTAGGAGGAGGAGGGTTTGTATTAACATTTTGAAAAGGTGGTGTATTAGTATTCAAAGGGTTTTCACCTGAACCAGAACCATCTCCACCTTCAATAGTAGTCATCTAAGCAGATCTAGGCAAGTTTATTAGCCTTCTGCTCTGATACCACTTGTAAGTCCCAACTCAATAGATGGTACTACCTGAAGACACCTCTATGTCGGTGGAGTTACTTTGCAATATAAACGCAGAGCTGGAGACGACCAGTTACAGAGAGTATATACCAAGTTCTAGATAGATTACTTATTTAAGTGACAATAAGTAAAGAACAATGCAATAATATAAAATACTTGTAAAGTAAATTGGTGAGACAATATGTAATTTTCAAGTGTAATTTATTTATTAACTTTAAATAAATTACAAGGTTGTTGCGGAACCAAGATAATACAAGTATGTAAATATCCAAACAACCTATGAACTACAATTGATCTACACTTGGAATTTCTCTGAACAATCGAAACACTTAAAGTTGTGAAATGTTCCTTTTTACGATTGAGAGAATATTGCACAAGTTCACCAAGAATATTGCAGGTTTGCAAAGTGTGAAGTGTGTTCTCACTTTGTGACTTTTGAAGTGTTTTTCTTGGTTGTGCAATGACTTGTATTTATAGGCAAAGTTAACATTGGGATGTTAACTTTGGCCGTACAAATATGGTTGAGATCATTTAAGGAATAACATTTAATTCCTTAAAATGCAGTGTAAAGTTGCAGTATAAAGCAACTTTACTCAACCAGCTTTATGTACCTTTTTGTACTTAAATAATAAGATAAATCTTATTATCCGGGTAATAGCACATAAAGCATAAAAGTCAATTCCTCATAATCAGTGTAAAGCTTTGTAAGAGCTTTCCACTGACGGTCTCCAGTTTGTAACTGACTAGAATGTCAACTGGGCTTCGCTGCCATTGTCATTCTCTATCTTCCACTTGTTGTCTTCGACTCCAACTGGAAGGATTCTTCAACTGGTCAGTTCTCAACTGGAGGAAGTCTTCAGTTGCGTTAACTGTACGATGCAACTGGACTTCAATATATTTTTGGACAAATCTTCTTGGTCTCCAGGTGCAACTGGAGACTGGCCAGTTTCACTGAAACTGGTCCTAACAGTCTCGTACTGACCGAGATGCCTAAAATATGGTGGGTGGCAGTTGTATCAGCTAAAAGAGTAATGATTCAGAGGTCAACAACCATCCAAAGTGTTTTCAAATTCTTTTGAACCTGGTAAATTGGTTTACATATAAAACTATTATTGATTTAGTTCTTACAATTTTATTTAATTAAATACGTATGTATTAAAACTATAGGACTAAAACACCCACATTATTACGTGTTTTAATCTCGTTACCCAACCCACCCACTTTGCCATTTCTATTTGCACCCAGAGTAATTGCATGGTAAATCCAGTTGCTTTTTGTTTATTTTTTACTTTGCAAAATTGGAAACCACTTGGTATTGTGAATCTTTCTTTTTCATCTTCTGTCTATAATCTGCTTAACCTCAAATAAGCAGCAATTATGTGTATTAATTAATGGGTTTAGTATCTGGGGGTGTAAGTAACTTTTACACTTTTCCTATTGTGTGAGTGTAACTTTCATTTGGTTCATTGTATGTAACTAACCCGTTAACTTGAACGATTAATGTAAAAGTGTATACGTGGCAAATCATATGAGCTACCACGTAGAAGTTTTTGATTGGTTAACGTAAAAATATTACATTAAACGTTCAATTTAGCGGGTTAGTTACATACAATGAACCAAATGAAAGTTACATTCACACAATAGGGAAAGTGTAAAAGTTACTTACACTCTCAGATATTTAACCCTTAATTAATTTGTGTTATATATTCTGCTGAACTGCAATCCTTGTTTCATCTACCGTTTGCATTTGCAAATGAGTTCACTGCACGGTTAAATGACGGGTTTGTACATAATTTCCTTATCTTTTCAATAGATAATAGGACTATAGTGAATTCGTCCTTATCTTTGTCCTATCTAGTATCTAACTGTTAGCGATATTAAAACTTGTGGCAGAATTACCTTGGTTGACGAGAAATGGGTTCTTCTCGGTTTCTGTTTACACAGTATGGTGTACATCATGTATTTAGAGGTGGAAAATTCCATCTCTTTATGTCCACATGGGTTGATTTTAGCTATGTAATATCTCTAAATGGGTCAAATGGTTTGAGCAATGCTGCATAATATAACCATTTAGAGTTGATCAAGTTGTAACTCTCATGAAAAATAATCAATAAGTAAACGCAGCTGCATAAAAAAATAAATATGTTAGGTTGACCCAATACATTAGACCTTAGACCTTCCACTCAATCAAATCTGATGTCCTCATAAAATCAAAGGACATTCTGCAAGTCAAGATAGCACTAGCAGAAAACCACTTAAAGTTTCAAAAAGACACATCCTACTTTGATAGGAAACTTAACGTGTCCAACACTGCAATTAATCGTTGACTAGCAGTAACATGTTGCTATGCTCCCAAACAAGCTTTTCTATATTCAGCCACTATCTCATGGAAGTCTCTGTGTGAATGTGTGATCATTAAATCCAAGTATATTATTAAAATGTCTTCTGGACTCAAGTCAATGTCAACCCAAGTATACTTTCATAGGAGATTTTAAAGGCATACATGTATTATATATGCGCCCCATTCCCCTTGCCTTCTAAATTATACAAAGTGTACTCTATCTTGGTTACTCCAAAATCAAAACCAATTTTCTTGTCATTTTTACATCATTCCTATTCTTTCAAACATATGGCGCAAGCAGTAGCAACACCATGATCACAGCTTCCTCAGATGTTACAAGTGGAACGGCAATCACTGCTTAAATTCAGAAAAGGCCTTACGGATGAAGCAAATCGTTTGTCAACATGGAGCGGAGTAAAATGTTGTGAGTGGCAGGGAGTTGGGTGTGACCGGATAAATGCTCATGTTTTCAAACTTGATCTTCGATCTCTGTTATCTTTCATGGACGACAATACTTTAAACACAAGCAATTGGCTGGAAGGTAAGGTAAGTCCTTCCTTACTCAACTTGAAGCATTTGCGTTACTTGGATCAGAGCATGAACAATTTCTTGGGACAAAATATTCCTGAATTCTTTGGGTCTTTCAAGTACTTGGAATACCTGTAACACCCCAAGCTGGGCATGGGGAGCACCAAAAAGCATAGCACAACATGAAATTAATGTAGAAACGGAACTATATGGATAAAGGATTCAGTGAATCCAACACCAAGCATGCCAAATGTCATAAAACAAGTAAAGTTACAATGCAACTAGTACAAATGTCAAACAAAAGATAAATGTTCATCCCTCGTAGGAAAGGGAGCATGTGGGTACGTGACCACACGAATAAGTCAATCAAGGAAGCGCCAATCATGCGCATTTTCCCTGAACAGTACTACAAAAGATGTGCGGCGTCCTCGATCCAGTCCAGCTCTAGCATGCAATCATCAAGTCCTCTGGTTCGCTTGGTTACCTGAAAAGTGTACTAAATAAAGTCAACACTAGGTTGGTGAGTTCGTAGGAATGAACGACAAGGATCTAACGTCAAAGCCATCCACAATATGAACAAGAATAAAGGGCAAGTAATATACCTACAGTAAGCCCTTAGAAGGCACAATGCATACAATTGAGGTTTGCTTATGGCAAAACCTTATCACATTCACAAATGAACTACACAAGATAGTTAGAATAGGCGTAATAAACAAGCACGGGTAATAATGATATCAATAAGTATCGTACAAGTCCTATAATATCACCATATCAACAATTTCCACAAGTCATCACAATAATCTCATGTCATCCCAATGTCATCAAGTACGTATAGTACCCATTTATTGTCATCAAGTACGTATATTACCCGTTTAATGTCATTATGTCAACCATGTCCATCAATGTCCAACAATAACCATCAATTAAAATACATACATACACTTTAGAAACGGTACTACCTCCGAGGGTGTCATAGACGCTTATATATAGGGTGTACCAGCGGCTAACCCACCACGTCCATAACACTTCGTTGGCATTACCGCCCACCATGTATGCATAACTAATCCTAAAAGATAATATATAACTAATAACGAAAACATAATCAACCAATGTCATCAACAAGACTTGTACACTTTCCAGCCCGAATCTCTATCGAGTAGGGGACTACGGAACTCACCTTGATCGAGCAATAACAAGTTAAACATATAACAAAGCTTCAGGAAGAAGAGGCACTGCTTCAACACCAGAAAATCTTGTCAGGATTAAGACACGCAAAGTTGAATATTCTGGTCACAGATAAAAGAAAACATCATTCACTTTCGTTATTAGAAGGTATTTTGGATGTTTGACTAATGGTCAGCAGGTCATACATGATGAATACCTTTTGCATTAAAATGAAAACCATATAAGAAAGATGAGATCTATAATATACCCAAAGAAAATTGTAATAAGCCATCGGGGAAAATAATGAGCAGACCATGAAAACCAGCATGAATTTCAAAATAAAATATCATTTTATTGTTTACTATAAAAAGCTACAATAAATCAAAACAAGAGGATTAGAGAAATGGTTATATAATGGATTAGGATTTTAGTACTTGTGAATAGTAGGTGCAGCTTGTAGGAGAGATCTAGAGGCTTGAGGAGAAATGATAGATCTGGAAACCAAAGATGAGGAGAGAATGAGAAAGTGTGAGACATTAGGTGGTCTTTTTGATTTTGAATTTTGAACGGCAGAGTGGGTCGAAAAATATAAACATACCTGAAATAGATGAGTCGTTGATGAGAGTGGCGATAAGATGAGAATCGTTGATGAGAGAGGTGAGAAGCTATGAGGAGATGGGTTTGAATTTGAAATGAACCCTAGATTGGTAATGAAAAGGGAGCAGGTAAAGAAAAGAAAAGTAGCGTACTGGAGAAGCTTCAAGTGAGTTTTAAGACGCTTTCAAGACCATGTTGCATTAAGATGCTTGTACATATGCATGCTTTGATTGTACGCGTCTTAACTTTGGCAAATATACCGAAACTACCCCTCTTATATGCTTACTAATATAGTATTGTACACATCTTAACTTTGGCAAATATACTGAAACTACCCCTCTTATATGCTTATTAATATCTCCCTTTCCTACTAAAGGAGCCAAGGAGATGATCTCACAAAAGTTTATTTGTCAAATGCTTAAGCTAATCTCAACAGATTATACACACAATTGATTATGTCACTAGGTGTTTAAAGGTATGTATATACGGTATGTATCTAAGTATACATTGATGTGTGTGTAGAAATCTATAAATAAATATGTGTATCAGCCTAAATAATATATATATATATATGTACTATATAGATAACTCTGTCACAGAAGAGAGAGAAGGGAACAGAGGAAAAGAAAAATGGGCGGGATAAAGTGAAAAGAGAATGGGCGGGATTTTTAATTTTTGAGTTTAGCTGCATATCTTTTCTTTCTTTCTCTTTCTACAGACAATGAATTCAAAGTTTAAACTCATCAAAATAATTTCTCTTCAAAATTTCATCCAAATCCTTTTTCAATTTTTCTTTCACATATCAATTTCAATCTTAATGAAGATTAATTGATTTTACTTTGTGTACGAATTAGGTTAATTGTGGTGAAATCGAAGTGGGTTATATGTGATGTTCTTGATGTTGATTTGAAGTCCGTTTAATTAGTATATAAAACAAGGAGCTTTGATTTAATTAATCTTGGTTTTCATCTGTAGGTGTAGGAGTTGTTGATTTCATTCTTTAGATCCATGGAAGCAAGAATAAAAGGTATGGGCGAAAATTAATGAAGGTATTATGAACAAATTCTGGTATTATGAAGGTATATTTATATGTAAGATGTATAGTAAGCGATTCACCTTCTTGAAGTTCATTTACACAAATTTTCTTTGGATGGATGAACTAATTTTAGATGTTTGATCATGTTCATTGTATAGTTGCTAAAAGATTTATGGATAGTGTTGTTTTTTCAGGGGTCAAACCAAGGACCAAAAAGATGGGATCATGCTGTTGCAACTAGATCATCAAACCTTGCTGAACTTGCTTCTCTTGAGTAAGGAAAGGCCCATACAAATATTCATCTTTCGGTCCCTAATAGCAGACTACGGTCCTATACTCTATGTAAGTACCTTTTAAGTATACAACTCTTTTCTAATAATAGCAGATCTACAACTGTTTTTTGTGTGTAGTTAAATCTTGCATCTATAGTTTTTAGGTTTTTATTAGTATTCCAAATCTGACTTTTTTTCAAAATAATTTATATCTCAATTTTTTTTTTAGTTTAGATGTATCTTGAAGATAGTTCATGTTTTGAAGATGATTAATATATGCAATAAAAAGGTATGTAAACTTAATTAAGGCATGTAAGGTAGGTAAACTTAAATTAGTTAATAGAAGTAATTAGTTGTATAGGAGGGTGTTGGTGTTAGTGAGAATCAGGGAATGGTTCTGGAGATTGTGTTGGTGTTAATGAGGTTCAGTGGGGTGCTTTTCGACCAAACCAGTTGCAGTTTACCCAATCCTTTTGACCAACCCATATGTTTTGCCGTCTTTATATGCAATTATGGTAATGTAATTATACATTTATCGATGTCTATAGCTTCTTCTATTTTAGGCATGGTTTGACCAGGAAGTACAGCCTCATGTGCTGCACGAAAGGCTTCCATAACAATGCCAAGGAAATTGGTTTCATGAAGGTTAGTTTTTTATTGTGGTTAATTGTATCCAAATTACCATCTATTGTTACTCAATAATTTTCAGGAATCACGTGCTCCAACGTTGAAACTTAATATCAAAATGTAATGGCTGATGAGAAAACACATTTCAGTAGGTTTATGTATGCTATAAAGCAGTCCGGGAGGTAACAACTGCAAATATTCATCTTTCGGTGCCTAATAGCAGACTGTGGTCCTATACTCTCTGTACTCTCTGTAAGTACCTTTTAAAATTACAACTCTTTTCCAATAATATACCTTTGCTAACCAGAGGTTGGAACACGGATGGATCGGGTCATGGGTCAAACTGGTTCCGTTATCAATTTCTCATTGCAAGATGCATTTACTTAATAGAGATGGCAAAATGAGTGGGTTGAATAAACGGCTCAAGTCAAAACATGTTTTTTTAGGTGTTTTGAAGTATGTATTCTGTTTTAGTTATTATTACAAAGTTGGTTAAAACTTGTAACACCCCAACAAGGCGGAAACATGGGGTATTAATAGAAAAGCTCAGCGTGACATGAAAATTAAGTAGAGACAACTAAATGCATTCAAGGATTTGAGCAATCCAACACATTTGAAGTACAAATACAAGTTACGGATCAAATAAAGCACAAGGAGCACAACACCATCAATAGTTTACAAAAGAGGTAGTTCAAATGATGGCAAATGATCCTAGGCATAACCCATAAACGGGAGCAATGAATCACGGATCCACAAAAGTCCAAGCTCAATCCTATCACATGCAATGCAATCATCCATCACGTCTTTGATTCACTTGATTACCTGAAAAGTGTACTAAAATGCGTCAACATAAAGTTGGTGAGTTCGTAGGTTTTGACTATAAGAAACAAGTGTCGGGATAACAACCGTTTAACCTTGATTCGATCAATAAACGACCATACAACGAACATATCGATCATACCACGAACTTGTAACCTTGGTTGACTAACCAAATAAACATATATCGAACTTGTAACCTTGGTTAAATAACCAACCGAACATAACCAATCGATCTTGTAAGCCTAGCGACCTTGTAACTTTGGCTAAATAGCCAAACGATTATACATACGAACATAACAACACATATACCTTGACTTACTCAACAAACATTTATATAAAATCTTGATATGATAATTAAACGAGCATATAACGATCACATAAGCATAAACGAACACAAGTACACTTTTCACCCCAAAGTCATACAAGAAAAGGGGCTACGAACTCACCTTGGCCGTTGTATAGTTTGGTCTATCTTTGTACCAGGGATAGTTGATTATGCACCACCAATGGAAGCTTTTCCACGGTTTGAATCTTATCAGTCATTCTTTAACGCCAGTACGGAAAATAAGATGTTTAATAAAGCTTGTTTCATTGAACGTACTGATATCACGAACGATGTTCTATATAACCTAGATAATGAGTATCCATTCAATAGAATGAATATTCCAGCTAATACAAGTATAAGTCAAGCTATAAACGTCCAACGGCCGTCAAATGTCCACAACCTATCAATATATACGTTACAATACAAGTTAAGAGTCTCATTTTGTTCTAGCCATGACTCCCAATCATGAACGACTCAAGAGACTCGAACAAGAAACCAATGGACCCGAAAGAATGTGTACAAGAGGGTAAGGCTCGACTCAAGGACCATGTACGATTAACAAGCTCAAACGATTCCTTTGTAGACTACTCGACTCATTCGTAGACTACTTTCATATTCGTAGACTATTTTCAGTTTGTATAGACTACTTTTAGTTTTTTGTAGACTACTTTCAGTTTGTGTAGACTACTTTTAGTTTGTGTAGACTACTTTCAGTTTGTAGACTACTTTCAGTTTTTCCTTGCCCACATCCAGTTTTGCAGACCACTTTTGGCACACAAGACGACCAATTGAGACGAAACTTAATTCTTAACAATTGTAGAGGACTCAAAGACCTTTTCAGAAATGTAAGGTTTGACTCCTGAAGATCTCTAACGAACGAGTTACGGTGTTTTCAAAACAGGTCTGCACACTTTTCGACTAGCATCACACCGAACATTGGGCCTATGATGACGACTACACCGAGGGCATAAAGGAATAGCCCCGGTGTTAACTTCCCTAGCCAGCACAACCGCCGCAAACACTCTTCCACCTCTAGTTGGCTTCTTATGATGATGCCTCTCGTCTTTCTTTGTGCCACTAGACTCGGGCACATTCTTTCTCTTACTATCGTTCTTTCCTAGTTCACCACCCTTCACAAGCTCCATGGTGACACTAGCGGTTCGGGTGATAGCTTCATTAATGGTTAGTGGCATGGTAGGATGAGAAACAAGTACCCTCACCTTATGGGGCAAACCAACCACATACTTCTCCACCTTGCGGTATTCGGGTCTAACTAAGTGGGGTATGAGTCTTGAAAGTTGGCCAAAACGGCGAGTGTACCCCACATGATCGGCTTCCTTCATAGTGAGGCTAGTAAATTCTTCTTGTAAATTTCTCATTTCGTGCGGTGGGCAATACTTGGCGATAATCATTTGTTTGAAATTCTCCCAAGGAATGGAGTTAGCAAGATCAATTCCCAAAGCATCCACTTCAATATTCCACCACTCTAGTGCATCACCCCCTAACATGCCGGTGGCGTGGGAAACTCTTTGGTCATGAGTACATCCACTTCTAGGAATCACGGCTTCAATCTTCTCTAGCCACTCCAAACAACCGGTGGCCCCACCTTCTCCCTTCCACTCTGGAGCTCCACAAGCCTTGAAGTCTTTAAAAATGCAACATTGGCGGTAAGCATTGTTGTTTCTTTGTTGAATAAAAGCTTCTCCGCCATTCTCTTCACCGTTCGCGTTCACATCTTCATTTTCATTTTCAACATGAACCGCTTCATCTTCCGGTTCTTCTTGTGCACCCCTATCCATGGCCGCCGTGATTCGGGCCACAAGTTCCGGCATAAGCTCATTGAGAGCTTGAGTGATAACCTCGGTTCTTACCGGGGGATTTGCACCACCCCGGCCACCTCGGCCACCACGACCACCACGACCTCCTCGATTACCCCTACCACCTCTACCACCACGATTTCCACCTTGATTCTCTTGAACAATCGGTTCTTCTTGCTCGTTTTGACGCCTATAGTTAGTGTTAGCTCTCCTTGGCCTAACCATCTTTCCTGAACACACGTGTTAGATTAACAAGTTAAGTCTCACAATTCACACACGAATATCAAAATCAACCTTCAAGTAACACACAATTTCCACATTAAACCCTTCTAAATCGTTGCAAGAATATGATTATCTCTACGGGGATATTATCATGGCAATAATCTAAGGCTTCCCGATCATACAATTCACAATCAACAACACATTTACAAATCAATTAACATCATATAAAATAGGTCAAGTCATAACAAGGCGGGTGAAGCATAGTCCGAATCTAACTTCAACATTCAATACATTAAAGATGTTTATATACAGGGTGTACCAGCGGCTAACCCTCCACACCGTTAATATATTGAATGGATGTCAGAACTCGGTTCCGTTATGCCCTCTGAGTATTAGTCGGGTATGTATACAGGGTGTACCAGCGGCTAACCCTCCACCCAACCAACACCCATTAGACACACCGGGTTACCTACTATACCTCGTCCGCAATGCGCAATCCACGAGATCATTAGCTTCCGTATGACATAGGGTAATCATAGATTCGTTGATCGGCCTCCTCTATGATTACCGAGTGTCATACTTCCGCTAATGCCATCGTCTCACTTTGCTAGGGACAAATAATAAATGGTTCCAAGATTCCACACATCAACAATTCACGGTGTATCCCGACACTATTACGAACATCAATCAATAAGTTTATCAAAACCCTACGAACTCCGATCAAACAACTTTCACATTCCATACAATTCACATTGCACACATAATTTCCTACCATGCACGCTAAGTATGAAGTGTTTATGCAATGGTTATAGTCTAGGTCATTCCACCTAATTCTCTACAACCTGGCTCTGATACCATTCTGTAACACCCCAACAAGGCGGAAACATGGGGTATTAATAGAAAAGCTCAGCGTGACATGGAAATTAAGTAGAGACAACTAAATGCATTCAAGGATTTGAGCAATCCAACACAATTCAAGTACAAATACAAGTTACGAATCAAATAAAGCACAAGGAGCACAACACCATCAATAGTTTACAAAAGAGGTAGTTCAAATGATGGCAAATGATCCTAGGCATAACCCATAAACGGGAGCAATGAATCACGGATCCACAAAAGTCCAAGCTCAATCCTATCACATGCAATGCAATCATCCATCACGTCTTTGATTCACTTGATTACCTGAAAAGTGTACTAAAATGCGTCAACATAAAGTTGGTGAGTTCGTAGGTTTTGACTATAAGAAACAAGTGTCGGGATAACAACCGTTTAACCTTGATTCGATCAATAAACGACCATACAACGAACATATCGATCATACCACGAACTTGTAACCTTGGTTGACTAACCAAACAAACATATATCGAACTTGTAACCTTGGTTAAATAACCAACCGAACATAACCAATCGATCTTGTAAGCCTAGCGACCTTGTAACCTTGGCTAAATAGCCAAACGATTATACATACGAACATAACAACACATATACCTTGACTTACTCAACAAACATTTATATAAAATCTTGATATGATAATTAAACGAGCATATAACGATCACATAAGCATAAACGAACACAAGTACACTTTTCACCCCAAAGTCATACAAGAAAAGGGGCTACGAACTCACCTTAGCCGGCAATTACAAGTATAAGTCAAGCTATAAACGTCCAACGGCCGTCAAATGTCCACAACCTATCAATATATACGTTACAATACAAGTTAAGAGTCTCACTTTGTTCTAGCCATGACTCCCAATCATGAACGACTCAAGAGACTCGAACAAGAAACCAATGGACCCGAAAGAATGTGTACAAGAGGGTAAGGCTCGACTCAAGGACCATGGACGATTAACAAGCTCAAACGATTCCTTTGTAGACTACTCGACTCATTTGTAGACTACTTTCAGTTTGTGTAGACTACTTTCAGTTTGTGTAGACTACTTTCAGTTTGTGTAGACTACTTTCAGTTTGTAGACTACTTTCAGTTTGTGTAGACTACTTTCAGTTTGTGTAGACTACTTTTAGTTTGTGTAGACTACTTTCAGTTTGTAGACTACTTTCAGTTGTGTAGACTACTTTCAGTTTGTGTAGACTACTTTCAGTTTGTGTAGACTACTTTCAGTTTGTGTAGACTACTTTCAGTTTGTGTAGACTACTTTCAGTTTGTGTAGACTACTTTCAGTTTGTGTAGACTACTTTCAGTTTGTGTAGACTACTTTCAGTTTGTGTAGACTACTTTCAGTTTGTGTAGACTACTTTCAGTTTGTGTAGACTACTTTCAGTTTGTGTAGACTACTTTCAGTTTGTGTAGACTACTTTCAGTTTGTGTAGACTACTTTCAGTTTGTGTAGACTACTTTCAGTTTGTGTAGACTACTTTCAGTTTGTGTAGACTACTTTCAGTTTGTGTAGACTACTTTCAGTTTGTGTAGACTACTTTCAGTTTGTGTAGACTACTTTCAGTTTGTGTAGACTACTTTCAGTTTGTGTAGACTACTTTCAGTTTGTGTAGACTACTTTCAGTTTGTGTAGACTACTTTCAGTTTGTGTAGACTACTTTCAGTTTGTGTAGACTACTTTCAGTTTGTGTAGACTACTTTCAGTTTGTGTAGACTACTTTCAGTTTGTGTAGACTACTTTCAGTTTGTGTAGACTACTTTCAGTTTGTGTAGACTACTTTCAGTTTGTGTAGACTACTTTCAGTTTGTGTAGACTACTTTCAGTTTGTGTAGACTACTTTCAGTTTGTGTAGACTACTTTCAGTTTGTGTAGACTACTTTCAGTTTGTGTAGACTACTTTCAGTTTGTGTAGACTACTTTCAGTTTGTGTAGACTACTTTCAGTTTGTGTAGACTACTTTCAGTTTGTGTAGACTACTTTCAGTTTGTGTAGACTACTTTCAGTTTGTGTAGACTACTTTCAGTTTGTGTAGACTACTTTCAGTTTGTGTAGACTACTTTCAGTTTGTGTAGACTACTTTCAGTTTGTGTAGACTACTTTCAGTTTGTGTAGACTACTTTCAGTTTGTGTAGACTACTTTCAGTTTGTGTAGACTACTTTCAGTTTGTGTAGACTACTTTCAGTTTGTGTAGACTACTTTCAGTTTGTGTAGACTACTTTCAGTTTGTGTAGACTACTTTCAGTTTGTGTAGACTACTTTCAGTTTGTGTAGACTACTTTCAGTTTGTGTAGACTACTTTCAGTTTGTGTAGACTACTTTCAGTTTGTGTAGACTACTTTCAGTTTGTGTAGACTACTTTCAGTTTGTGTAGACTACTTTCAGTTTGTGTAGACTACTTTCAGTTTGTGTAGACTACTTTCAGTTTGTGTAGACTACTTTCAGTTTGTGTAGACTACTTTCAGTTTGTGTAGACTACTTTCAGTTTGTGTAGACTACTTTCAGTTTGTGTAGACTACTTTCAGTTTGTGTAGACTACTTTCAGTTTGTGTAGACTACTTTCAGTTTGTGTAGACTACTTTCAGTTTGTGTAGACTACTTTCAGTTTGTGTAGACTACTTTCAGTTTGTGTAGACTACTTTCAGTTTGTGTAGACTACTTTCAGTTTGTGTAGACTACTTTCAGTTTGTGTAGACTACTTTCAGTTTGTGTAGACTACTTTCAGTTTGTGTAGACTACTTTCAGTTTGTGTAGACTACTTTCAGTTTGTGTAGACTACTTTCAGTTTGTGTAGACTACTTTCAGTTTGTGTAGACTACTTTCAGTTTGTGTAGACTACTTTCAGTTTGTGTAGACTACTTTCAGTTTGTGTAGACTACTTTCAGTTTGTGTAGACTACTTTCAGTTTGTGTAGACTACTTTCAGTTTGTGTAGACTACTTTCAGTTTGTGTAGACTACTTTCAGTTTGTGTAGACTACTTTCAGTTTGTGTAGACTACTTTCAGTTTGTGTAGACTACTTTCAGTTTGTGTAGACTACTTTCAGTTTGTGTAGACTACTTTCAGTTTGTGTAGACTACTTTCAGTTTGTGTAGACTACTTTCAGTTTGTGTAGACTACTTTCAGTTTGTGTAGACTACTTTCAGTTTGTGTAGACTACTTTCAGTTTGTGTAGACTACTTTCAGTTTGTGTAGACTACTTTCAGTTTGTGTAGACTACTTTCAGTTTGTGTAGACTACTTTCAGTTTGTGTAGACTACTTTCAGTTTGTGTAGACTACTTTCAGTTTGTGTAGACTACTTTCAGTTTGTGTAGACTACTTTCAGTTTGTGTAGACTACTTTCAGTTTGTGTAGACTACTTTCAGTTTGTGTAGACTACTTTCAGTTTGTGTAGACTACTTTCAGTTTGTGTAGACTACTTTCAGTTTGTGTAGACTACTTTCAGTTTGTGTAGACTACTTTCAGTTTGTGTAGACTACTTTCAGTTTGTGTAGACTACTTTCAGTTTGTGTAGACTACTTTCAGTTTGTGTAGACTACTTTCAGTTTGTGTAGACTACTTTCAGTTTGTGTAGACTACTTTCAGTTTGTGTAGACTACTTTCAGTTTGTGTAGACTACAAACATCACAATATAGCTCAAAAATCGTTTTTACCCATTTTGTAACTCTAAGAAATCCTAATGACTTCAAATTCGACCCAAGGAACTTCAAGACCCGTGTTCAAGTGTATATAACTTATTTTGGACATAATTAAACATAACCCATCTCATAAATTCGTTTCATTTCATCCTAGCATGCCTCAATTTCGATCTTGACCTAATTACATAACCAAAACCCTAGTTTTTGACCCATTTGAGTTTTGACCCGAAAATTGACTCAAGATGTGTAGATTCGACCAAGAGACATAATAAACAACATATGAAGATGATTTTGAGCTAAGAAACACTTACCAAATCAACCCGAAGCTTCAAATCCGATTTTTGGAACTTTAAAGAAGATGAACACTTGAAAACCTAATAAACCTTTTTTTTTGATGATTTTTGGTTTTTATTGTTATAAGGTTTAGTTAAATTAACACTAACAAATCCAAGAATTTAAGGATTTATGGTGATTTTAAAGATATATCTTGAGGTAGATAAGAAAAGAGGGTGGGAGTAAATGTGTGGTGAGAGAGAAAGGTAAGGAGGGGATAAGATTTTTGGTGAGAGAAATGAATGAGTGTGTGTGTGTGTGTGTGTGTGTGTGTGTGTGTGTGTGTGTGTGTGTGTGTGTGTGTGTGTGTGGGAGGGGTGTGTGTGTGTGTGTGTGTGTGTGTGTGTGTGTGTGTGTGTGTGTGTGTGAGTGTGTGAGTGTGTGTTTTTGAATTTTGAGTGTGAATTGTCTGTGTGTGTGTGTGTGTGTGTGTGTGTGTGTGTGTGTGTGTGTGTGTGTGTGTGTGTGTGTCTGTGTGTGTGTGTGTGTGTGTGTGTGTGTGTGTGTGTGTGTGTGTGTGTGTGTGTGTGTGTGTGTGTGTGTGTGTGTGTGTGTGTGTGTGTGTGTGTGTGTGTGTGTGTGTGTGTGTGTGTGTGTGTGTGTGTGTGTGTGTGTGTGTGTGTGTGTGTGTGTGTGTGTGTGTGTGTGTGTGTGTGTGTGTGTGTGTGTGTGTGTGTGTGTGTGTGTGTGTGTGTGTGTGTGTGTGTGTGTGTGTGTGTGTGTGTGTGTGTGTGTGTGTGTGTGTGTGTGTGTGTGTGTGTGTGTGTGTGTGTGTGTGTGTGTGTGTGTGTGTGTGTGTGTGTGTGTGTGTGTGTGTGTGTGTGTGTGTGTGTGTGTGTGTGTGTGTGTGTGTGTGTGTGTGTGTGTGTGTGTGTGTGTGTGTGTGTGTGTGTGTGTGTGTGTGTGTGTGTGTGTGTGTGTGTGTGTGTGTGTGTGTGTGTGTGTGTGTGTGTGTGTGTGTGTGTGTGTGTGTGTGTGTGTGTGTGTGTGTGTGTGTGTGTGTGTGTGTGTGTGTGTGTGTGTGTGTGTGTGTGTGTGTGTGTGTGTGTGTGTGTGTGTGTGTGTGTGTGTGTGTGTGTGTGTGTGTGTGTGTGTGTGTGTGTGTGTGTGTGTGTGTGTGTGTGTGTGTGTGTGTGTGTGTGTGTGTGTGTGTGTGTGTGTGTGTGTGTGTGTGTGTGTGTGTGTGTGTGTGTGTGTGTGTGTGTGTGTGTGTGTGTGTGTGTGTGTGTGTGTGTGTGTGTGTGTGTGTGTGTGTGTGTGTGTGTGTGTGTGTGTGTGTGTGTGTGTGTGTGTGTGTGTGTGTGTGTGTGTGTGTGTGTGTGTGTGTGTGTGTGTGTGTGTGTGTGTGTGTGTGTGTGTGTGTGTGTGTGTGTGTGTGTGTGTGTGTGTGTGTGTGTGTGTGTGTGTGTGTGTGTGTGTGTGTGTGTGTGTGTGTGTGTGTGTGTGTGTGTGTGTGTGTGTGTGTGTGTGTGTGTGTGTGTGTGTGTGTGTGTGTGTGTGTGTGTGTGTGTGTGTGTGTGTGTGTGTGTGTGTGTGTGTGTGTGTGTGTGTGTGTGTGTGTGTGTGTGTGTGTGTGTGTGTGTGTGTGTGTGTGTGTGTGTGTGTGTGTGTGTGTGTGTGTGTGTGTGTGTGTGTGTGTGTGTGTGTGTGTGTGTGTGTGTGTGTGTGTGTGTGTGTGTGTGTGTGTTGCATGTATGTATTGTATTAATGATGTGGAAATGGTTGATGATCTATCAGCGAAGAAAGTGTTTGGTTCTTTATGTTCGTACCTATTTTATGTTCTTAACTATGTTTGTTTTGTTCTCCAAAATTAGGCATTGGGAAAGGTACTGAATGAACTTAGAAGGAAATGGGTCGAACTATCTTCTGGTAATTGCTTATGTAAAGGTACAAAACATGTCATTTTTAGATATAAAAAATCAAAAAGACAATGTATGCATAAAATTTAAAGTACACCATGATTTGTTGCTTGGGCAGGGAGCAGGCCATACAGCTCTAGAACTCAAACCACAAGAACATTTTGAGATACTTAGAAGATGGTTTCTCATATACATATTTAAACCAAACTTGGGACAAGCTTAAATTCAAAGCCATTATTATAATAAATAATAGGACTTAAGTAATCCACTTCTATGTCAAGTCTTTAGGCTTTCTTAGGCCCCCAAAGTAAGGGGGGCCTAAGAAAGTTTTTATTGTTTGAAAGTTTTAGATTTGTTTATCATGGTTATTCAATTATTGACAATTTTGTAGGATTTATGTTATAATTGCTTAGGTGTTGTAGTGACAGTGTTTATTATGTTTGATTTGTTAGGTGAATGATAGGGAAAATATATAATGAAGTTGTTATGTGCTGCTACTACTGGTACTACGCTTAGTGAAGCCCTGAAGTGTATGTAGAGATCTCTGGTGCAGATGTTATTTAACGTTTAGCAAGAGCACTTCTTTGTAAAGGGATTTCATGGGTATGATTTCTAAATTTTTCAACCTTTACATGGATTGCTTTGTGATAATGTAAGTTTGACATGTTTTCACCCCCACCTAAACAGCCCCCCTGATTTTTATGGTCAACCCACCAAATAATACATGCCCCCTCCTCAAATCTATGTTAATTTGTAGGTTATTCAAGATTAAAGTGGGTTTTTTGGTTATTCATGTTAGCTATTTCAAGTATCGTATGATAAATTCTGTAATGTTGGCAAATTAGAAGGCTAAGCAAGGCTCCTCAAGCTATAGCCTACAGGATCTATTCATATTGGGTTAATTGACAAATAATGTTTTTGAAATGACTTCAGTTATATTTTCACATATTGGAATTGTAGAGAAATCAAGGCTACTTATATTTATGCTGGAATACTTGCATTCAAATGATAAGAAAGGTTTCCTCTGATGAGGTGATTAATAACATAAATAAAGTTTGAAGAATCATTTGGCAATTGCATATTTGAGTCTATTGTAACTATTTTTTTGTTCTATTTTTTGAAAATTTTATAATATTATATTATCCAAGTGTGTACTTAAGTTTTAAGAATCAATTTGACAAACTTTTTTTTGTTCTCTATACTTTAAAGTTATTGATAGCTTCGGTGTATCAAATTTACCAAAAAAAAAATATTATCTGTTTTGTTTGTCTATGTGGTAGTGAGAATTCTTGCTGCTGATCAAGTGAGAGAGGATGTAGTGATTGCATACCAAAAACTCATGCCTTTCAACATCATGTGTGCTAAGAGAAAGGTATACAGAGCTTTATATAGTTTTTGATCTTTTTAGCTTCTTGAATGACCTCATATCAGCCCATATGAATCCAAGGTATGTGTGCATCAATTAGTTTCTCATGAAAATTATGTTACATATGGTAACTATATATATATATATATATATATATAGGAGTGGGTTATTTTGAGTACAAGGAAAAAAAAAGTACAAAAAGTACATGTGTAAGTTAACTTACACTGTGTAAGTTAACTTACTTCCTTCTTCTTCCTTCTTCTCCGGCGAGACTTACACATGTGTAAGTTAACTTACACATGTACTACATGTGTAAGTTAACTTACACATGTGTAAGTTAACTTTCCGGCGAGAATCAGGTTCGTTTTTGGGTGGATACGGTACGGGCCAGAGGCCCTTATCCGTTCTAAACTGACCGTCAAGGGACGCATATGGGAATCGTATGGATTTGATGGGCGGCGATCCAAGAGATGGTGACGGTTTGCTACGGTACGGGCGAAGCCCTTGCTGCCGGCGCCGGCGCCGTGATTGGGGTGGTCGGAGATGATGGTGGCTGGTGGTGGTTGTGAGATGATGATGGTGGTGGGAGATGAGTGGTGGTGGTTGGGGTGGTCGGAGATGATGGTGGCTGGTGGTGGTTGTCTCGCGAAGGAAAAAACCTAGAAATTTTAAACCCTAAAATGCTAAAAAAGTTGTACTTACACATGTGTAAGTCTCGCCGGAGATGGTCGCCGTCGCTGATCATGGTGGTGGTCGGAGATGATCATGGTGGTGGTGGTGGTGGTCGGAGATGAAAGGAAGAAAGAAGTAAGTTAACTTATACATGTCTAAGTACATGTACACAGTAAGTTAACTTACACATGTGTAAGTTAACTTACACATGTGTAAGTTAACTTACACATGTGTAAGTTAACTTACACATGTGTAAGTTAACTTACACATGTGTAAGTTAACTTACACATGTGTAAGTTAACTTACACATGTGTAAGTTAACTTACACATGTGTAAGTTAACTTACACATGTGTAAGTTAACTTACACATGTGTAAGTCAACTTACACATGTGTAAGTTAACTTACACATGTGTAAGTTAACTTACACATGTGTAAGTTAACTTACATATGTGTAAGTTTTACAACTTACCCATGTGTAAGTTTTACACATGTGTAAGTTCAACTTTTGGAACTTACACATGTGTACGTTAACTTACACATGTGTAAGTTAACTTACACATGTGTAAGTTAACTTACACATGTGTAAGTTAACTTACACATGTGTAAGTTAACTTACACATGTGTAAGTTAACTTACACATGTGTAAGTTAACTTACACATGTGTAAGTTAACTTACACATGTGTAAGTTAACTTACACATGTGTAAGTCAACTTACACATGTGTAAGTTAACTTACACATGTGTAAGTTAACTTACACATGTGTAAGTTAACTTACATATGTGTAAGTTTTACAACTTACCCATGTGTAAGTTAATTTGAGTCCAAAAAGGGTCCATTTAACTTACACATGTGTAAGTTAACTTACACATGTGTAAGTTAACTTACACATGTGTAAGTTAACTTACACATGTGTAAGTTAACTTACACATGTGTAAGTTAACTTACACATGTGTAAGTTAACTTACACATGTGTAAGTTAACTTACACATGTGTAAGTTAACTTACACATGTGTAAGTTAACTTACACATGTGTAAGTTAACTTACACATGTGTAAGTTAACTTACACATGTGTAAGTTAACTTACACATGTGTAAGTTAACTTACACATGTGTAAGTTAACTTACACATGTGTAAGTTAACTTACACATGTGTAAGTTAACTTACACATGTGTAAGTTAACTTACACATGTGTAAGTTAACTTACACATGTGTAAGTTAACTTACACATGTGTAAGTTAACTTACACATGTGTAATTAACTTACACATGGGTAAGTTGTAAAACTTACACATGGGTAAGTTGTAAAACTTACACATATGTAAGTTAACTTACACATGTGTAAGTTAACTTACACATGTGTAAGTTAACTTACACATGTGTAAGTTGACTTACACATGTGTAAGTTAACTTACACATGTGTAAGTTAACTTACACATGTGTAAGTTAACTTACACATGTGTAAGTTAACTTACACATGTGTAAGTTAAGTTACATGTGTAAGTTAACTTACACATGTGTAAGTTAACTTACACATGTGTAAGTTAACTTACACATGTGTAAGTTAACTTACACATGTGTAAGTTAACTTACACATGTGTAAGTTAACTTACCATGTGTAAGTTAACTTACACATGTGTAGTTAACTTACACATGTGTAAGTTAACTTACACATGTGTAAGTTAACTTACACATGTGTAAGTTAACTTACACATGTGTAAGTTAACTTACACATGTGTAAGTTAACTTACACATGTGTAAGTTAACTTACACATGTGTAAGTTAACTTACACATGTGTAAGTTAACTTACACATGTGTAAGTTAACTTACACATGTGTAAGTTAACTTACACATGTGTAAGTTAACTTACACATGTGTAAGTTAACTTACACATGTGTAAGTTAACTTACACATGTGTAAGTTAACTTACACATGTGTAAGTTAACTTACACATGTGTAAGTTAACTTACCCATGTGTAAGTTAACTTACACATGTGTAAGTTAACTTACACATGTGTAAGTTAACTTACACATGTGTAAGTTAACTTACACATGTGTAAGTTAACTTACACATGTGTAAGTTAACTTACACATGTGTAAGTTAACTTACACATGTGTAAGTTAACTTACACATGTGTAAGTTAACTTACACATGTGTAAGTTAACTTACACATGTGTAAGTTAACTTACACATGTGTAAGTTAACTTACACATGTGTACGTTAACTTACACATGTGTAAGTTAACTTACACATGTGTAAGTTAACTTACACATGTGTAAGTTAACTTACACATGTGTAAGTTAACTTACACATGTGTAAGTTAACTTACACATGTGTAAGTTAACTTACACATGTGTAAGTTAACTTACACATGTGTAAGTTAACTTACACATGTGTAAGTTAACTTACACATGTGTAAGTTAACTTACACATGTGTAAGTTAACTTACACATGTGTAAGTTAACTTACACATGTGTAAGTTAACTTACACATGTGTAAGTTAACTTACACATGTGTAAGTTAACTTACACATGTGTAAGTTAACTTACACATTGTAATTAACTTACACATGTGTAAGTTAACTTACACATGTGTAAGTTAACTTACACATGTGTAAGTTAACTTACACATGTGTAAGTTAACTTACACATGTGTAAGTTAACTTACACATGTGTAAGTTAACTTACACATGTGTAAGTTAACTTACACATGTGTAAGTTAACTTACACATGTGTAAGTTAACTTACACATGTGTAAGTTAACTTACACATGTGTAAGTTAACTTACACATGTGTAAGTTAACTTACACATGTGTAAGTTAACTTACACATGTGTAAGTTAACTTACACATGTGTAAGTTAACTTACACATGTGTCAGTTTTCTAAATATAATTGTTTCCATATCCCCTTCGTGATATTTGAAGAACAACAAAAATAAAATATTTTTGGATATAGTATTGGTGAAATACAAATCCCACCAAACTTGTGTAGCTGACTGATCGATCTGATCTTGTACCGACCATTTTTTTACAAATCGGTGTACATACATTTTGATATACATACATATATGTATCTATATAACCATATCTAGAGTATATAAAAAATGAAACTTATATGGTACGGTGGTGAGGTTCGATTCAACTGGGATTCAATTCGTAAATCCGATCCAAACACCCCGCTCAACTCACAAATGGGTTTCGAAATCAACCTCTGAAAACCCATTAATCCATTGTCGAAAAACCCACTTTGGCTTTTTCTGGCGATCTATGCGGCTTTTCGAGTCGCTGTCATGATCTGCTTCGCCACTTATTTTTGGTCAGGTCGTCGTCTGTTGTTGCCGATGATGATGATGATGGCGGAGGCAAATTATCAAGCTTTTTTTCTTTTTCCTTTTCTCATTTCTCTTTTGTTTGGTGATGGAGTGAGATATAAATTTACATAGATATAATTATAGTTAAATACATGAACTTGAAGAAGAAGAATAGAAGGTAGATGGTGGTGCATGGTGAGCGTGAATTTGGGAATGAAAAAACTAATGTCTGGAAATGATTTTATATATCTGGGTTTTGTAAGATAAGATATGTGAATGTGAGTGTTTTATGTTTTGGAAGATGAGTGAATGGATTGAAGAGTCCATTTGGTTCTTGAATTGGAAAAAGAAAAGAAAAAGGAAGGTTTCGGTGTTATAGAGGTAAAATGACAAAAGTTACCGTCAAGTCGATGTGGCAATTCACGTCAGCAATTTTTAAACGACGTGGCAAATTGATGTGGCACTTAACGAAGGGCTGCCGTTAAAAACTAATGATATTATCTTTATTGAGAAATTTTTAGAAATGAGATCCTTTTAATAGACGAAAACTAAATAGGTTCCCCATATTAAGAATTTTGAGTAAAAAAGTTACCTTTTTATGGATTTTTCCCTTTAATCAAATATAATGAATGATTTATTTCAACTTTGAGTTCTTTGATGCATATGACACTTTTTTTTCTTCTTTCTGTTAGTCATTGATTTCCATGGTCTGATTTTATACTCAGGGGCTAGATATCTCTAGAGTATGCAGTAAATGGTCTTTTTTCGGTAAAGTCAGATATTTTTAGCTTTGGGGTTTTGGTGTTGGAAATTGTGAGTGGGAAGAAAAATACAGGTTTTACTCATGAAGACCACCATGATAACCTTCTTGGATATGTAAGTGTCTTGATTATTATGATAATACATTGATAAAATGGGATAATGCAGTCATAAGGTATGACAAATTGTTACTTGTTTTCATTTAGGCATGGAGACTTTACAAAGAAGGCAAGTCTCTTGATCTAATTGACACATCTTTAGGTATGGCATATTCGGTTTCTAAAGTGTTGAGATCAGTACACATTGGTCTATTATGTGTGCAACAACGAGCAGAAGATAGACCTACCACGCCATCAATGGTTTCCATGTTGGGTGGTGAAGGTTCACTACCTTCACCTAAACAGCCCGGATTCTTTATTCAAGGAGGTGATAGCAGCTCCACCTCAAATCTTCCTATACCATCATCCGTCAATGACGTAACATTAACTCAAGTAGAAGGTAGATAGCCAGAAACTTGAAAAAAGAGTCATGTTAGTACATTTCATGTCTCGTCTTTTTATGATGCATCTACATTTTATCAGAGAAAAAAAGATATACAAATACAATAATAATTGATATAAGTTCAATTCCTTTAAGTGGTTATAAATTTCTTTTTAAATATTATGATTGTAATGTAATATGTTAAACTTTTAATGTGTCGCTACCTACACCGTCTCATAATGACACTTTTTATGTAGTGTGTTTGGTTTTAAGTAGCACTATTACTCAAATAACTCGATAAAAGAATTACATGGGAGGTAAACATAGGGTGAAGATACATAATGGCTTGATGTGATGATTACATGGCTTGATCATCTATTTTATTAGACTCGTTGGATTGCCATGTCACATGCATATTAAAGGCGCTAATGATGATGTGATATGAAATATGTTTAGGTATGCGGAGTGGCGGACACCTAAACATAAAATAGATGTGTTATTTACTCCAGTATAATGGTGCTAGTCCATTAGACTAGTGTGTTACGGTGATCACTTGGGCGATTGTCATGATATCCCCCATGTGTGTTACTTATGTGTGATGAGTATCGTGGGTGGCACGATTATTGATTAACCACTATATGGCACAAGTGATTCGTGGATTGGTTATGCATATCCTTAACAACGCCAATTGACCACTGAAATATTTACCCATCATGTCGTGTGTGATGTTATGACCGCCTACATACAACCCCCACAATTATATGATAAGTAACGCAAAAAGACTAAAATACCAAGTGATGTCCCAAAAATACTCTTAATGAAATAATTACAGAATTTATCCTTTAACACCTAAAACAATACACTACCTCCTTTTACATCAATTACATTTATATCAATAACCTACACTACTCGCCACCGCCAGTCGTCCACCGCCAGTCGTCGCCGCCGTCGCCACTGCCAGTCGTTGCCTCCACCGCCAGTCGTAGCCGCCGTCGCCACTGCCAGTCGTTGCCTCCACCGCCAGTCGTCGCCGCCGTCGCCACTGCCAGTCGTTGCCTCCACCGCCAGTCGTCGCCGCCGTCGCCACTGCCAGTCGTTGCCTCCACCGCCAGTCGTAGCCACCACCGCCAGTCGTCGCCGCCGTCGCCACTGCCAGTCGTTGCCTCCACCGCCAGTCGTCGCCGCCGTCGCCACTCCAGTCGTTGCCTCCACCGCCAGTCGTCGCCGCCGTCGCCACTGCCAGTCGTTGCCTCCACCGCCAGTCGTCGCCGCCGTCGCCACTGCCAGTCGTTGCCTCCACCGCCAGTCGTCGCCGCCGTCGCCACTGCCAGTCGTTGCCTCCACCGCCAGTCGTCGCCGCCGTCGCCACTGCCAGTCGTTGCCTCCACCGCCAGTCGTCGCCGCCGTCGCCACTCCAGTCGTTGCCTCCACCGCCAGTCGTCGCCGCCGTCGCCACTGCCAGTCGTTGCCTCCACCGCCAGTCGTCGCCGCCGTCGCCACTGCCAGTCGTTGCCTCCACCGCCAGTCGTCGCCGCCGTCGCCACTGCCAGTCGTTGCCTCCACCGCCAGTCGTCGCCGCCGTCGCCACTGCCAGTCGTTGCCTCCACCGCCAGTCGTCGCCGCCGTCGCCACTCCAGTCGTTGCCTCCACCGCCAGTCGTCGCCGCCGTCGCCACTGCCAGTCGTTGCCTCCACCGCCAGTCGTCGCCGCCGTCGCCACTGCCAGTCGTTGCCTCCACCGCCAGTCGTCGCCGCCGTCGCCACTGCCAGTCGTTGCCTCCACCGCCAGTCGTCGCCGCCGTCGCCACTGCCAGTCGTTGCCTCCACCGCCAGTCGTCGCCGCCGTCGCCACTCCAGTCGTTGCCTCCACCGCCAGTCGTCGCCGCCGTCGCCACTGCCAGTCGTTGCCTCCACCGCCAGTCGTCGCCGCCGTCGCCACTGCCAGTCGTTGCCTCCACCGCCAGTCGTCGCCGCCGTCGCCACTGCCAGTCGTTGCCTCCACCGCCAGTCGTCGCCGCCGTCGCCACTGCCAGTCGTTGCCTCCACCGCCAGTCGTCGCCGCCGTCGCCACTCCAGTCGTTGCCTCCACCGCCAGTCGTCGCCGCCGTCGCCACTGCCAGTCGTTGCCTCCACCGCCAGTCGTCGCCGCCGTCGCCACTGCCAGTCGTTGCCTCCACCGCCAGTCGTCGCCGCCGTCGCCACTGCCAGTCGTTGCCTCCACCGCCAGTCGTCGCCGCCGTCGCCACTGCCAGTCGTTGCCTCCACCGCCAGTCGTCGCCGCCGTCGCCACTCCAGTCGTTGCCTCCACCGCCAGTCGTCGCCGCCGTCGCCACTGCCAGTCGTTGCCTCCACCGCCAGTCGTCGCCGCCGTCGCCACTGCCAGTCGTTGCCTCCACCGCCAGTCGTAGCCACCACCACCCGTCGCCGCCCCCGCCAGCAAAAATTTCTTTTGGGTAGGTGATGACCCGTCTTATAACCATTGTGCACCACACAGATATGATAAGTATTGAAGAATGAGTCTTTTATTGGAGTTTATTTTTATTATTTTTTTGTGTATATTCATGTCTAAATACCAAGGAGGCAAAGAAGTCTTTGTTCATGGAAAATGACTAGAAACAGTAGTCTATGAATTTTAGCTTTTTTAAGCCTTAAGTGTAATTCAGCAAGTTAAAGGGAAACGGCAATCAAAAGATTCAGTGAATTGATAAGAATCATATATACCATAATAATGTTACTCCTTTATATTGCCTTATTCTTGCTAACACAAACAACTTGTAGTTCATTGGACACTATAGTTGTGTCTCAGAACATTACAGATGGTGACACCATTGTTTCAGGAAACGAAGTATTCGAGTTGGGTTTCTTTAGCCCAGGCGCGTCGATGAAACGGTACTTGGGGATATGGTTTAAGGATACATCACCTCATAGAGTTATATGGGTTGCCAACCGGGAAACTCCACTTCTTAACACCATGAGCATGGTCAAATTGGATCAGCAAGGGATCCTGTCTGTTATTAATGGCGGTACCATCATTTGGTCATCCAACTCCTCTGTATCCAGGACAGAGGATAATCCCTTAGCACAACTGTTGGACACTGGGAATTTGGTGATACAGAGCGGAAATAATGTCCTTTGGCAAAGTTTTGATTATCCTGGAGATACCCTCATATCAGGAATGAAGTTGGGCAAGGACCTCGTGACAGGACGAGAGATGTACCTAACGTCATGGAGAAGTGCCGATGATCCTTCCCCAGGTGAGTATACAGTCACGTATACAATGGTTAAGGGTAAATATGAGCAAGTATACATTCGGAAAAATTCTGTTATTCAATCAAGAATCGGGCCATATAATGGCATTGCATTTGCTGGCCAGCCAAACTATAAACCTAACCCCATTTATGTATACAAAATTGATATGGTTATCAATGACAAAGAGATGTACTATAAGTATACATGCAATAGCACCACATTCTCAGTAACGCACACGGTGACTCCTGCTGGGAAGGGTGAGGTCTGGCATTTAAATATGCGCGACAAAGTATGGATGCAGGATCTCACCTTACCCATGGATAATTGTGACAACTACGGACTCTGTGGGCCATATGGAAGTTGTAGTACTATAGCTAATCCTAACTGCGGGTGCTTGAAAGGATTTTTATTGAAGAACCCAGAAGACTTGACTCCTGATAATTGGACTAGTGGTTGTCGTCGGAATGTGGCTTTGGATTGTGGTCCAGGAGAAGGATTTCATAAGTTTTCTAGCATGAAATTGCCAGACACAATGAATGCTGTGTATAATAGCAACTTGAGTCTACAGGAATGTGAGGTAGCTTGCAAGAGTAATTGCTCATGCAACGCCTATGCAAATCCAAACACTAATCCAGATGGAGTTGGATGCTTACTATGGTTCGGAGATTTGACTGATACCCGAGTCTACCCACAGAACGGGCAGGATCTTTATGTTAGACTGGCAGCTTCCGAATTATTAGGTAAGCAGATATCTTTAAGCTACTTATTATGATGTTTCATTTAGCTATGCTAATGAAGATCAATGCTCAATTTTCCTGTGATTCACAACGGGCTAAAGTCCCTATTAATGTAGCCTCGTATAAGTACAGTGAGGGACCTAGTGGGGTGCCAACATTCTTCATCTTCCTTATCCGAGAGAACCTCATTTTTCATATTTCTTCCCTAAATCCATACCCAATGAGCGAAGAAAGGTTCATAAAATCTCCCTATATCAACAAATAGTTTCAAAGCAAGGGAACGATTTTGTGGTTTATTCTTGAAGAAGTTATAAGATTTATATTACTATGTATGTGAATTATGTGAATCAAACCATCACTATCTAAAATAAACGGTGAACGGATAAGATCTTTATTCAGGCAATCTGGAAAATGTCCAGTGGCCTAACCAATATATCCAGGCCTTTTCCTACACTATATCTCGAGCCATTCCAAGATGTTTACCCACTGAGGTTCAAATTCCCGTCTTTTCCCATATCTTCGGTATGCCTAGTAGGCGACCTTTGAGATGATTTCCTATGTAAATCTAAAACACCAATAATAGGAAGCCCTTAGGTGCCCTTAGTTGTTCATGAATATCCTTTGCTATTGAAACTTGTCCAAAACTAAAGATTTTTTGGTGTATATCCTTTACTTAAAGGCATGCCCTTCACTTGTCCAAAGTTAATATATAAGGATATGTAAGATTTTTTGGCGATGATGTGGAAAATGTAAGGATATGTAAGGATGTTTGTATGGTTAGAGGTAAAATTATAGGATTTGAAGGATTTATAAGGATTTGTAAGGATTTTAAAAGATTTATAAAGATATGATGTGGCAGCTTAAATACGCCTAAGGGCGTCCTTAACATTGGAGATAACCTTATAAAGGTTATATGTTCTTGAAAACTTTGTGAAGGCAATATGAACCTACAAAAATACTACTCCACTAATAATCAAAAACTTGAAATAAAATGGTACTTAAGATAAAGTACCGAAGAGCTGGGCTGAAACTGATTATAAGTTAGATTGTTCTATGTCAAGAATATTGGCGAAAGATACTTTCCAGGGGAGAGTCTATGAATGCCCGATTGTGCAGGGTGTGAAATTTGTCGGTGATGGTTATAAACACTGAAGGAAATTAGATTGAGCATGTATAAGGAAATACCTGAATACCTCTCATAAGCCAGGATTTCTTTCAACCAATACCAATGTGAAAAGTTGTATGCTTGGACTGAAGCTTCTGATGTTATATAATGTTTGTGCTTGCAGCTTCACCGGCCTTACGTTGTCAAGTTAACAATGGAGGCTGTTGGAATAGCACCAGAGAGGGCAGGAACTACTCTGCTTGTATTGTTAGTTCTCTCTCTGTCCCTCTGTCCATGCATCTATACATTCACAAATATATATGCATTCACATGTACATCTACCTATGCATGACTGCATGTGTGCATGTATTAGGATGTGAAGGTCTTTACCATATACAAGTCACATATACTCGTATTCATATTCATTTTCTAACAATTGTTAAACTTTATGATTAAGGATGGCCATACAAATGGTTGCACGTGCCCACCAGGATTTAGGGGAGACGGAGTTAGTAGTTGTGAAGGTAACGCTTCTTTAACTCCTTCTCACAGCCGGCTCTATTATAATAAGGGGCTAAGCAATCGCTTTAGGCCCCAAAAGTCTAAGGCCTCAATTTTCTGTATAGTAGGCTTAGTGTTTTAACTTTGGCTAAGTATCATTATATAATTTTCATTGCAGTAACACCCTTATTGGTTTTTACGTGAACCTCTATACTTTTTTTACTAGTAGTTCAACAACATAGGTTAAGGTACTTTTTTTTTTGTTTACTTTAATTAGTATGTTAATGGACTAGGCCTCAAAATTTGATGTCTCTTAATGTCACCAATAACACGCCTTCTGATCCTCAAGTTACTTTCCTCTATAGAAGTTAACTCATAAATAATGGTTATTCTTGATGCTCTACAAGATTGCAAGTCTACAACCCACAAGGTTACCCTTCTATGGTATGGTCTCCAAAGTCAAATCACAAAAGCACGGATAATGATAAATCAACCTAATTGATGTGCCTAAAAATCAACCTAATTATAAGATCATGACATTTGGAAGAATCAAAGGATAAAATTAGGAAGGAGACTTAGTGGAATACACATGTCAAATTTTAAAAGTTTTAAGTTGATCTTTAGGCATAACTTTAGGTCTATTTATCATTTTCCATCACAAAAACACATTGTCCGCACTCCCATAGAACCTTAATCAGAAGTCATCAATATAGAGTGATGCATTTCAGTGTTTGTATGAAACCTTCTTTTCCAATCAAAACTAAATCTCATTTATTTATGATCTTTACTTAAATTATCTTAGATATTGACGAATGCAAAGAGAAAATGGCATGTCAATGTTCCCAATGCAAATGCAAGAATACGTGGGGAAGTTACGAATGTAGCAGCACTGGCAAAAAGAAACGAGTAGTTGTTGCTTTGTCAATATCAGCTGGCTTGACTATGCTGGGCCTTATATCGGCGCTCTACATTTGGAGTAAGAGGAAGTGGAGATCAGATACAGTAAGAGAAGGCAAGATAAATTCATAAATTGATCTAAATGCTAGTTCTATTTCTAGATGGTATCCGTAGGAGTAAATATATACCTCACGATAATTAAAGGGTATTATAATAAGTTCGTCTCAACTTCATATATCTTATAGGTAGAACAGTCAAAGTATTACACAAAGATCACAACAGTAGCAGTAAGAATGGAAGTATAGAGTTATTGGTGTTTAGCTTATCAAGAATTTCTAAAGCAACCGATAACTTTTCTATCGCCAACCAGTTGGGAGAAGGCGGGTTTGGTCCAGTGTACAAGGTAATTCTATCAAACAATATACAATTTTATCTGCCAGCTAACAAACAAAAAGAAAAAGGGGATATAATTACTACTTGTTTTTCAGATTATGGTCGTCAAGGTGTGTGAAATGACTAAACACAAAATATGAGTGTCCTCTAACTTTTATTACATTATACACAAATGTATGTGCTAATAATCTATGTGTGAGAATGGTGAGTCACCGGGCATGAGTTCTATGCGGTGTGCACTCTGGGTACCAAGACGGTACATGGGACCAGAGGTTCCCACCCATTTACCCTTTTAATAATCTATGTATATATCTAGGGTGTGCTAGAAGGACTAGAGATTGCTGTGAAGCGGCTCTCAAAGTCTTCGCGACAAGGAATTGACGAATTTGAAAATGAAGTTAAATGCATTGCTAAACTTCAGCATCGGAATCTTGTGAAGCTCTTAGGATACTGCATTCAATGCGATGAGACAATGCTGGTTTACGAATACATGCATAACAAAAGCCTAGACTGTTTTATATTTGGTTAGACTATCTTTCTATGTCATATAGTAAATTAAACATATAATGAAATGCAATGAATATAAAATGATGCTTTTACATATTGAGCAGATGATTTAAGGAAGTCGTTACTTGATTGGCCACAACGCTTCCACATCATCAATGGCATTGCGCGAGGTCTTCTTTATCTGCATCAAGATTCGCGGCTTAGAGTTGTCCATAGAGATTTGAAAGCAGGCAATATTTTGCTAGATCATGACATGAACCCAAAAATATCAGATTTTGTGGCAAGAATGTTTAAAGGACACGAGAGTGAAGCAAATACCAAGAGAGTGGTGGGAACGTTGTAAGAATACTTGGACTTTGCTCACTTTGATGCATATGACACTTTTTTCCTTCTATTAATCATTGATATCCACTGTCTGATTTTGTTACTCAGGGGATACATATCTCCAGAGTATGCCGTAAATGGTCTCTTTTCAGTAAAGTCGATATTTTTAGCTTTGGGGTTTTGGTGTTGGAAATTGTGAGTGGGAAGAAAAATACAAGTTTTGCTCATGAAGACCACCATGATAACCTTCTTGGATATGTAAGTGTCTTGATTTTGATAATTTATTTATGATGGCACACTGCAGTCATATGTCTAACAAATTGTGTTTGTTTATTACTTGTTTTCATTTAGGCATGGAGACTTTTCAAAGAAGGCAAGTCTCTTGATCTAATTGACGCATCTTTAGTTGAAGGACATTCGGTTTCTGAAGTGTTGAGATCAGTACACATTGGTCTATTATGTGTGCAACAACGAGCAGAAGATAGACCTACCACGCCATCAGTGATTTTCATGTTGGGTGGTGAAGGTTCATTACCTTCACCTAAACAGCTCGGATTCTTTATTCAAGGAAGTGAGAAGGGATCAACCTCAAATCTTCCTTTACCATCATCCATCAATGGAGTAACATTAAGTCAAGTAGAAGGTAGATAGCCAGAAAAACTTGAAAAAAGAGTCATGTTATAGTACATTTCATAGTGTGTCTTTTTATGATGCATCTACATTTTATCAAAGAAAGAAAGCTACAGTGGATATATCATATATGAATACATTAACAATTGATAAGTTCATTTAAGTTGTTAGAGCTAATTGCTTGAAAAGTACTCTAACTTTGACACATTTGTTTTTGTGGGGCTTCAACAAAAAAAACTTCTATTCGAGGGATTGAAACCGCGTAAAACGACTTTTGTGGGGCTCCGTACATTTGTTGCTTATGTGTCAGTAACTAGCCGGTTTTATCTCTATTTTTAATATTTCATCTGCCAATTTGGACCCATGTGTATATTATAATTATATATTATACAACAAGCATTTTAACCCCGGGCTTTGCCCCGGAGAAAAATAACGATACGTAAAACGTATATTGTGTATAAGGTGGTGATACATACATTTCGTTGGTCGGCGATTACATGGCTGTTAGAACCGTTTGAACTAAACAATTAAAACAAAAAAGTGATATAAAAAATAAGGGATAAGTATCCTGGAATGTAACAAACTTTGGACGAATGTCTATAGTAGGAAATAACTAAAGTCGTGTGTATTGTATGTAAACAACTTGAAATTATGTTTATTGTATGTAAGAAAATGTATCCAACCAATCAAAATCTAACAAGTGGCAGCTATATATGGTTGCCACGTATGTTTTCTTACATACAATAAACATAATTTCGAGTTGTTTACATACAATACACACGACTTTAGTTATTTCCCACTATAGACATTCGTCCAAAGTTTGTTACATTCCAGGATACTAATCCCAAAAAATAAAGCATCTTTTAGACATATAGAAAAAGGTTTAAAAACTAATCATTTTGTTATAGCAGAAACAGTACAATATACTATTATATATGTCCGTTCGTCGGTGATTACCTCGTTATTGATGGAGTGAAAAATATAATTTTTTCTCACTTAAAAGAGCCCATTAAAAGAAAAAAAACATTAGTACCAAAAAAAGAAAAAATTAAAAGAAAAGGTAAAAAGTATATATAAAAAAAAACAAAGATGCTGACATCAGCATGTTACTATTACCAAGTCTTCCATAATTGTTATATACAAGTTTTTTTACCCCGGGCGTTGTCCGGGATCGACGTTGCGTTATGCAAAGATATTTTGGACACTTAAAGTTTACTATGGTGGTTAAAACAAAGAGTTTGATGGTAAAAGTTAGAAGACTTAAAATAAGAGATAGAAAGTTACAACTATAATTAAGTTTGTATAAAAAAAGTTGGACTAAAGTTAAAATATACAAAAGTTAAGTGGTAAAAATAAGTTTGAAGCGTTAAAATAAGAGAAAGAAAGTTAAAAAAAAAAAAAGATTTGATGATTAAAGTTAATTACAAAAAGTTAGACTAAAGTGATAAAACGTAAAAGTTAAGTGGTAAAAATAAGAAACTCTAAAAGTATACTATCGTTAAAAAAAAAAAAAACAGAAAAAGACAAAATAGCTGACGTCATCGTGAGCCGGTACTGTTCATCGGCTAAGCCGCCGAGCCGGTTACTGTGAACGGCTCGGCTTACTTACATGTAGATATATATATAATTATACAATTTATATAAAATGAATATCTACCCCCAACAACCACCACCATCCCCCAAATCTTTCTCTGTATTTTGAGATCCAAAACCAAGAAACCTTAATATAATAAGATCTAAATCTTCTTACAGAACAAATCAAATCTTGGAAATAAACAACCTCAAACGAATATGATGGTGGCCAGAGATCTATGGTGGTGGTGACTGTTATTCTAATGTCTTGACCATCTTCCGAAGTTCTAAAATAAACAACCTCAAACGAATATGATGGTGGCCAGAGATCTATGGTGGTGGTGACTGATTTTAATGAGGCGATACTGGTGCCGAATATTCGCATGGTGGCCGGAGATATGATGAATTGATGCATGTATATATATAATATATATATATATATATATATATATTAGGATGGATTTTGATAAACCCTAAAGACTTAAGGTTATCTTGATTGCTCACATATATATATATATATATATATATATAATATATATATATATATAATATATATATATATCCAATATTACTACTCGAGGTGGAGATCTTGGATAGATACCTGATAACTTGAATCAAGGTCGTCTTATTATAAATGTTTATAAATGTTTTTTGATCGGGTGTACATATCATTTTGATAGGTTTTTCTGGGTTTTGGCTGGATTCAGTTTCTTGAATATGGCAGTGTACTTAAATTACATAGGTGTTTGAGAATGGAACTGATGCTTTTGACGTTTGAGAATGGAACTGATGCTTTTGACATCATCATCAGTTTCTTCATCAGCATTAATGTTGTTAGTTTGTTTGTTAATATTTGAGCAGAAACATTAACTTCTCGATAATGGAAAAGATTGGATTTAAAAGATGGATTTTGGATAGATGATGAGTTTTGAAGAAACTTGCATTGTGAGTGGAGGATTTGGGTGTTTGATCATGTCCAACAAATGTCTCACTCATAAAAAGTGTTATAAGATAGTGGAATATATACATGGATATTATTATAAAAAAATTTGATGACCTGTATTATCTATGTAAGAAATATAAGGCTTTAAAATAAACGAAAATGATTTATAAATACGTTTTTAACCGGCTACTTGTACGGAGCCCCACAAAAGTCGTTTTATCCGGTTTCAATCCCTCTAATAGAAGTTTTTTTTGTTGAAGCCCCACAAAAACAAAAGTGTCAAAGTTGGAGTACTTTCCAAGCAATTAGCCCAAGTTGTTATATATCTTCATATAAATTATCATTGTATCATGTTAAATTTTTAGTGTGTCACTACGTACACCGTCACATAATGACACTTTCATGTAGTGTGTTTGGTTATAAATAGCACCATTACTCGAATAACTCAAAAACCCGTACCAAAATAAACATCGTTGGTGCATGCTAATGGAACTTCTGAATGATACGAATTTGGAAGGGTATGCTTATAAAAAAGGAATTGTTTGATGGCGTCTGTTTTATTGTCTTTGTAGGTCAAATAAGTGGGTCAACTTAATGGGCTTAGGGTGTTTGATCTTATGTCATTAATTAGTTGGGCTCGTTATGTTTGTGTTAGTCCAGTATTTATTGTGGGTCTGTCCAGTCTGTCTTTCCAGTTTTAAGTAGTTATGTTGTCCGAGTCTTTTGCCACTTTACCAGGTCATGGGCACATGTTCTAGTCAGTTATGATAATGGGTCTATCAGTTATGATAATGGGTCTATCTGCTTGGTTGTAAGGCTATTTAAGGCCATTTTATGTCAGTAATCTACTATGAGTTTTATGAGTAAACATTGTGTGTTTTGATTTATTCACTATAAGTATCAGAGCACAATTGTGAGGCTAAGATAAGTGAAATCGGGTGTGAGTAATGGCAGAAGAGGCTGGAAAATTTCAACCTCCTAGCATACCCAAATTTAATGGGGGACTATGACCATTGGAGTATGGTCATGGAGAACCTATTCAGGTCCAAAGAGTACTGGATAGTGATTGAAGAAAGGTATGAGGAGATCAAAGAGGGACAACAAGTGACAGAAGCCGAAAGGAAAAAGAATGAAGAAAACAAGTTGAAAGATCTCAAGGCAAGAAATTACGTGTTCCGGTCGATTGACAAGACCATATTAAAAACCATCACCCAGAAAAGAAATGCAAAGCAAATCTGGGATGCCATGAAGATTAAGTGTCAAGGCAATGCACGGGTAAAGAGGGCACAGTTGCAGAGGCTTCGAAGGGAGTTTGAAATGTTAGAGATGAAGTCAGGAGAATCTGTTGCTAGTTACTTAGGAAGGGTCATGGTAACAGCCAATGATATGAGGACAAGTGGAGAAGACATGACAGATGTTAAAATCGTTGAGAAGGTGTTGAGAACACTGACCGACAATTTCAATTATGTGGTGTGTTCAATTGAAGAGTCTAATGACATAGACAAGATGTCAGTTGATGAACTTGAAAGCTCATTGCTAGTACATGAGCAGAAAATAGTGAGAAAGAATTCAGAAGATCAAGTCTTAAAGGTTGAACATGAAGGAAACTATGGTAGGGGTAGAGGCAGATTTGGTGGAGTGAGAGGAAGAGGTCGTGGACGTGGCAGAGGTCAGTTTGACAAGCCCATGGTGGAATGCTATAGGTGTCACAAGATGGGGCATTTCCAGTATGAATGCCAAAATGAAGAGAGAGCTGTAAACTATGCTGAATATGAAGACAATGAAGAATTAGCTCTAATGGTTGTGGTTGAAATGGAAGAAGATGATGAAACACCGGAGGTGGAAGAAGACGTTGTCATTGATGTAGAGAAGTATAAGAATGAAGAGCTGCTGTTAATGACCAAAACCGAAGGAAACAAGCAAGGAAAGGAACGTGTTTGGTTCCTTGATTCTGCCTGTTCCAACCATATGACAGGAAACATGACATGGTTTAGCAAGCTGAACACTAATTTTACACATGCTGTCAAGCTTGGCAATGATAAGAAGATGGAGATCAAAGGCATAGGAGACATAAGAATGACAGTTGCCAAAACTGTGCAGGTAATATCTAATGTTTATTATGCCCCTGAGCTTACATCAAACCTCATCAGTATAGGGCAACTTCAAGATAAAAATGTAGCTTTCAGCATTAAGAACAGGGTATGTAAAGCATACCACTCTGAAAGGGGCTTGATCTTTACATCCCAAATGACAAAGAATCGTATGTTTCCTATATATGCCACACCTGCTGAGCAGGCTAATTGTATGCTCATTAGTGACAATAATGATTCTCAACTGTGGCATAAGAGACTGGCACACGTCAACTACAAGGCAATTAGGACAATGCAATGCAGAGGAATGGTTGAGGGATTGCCCAAGATTGTTGAGAAGACTAAGGTGTGTGAAGTTTGTGAAATTGGGAAGCAACAGAGAAAAGCAATTCCAAAAGTCAGCCACTGGCAAGCTACTGAAAGGTTGCAGTTAGTCCACACTGACATATGTGGACCTATCAAGCCGGCATCAAAAGGAAATAAGAGGTATGTTTTGGTTTTCATAGACGATTACTCTAGAAAAACATGGGTATATTGTTTGGCTATGAAATCAGAAGCATTTGAACACTTCAAAGTGTTTAAAGCTATGGTCGAGAATGAAACAGGAGTAAAAATAAAATGTTTAAGAAGTGACAGGGGAGGTGAGTTTACTTCACGTGATTTCAAGATGTATTGTGAAGAGCATGGCATCAAAAGGCAACTCACGGCTGCATATACCCCCCAACAAAATGGGGTGGCAGAAAGGAGGAATAGGACACTCATGAATATTGTGAGATGTCTTCTTGTTGAAAAATCCATGCCTAGGATTTTCTGGTCAGAAGCCGTACAGTGGTCATGCCATGTGTTGAATAGATGTGTTAGTAGAAGTCTGGATGACAAAGTTCCTGAAGAATATTGGTCAGGAAACAAACCCAGAGTTGACTACTTTAGGGTGTTTGGGTGCCTCTGCTATGCCCACATCCCAACTCAATTGAGAACCAAACTGGACGACAAAAGTCGTAAGTGTATATTTCTTGGAATTAGCACTGAATCCAAGGCATATAAACTTTATGACCCTGTAGCAGATGAGATAGTCATCAGCAGAGATGTCACTTTTGACGAAGAGGGGAAGTGGAATTGGCAAGAGAACGAGAGCCATAAGGAGAATCTAATTGTAGATGAAGAAGGTGTAAGTGATGGTGAAGAAAACTCTACAGGTGCTAATTTAGGTGATGGGAACTCGCCACTGACTCATGAAGAGGAATCACCAATGCAAGCCAGCCAAATAGTTGATTCAACAGGTCAGCAAATGATTAATAATGATGCTAACCCTAATGAACCAATAAGTGAAGTGCAGGGGCAAGCCGAGTCATCTGTAACACGTGCTAGAAAACCTCCGGGGTGGCTAGAAGATTACTACACAGGTTGGACTGAAGAAGAAGTGGGATATGTGATGTTTAGCTCGTTAGATGATCCCACAACTTATGAGGAGGCCAGCAGGGATGAGAAGTGGGTTAAAGCTATGGAAGTTGAGATAGCTTCAATTGAACACAATGATACATGGGAGCTAATGGATGCTCCTCCACAAGTTAAGCCCATCGGTGTTAAATGGCTCTATAAGACCAAACTCAATGAGAAAGGAAATGTAGAGAAATACAAAGCGAGATTGGTAGTGAAAGGATATGCTCAAAAGAAAGGGGTGGATTACAATGAAGTCTTTGCCCCTGTGGCTAGGTGGGATACCATTAGAGCATTCTTGGCAATAGTTGCAAAACGAAAGTGGACAGTCTTTCAACTAGATGTAAAAAGTGCCTTTTTACATGGTGAGCTAAAGGAGACTGTCTATGTGGAACAACCTTTTGGTTTCATAAAATCAGGGGAGGAAGCAAAGGTTTACAAGTTGAAGAAGGCTTTGTATGGACTAAAACAGGCACCCCGGGCCTGGTTCAATAGAATCGAATCATATTTCAAAAGAGAAAGATTCAAGAAGAGTGACTTTGACCATACCTTATTCATAAAAAGGGTATGGAATAAGACACTGATGGTGAGTTTGTATGTTGATGATCTCATATATGCAGGCAGTGATGTAATGATGTGTGAAGGCTTCAAAAATTCAATGAAGCGAGAATTTGACATGACAGATTTAGGCAAGATGAAGTTCTTCCTTGGAGTGGAGATACAACAGAATGAAAACTCTATCACAATGTGCCAAAGTCAGTATGCCAAGGAGATTTTAAAGAGGTTCAATATGCGGGAGTCAAATTTGGCTAAGGTGCCTATTGTACCAAGTACTGTTCTAACCAAATCTGGTGTAGGGGAGGAGGTGGACGACTCTGTTTATAAAAGTTTGGTTGGCGGTCTCATGTACTTGACTGTCACCAGACCAGATTTAATGTATGCGGTGAGCCTAATTTCTAGGTTTATGGCTTGTCCAAAGGAGGATCATTTGTTGGCAGCTAAACGAATATTGAGGTACGTAAAAGGAACATACAACTATGGCTTATGTTACAGCAAACTCGTTGAAGGAAAGTTGGGGGTATATAGTGATAGTGATTATGCGAGAGATATTGAAGATAGAAGGTGCACTTCAGGTTATGTGTGTCTTCTAAGTGGTGCAGCAATTAGTTGGTGCTCAAGAAAACAGGACATTGTGACTCTATCTTCCACAGAAGCTGAGTATGTCGTTGCTGCTGTGTGTGCATGCCATTGTGTGTGGCTAAAGGGATTGATGTGCGATATGGAAGAGAAAGTGAAGGAAGCAATTACTATCTTCTGTGATAACACATCTGCGATTAAGTTATCAAAGAACCCAGTATTGCATCGTCGTACCAAACACATAGATGTTAGGTACCATTATCTTCGTGAGCTCGTGAATAAGGACACTATAAAGCTGGAGTATTGTGGTACAAAGGAGCAACTATCTGATGTTATGACAAAGCCGTTGAAGGAGGAGACATTTAGTCGCATTCGAGATGTTTTTGGAGTTGTAGAGATTGAGCAGGATGAAGAATGATCAGGAAAGTGATTGGTGTTAAACATAAAATACTGATTTTATGTTTAGGGGAGGATTTGATGGCGTCCATTTTATTGTCTTTGTAGGTCAAATAAGTGGGTCAACTTAATGGGCTTAGGGTGTTTGATCTTATGTCATTAATTAGTTGGGCTCGTTATGTTTGTGTTAGTCCAGTATTTATTTTGGGTCTGTCCAGTCTGTCTTTCCAGTTTTAAGTAGTTATGTTGTCCGAGTCTTTTGCCACTTTACCAGGTCATGGGCACATGTTTTAGTCAGTTATGATAATGGGTCTATCAGTTATGATAATGGGTCTATCTGCTTGGTTGTAAGGCTATTTAAGGCCATTTTATGTCAGTAATCTACGATGAGTTTTATGAGTAAACATTGTGTGTTTTGATTTATTCACTATATTGTTAATTTATAAAAATGTGATTAATTTCACATAACACACGATTTATATAAAATTTGTAAACTGTCAAAGAAAATCTTACAATGTCAAATTGTGGGTTAATAGGAAAGAGTCCATGATGAATAGTGTGGAACTGTGGATACAATGTACCACCGCTACAAAAAAAATAAATAAATTTAGCGACATGAAAAAACAGCATCGCTAATCAAATGTTTTCTTGAATAGGGAGAAAAGAAGCACTATTTGTCCATAATTTACGGAACAATTTGGACAATTGACATTAAAAGTCTGATAGTAAAGGAATTGGATAGTATTATTTTCACACTTTAGAGTAAGAATTGGATGTTATAATGATGGGTTAAGAGATTCAGTATATAATCAATTATACACAAATGTATAAAAAGGCTAATGATTCATAATATAAGTGATTATAAGAAAATAAATTCAACTTCACCTCCAAAGTTTAATAAATATACACACTAAGTTCTCAATATGTGAAAATGGCAACACCCAAGATGGGTATGGCCTACTGTATAGATACTATGCCCTGTATGTACCTATTCATCTGGTTGATCAATACATTAATCGTGAAAAGTTTAAATGCATAATTTTTTAACCTTCAAAAATAAAAAATACAATATGCACATTTAAGTACACATCTAAAAGCCGTTCAAAAAAAAAAAAGTACGGGCGTACATCTAAAATAACTTTTCCTCACATTCACATAATTTTAACTAGGTAGTTCGGTTCGCGCGTTGCGCGGTTCAAATATTACCATTACGTTTATCATTTGATACAATTATAAAGTGCTAGTTTGTTTGGGTTGAATCCTTAATCGCTTAATTAAAAAATAAGTTACCATATACTATATGTTTTCTCTAAAATTTGTCATATCAGTCATACATTTATCTAAGGGTATTACCGTAATTATGCTCAAAAGTTTGCAATATCAAATTCATATATATTTTTGTGCAAGAAAGCCACGATATGCTAGTTTATTTCAGTTGAATTCACAACTGCTTGATTGAAATCAACTAAGAAGACAATGGGATTGGTAGCCAATTGGTAATGTGTTTGACTCTCGGAGGATACACCCGAGTTCGAGTCTCATTTCACACATTTGTGGGGTGGATTAATGGGGGAGTTTTTCGAGAGTCTTGAGTTTTATCCCAAACATGCTTGTAATTTAAGAGTATGAGTAGGATAAAATATCGTTCTAAAAATAATCAAACACTAATAAAAAAAAATTATGAAATGTCAAGTGTCAAAATCCTAATGGATTTGACACTGTTCACATTGTCTTACAATAATACAATAATAAAGTATATAATATAATATATAATATAATATAATATATAATATAATATAATCACCTAATCAATAAGATTGCTACATATAGCAACTACAAAACATTAGCAACAACATGTTCATATGACTTTTACGACTAAGTTACTAACAAATCAAAAAGTTCACTACACTAGCCTATTTCCTGTATGGGCTAAGGAGGGCAGTAGAATAAGGCCCAAATTCTGTATGGACTAAAAAAATGGTTTTTTAACTTTATGTTTTACTATATGATTTTTATTTTCTTAAACACAAATTTATTTTTTTTAATAGCACAACAATTAAGAGTTTGATAAACAAAGATATGAAATTGAAAAATCGACAAAAGTCACGTTAAGCTTTTGTAATTTTAAGGCCTTATTTTTTCAATTTATTTCGATCCGAATTTTTATTGCCATTTCTGAAAACCGTACAATTAGCAATTACTCAACAACCACATAACCCCAGTAATAACCTATTAATTAAAATTTTAGGAAAAAAACTCCACAAAACTAGTGTCTACAAAAAAAATTAAAAAAATATAAACCAAAGTAAACCACAACATGGTTTTGCTACATCTCTCATATATGTATTTTTTTTCCCATCTATCAAATAATTTATTTATCGATGGGGAAAAAAAAATTTACATCTATAATAACAAATTAACAACCCTAAAGTAAATACGTACAAAAGATAAAATAGTGCAAAAATATATGCTTTAAAAGAGGCCAAAAAACTTATAACCCACTCACTCTCTAAACTAAACCCTCACAAAAACCCTAATTTTTATTTCCCCTTTCCACCCTTCTTCCACAATGCGTCCTCCAAGAGGCGGCGGTTTCGGTAGTCGCGGCCGTAGCGGCGGCGGCTTCAGAGGTGGACGCGATGGCGGCGGCCGATTCGGTGGTGGTCGTTCTGGCGGTCGCTCTGGTGGCCGATTTGGTAGCAGCGGCGGTTATAACGATGGTCCACCGGACCAAGTTGTAGGTCTGTATTCACCTCTCACTCTTCTATTCATTACACACTAATTTACAGATCTGCTCACACACACATACATGTATTATGTGTCTATACATACATGTGTTGTATATATATATATTGTGTATTTGTGTATGAATTTATCTTAGTTAATTATATAAATTAATTATAGTATATGTGTGTATGTGTGTGTGTGTGTATATATATATATATATATAGATATATATGTTTGAAAGGGGATTATAAATGTGTGCAGAGGTTTCATCATTTGTTCATGCTGCTGAGGGAGATGCAGTGACAAAGCTAACTAATGAAAAAATTCCTTACTTTAATGCTCCAATTTACCTTCAAAACAAAACTATGATTGGCAAAGTTGATGAAATCTTTGGTCCTATTAATGAATCTGTGAGTTTCATCTTATCTTTTAAAGTACTATTTTTTTATCGATTATTTTGTGTTTTTAGATAAGTTTAGATTGGTTGGTTATTTGTAGTTCTGATGATTTTTGTGTTGAAACTTGTAGTTCTTTTCGGTGAAAATGAATGAAGGTATCATTGCTACTTCGTATGCGGCTGGTGATAAGTTTTATATTGACCCAATGAAGCTTTTGCCGCTATCGAGATTTCTCCCACAGCCAAAGTATGTTTCTTTTTTCGTTATTATTTGTTAGATTATGTATCTTGTACTTACTGTATTATATGTCGAGCTTAACTATTTTTACTCATTGTAGCTACTAGTTTTATATGCAAAATTGTGAGCTTAACTATAGGATCATGAAGAGTCTTGGTTGAAGAGTGTATTGGATTTTTACTTTATCAAGTTATATGTAGTTGTGGGTGTCTTTGGTTTTTAACTCTGATTTAAACAGGGGGCTGCTGGTGCACGCGGTGGTGGGCGTGGAGCTGGATGTGGACGAGGAACTGGACGTGGCACCTCCTTTCGTGGTAGAGGTGCTCCAAGAGGAGGTAGCTTTCGTGGTGGTCGGGGTCGTGGCACTGGATCCAGCAGGGGACGAGGGAGATTTTAGAAAAATATGTGTATGTTTTATCTAGTGTGCGTTTAGTAGCATTTGATCAAACTTCTCCCTTTAGTTGCTGTTATGACATTTAAGTTTTTAGTTGCCAAATGACATTTGATTTTCAACAAAACCAGAATAGTTTTCGTGGAAGATGGTCTCGGTATTTTTCTACATGGCGCTTAGTCTGTCCAAAAGGCATAATTGTGTGTATGTGGTTATGGTATTTCGGAAATGTGTTATTTATGCTGTGTTAGTTTTACCAATGAGTTTCAACTTAATGGGTTTTACCCCTTGAGGCTGCTTGTTTCTGGCATCTTTTCCTCACATTTGTGCTGATTGTCTAATGGTTCGGAAAAATGATGACAATGTTCAATTGTTCCATTGAATAATGAACCACTTGGTCAATGTACAAAAGGAAATCTAAATTATGCTCGTTGCATATAACTTGGCTATAATTCTGGTGACCTATCAAAAGATTCGTAATATTGGCACATCAATAACTCACGTTAAATTCATTTATAAACTAATCTTGACTATAGTTTAACATACTTCTTCAAGTTTATAAACCTTGTATTTATAAACCACCAAGATAAAATTATCATTCTAAGTATGACAATGTATGTACAGAATTTCAAAAATGTAATCATGCTTGTTTATATTATAAGGCATAACAACACAATCAGGTATGAATTTAAGACTCATGTTGATAAGGTTTATACAGTAAAGAGCCTAAGTAATAAAGCAAATATTGATACCCCTGTTGCACCTACATGAGAGTTCACCAATAATGGTTAGCACATGGCCAAATAATGAAATAAATTTTTACCATCACAGTTGAACCTTATAAAAAATAATATTACAAGCTACAGTAGTGGAAGAAACAAGAAGATCTTCTTGCTCAATAAACCTGACGAAGAACATGACACGTGTTCTTCCAAAATCAACTGCCAAATCTTTGCTTGATTACCCTCCACAGTTTTCAAGATTTTTAGCAGCTGATTGCTTCTTTTGTTTCTTGATCTTGGCTTTCATTCGCCGTTTCTTCTCATTGGCATCAACCCATGTGTAATCAGATGGAATATAGAATGGATCTGTTTCATCTTTGACAATGCAAACTTCATTGTCACTTGATTGACTGCGGCTTCCTTTCACCCATGACATCCATGAACCCGATCCTTCTGTTTCTTTGGACTTGGATTCTTGAAAATGATCCGGGCTGGAGAGAGGTGTTGAAAATTCCTCTGATTGAGAATGTAGCTCCTCAAATTTTGTGAATGTTACTAGAACTCTGATTGTTGGGACAATTGGAATCGCAATCTGCAATTTGCAAATTAGATAGTATTTACAAATTACAATTCTGTACTTATTTAATTTATATAAAAAAATGGTAATTCAGATTAGTTTGCACTTGTAGGATGCAGACTCAAAAAGAGGTTGGTGTTGGCTTTTGGCAAGAGCCAGTTTCCATTAGACACCGATGAATGGGGGTCTGTGTTCAAGCTTCAGTAGTGTTATACTCTTATCCTCTCTAGTGTGCCATAGAGGTGACAACTTTGACCCATTTACTTTTGACTTGGTTGCTTCAGGTTGTGTTTTCTCTCTAATAGGTCAAAAGAGTAAAACAAACTAAAGTAAAACTCTCAACCCAAACTGTCTGTATCCGCCAATAACAAAAAGTAAACGTTAGACCCCCACTACCAATCAGCCCATTTTACCACAACTAGTGTTGGGCCACGTCTATCCTCTTGGGGGTAAACCTACCCTCTTCGGGGGCCCAATGACTAGTCCTGAGGCCATTGTGGACAATATAAACCACAGACAACGAGCATGGTGCCTAGATTTGGACCCAAGATCTCCGTTTTTATGTTGCATGTACCAGACCCGCAAGTCAGCAACGCAGGGAGGATCTCACAGACAAGTCACAGTGAGACTGAAGGCTGGACAAAATAATGAGAAGAAGAGGAGAATTTATACTGTCTTACATTACATCAGAATTTTACTACAACATGTGTTTTGAAAAGGTTCACATTCGACTTCTTTTAGTCAAAGGAGCTCCACTATAACTTCATACAATCAGACCTACCTAAAATTTGTTTCATCATGATAAAAATTTTTGCAACTTTATTGAATTTATATGAACAAGTTTTAGAAAACTCCATAAATTTTACATTTATCAGCGTTATATCTTTGTGAAGCAAGTGTTTAACTTCAGAAATTTCAGATTGGGGGCTCATTAGTTTTACTTGTGACAATATTTAAGCAATCTAATTTTTATGATATATTAGGTGTAGCTAATTGATTTTAATGGTCCAGAACATGCTTTAGATAAACATAGTTCTTGATACGGACAGCTAATTTCAAAGCGAGATTATGCCTATATTGAAGAATCTTTAATTGCATTTTAAGCTAAAAAATGTAATGATAAACCATTAAACTGACAAAAAAGAAAGTACCTTGACTGGGAACATTCCATGAGGTAGCTTAGTGGTTAAAAGCTCTCTTAATCTCCTTATAGCCTTCACCTTATTTGCCAAGATATCAAGTAAAGGCAAAAGCTCTTCCGTTTTCAGAGGGAAATCGGGTGTCAACCACAAAACAGGCCGTAAACCTTTTTTATACTCGCTCTCATGCTTAGCCTCGGCTGCAGATCCTTTCTTCTTTTTCTTCTTTCCACTCTTATCTTTCCCCTTTTTACCCTCTTCATTTTCCTCCCCCTGCAATTCAGATTTCAACTTTTGACCTTCGTTCAATTTTGAAAACTTTTTAAGAATCTTTGAATCTTCAGGATCATAACCATCTGCTTTTGAACCCTTTTTGTTCCAACCAAACCAACCTTTTTTATCTTTGCTTGCAGATGAACCGACATTACCATTTTCATGAACTTCGTGTTCACGTTCCACATCGTCAAAATTCCCATCTTGATTTTCCATTTTTAGAGCCGAATCCAACTGACACTTTTCTTCAGCAGTCAACACGCCGTCATATTCATCTTGACCAGCAACCCGCTCATCACTTGTGGAAAAAAGCTCCTCGTCGGTCAGAGAACCGGGAACCCGTCTAGATTTCACACTCACCATCACATGAAGCATATCAAAAACCTTACTTTTCCATGGGCCCACAACTTCTGTGCTCTCGCCCCTTCTCCAGTTCAAATGAGGAACAACCTCGGCTTGAGTCACATCAATGCCAGGTCGGTACATGTTAGTTTGTGACATCAATGCAACTTCATGGGCCACTTCAGATTCAGAAGGCTGGGCTCCAGCTCCTTCCAAAGCATTTGTTATTTCTTTTTCTTTATGAGATAGAAGAATTAAAGAACCAGGAGGTAACGATCCTTTACCATCTTCATACCCATCTCCAAGAAACAAGAAAGTTTGATCTGACCGTTGGATTTTGAACCCATCAAAACCCGCGAGTGTCATATCAGCCCGTAAGTTAGAACCGCGTTTCCAAATCCTATAAGTATCAGAAGGAGCAATTCTCCCTATAAACGGAATCACCGAGCTTTCAAAATGAAAAGTTATTTCCATATAAAAATCACGAATACGATTAGCAGAAGATACAATCATAGGTAACCTACGGCACCATTTAGCCCATGCCAGTGGCTGGTAATGTCTACCAATAATCATGGCTATATTTTCTTCTCGATTACAAACTGCTTCTTGAAGGGCACTCCATCCGTTCTCATTTTGCAGACTCCAATCTGCACCAGCAGCCATTAAAATCTCCGCTGAAACTGGATCTTTAAGACGCACAGCTAAATGCAAAGGGGTTTCTCTCCTTGGAACATCACGGCGGTCAATTACTGCTGACACGGCATCAGCATCCAGCTCAGAAGCTACTGATTCAGCCTCGGTTGTAACATCTCCAGCTTTTGCTAAACGAGGCAGTGTCGAGATAATGTTCTTGAGAGCAGCATGGTCATTTCTTACAACAGCTAAATGTGCAGGACTATGGGAGTATTTAGACCAATCTTCCATTTGAATCTTTCTGTTCTTATCAATTTAACTAAATTCAATATTCACACATTCTCCTAAAAATCAAATGCCCAATCTGAAAACACAAGAAATATATATAATTTCACTAAAAATATATATATAACCTCAACAAAGTACAAATTGCCAAGAAAACAGATCCATATGGTTCTTTAAGTTCTCTTCTCCTAATTAGTAATTAAGAACAACAATACTCAATCCCGCCATAATCACAATACAAATTAGGTATGATGTAGACAGTCAGCTAGAAAGATTGCTAACAAATAATCAAGTAATTACCCAATACTAAAAATCTAAAATGCACAGAAAATATAACCTGGGTCAATCAATTTTCAGCTAAAGATCAGAACTTTTTCAATAAAAACAGAAATATAACAAGAAAATATACCTGTATGAGTTGAATTGATCCAAGATTTTGATGGGCTTTCTTGAATTAGCACTAAAATTGAAAAAAGATGAAAGCTTTTTAACAAATCTATATCTGGGTGATGCATATAAGAATCATCATCTATATATATCTTAACAAAGATACAATGTAAAATTATTCTGAATTCAAGTGATGTTGTTTTGCAGAAAATTGTGTTCACAAGACTGAGGAACGAAGAGCGGGTGGGTATCTATCTTTTTCTTTTTACTTTTTTTTTATAAAAAAAGATTTTAAATATTTTCTAGTATTACTTAAACTACCCACATCAGTGAACCAATCCAACCCAATCTTCAATTAAAATTTAATTTCTCTCTCTTCCACCTATACAACCCAATCTAACTCAAATTTCCACTCCCATCCACAACCCAACCTAAACCAATTTTTTATTATATTAAAATGATTTATTATTTTATAATATTAAAACTTTTTATTATAAACTAAAATAAATAAATTAATTTATGATAGTCATGTAAAGTATCTCAAAAAATAATAAAAAATACAAATTTAGTAAAATAAAAATATTTCACATTCATTAAACATGGTGTTTCAACTTGAGACATAGTTAGTTTTGGGCAGTTTTATGGCTTCCAAGATGTGAAGCCCTTTAATTTGTTTGAAGTAGTTTTGGTGCACGCCAACTGTTTGTTGAAATGTCATCTTAATTTTTAGCGGCTTTTTACTTAAAAATGGTGTTTCAACTTGAGACATAGTTAGTTTTGGGCAGTTTTATGGCTTCCAAGATGTGAAGCCCTTTAATTTGTTTGAAGTAGTTTTGGTGCACGCCAACTGTTTGTTGAAATGTCATCTTAATTTTTAGCGGCTTTTTACTTAAAAATGGTGTTTCAACTTGAGACATAGTTAGTTTTGGGCAGTTTTATGGCTTCCAAGATGTGAAGCCCTTTAATTTGTTTGAAGTAGTTTTGGTGCACGCCAACTGTTTGTTGAAATGTCATCTTAATTTTTAGCGGCTTTTTACTTAAAAATGGTGTTTCAACTTGAGACATAGTTAGTTTTGGGCAGTTTTATGGCTTCCAAGATGTGAAGCCCTTTAATTTGTTTGAAGTAGTTTTGGTGCACGCCAACTGTTTGTTGAAATGTCACCATAATTTTTAGCGGCTTTTTACTTAAAAATGGTGTTTCAACTTGAGACATAGTTAGTTTTGGGCAGTTTTATGGCTTCCAAGATGTGAAGCCCTTTAATTTGTTTGAAGTAGTTTTGGTGCACGCCAACTGTTTGTTGAAATGTCATCTTAATTTTTAGCGGCTTTTTACTTAAAAATGGTGTTTCAACTTGAGACATAGTTAGTTTTGGGCAGTTTTATGGCTTCCAAGATGTGAAGCCCTTTAATTTGTTTGAAGTAGTTTTGGTGCACGCCAACTGTTTGTTGAAATGTCATCTTAATTTTTAGCGGCTTTTTACTTAAAAATGGTGTTTCAACTTGAGACATAGTTAGTTTTGGGCAGTTTTATGGCTTCCAAGATGTGAAGCCCTTTAATTTGTTTGAAGTAGTTTTGGTGCACGCCAACTGTTTGTTGAAATGTCATCTTAATTTTTAGCGGCTTTTTACTTAAAAATGGTGTTTCAACTTGAGACATAGTTAGTTTTGGGCAGTTTTATGGCTTCCAAGATGTGAAGCCCTTTAATTTGTTTGAAGTAGTTTTGGTGCACGCCAACTGTTTGTTGAAATGTCATCTTAATTTTTAGCGGCTTTTTACTTAAAAATGGTGTTTCAACTTGAGACATAGTTAGTTTTGGGCAGTTTTATGGCTTCCAAGATGTGAAGCCCTTTAATTTGTTTGAAGTAGTTTTGGTGCACGCCAACTGTTTGTTGAAATGTCATCTTAATTTTTAGCGGCTTTTTACTTAAAAATGGTGTTTCAACTTGAGACATAGTTAGTTTTGGGCAGTTTTATGGCTTCCAAGATGTGAAGCCCTTTAATTTGTTTGAAGTAGTTTTGGTGCACGCCAACTGTTTGTTGAAATGTCATCTTAATTTTTAGCGGCTTTTTACTTAAAAATGGTGTTTCAACTTGAGACATAGTTAGTTTTGGGCAGTTTTATGGCTTCCAAGATGTGAAGCCCTTTAATTTGTTTGAAGTAGTTTTGGTGCACGCCAACTGTTTGTTGAAATGTCATCTTAATTTTTAGCGGCTTTTTACTTAAAAATGGTGTTTCAACTTGAGACATAGTTAGTTTTGGGCAGTTTTATGGCTTCCAAGATGTGAAGCCCTTTAATTTGTTTGAAGTAGTTTTGGTGCACGCCAACTGTTTGTTGAAATGTCATCTTAATTTTTAGCGGCTTTTTACTTAAAAATGGTGTTTCAACTTGAGACATAGTTAGTTTTGGGCAGTTTTATGGCTTCCAAGATGTGAAGCCCTTTAATTTGTTTGAAGTAGTTTTGGTGCACGCCAACTGTTTGTTGAAATGTCATCTTAATTTTTAGCGGCTTTTTACTTAAAAATGGTGTTTCAACTTGAGACATAGTTAGTTTTGGGCAGTTTTATGGCTTCCAAGATGTGAAGCCCTTTAATTTGTTTGAAGTAGTTTTGGTGCACGCCAACTGTTTGTTGAAATGTCATCTTAATTTTTAGCGGCTTTTTACTTAAAAATGGTGTTTCAACTTGAGACATAGTTAGTTTTGGGCAGTTTTATGGCTTCCAAGATGTGAAGCCCTTTAATTTGTTTGAAGTAGTTTTGGTGCACGCCAACTGTTTGTTGAAATGTCATCTTAATTTTTAGCGGCTTTTTACTTAAAAATGGTGTTTCAACTTGAGACATAGTTAGTTTTGGGCAGTTTTATGGCTTCCAAGATGTGAAGCCCTTTAATTTGTTTGAAGTAGTTTTGGTGCACGCCAACTGTTTGTTGAAATGTCATCTTAATTTTTAGCGGCTTTTTACTTAAAAATGGTGTTTCAACTTGAGACATAGTTAGTTTTGGGCAGTTTTATGGCTTCCAAGATGTGAAGCCCTTTAATTTGTTTGAAGTAGTTTTGGTGCACGCCAACTGTTTGTTGAAATGTCATCTTAATTTTTAGCGGCTTTTTACTTAAAAATGGTGTTTCAACTTGAGACATAGTTAGTTTTGGGCAGTTTTATGGCTTCCAAGATGTGAAGCCCTTTAATTTGTTTGAAGTAGTTTTGGTGCACGCCAACTGTTTGTTGAAATGTCATCTTAATTTTTAGCGGCTTTTTACTTAAAAATGGTGTTTCAACTTGAGACATAGTTAGTTTTGGGCAGTTTTATGGCTTCCAAGATGTGAAGCCCTTTAATTTGTTTGAAGTAGTTTTGGTGCACGCCAACTGTTTAGACCTAAAGGGAGGCAAGAAAGCAGGTCCGGGAATAGAAAGGCCTTGCAACATCATTCTATTATGAGTTCCCTGGCCACATGGGGGAAAGAAGATGGTATTATCACGCTGGTTGGAAATATTTTACATGATTCTAATTTGGGGGAGACGGGTTCAAAAGGTGTTGAGTTGAATAAGGAAAGAACTGCTAGCAACACCTGTGAGTCCCTTAATTAACGAGATGGTTAACCAATAGAAAGTGTAAAATACAACAAGTCTAATAATCACTAGATATGGACTAGTATTACTTGTAAATAAAGATGCAAGATATATAAACAAAGTAATACAAGACTTAAAGCAATAAACAAATAAAGTGGACCATTATGTATGTTTCATGGGTATTTCATTTATTGATGTTTAAATAAAATACAAGGTTGTTGCGGAATCAAGATAACACAATTAAGTGAGTATCCTAACAACCTATGAGTTACAAATGATCTATATTTGTCAAATAGCTCTTTAGGATCGAGATACTTAAAGTTGTGAAGTATCCCTGTTTAAGATCGAGAGTATTTTAGACAAATTCACTTAAATGCAAAAGGAATGCTTAAAAGTATTTTTCTCAAGGAATGACTTAGTATTTATAGGCAACAAATTCACCAGTGAATTTGTGCCGTACAAATATGGTTGGCATACATTTAATGATCCGACAAGAACATTAAATGTATTAGATAAGAATAAGGATAAAGTCACATCAAGTGCAAGTGTATCCTATTATCCAACCACCTTAACACACGTATACTTTGTTAAAGAACAAGTGGTTTGTTCTTTGGAAAGTGTGTTAAAGGCATAAGTCAAACCTCGATATTAGTGTTCAGACTTGCAGGATCTAGAACACTAACAATCCTCCAGTGTGCAGATCTGGTAAGACTTTCCAGTGGACTCCGCCATTTGTTAAGTCTTCTTCCTTCAGACTTCAGTCAGAATGTCTTCAGTAGAGTAGATCTGGACTGGGGTGAAGTCTTCAGTGAGCTAATCTGGAGAATGCTCCAGATTACCTGTACAAGTAAATGCTCACTAGTCTTCAATTATTTCTGGACAAATCTTCAGAGGGACTCCAGATTCCAAGTCTGGAGTAGGTCCAGTAGAATATGTTTTCTGGTCAGATCTTCAGTGAGGCTCCAGTAGTCGGGTCTGGAGCGAGACCAGCAAAACAAGTTTCTTAACAAACCTAAATAAGGTTCCAGTAGTCCAGTCTGGAGCCAGTCCAGTAAGTCTGGACTAAATCTGGACCTAACAAATTCCCCCTATTTGTTTAGAAATAATGCAAGTATTTTTCAGACTTATAGATATACAAATTTGTATGTCTGGAAAACACTTGGTCGATTTAAGTCTAATCTAAGTTACTGGAAAACACTTTATAGATCATGAGTGTTTTCAGTTTCATCTTTTAAGTTCTAACTTAGACTAAATCTGGTCATTCTACTTGTAAAAATAAAAACTTGCAACTATTATTACTTTCATCAAAAAGGAAAATAATTACAACTTTCATAAACAAATAATTACAACAAGTACAATGGTAAGAGTTCAGGCCCTTCTTCTTGACGTCCTTTCTGGAGCATCTTCAGTAGCCTTCCTCTTAGGAGATGGAGATGATGGAACAGACACTGGTGGTCTCAGACCCAACACAGCTTCCATTTGTTGAATTCTCTTCCAGACTTTCTCAATTCTTTTCATAAAAGCCTTCACGTCTGGAGAGAGATCAGTCTTGCCTTTGAAAGTTAATCCAATCTCCTTTAGTTCAGTCCATCCAAATGCTTGGACTGAAGTATCTCTTCTTTCATCAGTAAAGTTACCTTCTCTGGTCAACTTTACATTAAACCTGGTCATACCTTGATGATTTTCAGCCAGCATGATTTCAGCATTTACAATCTTTCTTGCATTTGCCCTGAAATTCATCATTTCATCATATTTAGCCCTTTGCTTTGCCAACTGGACCATCTCTTCAGTATCCCTGGATACACCACTCTGCTGTCCTTCAGTGGACTGGTATTCTTGTCTATTGATTCTATGAGTGGTATCCAGAGGAATAAAGGTGCTCAGATCACCATCTTTGATAGCTTTCAGTTGCTTGGCTGTTAGCTTGGGTAGACCAGTTATCCTCTTTCTGTATTCCAATTCCAGAGCACCAGCATTTTTTCTGATCTTTTTCTGGAGGCTTACCAGCTCCTCCTTTCTCTGTCTGATCAACTCTAGAATGGTTACACCATAAATCAACGAGTCATATACCTGCTCTTCTTCAGCATAGAACGAGCGTATATGGACATCGTCCAGTGCATCAAGACATTGTTGAACTCTGGGATCCTCCTTCATCCTTTTAAAAACTTCAATGTTTACGCCTAACCTGCCAGCGTTATAGGAGTCCAGAGTACCCATTGTAGCCATGTAACACCCGTCGTTTAAAAATATGGGTTTTCAAAAACTTTTCACCTAACGGTGTCAAATTGCGGAAGAAAAGACTGTAAAAGTCAAAACCGATAAAAACATTTCGGTTGCTGCATTTATTTGGTGTTACTTGTCATATCAAACAATAGTTCGAATGAAAACCCAACGGTTGCCCAACATAAAACAACCGTTCACACATCACTACATAAATTCGACATTAAATACGAAATGTAACGAATGTCTAAAGAAAGCATCGTCTAAGGGTAGCTAAGGCTCCTGCATTGCATCTACCCAAGCTCACACGCCCTGCATCTAGTTTCCATCAAGCTAAACCTGAGGGAACAACCACATTAAGAAGCAAGTGTTAGCTATAAGAATAGCTAAGTAAGATAACACTTAATTTAAAAGCATTTGTCCAATTAAAACAATCTGCATTATTAGACAAGTTTTATCAGGCACAACACACATCACACGTTCACACGTATACTGCATTTCAGCTACATATCAATTAGGATAATCATCCTAAATGTGCCTATCCTGCATTAGTTCCCACATTATCACACATATCTTCGTTATCTGCATTATTAGTTCACACATTGTCACACGTATCTTCGTTAACTGCATATAAGTGTGCCCTGCATCACACCCGACTGGATGATTAGCCAAAAGACTACTCATCTTACGTCGTTAAGGAATGGCAAGCCAATCCTTGAGTAATCCGTATGTGGAGGTTGGTCAAACCTCTCGTATTACTCGCCCTGCGTTATAAAGACCATGTTGCGAGGAGCCACCCAAGCAACAACTGCATCTACGCACTCGCCCGGCTAAGGCTAGTACGGGTTAAGCTTAACACTTTTCACTGCATCTGTTTTATGAGCTCAATTTCACACATAGAGATTGGGTCCCTGCATTCCCAAACATTCACACACATATAGTCTAGGTAACACACATTCCTAGACATTCACACACTTTAACTTCATTACGTTTGGATCCTTAAACGTGCAAGTGACATAGCAACCTAGCAAGTCTAGTGAACTAGGCGTACAAGTCAAACATGCATATCACACATCAACTTCATTTCTATATAACATGCGTATCAAGATACTTCATTAAACTACATCAACAGCATAGCTACATACTGCATTAAGCAACACTACATTACACTACAATAGGGACTGCATCTCAGGTCTCATGGTCAACTGCATAACCCATAGTACCTCCCAAGTAACCCATATGCCCACATGCAATAATAAGGTACCGAATGGAAGTGTTTACGATTTGAAACCAGCTTTTAGTTGATCCCTCAGCGTGTCAAAGTAGTGTATCTTACCTGGTAGTAGCGTACGCGTGCAAACAAATAGCTAATAGTGCTTATCAGTAACCTCCGACACCTATCGTTCATTAACATATAAAGTATAAGTCATTTGGAATCTTAAACGGACTCTCGAACGACCTTAAAACTGACTACGTAAAATTCCAGAATTACACCTTACGAAGATAGCCTTCGTACGAACTTAGCTAACGAAGTTAATCTTCGTACGAACTTAAACTTCGTTCGTTCTACTTTACGAAAATGGATTCTTACGAATTTAACCAACGAATTTGGCTTCAAACGAAATTAAACAACGAATTTGGCTTCAAACGAATTTAACCAACGAATTTAACAAAACTCCTTCTTACGAACTTAATCTTCGTTCCGACGAACTTAGGCACAGTTACGAATTAAATCATATTTTCGTCCAGAATTCCAAAAACGACTAACTTCATCAATTTACCAGATTTTGATCGATCAAGGCTTCTTTCCAAACATGTTTTTGACACAAATAAACATCTTTTGATTAACTTGATCGATTATAGACTCGTTTAACACCATTTTGAATGTTAATTAACCAAAACACCACATAAACCCTAACTACTTGCATAATCCCATCTTAATCAGATTTGTCCCATAATTAAACCACCTCTAGATCTGAAATACAAACAATACATCAATGATTACCTGCTTGACTTGATGATCGATCAATTTCAACACCAAAACACCCAATCGATTGACCCAAATCTTGTATAATTGCTTTAGAAATCAAGAGAATACTAGAGAGACTTTGTGTGCATGTTTTCCAATGTTAATGGCTGCCAAAGTAGACCTAACTACACCTATCAAAACCTTAATCCCGTTTTTAGATTTCAACCTATGTCAAAATCAGTCCCTGGACTTCTAAACCCTTCATTATTGGCCACAAACTGCATTATTGACCATATACAACATTAGTCCTTCATTAAAAGGCACTACATAGCCTTTAAGCGACATTAATCACACTTTTATTCGTCATTAAAATTTAGGCTTTTAAACCTAACTACTTTATCTACGTTAACCACACATAACTACATTCAAATATTAAGTAAAGACTTAATCGACACCCCAAATTGACTTAACGGCATTAGTCAAACATTAAATAAAAGTTCGGGATGTTACAAGCCATATCCCTATGATGGGCCAGCAGTTCATTTCTTTGATTATCCTTGAAGATTTCGATCATGATACACTGTTGTTGCAACTTCCTTGAAGTTTCGTTGTCAACATCTTCAACTTGTTCTTCTTCTTCACCAGCCACTACCTTTTCTTTTCCTTTAACTGCCTTTAGTGTGGTAGGAATGTCTGGGAAGCTTTCGAACTGGGGCTCACTGGCTTCAGTACCAGTAGCTTCTTGTGTTCTTTCAACCATACGTGCACTGGCATCAGTACCAGTCACTTGTCTCTGTTGCACGACGCTTTTAGTAGCGACTGCTCTGGCAACTTCTCTCTTTCTCCTTATTAACCCTTCTTGTTCACCAGTAGATGGAACTGAACGTTTTTCCCCCTTGGAATGATCTCTAGTCCTTGACTTCAGATCATTCCACAACTCTTCCATCATATGTCTATCTAAGGAACCAAAGGTTCTTCCTTGTTCTGGCAATGAAGCAGTCATACCAGTTTTGAGTGCCTGGACTTCCCTTTTAATACTTTCAATTGATTCTGGCAAGTCCTTGGGCAGCTCAACTTCTATCCTCTTAACAACTTCTGGCAACATCACATCCTGAAAAGATCTAAGGATTGATCCAGATATTTCATCTGAGATCTCTTTCAGCATATCACCCTTAAATTTTCTGACAACTTCGTCACTGAGGGTGTTGACCAGATCAGTCTGATCAAATGTTGGCCTGCTCTCCAGTGCACCAACTCTTGTCACAATCTTCTCAACCTCATCTTTAAGACCTGCCAGTGGTTGTACAACCTTATTCTCCACTGCAGTCTCAACAGAATTCACAATCTTTCCTTCCAACCCTTGTACTGCCACCCTTATATTTTGAGAATTAACATTCGTGGCCAGTACCAGTTCATCCAACTTATCAAACACCATCTTTTCATTCCCAGCAAAAAGGTTCATTTCTGACGCTATATTATTTGACAACATTGATTTAAAGTCAGAAATGACCTGGGAAGATGACTGGAGTGATCTCTCCAGGTCCGCCACCCTACTAAGAAGGCCTTGGACCTCGGTGGAAGAAGAAGTGGAGAGACCACTGGGTTGTTCCAGGTGAGAAGTCACTCTGGTCATCAATGGTACTTGTGTCCAGTCCTCTTCAGTTTCAATATTAGAGACTGGCACACTTGGTTCGGTTGGGTGTACTGGTGATTGAGTTTGTGTTGGTTGAATGAATGGTGTGAAGTATGAAGTTGATTCAGGAATTGATGGTGGTGGTGGTGGCATTGAAGGTTCTGGTGGTGGCATATCTGGTGTAGGAAGTGGTATTTCTGGTTGAGGTGTTTCGGTTTCTGGTGGAGGAGGTGGCATTTCTGGTGAAGTTTCAAACTGTACATCTTCGCCCAAAAAATCCATATTAATATCCAAATTCTGACCTCCAGAAATAGGAGAGTCAGCCTCGTCCCAAAAAGAAGCACCAACCACATCTATCTGTTCACCAGCTTCCACATTTAAATCCAGTGAAGCCTCTTGCTCACCAGAAGCCTGTTCTTCAGTCTGAACAACTTCAACAGCCTCTTCTCGTACAACAGCCTGGACTTCAGTGTCCACTCTCTGTTCAGATTGTACAGAAGGATCAATATTTTCCTCTTCAAAGATGGGAGACCCATCAATATTCATAATATCACCAGGATGGGTTAATGGGTTTACCTGGACTCCTCCTCTCATCAGACGCCTTTGTGATCTTGGTCGTCTGGAAAGCTCAACAACTGCTTGACTTGAACTTTCTGGAGCCACTTGACTAATTGGTTGTACCATTTCAACAATCTGAACATCTTCACTACCAGTAGGTACATCAACAACTTGTACCCTTACTGGTGCCACATTCTCTTCAATTCTTTGAAGTGTCAGCATTGCTGGAGGAATATCTACCTCTCCATCTCTGGACCTTAAATTTGCCAGGTCTCTCATATACTCACTCATTGAAAAATGAGTAGTTTCAAAGTCATACTGGGCTCCAAGGGCATTTTTGAATATAAGAGAAAGAAAGCGAATATATGGCACGAATGGCTTTCTCCCCTTTGCCTTTATACATTCCACCAGATCATCAAAGAATATCTGGGCGAAATCAACCCTTAGCCCAAACCATAAGCAATAGGCAATCTGGAGGTGTGTTTGATTGATTTGATCCAATCCTCCAGAACTGCCTCCAAGACACTCGACGATGTGTGTGAAGAAGTATCTCCACGAGTCCGTCAGTCTACTCATATAAATGGTCCCTTTCCTCAACAACTGACCATTTTTATCAACTATCTCTGTATGCCCCATTAATCTGCATACCTCCCTGAAGTTAATACCAGTAGGGAGTGGTATTGCCAGCTCATTCTCATCCAGATAATTTAACTGAAGAGCCATTCTGAGAGAATGTACAACATATTCAAGGGTCTGGTCCCTTGCTCAAGAGAATAGGCAATATAGGAATTTGCCTCATTGTATTCGGCTGTATACCAGAATTCACAAAGATAATCGTGATACATCTTTTCTGGATTTAAAGTTAGGGCACCATACAGTGGACATGAGAGAAAAAGGTGTTTAATCTCCCAATTATGGATTGTGGATCATGGACACTGGATAGCGTGAGTTTTGCCATCCAGTTATTCATATTCATCCTTAAAGCCCTAGCTTCAAGGTTGATATGAGGTGCTCTAACTACATCAGCCGCCGGAGCATATTCAGCGGATAGTAGATTTCTTGGTGAATTTGATTGTCTAGGAGCCATTGGATATATAGAAGAAGATGAAATTGAATGAATTTTAAGGTTTATGAAGAATTTAATGAATTTGAAGTTAATATGCGAGTATTATGATTGGAAAATGAATGAAGAATTGAATGAAGGAATTTGAAGATTTGGGAGTAAATGTTCGAAGTAAATGAAATTGAAAGTGAAAGTGGGTATTTATAGGAGAGATAATGTGGATTTCAACGTTCAATTTGAATTTATCAAATAACATTTTTTATCGTGTTTTGAGATCCGCATTTAATTGTATCACATCACCCATAAATGGTTGATGGTTCACCGCCCACAAAAACAAGCAAATTTGTACTTTTTGTGTTCCCAAAGTAAAAAGACCATCATTAGTTTTGAAAATATCCATGCCACATAGGATTTATAAGATAAATATCTTTGAAAAAGTTTGCTTACGTGGCACATACAGAAGGATCAATATTTTCCTCTTCAAAGATGGGAGACCCATCAATATTCATAATATCACCAGGATGGGTTAATGGGTTTACCTGGACTCCTCCTCTCATCAGACGCCTTTGTGATCTTGGTCG
>CM067167.1:245257329-245416726 GCA_034093135.1 Erigeron breviscapus | reverse complement strand
CATGTTAGAAGTCTAGTGAAGTCAAGGTGGATGATCATTATTATTATTGTTTGAGCTCTTCTTTATTTTCAAGTATTTGTCATCTAAATTTACTTCAATTTAATCGTCAAAGTGTAACACCCTCTTTCCAAACCATTTTATGATACAACTAGTTCAAACAATCCCTGCGAACGAACACGGTCTTACCTCTTAACTATATTACAAACGATCGGGTCCACTGCCCGTGAGTGCGTAGTAGTGAGTTTTAAGGTGATTCTAGTTTATAAATATTAAACTCGATTTTGCACATAAGAGCCATTTTTAAGTGTTTACAGGCACCACATGCTCAGGATTTTCTCCTTGTTCTCCCTATAGAAGGGTTAGGACAACATATGTCACCTGTGGAGTATCGTACAATCCTCAAATACCGCCTCATGATCCCCCTATATCCTAATGATGAGATATGCCCTATTTGTCGCAAGGCGTGTTTGGATTCTTTTGGGGAGCATGCAGTTCACTGTAGAGACCTCCCGGGGTTTAAATACCGACATGATTTGGTTAGGGATGTTCTCTTTGACATTTTCAAGCGTGCTGGGATTTCTGCTAAGAAAGAAGCGCCAGTGAATTTTTTGACTGACCCCACGGAAGGAAGATGACATTTTGGTCTTTGGATGGATGAGAGGAAAACATGCATGTGTGGATCTAACGGGGGTCTCCCCTCTCGTGGGCTTAGGGTGTGGTATGTTCACAGTGGGTCATGCTGCTTTAAAAGCTGCTTCATGCAAAGTGGCCAAACATGAGAAGGCGTGTCTGGATAATCAACACGTATTTATACCATTTGCATTTGATACATTTGGGTTTCTCGCACCTGAGGCCGTTGAGTTACTTAGTAGGGTCCAACGGGTCATGCACACTAACGTCATGATGCCAAGTAATACATGAATGTAGTTTTTAAACGTCTTGGTTTTTCTATTCAAAAAGGGTTAGCGGCGCAGCTTGTTGCCCGTTTACCTTCTATCCCTATGTAAAATTCTTAAGTTTTAAAAATAATTAAAAAGATAAACAAAGTTACAATTTTAATTATTCATTAGAAAGTTTACAAATAAAAGTTAGGTAGAACCATTAAAGTAATATGCTTATTTTGTTTCAAAAATCTAAATCAAATAGTTTTATATAAAAAAAATACATTTTTTCAAATAACTATGTTTTTAATAAAATTTATATCAAAATGTTCGTAACAGAAAAATAAAGAATACCATGTTTTTATATTTTTACAAAAAGTTATAAAAAGTAAGATATTAAAGAAAAACTAATAAAGTTCATAACTAATTATATATATAAATATAATAAAAGTTTCTACCAATATGAATACAAGATTGATGCTACAATCTGAGATTGTTTCTTAGTCCAGATCGATCGTTGGAGTTTGAAGAGAATCTTTTGGTTTTATTATTTTTTTATTCCACAATCTCAATTGGAGTTCACGGATAATAATGGTGTTATTTGTTGTGCTCATTTTTAAGCTTTTGCAAACTATGCTTCCTTTTCTCTCATGTGGTGCTGCTACTGACACAGCGTGGCAATAAAGAGTTCTATGTTTTTTAAAGCTAGTGGACTAGTAATACGATGTATAAAGTGTTTAGAAGATATACACATTCTTTTTTTAAAAACTTTAATGTGTTACATCTTCAAATGAGAAAAGTTTTTTTATAAAAAAAACACTTATAAATATATTGATTAGGTTACGTATAGAGAGTCACTTTCGTCGGGTAATTTGAACAAATATTACTCTCTTAATACTTTTAGTATACTTTTACTTTTTCTTTCTTTGAAATTTCCACAATCTTTTGATGATTTCACATTATGCTGATTTTTAGGTAAAGTCTGTTTAGAAATCATTATAGGATGAAATAGGAACTAAAATGAGTATGATTACTGACAAGGAAATAATTACTAATTAACAACAAAAAACATTGTAATTTTTTTTGTTAACGACAAACTATCTTACTTCTATCCTAAATTACAAGAACGTCTAATGTTGAACTCAAAATTTTTAAAAAATCCTCAATAGTTCACTCTTACAAATGTAAGAAGTGTGACTCGAACCTTGAGGAATAACTCAAAGTCAAAAACCTTACCAATGGACTACCATTCTCATTGGCAAAAAAGGAATACAAAAGAGAGATGAAATAAAACATACAATGACCGAGATATGAATTTTTGTAGGCTCAACCAAAGGTTAGTTGTTAGACTATCCACACTCCCAACTTACATCAACCCAACCTTTAATAAAAAATTAATTTTTCTCTCTTCCACCTAAACAACCCAACCTAACTCAACCTTTTACCCACATTCACAACTCAACTTATATTTATAGACCAAAATTGACTCTTTTTTAAATAAAAAAAACTAGATAACATCAAACTTTTTTTAAGATAAGATTTTTTATCCAAAGAATATTTTGAACCAATGTAACAATAACAAGTGTCATAAAGTTATATTTTAATATAAGGTTTCGTATCCGAAAATATATATTTTCGAAATTTCTCTGTTTTTAACAAAATTTATGTCAAAATGTTCGTAAAGAAAAAATAGAAAATACCATGTTTTTATATTTTTATAAAGTATTATAAAATGAAAGATATAAAAGAAAAACCAATAAGGTTTATAAATAAATCTTAACTAATCATAGAGTGACAAGTGACAAAAAGTAAGGTGACTCCCTTAAGTCATGCCACCACCCAGGTTGCTATTTTACGTGACTTTTTCTTCTTTTTTTTAATTTTTTCACTGACTCACCTCCCTAAAAGATTGGGGATGTGGATGGTCTTAGGGATGATATTCGTTCGTTCATTCATTTTCTTAAATATTAATTTTACCTTTTTGAACTCAACTATTCACACCAGTAATCTCCGTTTCCCTTTGGTTTGAATCAACTTCATGTGAATCTTGGATCCAACGTCCATTCACGACCTAGGTTAGCATATTGAATCATATGCGACGTGTATTTAAACACATTTACATCGCATTTCAAATAGTACACATTCTGGTTGCCGTTAGGTCTATTGGCTTTTGATAGTGTTAGTGATTACGACATCGAACGATATAGTTGCGATATAGTATAATGTTTGATGATATCTATCACGTGGTACTGTAGGTTGATTTACATGCAACCTAAATTTATCCTTATTAATAGGTTTCTACAGCCAACAATTAATTGCATGACATATTAAGAGGTTATTTCATAATATACGCATAAACGTACATTATATATCATGGCAATGCTAGAGCTCTCTACAAACACCTTAAGTGGTCGAAGAAATATCGTAGATTAACTGTTGGCAATGGATATCTATTTTTCTAAACTCGACCAATATTTGTGCTAAAAGGCGTTGAAAATCATGAAAAATACATGCCAAAATAACATTTTGAAACATCTTTCTGTTAAAAATACTATAAACTCAAATAGGTGATGTAATGATGTAATAATCATAGTTTTAAATTAATTTAATAAATTGATATTTCCTATCTAAGTTTTCATATCTAAAAATTAAAACTATCAATTAATTAGTTGGCCTATTGTTCTTTAGTTTCTTTTGAAGTGCTCATAATGCAGAGCACATGATAATATCTTCCTCATTGATATATATACATACATTACTTTCTTTAATAAACAAACATGATGTGAACAGTAAAAATATTAAAAAATTACCCAGCATAAATAGTTAATAAACAAACACGATGTGAACAGTAAAAAGATTAAAAAATTACCCAGCATAAATAGTTAATAAAAGAATAAGTAAACATGAATGGGCTTTAGAAGGGACGGTGTTGGTCTTTCTCTTTGGTTGAAGAGATGCAAATGCCCGTTTTTTGGATTTTGAAAGTTACAATATCACCATTTTAAAATTTACATATATAACCTCCACTCCTAGAGCTCTTATGTTTGTTTTTGTTGATATACGAGTATTAGTTTGCTTTCATTTTTTATTTTTTTATTTTTTGCTTTTTTATTTTAATATAAGATGTTTTATGTTTTATATTTGGGTTTTTTTTGAATTTATATTTATTATTTTTACCTTTTTTTTATAGTTGTTGGATTGTTTATAATTATGTATTTGGTTATATTTGAGTTTTTTGGTATATAATTATGTATTTGGATTGCCTTTATATTTGGTTATGTACTTTGAGTTTTATTATAACGTTATATTTTTTGTGGTTTTTAAAAATAAACACATATAGTGTATTTTTTTCCACCGACAACGATGACGTACAACCATGATAATTCCGCTTTGCAACGCAGGGCTTTGAACCCCCTAGTTATTAAGAAATGAACATATATAGAATATCAGCATTTAATCTTTCACGTGCACCCCTATAAATGGCCACTAAAGTCATGGGACCTTTACCTAGTGGACTTAACTGCATTTACACCTTGTATGTTAATGTTATTCTTTTTGTTCTTTATTTATGAGTGTTTTTCATTTATTATTAATTTTCTTCACTAATCCTCATTTTTGAGTAAAAATGCATACAAATTCCTTTTTATCTTTGATATTTAAAAAGAAAAACAAAATTCTTACTCTACAGAAAAGATTCAACATATTTATGAATACAAAAGATTTAATAGGTTAAGCAAGACACCATAATTACAACAAATACTCGATTTTACTGAGGTTTGAATTATGGTAAGGTGTAACATCGACAGTCATACTCTTATACAAGAGGAAAAGACTGTTTTCATAGAGGATCTCTTGCTTATAAAGTGTCACACAATTAACAAATAGATTACAATTGTATGGTGAAGATCAGTTTAAAGTTTTGATTATACTTGAGAACTCTGAGTTGGCTGCAATTATATTGATATGGAAATAGATATCATAATCATTCTATGTCACACTTGTTCATGCAATTGTGAATTTTAGAGTTTGTAACCAAAAGGCATTTACCTAGCGGTATTGATGTAGCCCTTCAACAGAAAGGCTGTGGATTCAAGTCGATAATTGGTGCAACTATCAAGTGGTTATAGACGTAGATCTTTGCCTTCGAAAAAAAAACAAAAAAACAAAACAAATACAGGATAAAGTAGCAATTATTTAGCTATTAACAAATTAAAAACCTTAAAATATAATGTCTACAAATTAATCCTACCAAGTTGTAATTTTTTTTAACTCGTCATCCAATCGCTCAGACCTTGCTGCTGCCTCTTACATAAAACACAGAAACCGAAACAAACTTATATCGAAAACCTAAGATACTAGATACCAAAAAACAACATGTAATATACGTTAAATACAAATACTATTTGGTTCACCAGAAAAGCATAACTGTTTCAAAGGAAAGAAATTGAAGATTGAAAGAGGAGCTACAACCTCTCGAGACCAGACTATCCGCATTTGGGAAACATTTGATGCAGAAATTATAGAAGAGAAAGAAGACATAATATCTATTGACAGAAACAAAACAGGCAACTAATCAAAAAAAAAAAGAAGCTAAAAGTTATAACTTGCCAAAACACTAAATGCTTCCGATTAAAGCACCGGAGTAACTTCTTCCATTGAGCATATGCAACACCAATTTTTTAACCTCTTTTCTTCATTTACTAATGGAACAGCAGATCTAACTCTTCACTAGGATGTTGAGCATAATTGGCGACTAAATCCAAAATCTTTACATGCTTTGGTTGCTCACAACTTAAATTAAAGAATTCTTCAATTTCACCTGTCATCCCAACATCAAAAAAATGTAAACACAGTAAAGGGGATCCTAATATCTAGAGGTGGTGATACAGATTCAGATTGAAACTGGTAGCTTTTAGCATGAGTTGTGACAGGCGAAGTTGAGTTGTTTGACCTGAACATCTTTTTCTGTCTACTTTTTAAAAGTTTATTAAAGATCGATTAAACCATCTGTTAACTATGATTTTACTAAAAAGATATATTACTATCAAAATTATGGATCTTTGAACAAAACAATTGGTTGCCTGCTCCAGAAGTCTTAACTTGGGCAATTAACCTGTTCCCCTTTTAGCGAAATTTTTTGATTCAACTCATTTTGACCCGTTTGAGATAAAATACTAACAACATCAGCCCATTCACAAGTAACAGCGTCAAAACCACCGCCTTAACACATACTAGTCTACTAGAGGCTTTTCAAATGTGCATAAAAGTTAAAATACTCGAGTAAAAAGTATACTTCCATAAGATACCTTAATGTGCAGATTTCCAATTATAACTCAAAAAGGGGCCTCAAGAGATTCATCCCACACATCTGCACTTCCATTAGAGGCATCCTCAGCATCTTCCTCCATTGAGAGCCTAATATACTCCCTATGTGCAAATCGGTCCCACTCTGTCAATGTTGGATTCTCACGTTCCTGTTCAGATAATGGTACTTTAATAAATTAATATTGTCAACATAATTGGATATATGAATAAATTACACCATCCAACAATTGCTAATCATGTACCTGACGGATGAGAAATGGATCACGTGTTTCGAAGGCCATGAACTTATTAAGGTTGAAAAGAATATTGAAAACACTGCCAGAAAGTTTGGTTCCTTTCAAGTCACGTAGGGTAACATAACCCTCATCCTGCAAAAGTAAGCGAAGGGAAAACCCTTTTAAGTATCCAATAGTCCAATACCCGGTGTCCATGGCAAGCATCTCATATCGCTTTTCTTTGTCTTTCATAATAAAAAAGTCAATGTCATATGGGCATTCAAAACTAAAAACTACTTTCCAACAGAAGAATTCTTAAACTGGTAATCATCCTGGTTAAACTCCGAAATGTAAGTTTGATTTGATATTAAAACAGTTTTAAAACTTACACTAAAGTTCAATAAATTTAGTCAATAAGTAGTTCGGATCAACACAATTTGAGCCTGACATGTTTCAACCTGGACCACATTACCTCTTTTGACCCATTTCCCAACCACCTCAGCATATATACAATAGCTAAAAAAATCACCTTTGGTCCAATCATGTCAACAATCTGACACAATATGTCCTCAAATAGGACAGGCTCTTGGGCCATGCATTCCATCCTATGCAACTGCTCCTCGTAGAAAAATTGCATTTCATTCCTTGTAATCACCCCATTTCCATCCAAGTCTACACATTTGAACCTGTTATCCATTATAAGAGGATGCCCGAAAATATAATATTGATTAAAGTTTCTAAAAAAAATATGGGAATTGGTTTTAATGAAATCAAACAGCCTTACCAGTACTCAAGACTAGGCTCTGATGATTTATCCTCTTCCGCCAAAATAAAATAAACGAAATCTTCATATCCCATTTTCCCTTCAACATTACTCGTGAACTTTCTTGGTACCTAAGCAGAAAGCAAACAGAGTCATATAATTCAACCATGTAAACATTGAACAAACAATAACATTTTATCTTGACGGTAATATTACAAACCTGTGAAAATATTCTGTCGACAATTCGGTATGTGAGTGCATGATTACCATATCGTATAAGGTTCTCTTTGTCTATCAAAAAATCATGATCTGTGTCCAGCTCCCAGAACTTGCAATATATCACATAGAAGTGCTCATAGGAGAAATATCTGTAAAGAATTAAACAATATTAGCATAAGTTCTAGAACCATGTGTAAACTCTTTATGTAAAAATAAAATTACCTCAAAACTTTGTTTATGTCCTCTTCTTCATCAGCATGCTGCATTGCTGCAATTAAATTTCCCCTCTTCAGCTCCCTGAGGGTAAGACGAGAATCCCCAGCTCTGTTCATGTAGTAAAAAATCCTGTATATTACCGTTTCAGCTGCCCATAACCACAATGTAAATGTTAAACGATGAACCACTCTTACAATAACCAAAATAATCACAATACAACTATTTCAGATTTTGTAAAAAGTTCAATGGCGTTTATATGAGTTTTATGGCCTCCTTTTATATTTTTATTAATATAACGTCAAAAGACCAATGGTTATTGTAAAGAAAAAACTGACCGACATGTTCAAACACCCACATGTATGCTAAAGCAAAGAAATAAACCATAGCTTAAATGGCACCATATCGATAATGAATTAATACAAAACATACCATATCTTTCCTGAAATTCTGGGGTGCTCTGTAAGAACTCCAAACCTGGATGAGTTGTCAATAGTTCACGAAGTATGGGTTTAAAGTCCTCCTATTGCAGACATAGTAAAATATCATATTTTGTGGTAAATCTTATATATGACTTTTGTAGTCGAAAGAAAAAAATCATAATAAAATATAAAACACAATTATGATAAATATTGCAAAGAAATACCTGAGTTAAATATCTCAAATCAGGCTGCTTCAATATTGTATATATCTGGGTGGCAACATCTTTTATCAACATATTGCCATTGACCCAGTAATCAACAAAAGCATCCCTGGGAAAAAATTATAATAAACTTAGGAACATTGAATACATGATACAGTCCAAATAGCATAGCAAACATTACACCATTACTGTTTTCACAAAAACAATAACCTTCTTGCAATCTATTCTTATCTTAGGGAGCAACCTTTTGAATTGATGTTTTGTGGTCTACACTAACAAACACACACTTTAGTAAACACGCGACTACCAGTAACCACATGCTAATACTGCTTCTGGAAGTACAGACCCAACATTGTTGCTATTAATAAACATGAAAAACCATGATCATTATGAAAAGGACAAGAAAACTGTTTTTACTATTATTACAATATATAACATCAATAAGATTGCTTGTAACAAATAACTTAACATGAAGAAAAATGATACCTGGTCACAACACCTGTTCCTTCAACATCAATCTTTTTAAAAAGAGCGCTAGAGAAGAACGATGGCAATTTGCAAATCTCCTTTGTAAGTGGTTTAAATTCTAAACAATTAATTAAAAATTAGCCCGGTCAAACTAGATATCTATCGATCAGTTTGACCAATCATAATCTTTAAAATATGTGCAAAGACAATCGAAGAGGCATCTCACCATTCAATTGCAATCCATTCACATGACCATAGAAAAACTGATTGGTTCTAAACAAACATCGCTCTTTTAATTCATTAGGCGGTGGACGCCCATTCTGAAAGTAAAACTGCAACCATTCCACATGTCTCAGTTTAACCAGAGCAATATAAAATGCAACAGAGCAATAGTACAACCAATAGCAAAATGTACAGATGTCAATTTTGAGTCAAATTGGAGGGTTGTATTTATCTCAAAATGGGTTTGACACAAAAAAAATAGCCAAAAGGGGAAGGGGTCGAACAGATTAAAATCATCTAAAGCCTATTTTAATTCATAGAAGTATAGAGCCACTTACTGTTTTACTCATAGATTTAGATTGTTGTACTGATACTTATTGATAATCATAACAAACAAATTATTTATGGAAGGGTTTACAATATGAACAAAAAGGTGTTGGCAGGTCAAACCAACCAATAAAAGCAACCTGTTTTGACCCATTGGCCATTACCCAACCCGCTGATACACCTCTAGTGAAACGCTTAGCATAAATCAAGAAAACCATTATTTCCTTTCTGGTACAAACCTGAGGTATTAATTCTTTAACTGGCTCGCTAAGTACTCTTAAAAGAGAACCTAGAACAGACGGGCCTGCCCTATGTTTGGCGATACGAGGAGAACCAGATGACGAACTTCTTGGCGAAAGTGGAGGTGCACTACCAGCAGGAAACATAGAAGGTACTGAACTGCCTGGAGAAGCCTTTGGGCTGGAAACTGATCCAGAGACGTTCAATGGAACACCAGCTTTAACATTGTTAAACAAAGATTTCACCTATATCCACAGAGAACATGTCATGAGCAGCTTGTACACAGATGTTGATGAAACTAAAGCTGCTAGATTCGATCATCACGAAATATATATAAGTGCAGCTTTATGCCATCCCAGATCACGCAAATTTTTATAGGGAGATCTTGGGCAAATATAAGATGCTCATCTAAAAGATAACTTCTACTTTTAGTAAATAATGAATAGTTCCAATCTCAAGACAATAAAAGATGTTCATCTTCAGTTTACGGACGCCTTAGGTGAGACGGTCAAGCTATGCCCCATGCTAAAATATCTAAACAACCAACGGACTTTTTGATTTTTTATAGGTTTTTGATTTTCATTTTCTTGATTAATGTTAGCGTTGACGTTGTTTGGATTCACATTGTTTATAGGATTATAATCTTTATTATCTTCAAAAATTTTATAAGTTTCTTCAACATTAATTGTATTACTTTACATCTGACAAAACAACTATGTAAATATCGATCCTTGTAAAAAATGAGCAAGTTCTTGCTGCTTCTTTCTAAATCTAATTTAGATACCTGATGGTTGTTTAAAACGAGGAGGCATGATAAAACCGTTTCTTGATGTAGTAATCCTTCCGGGGCTTTAACGCCATCAGCCACTAGACCAAGTTGTTCCTATTATGTTTATATTTTATTTCCAAAAATTTCATTATTAACCATAATTGATGCCCCTATCTTTGTGATGCTTGGGACTGTCGCCCACTTGGCCCGATACCAGAGTCGGCCCTAATCATGCTATACATATAAAGGATTGTACCTTTAGTTGACCACAAATATGATATCATATATTAGGTCCAAACAATCTTTTCTGATATTGCGCTTCCTAGAGATAGAGAGAAATAAAGTGTGTTGCAGAGCTATAAGTATGAAATTGTTCATCGGCAGTAGTGGGACGAGGAGGTGATGGCAAAAAAGAGGAGGTGGGAGACCTCTTCATCCTTCAGCAAGAGGGCCTCTGGAGGTCCTCCAGTTCACACTAGACCTGGTCCTTGTTTTGGACAAGTCAATTAAGAAAAGACTTGTCTATTGCTAGTTCCAAGTTTTTACCAAGGTTAGTGGTCATCACAGCCAGGCAGACCTTGCAGTCAGAGGCAAGGAGCCTCAAGTTAAGGTCCAAATATGTACGAGGATGGATGCTACACTTTGTGAGCTAACCAGTATGCTAATATAGATGTTCTGGAAGCTACAAGAAGAGATGCTTAGCTACCGTTTGCTTTGTATATCCTACTAAAACTGGTAATTTTACAGTCAGAGGCTAGAATATGTTCTTTTATCCAAGTATGCAAGACGGGCAGAAGATGGCAGCAAGGGCCTTGGAGCCATTAGCTTAATGATTGGAGCTAACCTAGATGTGACAATTCTATACACTTCCTGGTGGTTTGATATAGTAGTTCTATATTTCTATCTTGTAATTTTGACTTCGAAGAACAATAAGTTTTATCATGCTTATATCAAAACTTTATTCATGGATGGATTTTAGTTTTTGCAGGGAGACCCACCTTTGACTTAAAAAATATAAACAAAAAAAAAGAAGCCATATTTACTTGCCAGACATCCAAAACTCATAGTGCACTACTACAGTGAGATGACTAAAACAAGATCATCTCATATATATCAGCCATAGGTTGGTTTCATGAGACAATCCATCAAACAGGATCCACATGAAGTAACTCGAGCATTGGCAGTCCCATATAACAAGATAAATACAGCAATAGATAATCAAAGTGAAATTGGATTTGCATATTTATGATTCATAAATTATTAAAAGTACTACTAAGTACTAACTAAAACAATCCTGCCCCTAGCTACGATTGAGTGACTTCGTGTGTACTAAACTGATGACGAGATCCTCATCATTTCACCATTAATGGTAAGTAAAAAGTCCAAATACAACAAAAAAAATTTACTGGATAACTAGACGACAATATCCCATCGCCAAATAAATACCATTTGAAATTCTACATTGATGACATTATCGTCCTTCCTCCTTCACAATGAACTCGGGTATCGACAAAAGCAGCCTATATTTAATGCATATAAACCTTTCGCCGATTAGGTAAAATAGCGGTTTCCAATTAGACTATGGCCTATGCAGTTTACCAAAAAGCAAAAAAGAGTACCAATATGCCATTAATGTGATACTTTATTTTAATATATTTTCCTATATTATTTATCTAGCTTGTAATATGCACACAGCATTCAGCAACACTTAACAATAAACAGCTAGAAGTAATACAACTGTACAACTGCGTAAATCATAATAGTATTCTCAATAGCTAACTTTCTGTTGTGTACACGTAATCTCCCGAAAATCATCACAAATAGCTAAATTACTCCAAGTAAACCATAGTACACGAAAAAAAACCTACAAACCTATAAATAACATCAAAATTTCACAACTTTTCATTGCTACTTCGCCACCTTATTATAGCTACTAACTACATATCTCAAAAACCAACAAATATAACAAATAATAAATAATATAAATATACATATAACATAAGATAAATGAAAATTACCAAAAGGGTGGTTTCAGGAAGGGAAAGCCATTGGTCGAAAAGCTTTTCGGCAACATAAGGATTCGACTTAATAGCCAAAGGAGATACTTCATTCAGCTGTAACAATTCCGGGTCAAGAAAACCCGAATCCCCATTATAATCCAAATCCATTTTTCTTCTTTTCTTCTCAAATTTCACAATCTATCATTCAGATCTCAAAAATACCCAATAAATAAAGATCACTTAATTATAATAACCCTACTTATTATAAAAATAATATAAAAATGATGATTCAAAGCTGAATCAATTGCATTGGGACCCACTTTCCTAATTGGGAAATTGAGGTAACAGATCCTATAAATTTTGCAACTTTCGAATTGGGATTGTTGTGAAAAGATGGAAGATGTGAATAAAGATTCTTTTTTGCATGAGCTAAGATTGGAAATTCAAAGAAAGAGAGTATGTGGTTATGTGTGTATGTCAAGATATATATTATTTATATAATATGATACATGATATGATATATAGATATATATCATGTATATGTATGTGTGTATAAGGGCACCTGAAGTGGGGGGTGATGAAGAAGAAAGGAACCCGGGTAGGGGGGGAGTGAAGGACAAGATGCAAGATTCATTAATTAACTACTAATAAAAATCTAGACTTTTTTCTTTTTGCCTAATTGATGGTCAATTATTTTTTTTCCCCTATGGTGTATGTATAATATTTTTTTTATAGGATATATTACAATTTTTTTTTTTGAACATTCAGTCGGAACACGACATCAGGGAAACCTCACCATAATGGTGAAGCCTTTCACGTACCCAAGACAACGAAATGTTGACCACATGCCGTTACAAGTATTCAGGGAACCACGGAGGGGGGAAAACCTCCAACTAAACCGCCCGAAGGCACGACATTTAATTGGAGTAAACCCTGCCCCCTCAACCTTGAACCTGGGTCTCCCCAGGAACAAGGCATCATTGAAGGACTTAGGATGTACAAACCCAGTCTCGAACTTGAGACGTCCCACTTAGAAAGTGGGTGCTCTACCACTAGAGCAAACTGGGAAAGTGCATCGTAAAAGAAGTGGTGAAAGTGTGTCATTAGTGTTTGATGTTTTTAACTGTGAAGTACTAGTCAGTAGGGTATTATAGATATATTAAGTGTAGATATTAAATTAGTAAATAAAAGAGATGTGTATTGTAACACCTGTCGTTTAAAAATATGGATTTTCAAAAAAATTCGCCTAACGGCGTCAAAAGAAAACGGAAGTAAACTTTAAAGTCCAAACCACAAAATCTGTTTGGTTCATTTATTAGTTGGTGTTACTAGCCATATCATCAAAACAAGTTCAAATGGAAACCCATCGGTTGCCCAACATTAAACAACCGACCACAATGCGAATACAAGTCATAAATTCCATAACATAATGCAAAAGTCTAAAGAGAGCAGCCACTATGAGTAAACTATAGCCATCTTCAAATCAATCTACCCATGACTCTCTCTTATTCATCATCCATCATAAACTTGCTAAACATGGGGAGCAACACATTTCAAGGAACAAGTGTTAGCTAACGATACATATGGTTTATAAAGCATTTGTCCAATTAAAACATTATAGAAAGGTCATTGAGATCGTTAAGGCACATATCACATCAATTACATCATCTCACATACATATCATTGCATCATCATTCTCATATTAGGATGAACCACCCTAAATGTGCATAATCATCTTTCATATCTTTTTCACATATCATCTTTGCAAGTGTGACATAAGTCACGCATATCATATAAGGTGTAAGTTTGTGTGTAGGCGGTCATAAGACCTAACAGGGAACCTCACACCCGACTGGATGGATAAGCCTTAAGGCGGTCCATCAGTGCCGTTAAGGAATGACAAGCCAATCCAGGAGTAGTCCGTATATTCAAAGACATTGGTGGGTAATCAGGCCACCCGGAGATACTCTACCACTTAATTATGTTGCAAGGAGCCACCCAAGCAACCACATATACGCACCGCCGGGCAAGGGCAAGTACAGGTTAAGCTTAACACTTTCACATCATTTACGAGCTCGATTACATCACATATAGTTTAGGTGTCCACATTACCTAAACATTATCACGTATCATATTAACGTCTGGGCCCTTAAACGTGCACGTGTCATGGCAACCTAACAAGTCTAGTGAACTAGATGAACAAGCCATACCAATATGCACATTTCAATACATCTCATAGCATTACATATCATCACATATCATATCATTTCATTTCATATCATAGGGACTGCATATCATGCCTCATTGGTCATTTACATAGCCCAAATCACCTCCCGTGTAACCCCGAATACCCATAAGCAAACAAGATAACATTTGGGAAGTTATTATAAGAAAACCATGTTTTTGTTGAACCCTCAGCGTGTCAAAGTAGTGTATCTTACCTTGGTACAGCTTACCAACAAGTTAAGAGTATCTTATCGTGCTTGCTAAGTGCTCCCGACAACCTAGAATGAGTATAAGATCGGTCTATAAGCTAAACAAAACTTAAGTACCAGACTGGACTCATTTATGCGCCGCATATTTGCATACCTGGGCACTTATGCGCCGCATGGGAGAAATATGCACCGCATATTTCAATTAATTTTGTCACAGAAAAACACCCAAGTTTTGAGCACTCAAAATATGCGCCGCATGAAAGTTCCATGCGCCGCATATCAGGCTCCCTTCAGAAATCAAATTTTCAAAACTGGCAGATATGCGCCGCATGGATGGTTCATGCGCCGCATATTGCCCAGTTCGACCAAAAACCCAACTTTCAATCCTTTAATCGAATTACATACGAACACAAACCATCAATTCGACCTGGAGACATAAAATTAACCTCTTTGACAATAATTTTGATGACTTTAATCCATCAATCTTTCCTTCAATCCTTTACAACATAGATCACTCATTGAATCACCCGAATAACATGAAATCGGTAAACGTTTAATCAATTAACCCAACCCAAACCCCATGGCCTGGATTGAATACTCATCTAAGACTCAAATAATCAGATTTCAAAGAGAATATTACCTATATTACCTGCACTTGATGTGGGGGATCTAAGATCTAAACAAAGCTTGATCCAAAACGGCACGAAACGGTTGAATCTTGTAGAAAACTTGCTTGGAGAGGGAGGGAGATCGGCTGGGTTTTTTTCACACACACGATGCAGAAGTTTTGTGACAATTAGGGCTGCCTAATTGCTCACTAACCCCTGGCCATCAACCCAATATGTTACACTTAGGACCCCTCAACTTCTAAACTTAACTTTCTTAGCTTAATTCACTTACCGGGAGACTTAACACACTAACAAGCACTTAATTACATCACTATACTTTAATTACTTTCATTAACATCATATTAATCATTTCACATTAAACATATAAGCATTTAATCACATATGGGCACATAGACTTAACGAACCTAACGTTAACTAACGGGAAAGTCAAATAGTCAAACACGAAAAGTTTGGGATGTTACAATTACCTCCCCCTTAAAGGGATTCCGTCCCCGGAATCACATCAGAAATGAACAACTCTGGATACTTCTCCTTCATCACGGATTCATTCTCCCAAGTTAGACTTTCACCATGGTTATGCTTCCATTTGATCAACACAAGATCAATCACCTTCCGACGTAGCTTCTTTTGCTTTCTACCAAGTATTGCTACTGGTTCATCAACCATTCTTTTCCTTGGATCAATACTCACATCTTCAATAGGAATGACACTAGACTCTTTCGCCAAGCACTTCCTCAAATAGGATACATGAAATGTGTTGTGAATTCCATCCAATTCTGGAGGCAATTCCAACTGATATGCAAGGTCTTTGATACGCTTCAAAATCTTAAAAGGTCCTATGAAACGTGGACTTAGCTTTCCTTTCTTTCCAAAACGAATCACTCCTTTCCATGGAGAAACTTTCAGCATCACCATATCACCAACTTTAAACTCAACCGACCTTCTTTTCTTGTCGGCATAAGTCTTCTGTCGTTCTCTAGCTACACGAAGTGCTTCCTTAGCAATGTTAACTTTTTCAGCTGTGATTTCAATGATCTCAGGACCCGTAAACTGCTTCTCACCGGGCTCCAACCAACAACTTAGAGTCCTACACCTTCTACCATAAAGCATTTCAAACGGTAGCATTCCAATACTTGCATGATAGCTATTATTATAAGCAAATTCAATCAATTTCAAATGGTCATCCCATGCTCCACCATACTCTAATACACATGCCCTTAACATATCCTCCAATGTTTGAATTGTTCTTTCACTTTGCCCATCAGTTTGAGGATGATAAGCGGTGCTCAAGTTTACTTTAGTACCTAGTGCTAGTTGAAGACTTTTCCAAAAGCTAGATACATACCTCGTGTCTCGATCTGAAATAATAGATAACGGAACACCATGATTTGAGACGATTTCATCTATGTACATCTTCGCCATCTTGGTCAATGGTACATCTTGTCGTGTTGCTAAGAAATGAGCATTCTTCATCAACCTATCCACAATAACCCATACGATATCATTTCCCTTTGGTGTTCTAGGTAACTTGGTCACAAAATCCATAGTAATATGGTCCCATTTCCATTCCGGAATCTCCAACTGTTGCAACAATCCATATGGCTTTTTGTGATCAGCTTTTACCCGTGCACAAGTCAAACATCTTTCAACAAAATGTGCAACTTCTCCCTTAATATTCGGCCACCAATAAATAGGCTTCAAATCTGCATACATCTTTGTAGCACTGGGGTGAACTGAATATCTAGACCTATGAGCTTCTTCAAGGATCAATTCTCGGTTACCATCAAGCAATGGTACCCAAATTCGACCTTTATAAGTCCGAAATCCACGGCTGTTCGTTTCCATCTCAAGACGTTTCTTCTTCCCAATACTTTGCTTGTCAATGTTATCCTTCATCAAAGCCTTAACTTGGGCTTCCTTGATGCGGTCAAGTAACCCCGACTTAGCCTGTACAACCGTACTCATCAATCTACAAGAAAAATTCTGCACTTTTCTACTCAATGCATCCGCCACCACATTGGCTTTACCGGGATGATACTTAATCTCACAATCATAATCCTTCAGAAGTTCCATCCATCTCCTTTGTCTTACATTCATTTTCTTTTGTGAGAACACATATTGCAAACATTTATGATCTGTGTACAAGGTACACTTAGTGCCATATAAGTAATGCCTCCATAACTTCAAAGCAAACACCACAGCAGCCAACTCTAGATCATGGGTCGGGTAGTTCTTTTCATGGGGCTTCAACTGACGTGAAGCATAGGCAATAACCTTGTCCCTTTGCATAAGAACACAACCCAAACTTGAAATAGAAGCATCACTATAAACAACAAGATCATCGGTACCTTCGGGTAAGGCAAGGATCGGAGCTTCACATAACTTGGTCTTTAACGTTTGAAAGGCCTTTTCTTGAGCTTCAGTCCACACAAACTTCACCCCTTTCTTTGTCAATTCGGTCATAGGCTTAGCTATACGGGAGAAATCTTGGATGAACCTTCGGTAGTAGCCCGCTAAGCCAAGAAAACTCTTAATTTCCGTGGGTGTCTTTGGCTGTTCCCATTTAGAGACAGCTTCAATCTTTGCGGGATCAACTTTAATTCTTTCAGAAGAGATAACATGCCCGAGAAATTGAACTTCTCGAAGCCCGAATTCACACTTGGAGAACTTTGCATACAACTTCTTCTCCCTAAGAACCTCAAGAACAGCTCTTAAGTGCTCACGGTGCTCTTCTTTAGACTTAGAATAAATCAGAATATCGTCAATGAAGACAATCACAAAATGATCTAAGAATGGGCGACATACCCAATTCATTAAATCCATAAAAGCGGCAGGAGCATTTGTCAACCCAAACGGCATGACAAGAAACTCATAGTGCCCATATCGTGTACGAAAAGCTGTCTTGGCCACATCTTCCTTTTTGACCTTTAATTGATGATAGCCGGACCGTAAATCAATCTTAGAGAAGTAAGAAGCACCATGAAGCTGATCAAAGAGATCATCAATGCGCGGAAGAGGATACTTATTCTTAACCGTTCGCTTATTCAGCTCACGGTAGTCTATGCACATACGCATAGAACGATCTTTCTTCTTTACAAAGAGAACCGGAGCTCCCCAAGGCGAGGAACTAGGACGTATAAAACCTTTGTCAAGTAGCTCTTGGAGCTGAGACATTAGCTCTTTCATTTCTTTATGAGCCAAATGATATGGTGCTTTTACAACAGGAGTAGCACCGGGTACAAGATCAATATGAAAAGTGACCTCACGGTCGGGAGGAATACCGGGAAGATCATCCGAAAAGACATCAGAAAATTCAGAAACTACATCAACATTAGTAATAGAAGACTTCTCCTTTCGTGCATCGATGACATAAGCAAGGAAGTGGTTCTTATTATGTCGAATACATTTGAGAGCCTTCATCAAGTTAATGACCTTTATGCCCCCTTTCTTCTTATCTCCATAAACAGAAATGACTTTCCCATCCGGAGTAGAAAAATGCACAATCTTTTGAGAACATATAATGGTAGCATCATTTTGAGACAACCAGTCCATACCTATCACTATATCAAAACCAGCAAGAGTAGTAGTCAGTTAACGATAGACCTTGTTATAAATTTTTAAACTAGATTTCACACATCAATGGACCATCATGATGAGACTTGCAAGCTGAACACCATGTATTACTCTTCTTCTTGTCCTTTTCCCCATTCGAGGAAGAACCACTTTTAAACCTCTTATTAGAATTTGATGACCCATTGAACCTTTTCTTGAATCCAGACTTCTTATCATCAGCCTTATCAACCACTTTCTCAGTTTTAAAATCATCATCTAACCTCTTGGACTCCTTAATCGCAGCAGACAATGTAGAATGTTGCCTACAAAGGCCACGATAGCTAGTAGGGAGACCATCGCAATAAACTTCAATTTCATCAACTTCTCTATGAACCATGTGACCAACAAACTTGAGCTTTTCCATAAATGAGTGAGCATACTCAGTTATGGCACCGGGCTTAGAGGTTAAAGCTCTAAACTCTTTCTCAATCAACCTCAACTCACGAGTACCAACATATTCCTCCAAGAACTTCTCCCTGAAAGTACCCCAAGGCATTGCAGCTAATACCTCGGGAGCCAATGAAATAGTAGTAGACCTCCACCAATTTCGAGCATTCTTCTTCAGCATACGGGAAGCACATAACACCTCCATATCCTCTGGACAATAACATGAAGCAAACACAACCTCTATATCATCCAACCACTCCATAGCACCTACAGCATCCTGAGTACCATCAAACTCTTTCGCACCACACTTATGGAAGCTATCATACTTAAAGTTAGTGGTACGAGGAGCAACCACAACACGAGGCTCCACCACATTTACCCCATCATTCACATCAGCAACAACATTCACAGGAGCAGCCTGTGATCTCACAATGGATGGCTCAGCACGGTTTGAGCGGTTGGAATAATTTCCATCAGTGTGCTCATCCCGATGCAAGCTAGCTTCCCTTTCAGCTCTCACTTGAGCCAACTCCTCTTCAGTCCTTCTCAAATGGGCTCGAATAGCCCTCAACTCTTCAAACATTTCAGCTTGAGTAGGAATCTGCTCAATCACTGGGTTAGCCCTTTCAATTTATGATCTAGTTGGCAATTCACCCGGTAATGGCCTTCGAGGAGGCCTTTGATTAACATCATTTCCAGCCCCATTCTGATTGGCTGGAACATTACTTGGAGTAGCTCTATCACGTTGACTGTTAGTACGAGTGTTAACCATGTTGTCTACAATGCAATGACGACGGTTAGCAAGAGTTAAAGTGAGAACTGTTAGGTCCAGATTTACTGGACCCACTCCAGACTTGAAGACTGGAGCGGCACTGAAGATTTGTCCAGAAATAATAGAAGACCAGTGAGCTGTTTACTTGTACAGGAATCTGGATTCCACCAAATTAGCTCACTGGACTTCACTCCAGTCAAGATCGTTTCTACTGAAGACATTCTCACTGAAGTCAAAGACTGAAGTTTGAAGAAAGAAGACTGACAAGCAGTGGAGCCCACTGACAGTCTTACCAGATCTCCTGACTGGAGCTTTGTCAGTGTTCTAGACCTTACAAGTCTGAACACTGATTTCGAGGAATTGACTTTTGCCTTTACACACTTTTACACGGACAATCCATTTGTCTATTAATAAAAGTACAATACGTGTGTAAAGGTGGTTGGTTAAAAGGATAACAAATAACATCAAAATGACTTTATCCTTCTACTTTAATCAATGCATTTAAGGAATTAAAGTTGTTGCCTTAAATGCATGCAACCATATTTGTACGGCATAATAAATTCACTGTTGAATTTATTTGCCTATAAATACCAAGTCACATACCTCGTACAAATTGCTTTTTGCAATTTGATGAACTTGCTAAAATACTCTCGATCAAAATAGTTATACTTCACAACTTTAAGTATATCGATCCAAGGAGATTATTTAGCAAGTATAGATCACTTGTAATTCAAAGATTGTTTAGATAGTTACATACTTGTAATATCTAGGTTCCGCAACAATCTTGTATTTTGTTTAACATCAATAAATAAAATACACTTGAAAATTACATTTGTGTTCCGCCATATATTTACTTGTTTAAATATTGCTTTAAGTCTTTATTACTTTATTTATATTCTTGCATTTATATTTAAAGTAATACTAGTCCAATCTAGTGCATACTTGACTTGTTATTTTACACTCATGGGTTAAACCATCGTGTGAGGGACTTTACAATTGGTATCAGAGCAGAAGGCTAATATACTTGCCTAGATCTGTTTCACGATGGCCATCCCAGAAAATACACAAGAAACTCATGAAACTAATCTTAATGACCCACCCGTTGTCAATAATAATCCTCCACCTCCTCCTCCTCCTCCTACTTCTCCACATGTGCATGTGCATTACTCGAATAATCCTGTTCCTAAATTCAATGGGAGCAGTGATGAATTTGGTACGTGGAAAGCTAGGATGATATTACATGTTACTGGTATTGAAAGGAACATGATGAAAATTTTAAATGAAGGACCCTATGTGCCTAGACTTCCTATCAATGCACTCCTTGACCCAACTGGATCAATAAGTGAAAGGGAAAAGAGGGAAGAACACTGATCCGAAGAGGAGAGGAGATTGGTAAATCTTGATACCATCCTTAAAAACATGATCCTCAGGGCTGTTCCAGAAACCCTAATTCCCACACTAGTTCTCTATCCCAGTGCTAAAACCATGTGGGATGAACTGGTGAACCAGCATGAGGGAGGTGATGATACTGTTGTTACCAGAAAGGTCTCCCTAAACAAAAAGTATGAGTCATTTTTTGGTCTCCCCAATGAGTCTTTAACTGGTACTTACACCAGATTTATGAGCATTATAAACCAGTTAAGAGGACTGGGGTTGAGAAAGACAAGGATATACTTTTGGAAAAATTTTGTGATATTCTTCCCACTAAATGGTCTCACATGATTCTGGTCTTGAGACAAGGTAAAACCTTGCACTCCCATACTCTGTCAACATTGTATGGAGCCTTCAGATTCACTGAAGAGAATCAAGCCCAGAGGATTGAGGCTGAAAAAGATGCTTTAAATCATGCTTCCAGTAGTTCTACATTGGTCAGTAATTCTGAACCACCCTGTGCTGCGTTAATATCTTCCGAGAATGTATTTTCTATGAAGAAGATGATGTCTGAACTAATGGATTCTGGAGTCACTAATGATATCTCACCAGACTGTGATGAAACTGACAGTGATGACCTGGTTGCAATAATTGCTAAAACGTTTAATCGTTTTAAAGCAAGAGCAAATAGTCCCACTGGACAACATGCACCCAGTTCCTCTACTGACAAGACCAATCTGACATGATTTAAGTATGGCAGAAAAGGTCATTTCATGAAGGAGTCCAAGTCCAGTCAGTTTGTCTTTCAGTCTGGTCCATCTACTTCTTATAACAAGCCTGATGATAGCTATAAGTCCAAGTACAAAAAGCTTAAGGCTCAAATTGCTCTCATGTCTCAACAAATAGAAAATAATAAATGCATGATTGCAACCACTGAAGAAGCATGAGTTCCCTCAGATGATTCATCAGTTGATGAAGAAGAGGAAAGAGATTGTTGTTTTATGGCTCTGGCAGATCAAGAGCATATGGTGAAGGATGATGTCACATCTGGTCGATGGGTGGACATAGTTATAAAAAAGGTTAGTGAGTATGATATTGAAACCGATCCTGAATTAAAATTGGACATTGCTGAAGCTCTAAATTCTGATTTAATTTTTGTGGAAACTGTTAGATTTGACAGTCTTAATGGTCTAGAAACAGATTCCTCTGAAATCGCTGCTTTAAAATCAAAATTAAAAGAACTTCAAGATATTGAACTGGCATTTCAAGTACAAGTTTTGGTAACTGAACAACTGGTTCAAGAAAAACATGACCTGGAAATAATTTTGCAAAAAGAAAAATAGGTCATTAAATCATGGCTAGAAACAAGAAAGCCATATGATGTTGGAATAAACCAATTTCCATCCCAAAAACGTGCATATTTGGATGGAAATACTCATATTGCAGCATTAATACCAGTTATTGACCGGTTACTAGAGGAGGTTAAACCAAGTACCATTTATGATGAACCTTCTACCCCAAAAACATGTATATACCAGCTCAACTTCCAGAGGTTAAGACTGGAGCATCCCAGATGACTGCTCCAGTTAAAAAGGTCAATCAGAATAAACCTTTGCCTCAGACTGCTTCTAAAGAACCCTAGGTTCAAAAGAAAAAGAACAGTTCCCTTCCTAAGCCTAAGGTCCAGTCATCTGGAAAGGCTCAGGTGTCATCTGAAGAAACAATTTTGTTAAGGTTGGAGAGCCAGTTTCAAGACCAACCAGAATTTCAGCATATCTAAATCACTTCATATGCTTCATATGGATCTTTTTGGTCCAATGAATGTTCAGACTCGTGCTGGTAAAAGATTTACCCTGGTGATTGTTGACGAATACTCCAGATTTTGTTGGGTAATCTTTCTTAGGTCTAAGAATGAAGCTGCTGCTGAAATCATCACTCTCATCAAGCAGATTGAACTCAAGTACAAGCGAAAAGTATGTCAGTTAAGAAGTGACAATGGAACAGAATTCCAGAATGCAACTCTGGAGAAATTCTGTACTGACACTGGCATCTTTCATAACTTCTCTTCTGCACGCACTTCAGAGCAAAATGGAGTGGTAGAAAGGAAAAATCGAACGCTGATAGAAGCTTCCAGAAGTATGCTTGCTGAATCTGGTCTTCCTACCAGTTTCTGGGCTGAAGCAATTGCAACTGCTTGCCACACCCAGACTCGATCAGTGTATGTGAAGCGACTCAAGAAGACATCCTATGAAATATTAAGAAATAGAAAACCAAATATTGGTTATTTTCATGTTTTTGGATGTCCAGTTTACATCCTAAACGACTCCAGTCAGTTAGGCAAATTTGATGCCAAAGCTGATGAAGACACAAACTGGTTATGGCATAAAAGGTTATCCCATTTAAATTTCAAAAATATTAATAAGTTGTCTAGAAAACAACTGGCAGATGGGATACCTTCAGTTTCCTTCAAAAAGGAAAGGCCATGTCCAGGATGTGAGATAGGAAAGCGGAAACGTGCCAGTTTCAAGACCAACCAGAATTTCAGCATATCTAAATCACTTCATATGCTTCATATGGATCTTTTTGGTCCAATGAATGTTCAGACTCGTGCTGGTAAAAGATTTACCCTGGTGATTGTTGACGAATACTCCAGATTTTGTTGGGTAATCTTTCTTAGGTCTAAGAATGAAGCTGCTGCTGAAATCATCACTCTCATCAAGCAGATTGAACTCAAGTACAAGCGAAAAGTATGTCAGTTAAGAAGTGACAATGGAACAGAATTCCAGAATGCAACTCTGGAGAAATTCTGTACTGACACTGGCATCTCTCATAACTTCTCTTCTGCACGCACTTCAGAGCAAAATGGAGTGGTAGAAAGGAAAAATCGAACGCTGATAGAAGCTTCCAGAAGTATGCTTGCTGAATCTGGTCTTCCTACCAGTTTCTGGGCTGAAGCAATTGCAACTGCTTGCCACACCCAGACTCGATCAGTGTATGTGAAGCGACTCAAGAAGACATCCTATGAAATATTAAGAAATAGAAAACCAAATATTGGTTATTTTCATGTTTTTGGATGTCCAGTTTACATCCTAAACGACTCCAGTCAGTTAGGCAAATTTGATGCCAAAGCTGATGAAGGATATTTCTTAGGATATTCAGCCATTCACAAAGCCTTTAGAGTCTACAACAAGAGACTGGAGAAGGTACAAGAGTCAATACATGTCACATTTGATGAATCAAATAATGCAATCAATAAAAAGCCAACCCTTGATTCTCCCCCAGTAAATCCAATTGTCTTCTATGAATCTGATCCTATCAACTACAATAAAGATTCACCTGAAGAAGTTTCCAGTCATTCTGACTTGGAACCAGTTCAAAAGAAGAAAACCTCCAGTAGTACGCCTTTCTATCCTTCAATAAGTTTCAAATTACCCCCTGAACTTATTATTGGATCAGATGTTCGTACTACTCCCCTAGTATCAGTCTCAGTTGAAGCTGCGCCAGTAATTCAAGAAATGCCTTTAAATGAAGAATTTCATGATGCAAATCATGATCTTACTTATTCAGATGAAGATATTGAATTAGTCTGGCAAGATCCTCCTCCTGAAACAACACCAGAGGAGACTCAACTGAACTCTTGCACTGATATTGTTGTAAGCAATAATCCTGGTCAATACTCTAGGTGGACAAATGCTCATCCTATTGATCAGATCATAGGTGACTCCAGTAGAGGGGTTCAGACCAGAAGAGCCTCTAGTGAACAATGTTTATATGTCAGCTTCTTATCACTGGTAGAACCAAAGAAGATTGACGAGGCTATGGAAGATCCAAGCTGGGTGTTAGCTATGCAAGAAGAGTTACACCAGTTTAAGAGGAACAAGGTATGGTATCTGGTTCCTCCAGTTGGCAAGAAAGAACCAATTGGAACTAGATGGGTCTTTAGAAATAAGGTAGATGAAGATGGTCATGTTATCAGAAACAAGGCCAGATTGGTTGCCCAGGGGTATTGCCAAACAGATGTTGATTTTGATGAATCATTTGCTCCAGTAACTAGACTTGAAGCGATCAGAATATTCTTAGCATTCGCTGCTCATCATCAATTCAAGGTTTACCAGATGGACGTAAAAAGTGCCTTTTTGAATGGAAAATTAGAAGAAGAAGTTTATGTCAGACAACCACCAGGTTTCACTAATGAAAAACATCCCCACTGGGTATATCGTCTGGACAAAGCACTTTATGGTCTCAGACAAGCTCCACGTGCCTGGTATGATACTCTGACTAAACACTTGTTGAAAAATGGTTTTAAAAGAGGTGCACTTGACAATACCTTATTTATTCTTCGTGAAAAAGGTAATCTTCTGTTGGTACAAATTTATGTTGATGATATAATTTTTGGGTCTACTGATGAAAACATGTGCAAGAAATTTTCTAAAATCATGTCATCTGAATATGAGATGAGCTTAATGGGTGAATTAACATATTTTCTAGGGCTCCAGATTAAACAAACCAGAGATGGTATTTTTATTAATCAAGAGAAATATGTTAGAGATCTTTTAAAGAAATATGATATGAACACTTCACCATCTAAACCCACTCCAATTTCTGCACCACTGACACTGGACTCTGATCCAGATGGAAAACCAGTGAACACCACTGTCTACAGAGGCATGGTTGGTTCACTGATGTATTTAACTGCCAGTAGACCAGATATTATGTTTTCAACATGTTTATGTGCCATATATCAGTCTAATCCAAAAGAATCTCATATGCTTGCTGTAAATAGCATACTGAAATACCTTAAGGGTGTCCCCAGTTTGGGCCTTTGGTATCCCAAAGGCTCAGGCATGGATCTAGTGGGTTATTCAGATTCAGATCATGCAGGTTGTAAGATAGACAGGAAATCCACTAATGGTGGATGTCATTTCCTTGGTGGCAAACTGGTCAGCTGGACCAGTAAGAAGCAAATTTCAGTTTCATTATCCACTTCTGAAGCTGAATACGTGTCTGCAGCCAGTTGTTGTGCTCAGATACTCTTTATGAAGAACCAATTCCTTGATTATGGTATTAAATATTCAAAAACTCCCATATTTTGTGATAATACCAGTGCCATTGCTATCTCAAACAATCCAGTCATGCACTCAAAGACAAAGCACATCGATCTCAGGTATCATTTCATTCGTGATCATATTATGAAAAATAATATTGAACTCCATTTTATTCCCACTGACAAACAACTCGCTGACATTTTTACAAAACTATTGGATGTAAAAACATTTGAATATCTTGTCGGTGAGTTGGGAATGTTGAACCCTTAATCTGGAACCTTGTTATGAACGCCTTTGTGACACTGGCAGGGTTCTTTGATTTCCAGATCTTTAAATCTATGCTTGCTTGGATATCGAACACCTCTGTGATACTATCTTTGCACTATAGATTTACTGGTCACCATTCCAGGGGGAAGACTCAGACCATATATTTTTGTCCTTAAAATGTTTTTAATCTCAGGGGGAATTTATTCTCACTGGAAGAATTTTATGGAAAATATCTCTGGCACCTTGTAAATGTGTCCCTCTCACTGGTACTTGGATAGGTTGATGTGCATGTTTGAGGTAACTTCGGTCTCCTTGTAAATGTGTCCCTCTCACTTGTCTTTGTATTAGTTGATGTGCATGTTTGAGGTAACTTCGGTCTCCTTGTAAATGTGTCCCTCTCACTTGTCTTTGTATTAGTTGATGTGCATGTTTGAGGTAACTTCGGTCTCCTTGTAAATGTGTCCCTCTCACTTGTCTTTGTATTAGTTGATGTGCATGTTTGAGGTAACTTCGGTCTCCTTGTAAATGTGTCCCTCTCACTTGTCTTTGTATTAGTTGATGTGCATGTTTGAGGTAACTTCGGTCTCCTTGTAAATGTGTCCCTCTCACTTGTCTTTGTATTAGTTGATGTGCATGTTTGAGGTAACTTCGGTCTCCTTGTAAATGTGTCCCTCTCACTTGTCTTTGTATTAGTTGATGTGCATGTTTGAGGTAACTTCGGTCTCCTTGTAAATGTGTCCCTCTCACTTGTCTTTGTATTAGTTGATGTGCATGTTTGAGGTAACTTCGGTCTCCTTGTAAATGTGTCCCTCTCACTTGTCTTTGTATTAGTTGATGTGCATGTTTGAGGTAACTTCGGTCTCCTTGTAAATGTGTCCCTCTCACTTGTCTTTGTATTAGTTGATGTGCATGTTTGAGGTAACTTCGGTCTCCTTGTAAATGTGTCCCTCTCACTTGTCTTTGTATTAGTTGATGTGCATGTTTGAGGTAACTTCGGTCTCCTTGTAAATGTGTCCCTCTCACTTGTCTTTGTATTAGTTGATGTGCATGTTTGAGGTAACTTCGGTCTCCTTGTAAATGTGTCCCTCTCACTTGTCTTTGTATTAGTTGATGTGCATGTTTGAGGTAACTTCGGTCTCCTTGTAAATGTGTCCCTCTCACTTGTCTTTGTATTAGTTGATGTGCATGTTTGAGGTAACTTCGGTCTCCTTGTAAATGTGTCCCTCTCACTTGTCTTTGTATTAGTTGATGTGCATGTTTGAGGTAACTTCGGTCTCCTTGTAAATGTGTCCCTCTCACTTGTCTTTGTATTAGTTGATGTGCATGTTTGAGGTAACTTCGGTCTCCTTGTAAATGTGTCCCTCTCACTTGTCTTTGTATTAGTTGATGTGCATGTTTGAGGTAACTTCGGTCTCCTTGTAAATGTGTCCCTCTCACTTGTCTTTGTATTAGTTGATGTGCATGTTTGAGGTAACTTCGGTCTCCTTGTAAATGTGTCCCTCTCACTTGTCTTTGTATTAGTTGATGTGCATGTTTGAGGTAACTTCGGTCTCCTTGTAAATGTGTCCCTCTCACTTGTCTTTGTATTAGTTGATGTGCATGTTTGAGGTAACTTCGGTCTCCTTGTAAATGTGTCCCTCTCACTTGTCTTTGTATTAGTTGATGTGCATGTTTGAGGTAACTTCGGTCTCCTTGTAAATGTGTCCCTCTCACTTGTCTTTGTATTAGTTGATGTGCATGTTTGAGGTAACTTCGGTCTCCTTGTAAATGTGTCCCTCTCACTTGTCTTTGTATTAGTTGATGTGCATGTTTGAGGTAACTTCGGTCTCCTTGTAAATGTGTCCCTCTCACTTGTCTTTGTATTAGTTGATGTGCATGTTTGAGGTAACTTCGGTCTCCTTGTAAATGTGTCCCTCTCACTTGTCTTTGTATTAGTTGATGTGCATGTTTGAGGTAACTTCGGTCTCCTTGTAAATGTGTCCCTCTCACTTGTCTTTGTATTAGTTGATGTGCATGTTTGAGGTAACTTCGGTCTCCTTGTAAATGTGTCCCTCTCAATTGTTTTGAATAAATTCAAATTAACCGTTTTGAATTCCATTTTTTCTCTCCTCTATAAATACCCTTATTTACTTTCACTTTTACTTCATCTCGAAAAATCATTTACTCCCAAATCTTCAAAATTCCTTCATATACTTTCTTCTTCATTAAATTTCCAATCATCAATCTCTCTCATATTCAGTTCATAAAATCTTCATCAAAACCCTAACAACAGTTTCATTTTCATCTCTTTATACTAAATACAATGGCTCCAAGACAATCAAACTCACCAAAAAATCTTCTTTCTGCTACATATGCTCCTGTCGCCGCCGTAAAAAGGGCGGAGCATATTTCTCTTGCAACAGAAGCCATTCGTATTAACATGAATAATTGGATGGCCAAGCTCTCTCTTTCCAGTGTTCATGAGGCCCAATCCATCATTGGGAGATTGAATACTTTCTTTCTTTCAAGTCCTCTTTATGGTGCATTAACCTTAAATCCCGAAAAGATGTACCACGACTATCTCTGTGAATTTTGGTACACAGCAGAATATGTAGAAGCAACTTCCTCAATTTCTTATACACTTAAGCAAGGTACCAGACCCTTGGCTTTCACTGTTGATACACTCAGATCTGCTCTCCAATTAAATTATTTTTCACAGAATGAGATGCCCATTAAAATACCTTTTGGCATTAATATAAGGGAAGTGTGTAGACTGATGGGACACACAGATATCCTGGATGAGCATGGCCAGCTATCCAGGAAGGGAACAATCTACATGAGTAAACTGACAGACTCATAGAGATTCTTTTTCACTCACATAGTTGAGTGTTTGGGAGGCAGCTCTGGAGGACTTGACCAGATAAATCAGACACACCTCCAGATTGCTTACTGTCTCTGGTTCGGATACAGAGTGGATTTCGCCCATATTTTCTTTGATGATCTAGTAGAGAGTCTTAAAGTGAAAGGTAGAAAAGCATTTGTACCCTATATTTGTTTTCTTTCACTTATTTTTAAAAGAGCTCTGGGTAACCAGTACGATTTTGAAACCACTCATTTTTCATTATGTGAATATATGCGTGATCTGACCAATCTTAAATCTTCTGCAAATGAGGTAAATATTCCTCAGGTCATGATCACTAGTTTTCAAAGGGAAGAAACTGATGCATCATCTCCAGATGAGTCAGAAGAGGCTCCAGTCAGGCCTCAAAATAGTGAGGGGCCTACTGTAGACCTCATTGCTGAAATGGTTCCACCTATTACCCAGGTGGTTCCTGACCCTCAGCAAAATGTTGATATTGTTCCACGAGACCCTCCCACTAGACCAAGAACTACAACCAGACGTCTTAGGAAAAGAGGAGTTCCGGTCGCTTCTCGTAGTACCCAATCTAGCCATCCAGAATCCTCCCAACAGGATTCTGGAGATGTCATAAGGGAAAACCCACAAGCAATCACTTCCAATATTCTTTTAGGGGATAGTGGTGAAGAAAATAGGGGGTCTGCCCAACCCTCAGTAGAGTCCGTGTCAGCACAATCAATTGAACATAGCCAAATTTCTGACACAACTCTTGCGGAGACTGGGGTTACTAGAGCCTCACCTCTAGTGATTCCAGTCTCACATTCTTCGGCTGGTGATATTATGAATGAAGATGGTACTTTAATTATTGAAAATGAGAATATTGAGCAGGAACAAAATGTTGAGCAGGATGCTCAGTTGGATTTAAATAGGGAGGCTGGTGATCAGACAGTTGGTGAAATTCTTGTTTGGGACGAAGCTGAGTCACCAATGTCTGATGGTAATAATTTTGATGCTAATATGGATTTTCTGGGTGATGATGTTACAATGGAAGTAGAACAGTCATCAGATATGCCACCACCTCCAGAATCATTAAATGTACCACCACCACCACCTTCAATTCCGCAAAACACTTCTTATTTCAACCCAAGTTCAATCCAGATTTCACCAAATCAACCTCCACCACCTTCAATTCCGCAAAACACTTCTTATTTCAACCCAAGTTCAATCCAGATTTCACCAAATCAACCTCCACCTCTTGAAGCACCACTGGAATTACCTCATGTGCTGGACTCAACTGTTATTACAACTGCAGCATCAACTGAAGGAGTCCAGACACAAGTTCCTTTGGTCACCAGATTGGCTTCAGAACTTGTTCCTCCAGGTGGTCTCTCCACTTCTTCTTCCTCCGAGGTCCAAGGCCTTTTAAATAAGGTGGCGGACCTGGAGAGATCACTCCAGTCCTCTTCTCAGGTTATTTCTGACTTTAAATCTTTATTGTCAAATAACCTTGCTTCAGAAATGAATTTGTTTGTTGGGAATGAGAAGTTGGTCTTTGAGAAATTGAACGAACTGGTACTGGCCACAAACCAAAATTCTGAAAATATTAAAGTTGCAGTCCAGGGATTGGAGGAGAAGCTGGTAAATTCTGTTAAGACTGTAGTGACCACTGAAATTGCTCAACCATTGGCAGGTCTAACAGAAGAAGTTCAGAAGTTGACCACCAGAATTAGTAATCTGGAAAGTAGGCCAACCCTAGACCAGAATTCTGTTGTCAGCAGTATTAGTGATGAAGTTGCTAGAAAATTTAGAGCTGATATGCTGAAAGAAATCACTTCGGAAATTTCTGGGTCAGTTTTACGAAGCATTCAAGATGGGTTGTTGCCTCAGGTGGTGAAAATGATTGATAATCAATTGCCAAAGCACTTGCCTCAAGAAATTGATATTATCAAAAAGGAAGTGACTGAGCTAAGGAAGACTGTGAATATCACAACTCCAGTGGCAGGAAGAACATTTGGTGCTTCAGACAGACACATGCTTGAACAGTTATAGAATGCCCACAAGTCTCAAACTGGTGGACATTCCAAGGGGGAAAAGTCTGCTGCCACTGAGTCCATTCCAGAAGGGTTGGTGATGAAAAAGAAAGAAGTGGTGGCCAGTAAAATTGAAAAGGCCTTCGGTACTGAAGCTAGTGAGCAACAAGAAAAGGTGACTGGTACTGATGTCAGTGCACAGGAAGCACAGAAAGCAATTGGCACTGAAGCCATTATGCACGAAGAAGAGGCTGCTGGTACTGATGCCAGTGAGCCACAGTTTGAAGCTTTTCCAGATATGCCAACAGAATTAAAAACCGTGAAAAGAAGGAAACATTTTGTATCTGGAGGAGAACTTGAAGAAAATATAGAAGATTTTCCAAGTGTTGATGATGAGACTTCTAAGAGACTGGAACAGGAGGGCATTTTGATTGATATTTTCAAAAGAAGTCAAATAAATGAACTCCTTGAACATAAAAGTCAAATGGCAAGGATGGGCACACTAGATGCTTACAATGCTGGAAGACTGGGCATCCATGTCGATGTTTATAAGAAAATGAAGGATGATCCCAGAGTCCATCAATGCCTTGAAGCTATGGATGATGTACATGTTCGTTCCAGATACTCTGTGGAAGAACAGAAGTTTGACTCTGAAACCTATGGGGAAAGTGTTCTAGATTTGATTGCCAAAAGAAGGGATGCACTGATAGAACTTCAGAGAAAGGTTAGGTCAAATGCTGCAGCCCTGGAAAATGAATATCAAAAGAAGATAAAGGGTTTACCCAAACTACCTGCCAGACAGACCAAGGCAGCCAGGGATGCAGATCTAAGCACCTTCATTCCACTTGACATCACCAGAAAGATTGATAAGGCTCAAGTTTAGAAAGCCGTGGAACAAGAAAAGTTGTCAAGGGAAACTGAAGAAATGATCCATTTTGCAAAGCAAAAGTCCAAGTATGAAGATATGATGAAGTACAGGGTCGATGTCAGAAAGATCATTGGTGTTGAAATTAAGCTTGCTGAGAATCATGAAGCTATGTCCAAGTTTCATGTTAAACTGACCAGGGAAGGAGGATTCCAGGATGAAAGGAAGAGTACTTCAGTCAAGACCTTCAGTTTGACTGAACTTAGAGAAATTGCTTTAACATTCAGAGAAAGGACTGATGTATCTCAAGATGTTAAAGCATTTCTGAAAAGGGTTGAGAAGATCTGGAAGATGAAACAACAAATGGAAGCATCTTTGGATATAAGATCTCCAGACTCTTCTCCATCATCCAAGAGAAAGGCCACTGAAGATGCACCAGGACAAGCTTCAAAGAGAAGGGCCTGACTCTACTATCATTTACTTGTTTTGTAATTTATTTTTGATCAAAATTGTAACTTTTTATCAGTTGATGTATTTAAATATAGTTGCAATATTTGATTCACAAGTAAGTGATCAGATTAAGTCTAAGTTAGAACTAAAAGATTAAAACTGGAACACTGATGATCTATAAAGTGTTTTTCCAGCAACAAAAGTATTTTAGACTTAGTCAAAAACAAGTGTTTTTCAAGCATACAATTGTATAGATAGAAGCTTGAAAAACCTTGCATTATTTCTGAACAAATAGGGGGAATTTGTTAGGTCCAGATTTACTGGACCCACTCCAGACTTGAAGACTAGAGCGGCACTGAAGATTTGTCCAGAAATAATAGAAGACCAGTGAGCTGTTTACTTGTACAGGAATCTGGATTCCACCAGATTAGCTCACTGGACTTCACTCCAGTTAAGATCGTTTCTACTGAAGACATTCTCACTGAAGTCAAAGACTAAAGTTTGAAGAAAGAAGACTGACAAGCAGTGGAGCCCACTGACAGTCTTACCAGATCTCCTGACTGGAGCTTTGTCAGTGTTCTAGACCTTACAAGTCTGAACACTGATTTCGAGGAATTGACTTTTGCCTTTATACACTTTTACACGGACAATCCATTTGTCTATTAATAAAAGTACAATACGTGTGTAAAGGTGGTTGGTTAAAAGGATAACAAATCACATCAAAATGACTTTATCCTTGTACTTTAACCAATGCATTTAAGGAATTAAAGTTGTTGCCTTAAATGCATGCAACCATATTTGTACGGCATAATAAATTCACTGTCGAATTTATTTGCCTATAAATACCAAGTCACATACCTCGTACAAATTACTTTTTGTAATTTGGTGAACTTGCTAAAATACTCTCGATCAAAATAGTTATACTTCACAACTTTAAGTATATCGATCCAAGGAGATTATTTAGCAAGTATAGATCACTTGTAATTCAAAGATTGTTTAGATAGTTACATACTTGTAATATCTAGGTTCCGCAACAATCTTGTATTTTGTTTAACATCAATAAATAAAATACACTTGAAAATTACATTTGTGTTCCGCCATATATTTACTTGTTTAAATAATGCTTTAAGTCTTTATTACTTTATTTATATTCTTGCATTTGTATTTAAAGTAATACTAGTCCAATCTAGTGCATACTTGACTTGTTATTTTACACTCGTGGGTTAAACCATCGTGTGAGGGACTTTACAAGAACAAAGAGATTAAGGCTACATAACATCTATTTCAGCAACATATAAACACATTCATGCCTCAACCTACACTCTCACTCAATCCCAAACCCGTCCTAAGCATTTCATCTCAAAGGCTAAACATACCTACTTAAGCCTAACTTATCCTCTATCGGTTTAAGTCCAATTCCTATGGTAAACCTATAGTCCTTGGTTCACTTAAACCATTTCTCTGATACCACTTGTAACACATTGTTAGGTCCAGATTTACTGGACTCGCTCCAGACTCGACTACTGGAGCCTTACTAAAGATCTGTCTAGAAACGTGTTCTACTGGACCTACTCCAGACTTGGAATCTGGAGTCCCTCTGAAGATTTGTCCAGAAATAATGGAAGACCAGTGAGCAAATACTTGTATAGGAAATCTGGAGTATTCTCCAGATTAGCTCACTGGACTTCACCCCAGTCCAGATCAACTCTACTGAAGGCGTTCTCACTGAAGTCAAAGACTGAAGTCAGAATAAAGAAGACTGAAAAATGGCGGAGTCCACTGGAAGTCTTACCAGATCTGTACACTGGAGGATTGTCAGTGTTCTAGACCTTACAAGTCTGAATACTGATATCGAGGAATTGACTTTTGCCTTTACACACTTTCCAAAGAACAATCCACTTGTTCTTTACCAAAGTTTATGCGTGTAAAGGTGGTTGGTTAAAAGAATAAAATCATATCAATATGACTTTATCTTTGTACCATTAACCAATGCATTTAATGTTCTTGTCGGATCATTAAATGCATGCAACCACATTTGTACGACACAAAATTCACTGGTGAATTTTGTTGCCTATAAATACAAAGTCATTTTTTTGAGAAAATACTTTTAAGCATACATTTTGCATTAAAGTGAATTTGTCTAAATACTCTCGATCTTAAACAGGGATATTTCACAACTTTAAGTATCTCGATCCAAAAGAGTTATTTGACAAATATAGATCATTTGTAATTCATAGGTTGTTAGGATACATACTTATTTGTATTATCTTGATTCCGCACAACCTTGTATTTTATTTAACATCATAAATAAAATACACCATTGAAAAATACATAATGTTCCACTTTACTTGTTATGCTTTAAGTCTTGTATTACTTTGTTTATATATTCTTGCATTTATTTACAAGTAATACTAGTCCATTCTAATGATTATTAGACTTGTTGTATTTTACACTTTCTAGGTTAACCATCGTATTTCAGGGACTCACACACATGTCGTTTAAAAAAATGGATTTCCAAAAATTTTCGCCTAACGGCGACAAAAGAAAGCGGAAGTAAACTTTAAGAGTCCAAACCACAAAATCTGTTTGAGTCATTTATTAGTTGGTGTTACTAGCCATATCATCAAAACAAGTTCAAATGGAAACCCATCGGTTGCCCAACATTAAACAACCGACCACAATGCGAATACAAGTCATAAATTCCATAACATAATGCAAAAGTCTAAAGAGAGCAGCCACTATGGGTAAACTATAGCCATCTTCAAATCAATCTACCCATGCCCCTATCTTATTCATCATCCATCATAAACTTGCTAAACCTGGGGGAGCAACACATTCCAAGAAATAAGTGTTAGCTAACGAATTAGCTAAGTAAGAATACACATGGTTTATAAAAGCATTTGTCCAATTAAAACATTATAGAAAGGTCATTGAGATCGTTAAGGCACATATCACATCAATTACATCATCTCACATACATATCATTGCATCATCATTCTCATATTAGGATGAACCACCCTAAATGTGCATAATCATCTTTCATATCTTTTTCACATATCATCTTTACAAGTGTGACATAAGTCACACATATCATATAAGGTGTAAGTTTGTGTGTAGGCGGTCATAAGACCTAACAGGGAACCTCACACCCGACTGGATGGATAAGCCTTAAGGCGGTCCATCAGTGTCGTTAAGGAATGGCAAGCCAATCCAGGAGTAGTCCGTATGTTCAAAGACATTGGTGGGTAATCAGGCCACCCGGAGATACTCTACCACTTAATTATGTTGCAAGGAGCCACTCAAGAAACCACATATACGCACCTGCCGGGCAAGGGCAAGTTCGGGTTAAGCTTAACACTTTCACATCATTTACGAGCTCGATTACATCACATATAGTTTAGGTGTCCACATTACCTAAACATTATCACGTATCATATTAACGTCTGGGCCCTTAAACGTGCACGTGTCATGGCAACCTAACAAGTCTAGTGAACTAGATGAACAAGCCATACCAACATGCACATTTCAATACATCTCATAGCATTACATATCATCACATATCATATCATTTCATTTCATATCATAGGGACTGCATATCAGGCCTCATTGGTCATTTACATAGCCCATATCACCTCCCGTGTAACCCCGAATACCCATAAGCAAACAAGATAACATTTGGGAAGTTATTATAGAAAAACCATGTTTTTGTTGAACCCTCAGCGTGTCAAAGTAGTGTATCTTACCTTGGTACAGCTTACCAAGAAGTTAAGAGTATCTTATAGTGCTTGCTAAGTGCTCCCGACAACCTAGAATGAGTATAAGATCGGTCTATAAGCTAAACAAAACTTAAGTACTAGACTGGACTCATTTATGCGCCGCATGACAGAAGCATGCGCCGCATATTTGCATACCTGGGCACTTATGCGCCGCATGGGAGAAATATGCACCGCATATTTCAATTAATTTTGTCACAGAAAAACACCCAAGTTTTGAGCACTCAAAATATGCGCCGCATGAAAGTTCCATGCGCCGCATATCAGGCTCCCTTCAGAAATCAAATTTTCAAAACTGGCAGATATGCGCCGCATGGATGGTTCATGCGCCGCATATTGCCCAGTTCGACCAAAAACCCAACTTTCAATCCTTTAATCGAATTCCAAACGAACACAAACCATCAATTCGACCTGGAGACATAAAATTAACCTCTTTGACAATACTTTTGATGACTTTAATCCATCAATCTTTCCTTCAATCCTTTAATCGAATTCCATACGAACACAAACCATCAATTCGACCTGGAGACATAAAATTAACCTCTTTGACAATACTTTTGATGACTTTAATCCATCAATCTTTCCTTCAATCCTTTAATCGAATTCCATACGAACACAAACCATCAATTCGACCTGGAGACATAAAATTAACCTCTTTGACAATACTTTTGATGACTTTAATCCATCAATCTTTCCTTCAATCCTTTAATCGAATTCCATACGAACACAAACCATCAATTCGACCTGGAGACATAAAATTAACCTCTTTGACAATACTTTTGATGACTTTAATCCATCAATCTTTCCTTCAATCCTTTAATCGAATTCCATACGAACACAAACCATCAATTCGACCTGGAGACATAAAATTAACCTCTTTGACAATACTTTTGATGACTTTAATCCATCAATCTTTCCTTCAATCCTTTAATCGAATTCCATACGAACACAAACCATCAATTCGACCTGGAGACATAAAATTAACCTCTTTGACAATACTTTTGATGACTTTAATCCATCAATCTTTCCTTCAATCCTTTAATCGAATTCCATACGAACACAAACCATCAATTCGACCTGGAGACATAAAATTAACCTCTTTGACAATACTTTTGATGACTTTAATCCATCAATCTTTCCTTCAATCCTTTAATCGAATTCCAAACGAACACAAACCATCAATTCGACCTGGAGACATAAAATTAACCTCTTTGACAATACTTTTGATGACTTTAATCCATCAATCTTTCCTTCAATCCTTTACAACATAGATCACTCATTGAATCACCCGAATAACATGAAATCGGTAAACGTTTAATCAATTAACCCAACCCAAACCCCATGGCCTGGATTGAATACTCATCTAAGACTCAAATAATCAGATTTTAAAGAGAATATTACCTATATTACCTGCACTTGATGTGGGGGATCTATGATCTAAACAAAGCTTGATCAAAACGGCACGAAACGGTTGAATCTTGTAGGAAACTTGCTTGGAGAGGGAGGGAGATCGGCTGGGGTTTTTTCACACACACGATGCAGAAGTTTTGTGACAATTAGGGCTGCCTAATTGCTCACTAACCCCTGGCCATCAACCCAATATGTTACACTTATGACCCCTCAACTTCTAAACTTAACTTTCTTAGGTTAATTCACTTACCGGGAGACTTAACACACTAACAAGCACTTAATTACATCACTATACTTTAATTACTTTCATTAACATCATATTAATCATTTCACATTAAACATATAAGCATTTAATCACATATGGGCACATAGACTTAACGAACCTAACGTTAACTAACGGGAAAGTCAAATAGTCAAACACGAAAAGTTTGGGATGTTACATGTATCTTGGGTATATCAAGTTTTTTTTTGAGAAAATAAAAGGGTTAAATGCTTTATAAGGTAGTTAAAATTAAGATAATATTATGCGAAAATTATGAGGAAATCTATATTGTAAAATTGAACCAACCTTTCTTTTAGATGAGTTTGGATGTTAACGTTGTTCGAATGGTACATCTCTTTTTAGAAACTCAAAATCGGTTAATTTCATCTGAAAGTTAATTGTTCACTAATTTGGGTAGACAAGGATTTTTGGCTCGTAAGTTTGTAAGGGTGAAGGGTGTAGTCAATTTTTCTTTCGGTTTCTCCATCAACTAATGGTTTCTCTACTCTCTATTAAGTAACCGGTTGACAACATTATCATTTTTCACTATAGTCAACATATTTAAAGAAATGGAAGATCCTATATTTTGGATTATATGTGATTACGATGTAAGCTAACTTTTTATATGTCTTGATTTATGTTATCCATTGCAATTATTATAAACAAACCTACTCCATGTAAGCTACGAACAACATGTTTGTACTTTGTACGTTTGACAAAGTTACACCACCTTCGTTCAATGTGGCTACATTTTGCAATTGGGGGCTGATTTGCCCAAGGATAAATTTTATACGTACAAGGAAAATGTGAGTAATAGACAACAATACCCCTAAAATCATATTTCATTTATTTAAAAGATGTTGAATATTCAAATATGGATGTTTACTCCACCGCCATCACGGGCACATTTCTTATTTTTCTGCTCGTAACTCATAATACATTTTATCTCTCTCTCACACACATATACACATATATATATGTGTGTGTATGTTTGTATATAGATTTGTATATGTGTCTATGTATGTAGATTTATATTTGTGCGTGTGTATTACTATCATAAAATCTGGAACATTTACCGAGATAGAAAGCTTTAAGACGACTGGTTTAGGTAGTTGATGACGACGAATTCGTAGTCATGTCTTTGCAAACATATATAGCAACCCGACAAAGTCGAGAAGTAATTACACATTCCTTTTTTCTCGCATTAAATTATTCAAAAACGGGTGGTCATTGTTCCAACGTGACATCGGAGCAATTCTTAGCGTAATGGCAATGGTGGTCAGACACGCTTGGCCGGCATCACCAAAATCAAACAAAAGAGATTACAAATATTCTGGTCGTTGGGTTTTATTGGAATGGGTATAGACTCTTGTGACTTTGGTCAACATAAAACACATATAACTTGATTACTTAAACAATATAAGGTTCCTTGTATGAATAAAAATTTTCCTTCAGCAAATCAACTCCCACATATAAAAGGTCCAAAAAAGAGAAACAACTATAAATCCAGAAAACAAACTTTTCCGGCTAAGTGATGGCAGGAACAGATCAATTCAGTTCATCTCTTCTTCATCAGCTAGAATCCATCCTCGAATCAGATCCTTTTATGTAAGTTAAATCTACCAGAAACCCTAACCCTAAATTACCTCATAATCCTCAAATTGAACACATTTAAATCACTTATATTCTAATTCAACATCAAATCTTAACCCTTGTGTGCTCAATTGTCCAATGGTATGGTAAATTTTGAAGCTTGAACATAACCCTAGATTCCCCTAATTTAGCTTTAGTTAGTGTGTTGTACATAACTTAAAAATAATAATCATAAAATACCAACTTCGATAATGTATGTAACATATTATTTTTCTTAATTAATGTTTATAAATAAAAAAAAAGTTTCAAACTTTGGGGAACACTGACTGAAAATTTGTGATTTTATGTTACTCTCTTTGTTGGAATTTGTATATGTTACATTTTTTGGTAATTTTTTTCTTTTAATTGTTCTGTGTAATTGGGAAATTGGATTTATGTTACCTTCGTAGAATAGTACATGTGAGATCCAGCGGATACAGATAACTTTAGGTAGTTTTGTTATTATGTAATAAAATGAAATATGGAGTATCACATATGAAAATTCTGCGGCTGGCAGCTGGGGTTGCAGCGATAGACAACGGTTGGTGGTGGTGGTGTATGAGGGTCGTGACGTGTCACTTTTTTATATTGGGTTGGGAATATGAGTGAAGTTGCGCTTTTTTATTGGTGTGCTTAATCTTATGATGGGGGTGAGGGTGTTTTTTTTTTCTCTTTTTTGCTCGGAGAGTTTTGGGCTCAACGGAAATTTGGTTAAGGAAAACCCCTGTCTCCAGTCGGAGCATTTTGCTCACACCCGGATTCGAACCCAAGACCTTAAACTCTCAAGTTCCCCCAAGTACCAATCCATCTATTGATGGTTGGTGGATGAGGGCTTTGCTTTATAGAATAGTACATATACGAATTTATTGCTTGTCATAGACATTAGGGAGATTATATATGAATCTGAACTACATTAGCTTTATGTTTTAATTTTCATATGTGAACAGCGATGAAGTGGGGTTTGTTCATCCGTCACAATTTGCTGCAATAAGTGACTCATCAATGTCATTGGAGGCTCCATTGGAAAATGATGCTAGTGATATGCCTTTTTGGAGTAGGGAACACAAGTTAGGGATCTCGACTCATGTGATGCAGCCGTTATATATGGCTGCTAAATTTGCGTTTATGTCTTCACTAGAGCAGTATAGAACAAGGATCAATTTACACAAGAAGATAGTGGCGTTTCATTCATCTTTGCTTGTCGCCATTGAAAATGATGTAATGAAGCATAGCAAGGCACTTTTGTTGTTGAGTTGTGATTTTGGAACTGCATGGAATGGCAGGTGTTTCTCTCTTTTTTATCTGCCACACAACAATTTTTAGTTTACTCACCTACTTTTAATTTAATAATGTTTTCTGTTTAGTGAAGCCATTTCTGAGTTCTGACAGATGGATTGTTGTTTGTTCATGATGCTTTTCAGGAAGGAAATTGTTCTAAAAAAGCAGGACGTTATACTATATCTTGATGAGCTCCGATTTTCAAGTTTGGTTCTTTCATATTCACCAAAAAGTGAGCGTGCTTGGAGCCATAGGTAACATTTGGGAAGGTAGCTCCTCTATTGGTACAAAGTTGATCATTTCTGTCAGTCAATACTCTATTCTTTTTTGATTATCTTCATCTAAGAAAATCTCTTTGCTTTATAAAAGCAATGTTCTAAAAGGGTTCAAAATGTGCTGGGTTTGTTCCAAAGATTAAAGAGCCATAAGAATTTATTGTTTTAATAACATTTACAATGTTCTGGTTTCATATTTGTTATGGAGTATCTTCTTCAGTGAAAATTGAAAAGTTGTTTCTGATGTCTAGTTTATGTACCCCACATTTCAATAGTTTCTTCTATCTCTATGCAAATTTATGATAGGCGATGGGTGATTAAGATGATAGCGGGCAAGTGTACAGATCTGCATGAGGTTTTAAGTAGTGAATCTGAACTAGCCAAAAGAATAGCAGAGGTTAGTACTCAGTTTAAAATCTGATGTTTATGGTTTTTAATTGTCGATCTTCTTTTGTATTGAAGCCTCTCTAGCTAGTCTTTTGTAGGTAATTACTAAACAATGATTCCTGTTTCATCTTATGAGTAGATTAATCATCTGTTAGTAAGAACAAAACTTATCATAATGTTTGTAGACTGTAGTTATTTGGTTGCACCGCTTGCCCTAATCCTGCTGTTTCTTACTTCACAGAAGTCAAAGATGAACTACCGTGCATGGAATCATCGTTGTTGGTTAGTTTCATACATGCCTGAAAGTCAGGTACCAGCTTAACACGTTGTGGTCTGTTAATGTTGCAAACCTCTTTTTGCTGAGTTGCAAAATAGGTGGGTTGTGTAATGGGTCAAAATGGATTCGGGTCAAAAACAGCAGTTTTGTAGTATGGGTCAGATTGGTTAACACGCAAACATATTTTATGTCATATTAAAGCTCTTTAATAAAAAGTATGGCCTTAGATATGCTAACTCATTTAAGATATAATATAACTATGTTGACGCTTTGTAAGTATATGGGTCAAGATTGCCACCTCTACTTTTTCATTGTTCAATGGCAGTACTTCTAGGGAGGATTTTGATTTCTGGTTTATGTCCACCTAAACCGAAAAGTTGTATCATGTTATGCCACCTATCTTCTTAACATTCTAGGCACAGCCTCTCTAAATCGTACTGTTATACTCTAAGCTCCATTTCTGTATCGGGTTTATTATAGTTCATCAGTCTTATTGCGATATTATTGGTTCTCTCAGGTAGTTGATGAGTTAGTTACATATCGTGATTGGGCTGGATTACATGTTGCTGATAACTCTTGCTTTCACTATCGAACGGTATCTGTCTCTTTCAACTAAGTACCTTTATCTTTATGTGCACACGCACTTGTCTAGCAAGTGTAACATCTTTTGTTTCATGCAGTCTCATGCCTACCATCTTTTGTAATATCACAAGTTTTTATTTTCTCTTCACTTTTTATTTGTTTACTTAGTGAGACTGAAATCTAACTAATTGGGCAGCGGTTAATGACCAGGACATTAGAAGATTCGTGGCATAAACAATATTCAAAAGTTACCCCTGCGCATACTGCAGAAGTTTGTCAACTATGGAAGGTTTAATAATTTATATCCAAAATACCCTGCAGGAAAGGTCTATAATTTATCTGTATTCATGATCTCCTCTGTTTGCATTTGACAGGAAGAGCTTACTTGGAACGAGATTTTAATCAAACGTTACATAGGAAGAGAGGTATGTTTATCATCATTCTGTTGTGTTTTTTATTTCATTTTGAAAACATCGTTAACTTGGCTGATCTTTTAAGGGTTGTATTTATGTGTTCCAGGCCTTGTGGCTTTATCGTCGTTTCCTATCACTGTGCTGGATAAAGCATTTTGCAGGTCATATGGGTGAGACCCATATGGATCTATTTGTGGATAGTGAACTACAACTCTTCCGTTCATGTACAACCATTCCAGATAATATTTTTGAGGATTACCAGTCACAAGCAATGTTCGCTACTGCTTATATGATGTGGTTGATCATGGTAATATGAACTTTCTTATATTTTCACTCAAAGATACTCCATATGACATATATGTTGCTGGTTTCTTATGTTTAACTCTCTCTTTATATACCCATGGTAGCAAATGGATGAACCTCAAAGTGTGGAGACTCGAGATAAGATAGGAAAAGAACTTGAAGTATTGACCAAGGTATTCCCTGAAAAGGCTTTTCTTTGGGATCTTGTGAAGACGAAAAGCGAAGGCCTGATAGATGTATGAAATGTTTCTTATTAGCTTGTAAGTTGTAATGCCAGTGCAAGGCATAAGTCGTCGATATTCAGTTCTGTTGGGATTCATTTGAATGCCTTTAGCATCTGTGCGTTGAAATTATAACAAATTAATATATTGAATGAAGATAAAAGAAATATTGGAGAAGAAAAGAAGATTTACAAATTGACCGTGTTTTTTTTGAAGCCCATGTACTTACTATGTACAGTACATAATAACTTTGTTTGATGAATATTCCATAATGGCATAAACATCCAGGTCTAAGGGTCATGGTGGGTGGAAATATATTATTTTGTAATCCCTTAGCTTAGAACCTAGAAATTTTCGAAGAGAAAAATATTGGAAGAGAAAAGAGTGTAATAATGAAAAAAACTTTTTTTTTTTTAATCTATTTTAACATGATATTACAATTTCTCTTTTTTAATTACACTGACCACCATTCAAAGCTAATGGGGACAAGAGGAAAATTTCGGCTTCTATAGACTTGTGTACACACTGGTAACATTGAATTTGATCGATAAAAGTTCTTACTTAAAATGAATAATTGACGAACACGATTCTAATATACATATATCTAGCAATTTTGGTGTGCCAAATTGGCATATTGTCAATGAAACAATAAACATAAATAGATGTAACTTGACTAGACCTGACCCACAATCTTAACACATAACATATGAACCTCATCTTAATATCTTATCCATATGCTTTTTGAGATATTGTATTATGTAATCCAAAATCTTCATATCCTCCCACTCACAATCAAAGCACACACACACACACTTTTTCACACACCCCCTCTCTGCCACACACACACACACACACTGCATTCTGCAGAATGAAACTTGCCTGACTTTAAATCTCTAGACCAAAATCCAGGCAATGATTTCTGCAGAATTCTCACCAACACTTTTCCCTTTCAACCCACATCTAAAACAGATCACACATTCTCCTCACCATCACTCTCTTATAACCTGCAAAAATCCAAGCCCAAATCCCAACACTAACCCAAAACAGAGCCTGACCCATTCAAATGTCAAACTTTCTGCCAACTTAAAACCAACCCATTTGCAGTCATATACTTATAAAGAAACCCATTTCATGAAACTGCTAAACAGGTCCTGCAAAGTAGGCAAATATGATGAAGCACTTTATTTCTTGGAACTTATGGTTGGTAAAGGCTATAAACCTGATGTTATTTTATGTACAAAGCTCATTAAAGCTTTCTTTAATACTAAACGGGTCGAAAAGGCGGTCAAAGTTATTCAGATATTGGAATCATATGGTGAACCAGATGTGTTTGCTTATAATGCAGTGATCAGTGGTTTTTGTAAGTTGAATCAGATTGATTCTGCTAACCGGGTTTTGGACCGAATGAGGAAACATGGGTTTTCGCCCGATGTGGTTACTTATAATATATTGATTGGTAGTTTATGTAGTAGAGGGAAACTTGGGTTGGCTATGAAAATGTTGGAACAGTTGTTGCAGGATAATTGTAACCCGACTGTGATTACGTATACGATTTTGATTGAGGCTACAATACTTGAAGGTGGAATTCATGAAGCAATGAAGTTATTAGATGAAATGTTGTCTAGAGGGCTGCAACCTGATATGTATACTTATAATGCTATAATTAGAGGGTTATGTAGAGAAGGAATGATGGAAAAAGCGTTTGAATTCGTTAGGAGTTTGCCGTCCAAAGGGTGTAAACCAGATGTGATTTCTTATAATATCTTGTTGAGAGCATTGTTGAATCAGAGGAAATGGGGTGATGGGGAGAGATTAATGGAGGAAATGTTTTCAAGAAACTGTGAACCGAATGCGGTTACTTATAGTATTTTGATTAGTTCGTTGTGTCGTGATGGAAAGGTGGATGAAGCTTTGAACTTGTTGCAAATTATGGTAGAGAGTGGACTTATTCCCGATGCTTTTACATTTGACCCTTTGATTTCTGCATTTTGTAAAGAAGGCAGACTAGATGTAGCGATTAGTTTTTTGGATTATATGATATCGAGTGGTTGTTTACCCGATATTGTAAATTACAACACGGTGTTATCGGCTTTATGTAAAAATGGAAATGCAGAGGAAGCTATGATGATTTTTGAAATATTAGGCGAAACAGGGTGTCCACCTGATGTAAGTAGTTACAATACAATGATAAGTGCTTTATGGTATAACAAAGAAAGGGAAAAGGCTTTGGATATGGTTTCAGAGATGATAATGAAAGGTGTTGAACCTGATGAGATCACATATAATGCACTTATTTCGTGTTTGTGTAGAGACGGGATGGTGGATGAGGCAATCGGGCTGTTGGAAAGTATGAAATATAACGGATTTATACCAAGTGTAATAACTTACAATATTGTTCTTCTTGGATTATGTAAAGCGCATAGAATTGATGATGCAATTCGTGTTTTAGAAGAAATGGTGGAAAGGGGTTGTAAACCGAACCAAACAACCTACATTTTGTTGGTAGAAGGGGTCGGGTTTTCAGGTAGACGAGCTGAAGCTGTGGATTTGGGTAATTCCCTGTTCAAGATGAAAGCAATCTCAGAAGAATCGATGAAACGCCTGAGAAAGACTTTCCCCTTGCCAGACTCTCAAGAAAACTTAATATAAGAAGTATTGGTACAGTTGAAAAAGGACTAATGGTCAACAAAGGTATGCCATTTATCAAGTTTTTTTTTTTTTTTGGTTGAAGAACAAGCTAAGATTTAGAAAAAAGCAGTAAAATTTACCAGTTTTCATGTATGGAATACGAGAAAAGCAAGTAGATATCGGCATCGATGTACTGAATTAACATTCTTTTGTTGTTCTCTTCAGAGAAATATGAAAAATAAGCTGCTACAAAACTTCTGTAGATAAAAGCATCAAACTTCACCAGTATTCATGTATTACATATGAGAAACACAAGCAGATATCAGCATCAATGTATCGACTTCACATTCTTTTGCACTTGTCTTCACCGAAATATGACAAATAAGCATCTATAAAACTTCTATTTGTTTATGCATAACTCAAAGTTATAAAACAGACTCTTGAACAACCTTCAATTCAATTAGTTTCTGTTGTAGTTGCTTAGCTTCTTCATTCATGCCAGCTGTAGATAAACCTCCAATTATATCAGAATAAAATCTTTCACCATAAGGCTTGTACGGGCTCGTGACTAACATTTGCAGAACCTTAATTGCACTGTCTAGTTCCCGTTTCTGACATAACTTATGAATGATGTACTTGTAAGTACTATGTGGAGCTCTATGATTATTTTTCTCCATCACCTTCAGAATCTTTATAGCCTTATCGACCATATCAGCATGACAAAGCCCCAAAAGCAAGCATCTATGAGTAACATCATCAGGAGCAACAGTTTTTTCCTCGATTATCTGCTGATATAAACCCAATGCTTTCTCCATGTTACCCCTCTTTGCTAGCCCGTCAATCAAAATGTTGTAAGTTATCAAACTTGGAGGGGTATTTCCATTTTTCAAACACTGAGCAATCTGCAGGGACTCATCTATCATTCCTTCATTGCAGAGAGCACATAAAAGGGTGTTATAGGTTATTATATCAGGTAAAAAACCGTGAGATACCATCTCATTGAAGAAACCAATAGCACGATCAATAAGGCTGTATTTACAAAACCCCTTAATCAAAATGTTGTAAGTGATCATGGTTGGGGCATTGGATGTTTCCTTCATGACAGTAAGAATCTCGTCTACCTCATTCAAGTAACCATGGTTAAAAAACGAGTGTATAAGTGTAGTGTACATTACTGTATTAGGCTCCATACCATGAGATAAAAGATCATGTACTATCAATATAGTATCCCCAAAATTCCCTCTTTTACTCGCCACATTAATCATTGAATTGTAAGTCATAAGGTCAGGATTACAACCATGAACTGCCAAATCTTCCAAGATTTCTATAGCTCTTATAACCCCACGATACTTGCAAATCAATTCAACAAGAACCGAGCTAGTACTGGCATAAGGGGCACATCCCTTGGCTAACTGAGCTTTCCAAAACATAACTGTTTGGTCGATATAACCGTGTTCCAGCATTACACGAATTATGGCATTATAACTAATGTCATCTGGAGGGCAGCCAGCTGCATTCATGTCTTCAAGAAGATCAAGCGCATCATCTATACGTCTGTTTTTGCATAAACCACTGATTAGCATGTTATAAGTGATGATATCGGGCACTCCACCAGACATAACCATACAATTTAGAACCTCAGTAGCTCTTTCTGTATAGTTGAGTTTCACTAGTCCTCTAATTAGTTTAACGCAAGAACTAAAATCTGGAATTTGGCTTCTTCGGCTCATTAAAGCTACTAACGTTGCCGCTTTTACCAATTCCCAACGCTTGCACAAAGTCTGTAGCAGTTCATTGTTAGTTTGCTCATCGTTTTTCACAAAAATCCTACCAGAAGGCTCATTCTCCGTAAGTTTATATCTGTTATTCCTCCATGGCTCCAATCTGGTTTCAGTAACCTTGTCAAGGCAAACATGACACTGCAAAGAACGACCATATCTTTGTGAACTAGCAACCCTATTCCATAGTTCATTTGACCGAGCCTTGACAGGTGAGGTGAATGAACGATGACTAATAAGCGAAGTAAGATCCAAATGATCAGTAACGAAGTTCAAGTTCTGCAACATTGATGCCTCGGTAGCTGAACTCTGATAACCTATTGGAATACTGTTTTAACCGTTACGCCAACCACCCACTCAATCCTTCTGCCAAATGTAGAGCAAACTAATCAAATAAGTGACACAAAACTGGAATTTTTTCAAATTCAAGTCAAATACTAATGAAATTTGCAAATTTCACCTTTACTTACACATTATATATATGTTATTAAAAGTGTGTACTTTTACGAGGGTAGATCACATTTAACTGTTTAACAGTTTAGTGATTGCAAAATCTTGGAACTGTATATCTTTTGTCATGTAGACTCTTATTTTTGTACACAGAGTAATTGCTAAGCTGAAGCATATTAAGGAATCATCGGAAATTCGTGAGAAGTTACTAAAATTTTAAGTACCCGCTCGAATCATTGGAAATGCTGTTTGTGCTTCATAAAATGCTTTTTGGTCATTTTTACAATGGTTCGCCCTATTTGATTAAAAGGGTGTTTAGGAAATTGCTTATTATACTGCTTATTTACTTAATATAAGCAGTTTTGATCGAAAATGATTTGTATATGTATATAAAGATTATACAAACAAGATATCAACTTTACGCGCTAATCGACACAAACAAAACCCTCATTTCCTAAAACCCTATAAAACCCATAAACCCTAAGACTTTACAACAGATAATTACACACCAAACACCATAATCACAGCTTCAAAACACAATAATTATAAACATTAAAGAAAAAGTGAGTTAGAAATGTATGTACCTGGTGACTTACCACAGTAAATCCCAGAAACAGGGGAAACTGTAAATGTATCAACTTGAGCTTTTGCTAAACAGAGAACATGAATTATGTGTTTATCGCATGTGAGTTTTTATTCTTTTTATCTTCTGGAGATATGGCGGTGAAATTGGAAAGCTCTGTTTTTGATGTTTGGGGTTAAACTGGGCGTTAATTATTAGGGTTCAAGGGATTTGCAATTAAGTAAATATCACAAGTACCATCCTTGTATTTTTAGATGGTTTACACAAACCCACCTTTTTATATGTTGCTACTCGCTAGCTTGCTATCCTTATACCCAACTATAATGAAATGGGCTCTCTGAATTTTGATTTTGGGGTCGCTAAATAGTTAGAGTTAATGACATAAATCGTCTCTGTGGTTTACCTAAATAGTCACCTTTCGTCCTTTAAAATTCAAAACCTCAAGGACAGTCCTTTATAGGAGGATAAGGATCACGTTTCGTCCTTTGACTTATTGACCGCCGTCTCTCCTCCGTTAATAAACTAAAAAATTAAGTTACCTTGTCAGGTATCTTTAAAACTAAATAAATACATAAAAATAATACTAAAAATATAGAGTTTTAAACACATTGTGTGGTTGTCATGACCACCACATAAATCCGATACTGTGGGCTTATAAGAGAAAACAATATGGTGTTCGCAATGGGTCAACGTCGAGGTGGTTTGGCATGGGGTGGTGTCTACAAGTCATTTGGCATCGTCCTTTTTGTTTTATATACACAGCTATAGAGTAAGTCTGTCCAAATTTGTTTCAGGTAAAATTATTGATAACAAAAGTTAAATTGGTATGTACTTGATGAGATAGAAAAATAATGTAACGTTAATGTAATGTTTGTGACTGTTATTCATATTTATATATTTCGAATGTAAGTATATCTCAATTGAGTAGGTCTTGAAATATACAACCCTCTACCTATTTTGGTATCCAATGGATCGGATAACAATTGTCATGTACTCATGTTTGATACTAATTGTATTACCTAATTCCTAAACACCCTTTCAGATGAATTTGTCCATATAACAATAATATAAGGACCGATATTGCAACTAAGTAAATTCATTCATTTGTTATTCAGCAGAGACTCTATCCTATAAATCCCCCATTTCAAATTGGGGGGAAAATGCTTGTAAAATCTGGTATTCTGTTTCCAATCACTCTCATCTCTTCATCATTCCGTACAAGGTAAAATCCATTAACAAATTTACAATTCATTCTTGCCTTTTTCTTCTCAAATTTCTACTGCAGTAACATTTATCTTTTCTGGTTCAAATGTATTTATTTGTTATTTTAGATTTTAATTTCTGATTAAAGTTCATGAATATCATTTTTATTTTTAACTGTTTATGAGTACTGTATACCTTTTAATCCAATTCAATTTAATCCTTCCTTAGTTTTTATAAGTAATAGAACGGTTCCGCGCGATGCGGCGGAGTAATGGCGGTGGCGGTGGTGATGGGTGGCGGTGGCGTGCGGCGGTAGCAGCGGTGGTGGAGGTGACGGCAGTGGTGGCGATGTAATGGTGGCGGCGATTGGTGGTAGTGGCGGCGGTGGCGGCGAGTAGTGGAGGTTATTGATGTAATGTGATTTTGATGAATTGTTGAAAGTTTAAAATGCTATTTGCTTTATAATATATCGTATAGATATAGATATAGATAAATGACCAAGTTACTCAGTGAGCTAATCGAGCTGAGCCTAAACAAGTTCAGTGTGATTTAAGCCTAGTTTGGAGATCCTTAACATATTGTTCTAGCATATATGTGTATGTGTGTGTATATATATATATATATATATATATATGTACTTACATTTGCATTTTTAATTTGTTACATAAGCCTTTATTTATAAATTTGATGTATTATAAAAACCCTTATATACACACGAAAAAAATATTAAATGTTAAATTTTATTCTTTTTTTTTAAAATTTATTTTTTATTTTATTTCAGTTATAAATCATTATTTTTTTTTGTTTTTTGTAGTAAGATTTGTATGAGAAAAATGAGTACTAAGGATTTGGCTACAGCTACGGCGACGACCACTGCCATGGCTACATATACACCGGTTTACCCTAAGTTTATTCCGGTGGAACAGAAAAAAATCACTTCGGTTAATAAGCCTGATGGTATGTGTACGGTCAGCAGTTCGATATTTACTTAGCATAAGTTTTTGTTTTGTATTAACTATCGTTTAGCTTAATATCTAAATGAGCTAACTACGATTTTCTTTGCAATATATTGCAGGCCTGAAATTTCGATTGGTTTCATATAATATTCTTGCTCAGGTATGCACACATGTTCATAAGTTGCCAGTCGATTGTTAGTATACATTTGTTGGTTTTTGATATCTATTGATGGTTGTAAAACTCGGCCGAGTTGGCCGATTCCTTCTTGAGTAATATTACCTCAGAGGTTCGCCGAGGCGAGTTAGGCAAAATCTAAGTAGGAAATTGGTCAACGGGCCAACATCAGGAAAAAGCGGTCAAGATCTGTTAGATTTGGTCAAGATTAGTGAACCGTCTCTAGATCTCTTAAATATTACACAAAGTAACAATATATCTTTCGATGTTTTGACGAAAGAATTTATATTCATAATAATACCACTGTTCTAAAAAAAATTACACAAAGTAACAAACTACCACTATGACAGCTTATTTGAAGAGATTTGACTATTTTTTAAAAATCTTTCAGAATATTTCTTATTTTTATACATGTAATTTCAAATTATATTATTTTATATACAAAATTCCAATCTGAGTACTCTCCGAGTCGCCGAGTACTTTTAGCTCAGACCCTGGCCGAGGGGAGTTCGAGTAGTGAGTTACCCAACCTTAATATCTAATAGAATTTGCATTAAAGTATTTATAAGAATATAAATGCATAACTTACACAAAGTAATTATAGTGAGAAAAGGGCGCAAGGTCTCACATGTGATGTTGAGGAAGGCTTTGTAATTGTATTGTATTGTTGTATATAAATTGTGATTACAAATTGGGAAAATATATAGAGAACAGATTTACATTTCTGGACCCTATACTATATAATATGTCTAATATGTTGAATATTATTGATTTCAAGTGTTTGTATGTATATAATCAAGCACGTAGCTTAATATGAGATCAATCGAATGTCTTTCACTTGTCGTTAAATGAAGAGAAATATGTAGGAAGGACAAGCGAGTGAAATGCTCTGAAAGAAGCTCATAACTTCATAAGAATCGATTATGCTATCCTAATACTAACTCTACATGAGTGCTAGTTATATGTACTTTAGAAGGTAGCTATGTTTGTTGAGTTTGTTAAGAAGCTTTTAGAGGCTTCAAGATGGTAGATGGTAGCCGAGTAAGTGCCAATATAGTACGCTATTGAATTTTTGCACACATTGAATGTGAATAATCGTAGCGGAAGTAATCTCATGTTGTCTTCCTTTGCAGGCATATGTAAAAAGTTCTATATTCCCACACTCTCCGTCACCATGTCTCAAGTGAGTTTCTTGTTTCTAAAGTTCTTTGATCAATGCATTTAAATAAGTTAATGTTTGATATGAAAACATGCGTAGTTACATAAATTATGGAACATTTATCTTTTATAGGCAATATTTACTTTTAAGTTTGGTGGGATATCATCACAGGTGGAAAGCTCGTTCGTCAATAGTTATTGATGTTCTCAAGAATCTTGATGCTGATATCTTATGCTTACAGGTTTTCTTTTTATCTTTCATCGGTAGAGTTGTATACTTCTGTTTTCTATTTCATCAGATTTTGGTATTTCATGTTGGGTCGTTTTACTATTGATTAGGAATTAGATGAGTATGACAAGTTTTACAAAGAAAAAATTGAGCAGAATGGTTACTCGAGCATCTACATTAAGAGAACTGGGAGAAAACTTGATGGATGTGGGATTTTCTACAAGCACAACAAGTATGCCTGTTCATAGGAAAGCATTTCATTGGTCGAAATTTTGAAGTCTTTTTGTTATTAGTATAAAGATGTTTATTGTAGTCATGTACTCTGTTATATTTATTGTAGTTATATACTCTGCTATATGTATTGTAGTTGTGTACTCTATTCACTCTCTCATGTTTAATTTCCAGATTGGAGTTGGTCTCAGAGAAAAAAATCGACTATAATGACCTTGCTAACATGGTTTTAGAAGAATCATCACATGTGGTACAACAAAAGGCTCCTGATACCAATAATGTTATCAGTAAGGTTTTTGGTCCATGTTGTTTGTTTATTATTTATTTCATATATGTTATACTATGGGCTATCAAGATTATATCCTTACTTTCTTTAATGTGACATAGGGGTAAAAAGCCCTTTAAGTGACCGTGGAGACCCTAATGATCCATATGTACGTTTGAAACGTGATTGTGTTGGAATTATGGCTGCATTCAAGTTCAAAAAGCCTCATCAACATTATGTCATTGTGGCAAACACACATATTTACTGGTAATGGTAATTCCGGTTTTGTTTCTTGTTAATTTTTTAATTTGGAAAATAAAATCTTGAATTCTGTTGCCAGGGACCCAGAATGGGCTGATGTCAAGCTTGCACAAGCAAAATATTTACTCTCATGTGTAGATAAATTCAAGAGAATGGTATCAGAAAAGTTTGAGTGCACACCATCTGTACTTATTGCCGGGGATTTCAATTCGGTTCCTGGTGATAAGGTACACACAATGGCATTTCTCTTAAGTTTGACTGATATGTATCCAAATTTGGTCTGATTACTCTTATATCAAGCCACCATAAACAATCATACTTAAGGAAAGATGATTAAAGATAACGAAGTTTCGAATGTTTTGATTTAAGGCAATTTACCAGTAAAAAATGTAGTTATGTGGCAAGTCATGTGTAATTAAGTTTTGACTATGATTGTTTTGTTCTGAAATGGCACTTTTGCACTTATGTGAAAGCCTGTCATCTTAAGTAATTACTAATTATCTTGAATAGAATATCTTGAACTTTGATGTTTTATTGTGCTTTTATGTGAATCGAAATCAAACAAAAATTGTCACTTTAATACATATATTAAACCAAAGTCTGACCTTTCTATGCAACTTGCCTTATATATTACATGTGGTTTTTATACACTTCACGGCCCTTTTGCTACCGTGAAATAGTTGAATATCAAGATATAGACATTATAATGTTCTAATAGAAATTGAACCAATATGTTTCAGGTATACCAATACCTTGTTTCAGGTGGTCCAATGGCAGCACCTTCAGCAGAACATTTAGAAGACTTGCCAATGCCGTTATGCAGTGTTCATGCTTACACACGGGGTGAACCCCCATTTACAAATTGTACACCTGGTTTCACCGGCACACTGGATTATATATTATTCTCTCCTTCTGATAGCGTTGAACCAGTTAGTTACCTTGAGCTTCCAGAACTAGGATCACCTGATTTAGAAGGAGGATTGCCAAATTTTTACCATCCAAGTGATCATCTGCCCATAGGTGCCGAGTTTGTGGTTGTCTAATTCTCTTTATGTCCATTACTATTTTTGTTGATTAGATTATAATTCTTATAGTGGTATCAGTCATAGAGTTTATTACGCAATTTTTTGGATTAAAAGTCAAGAGTACTTAGTTCATTGTTTTATGTTGATATTGTTAAAAGACTTTCAATAGTTAATAATGTGTAGGAGAAAGATGCATTTGCAGAAGTTGACTCTGTCTTCGGATAAATGAGTGTACCATTATGCGAATTTCTTTTTGGTACGATGCCTGGTGTTGCTTTCAAAAAATGTTTCTAGTTTTGATCTTTGCAAGACACTTGTTGAACTTTTATTTTCTATATTCTGCCTAGTATTTGAATAATATCCAATTGATAATCAAGGTTGTTTAACATTTACTTTATAATGGAGACGGATACAATTTTGATATCGAATGTGCTGTTTGGATGATTAGGCAAATACAAAATAAGATATATACATTATTTTTAGTACCTATATATATCTTTAGAGATAATAAAGCAATGCCACTCCAAAGAGCATTTGGTATGGGAGGGGTTTCATGCGCCTCTAACGCCGTGACATAGTAATGACACACTCAATTGTCTAATAGGTTACAGTGTTACTCACATTCACCCTAATTTTTAAGTCCTACTTATCAAATGCTTATTATTCATACACAGTCTCACATCTTTCTCGCAATCAACTATGTGCGCATACTTACCCTCTCCCTCACTTGGTGAATCACACCAACGCTAGGGTTGTATGCTACATCTTTCCTGCGTGTGTATATATCACTTCATGTCACCAAGACTTCCCCCATCTCATACCAAAGCTCTATGTCTGATGCATTATGAAATGGGCTTGTTGAAAACTGTTTAAATGAAGCTTAACTGTCTCTTTGACCAATTTGTCAAAGGCTGTTTAGTGAACTAGTAAATCAGTTCCAATAGTGGTTGACTAGCAAGTCGAGCAAGTAAATTCTCAGTTTGGACCCTGTTGACCAGTTTTCCTATATGATCAGTAGCAAAGTTGACATGTTGCTGACTTGCTTCCCTGTAGACAAAAGCGGCACATAAAGGGACAACCGGATACATATAATGTCTAGCGGTACACATCAAAAACATAAAATAGACTCTTAGAAAGACAATATATTACACGGAAATTATAACTTAACAATCCAATCTACTGGTCAGTTCCCATCTGGAAAATGGGCAACAATACAGTGAATCTCTAATTATCTCCAAATCATCAATTCATCATTGATCTTGCATCCTTGCTAAATTTCACATTCAAAGTAAAAAGAGTATGCTTGAAAACCATGCACAAATACATTCGTCGGACCCCTAAATATCATACACTCAAATTGAATCTTATTTGCTGATAACTATTAATACAATAATGGAGTAACCCATAAGGAGCAGGATATAGTAGATGCACACACGACTTGGTGTAACCAAGTCATATTACATATAGGAAAGTTTTAGCTGCACCGCTTTTGTTCCTTTACGTGTGACCACCATGTGGCCAGCATTGCCAACAGCCACCACCTACACCACCAGCATTAGTAGAGTATTATGTCTTTTCGGCTTTAACATTCACAACACCTGCAAAGACACCACACAACAGATCATCAAACAGTTAGTTGAGGTCATCGGTTAAAGCATATGATGTAATTTACCTTTCTCCTCGTGACTCTGGGTATCGGTGGTTGTCTGGGGATGAGTTCTTGCAGCAGATGATATTAGTACAAGTGCAAAGATAAGAGCCAACAAGAAGTTAGTAAGCCCTTGGTACTTCATTTTCTCAAATTGTATTCTGGTGCTTCTGTTGTGTCTAATATATAGAGCGTGTGTGTATACGCAGTGGCGGAACCACATGGGGGGCAAAGGGGGCAAATGCCCCCCTCAAAATTTAGATTTTGTCATGTATTTTTAATTTTTCATCGATTTTTAGAATTTTCCTATAGGTTTTTAACATTTTGACCCCCTTTATATTTATTTTTCACGGATTTTTTTATTTCCCCCCTTTGGAATTTTTTCCTGGTACCGCCTCTGTGTATACGTATGTAGAACATAATATAATACTATGACTTGAAAGCCTCATATGTCTTTTGTGGTTATTTCAACATGCATACATTATTTTTTTTATAAGGCACTGCTAGATTTCATAAAATATGTGATTTTATATTGCAAAAAGTATGAGAACTTGTCATACATATTATAAAAAACACACTGTTTTGAGATAACCTTCACCAAGATGGTCTAGTGGTTAGCCATCTTGATGTCCTCATATGAGGACTCAAATTCGAGCCTGCCTATAGGTGAACATCTTGGGGGTGAACAGAAAAAGGGGTTCCGGATGTGTACATCTGAGTCAAAAACTTGCCCTCTCTAGGTAACCTGAAATGGATTGTTTATCTGATGATTAACTATTTGGAGATCTAAGTTGTAGGTACCTTCTATATATTCTTTTAATTTAGTGGTCTTTTTCTAACATTTTATAGTTTAATGGGTCTGAAAAGGAGATATGACCCCTCTTCACCCTTGCCAATTCAAGGTTGTTATCCTCAATTGAATTAATAACTTTGAAAGTCAATTCAAAGATTCATGACAGCTCATCCGGATCGATGCCATCTCTTGACCGCTGTTCTAAGAAGAAGTCAAATGATTTGACTATTTGGTCACTTAGTCACTCATCACAGTTTATCTATTGGAACTTTGCATACTGATCAATTCATGTGGGTCTTTTTCAATCATATTGAAACATTGCATTTAATAAAAAACACCTGATCTCATCAAGATATTCACGGTGAACGTACAACATCTTAGTTACACACACCAATGCAACTGTGAACTAAACAAAGGCGGGTCACAACTCACAAATTGTCTCTGCAGCAATAGGCAGCTACCATGCAGCTTGAAATCAACAGCTGCCATTGCTTTGAAATCCTACAACCAAAATGTAAGAGCTACTTCTACTACTGTGTCCGCTTGTAACTTATAGAAACTATTTTAAGTGTTATAACTGCCATAATTTCAGAAACCCTGGGTGTACTATTTTTTTTTTTGAACGGTTTTGGTGTACCGTGTATAATACGAACATGATTTTGGATTCTCTTGCAATCAGGTTCTTGTTTTCACTGCCATAAAACAATACATTCGTGCATAATTCGTGTAACCTAGACTTTGTAGGCTTGAATTGTTATTTTGGAAAGACCTAACCAACCTGCACCAGATTGCACCTGGCACATGCAGTGTGAGAGATGAATCAAACTCAATCAATGGCCCACTACGATGGTGACCCAATGAACCCATTGTAATGATAAAGAACGATTTGGATAAACTTTGAATAATGTTGAGATCCCTGTCAAGAAAATAGTATTCTATGATCAAATAATTCAAAGTCACACTCGGATTTTAGGCAACAAATAGAACAAAACACACAGATTATTGTATGTTAGTTATGTTTTGTGAGATCACTAATCCTGTTTTATATAAAAAGAAATAAATTAAATATATGGCGCAAAAGAGGTTGACCACAACTAGGCGCCTGAACAAGCACAGTGCTGTTCCTTAAGACCATAATCAGATTTGGCTTCTATGAGCTTGCACTCCGCACCACCTAACAAATCATAAACCTGTTTTATAGAACCGTTTTGTTTATGCCTGGCAAAATGGGCGAGTCGGGTAGGTTTGGGTAATGGGTCAATTTCACTATTAACAAAGGATTTTGACCTTGCTCACGTATATCGGGTGATGGTGTAAAATTTCACTTTTGTTACTAGCTAGGCACATTATATATGTTAGTCAATGCATACTATTCACTGGATTCCCCATTCCCACAGCTCAAGAGGAATTGACTGGTGAAGGACCTGCATTTTGGAATGACATTTCATTGATTTCTAACTTGTTAATTAGAATTCTGTAGGTGTCATTGTTGTTTGGTAAATCTTGGTCCCAGTGAGAAGCTGGAAAGTCTCAAGGGTTCATAGTTTATAACTTATACACCGTAACTGTCGCCTAACCAAGACGATACCTGCTGCAAATCAGATTATATGGGGCCATGATTTACCAAACAACGTTGACAACTTTTTATAAAAGTCTTACCAAACACTATTGTTTATTATATAGTGATTAATTTAAGTAACTCTTCAATCATCAGAGTCCTTTTCAATGTACTCTGAAAAATGACTTTGTGATCCCATCCTGTCATTACATGCCTTTTTCTTGATTCTATTATACTCGTACTAAATAACCACTCACTTCAAAAATCGGCATATTTCAGTAAATAAATACAACTGTATCAGGCCATTTAACTCGTAATATCCTATCTTATGTGCTAAACAACCTGCCCCACATTATAATGATCATAAATTTATAATCCAATCTTATTCAAGTTGTGGAGGTGTTCTTAATTACCATTATCGTAAATTTCAAAAATGGAGGTTATTACCTGTGTATCCATTAACCACTTTACTTCTCATCATTTGGCTGCAAGTTGTTGCTTTATTTGTAGTCCTTCCCGTGAATAGTACCACTTTTAACGATACAAACAACAGTGTAGATAGAGTTGCATTACTGGCTATCAAATCTTTGATAAGAGACGATCCTCAAGGTGTTACAAGCTCGTGGAACGAATCTTATCATTTCTGCCAATGGCAAGGTGTTACATGCAGCTCTCGCCACCGACGTGTCATTGTCTTAGATCTTTCTTCAAGCGGTTTAGTGGGATCGTTCTCTCCTTCGATCGGCAACATGAGCTTTTTAAGGACTATCCTGCTACAAAACAACTCCCTGAGTGGAGAGATCCCTCAGCAATTAGGTCGTTTATTTAGGCTACAAGAATTACGCATCAATAACAATTCTTTTGAGGGAAATATTCCAAGCAGATTATCAAACTGCTCAAACCTTAAAGTTCTTCACTTAGGTATCAATAAGTTAGTGGGAAAAATTCCATATGAGTTTGGTTCATTGACAATGCTCAAACTTCTTATCGTACACAGGAACAATTTAACGGGTGGGATTCCATCCTTCATTGGGAACCTCTCATTGCTAGAAACCTTCTCACTTGGTGGTTGTAACTTGGTTGGAAGCATTCCAGATATTTTTCATCGTCTTAAGAACCTGAAAAGGCTTGCATTTCCGGACAATGAGCTTGTCGGTACCATTCCACCTTCTATATATAACCTCTCACTGTTAGAATCTTTATTTCTCGATAATAACCATCTTCATGGAACACTGGACACAAACTTAGTTTTCTTGCAGCCCCATATTCAAGAAATATCCGTGCCAAATAACCAACTTACAGGTCCACTGTGACAACTCGTGATTAATTAACATCGGGTTAGTCCTAATCTCGATCATTATTTATAATTTCGTCTAATTTAGAGATTATGACGTGGAAATTATTAGTTAATTGAACATTTGATATGGTTCAATTGGACGTATCATTATGACGTAGGCTATTAGCTATTTAGACGAATGCCGAGTCTTAAAATGACGTTAAATAAAGATTTAAATGTTATAATTGAACACAGTAATTAGACTGTCTAAACTTAAGATTTCTAAAAGTTTAGTTTATTTAATTTTATTGGCTTGTCTTAATTAAAATGAGACGAGGGAAAATACCTTTACTTTACATTTTAACCTTTTAGTCAAACGGTATTTAATCGTAAGCATTTTACCAAATTAGAGGTAAGGATTTTATCTAATTTTGGCCACATGGGCCGAAATGTAACTTGAATGGCAGGGAGGGAAACACCAAGTCCCCCCATCACCCCTTCTCTCCCTGTTTCTTTCTTGATCATCACACACACACACCACACAAACACAACACACCCAAATCACTTAAACATTTCCCAAATACTCTCAAAATCTCAATCTCTTCTATCTTCCTTTTGAATTAGTCTTACAAGAGAAGGAATCATTTGGAAATTTTAAAGGGTTATTATCATCATCATCATCATCATCTTCACCATTTTATACTATCTTCAAGAACATCAATTTTTGGTAAGTCTAAATCATCCTTTTTGCGTCTATTTATGTTTACTTACTCTTTTCTAGTCATTTCGAGTTCTTACAAGGCTTAAAACAACTTAATTTGGAATTAGGGTTTTAAATAGGGTTTTACTTTGATTTGATTGTTTCGGAAGATTCAATGATGTTATGGATGAAATTATGGGTTGGATTGTGTGTAATAATGGTTAGTGATGTTTAGTTTTGCTTCAAATTTAGTTACAAACTCTTGCAAGTCGTTTTGGGTCGAAATTGAAGTGTTTTGGTTTGGGGTTCTGCACTGGGTGCTGCTGGTGCTGGCTGCAGAACCTGGCCACTGCGGCGCAGTGTCTTTCATACTGGTCCTGGATCATTTTAGCCACTGCGGCGCAGTGAGCATGTTCTGGCTCACTGCGGCTGCAGAACCTGGCCACTGCGGCGCAGTGGCATGGGTTAGCCCCACTGCGGCGCAGTGGTGTCCAGACTCTGGTCTGGAGTCGACTTAAGCCACTGCGGCGCAGTGAGCATGTTCTGGCTCACTGCGGCGCAGTGCTTTCATACTGGTCCTGGATCATTTTAGCCACTGCGGCGCAGTGAGCATGATTCTAGCTCACTGCGACGCAGTGTATTGGTACTGTGAAATATTACGTGTCGATTTTTAAACGTTAATAACTTTTAAACCTAAAGTCTAAATAATTTTATTTACCTTTAGTTGATAAAAATCAATGTTTGAAACACGTTCTCGGTTATGGCATTCTAGGGTCTATAGCTAAGTAGTGGTACGTAGGATACTCGTCGTCAAGGGATTTGATCCTCATTATTGGTAATGATATCATAGGTTTTGGATAACCAGGAGAATTGACTGTGGATCTTCTCGAGCTACATTATACCTTTTAGCATTTAGATCGCTAAGGTGAGTTTATGGCGCCCTTTTCCTTTTACTTTGGGCCTGAAAAGCATGTACTGTTGTATACACTATTTATTAAATAAATGATTGTTTTTGTGTATGCCATGTGATATGGATGCTTAAATCATTTGACTTAAATTTGCCATGTTGGGCTGTCGAAAATGTGTATACGTGTCATTTATTAAATGTTGAATGAAATGACGTTGAATTGCCGTGTGATGGCGGATTAAATGGTTTCTTGTGTTTGACAAACTAAAATGTTTCCCCTATTGGTTGTATTGTCGGATCTAGATATACTGATTGACGTGATATAAGATGAGTTTGGATTCGATATACCTACTATCTTATTTTAAAAAGTGGATATATGACGTGTCCAGATCTAGATATACTGATTGACGTGATATAAGATGAGTTTGGATTTGATATACCTACTATCTTATTTTAAAAAGTGATATATGACGTGTCCAGATCTAGATATACTGATTGACGTGATATAAGATGAGTTTGGATTCGATATACCTACTATCTTATTTTAAAAAGTGGATATATGACGTGTCCAGATCTAGATATACTGATTGACGTGATATAAGATGAGTTTGGATTTGATATACCTACTATCTTATTTTAAAAAGTGAATATATGACGTGTCCAGATCTAGATATACTGGCAGTCTTGTTATGAAATAAAAGAGATGAGTCAGATTTGATATACTGACTATCTTGTTGTAAATTGTGATATAAGAGGTGTCAGATCTAGATATACTGACAGTCTTGTATAAAAGGTCGGATCTAGATATACCGACTGTTTTGAAATAAAAGTATTGTTAGATGTTGTATTCTAACTACCTGGTCTTTTATAAATATGGGTCATTGTGTTGTATCAATGACGACTAAACATTTGGTCAAACATACTGTAAACTCACCAACTATTTCGATAGTTGATCCTCTCAAATTTCATGCTTTTCAGGGAACCAACAGTAAGTATTTGGAAGCGTATGGCATTTGAAGCCATCTTTTGAACATTGGACGTACAATTAGCGTCAGACCTCTGAGGACTATAGCTTTATTTAGTCCTAATTGTACTTAGCTGTCCATATGTTATATTTGTAATTAGTGGGCCCATTTCCAATTGAGGATAGTTTGTATCCGTGTATTGGGGTCCACTTCTGAACGATTATACTTGTAATAAACTTGTATTTGGATTTATGGATGTAATCTCTATTACCTTCTGATTAGTACGCAATTACTTGTTAACCCTGTATTTCCGCTACAATGGGGTGTGACAAAAATTGGTATCAGAGACAAGGTTATAGTGAATACGGAGTTATTCCTCGTGAATAACTCAATCTATAGCCATGGTCGCTTCATATAGGAAATCTAAGTCATTAAGGTTTAGGATACCTATCTCGAGAGTTATGCTATTTGTCAATAATTAGACCTAACCCGATCAACTACGTCCCGATTATGTAAAATAGTATAAGGCTCGAAATAAATATCTTAAATTGTGATATACGTGTCCAGATCTAGATATACTGGCAGTCTTGTTATGAAATAAAAGAGATGAGTCAGATTTGATATACTGACTATCTTGTTGTAATTGTGATATAAGAGGTGTCAGATCTAGATATACTGGCAGTCTTGTTATGAAATAAAAGAGATGAGTCAGATTTGATATACTGACTATCTTGTTGTAAATTGTGATATAAGAGGTGTCAGATCTAGATATACTGGCAGTCTTGTTATGAAATAAAAGAGATGAGTCAGATTTGATATACTGACTATCTTGTTGTAAATTGTGATATAAGAGGTGTCAGATCTAGATATACTGGCAGTCTTGTTATGAAATAAAAGAGATGAGTCAGATTTGATATACTGACTATCTTGTTGTAAATTGTGATATAAGAGGTGTCAGATCTAGATATACTGGCAGTCTTGTTATGAAATAAAAGAGATGAGTCAGATTTGATATACTGACTATCTTGTTGTAAATTGTGATATAAGAGGTGTCAGATCTAGATATACTGGCAGTCTTGTTATGAAATAAAAGAGATGAGTCAGATTTGATATACTGACTATCTTGTTGTAAATTGTGATATAAGAGGTGTCAGATCTAGATATACTGGCAGTCTTGTTATGAAATAAAAGAGATGAGTCAGATTTGATATACTGACTATCTTGTTGTAAATTGTGATATAAGAGGTGTCAGATCTAGATATACTGGCAGTCTTGTTATGAAATAAAAGAGATGAGTCAGATTTGATATACTGACTATCTTGTTGTAAATTGTGATATAAGAGGTGTCAGATCTAGATATACTGGCAGTCTTGTTATGAAATAAAAGAGATGAGTCAGATTTGATATACTGACTATCTTGTTGTAAATTGTGATATAAGAGGTGTCAGATCTAGATATACTGGCAGTCTTGTTATGAAATAAAAGAGATGAGTCAGATTTGATATACTGACTATCTTGTTGTAAATTGTGATATAAGAGGTGTCAGATCTAGATATACTGGCAGTCTTGTTATGAAATAAAAGAGATGAGTCAGATTTGATATACTGACTATCTTGTTGTAAATTGTGATATAAGAGGTGTCAGATCTAGATATACTGGCAGTCTTGTTATGAAATAAAAGAGATGAGTCAGATTTGATATACTGACTATCTTGTTGTAAATTGTGATATAAGAGGTGTCAGATCTAGATATACTGGCAGTCTTGTTATGAAATAAAAGAGATGAGTCAGATTTGATATACTGACTATCTTGTTGTAAATTGTGATATAAGAGGTGTCAGATCTAGATATAAGCATTTTAAATATGTTGGTAATAGAAACCCAAACCGAATGTGTGTAATCTAGACAAAGATTTCTTTAAACCTCAATGTTGCGTACTATCACCTTCATTTGATTCGTGCTGTCTTATCCAGTAGACTTATGGATTGTTTTGACTATCTTTTCAGACTAGTCATGTCGGACGGAGTAAGCTCAAATGCTGTTGTACCTTGTACACCTCCAGTTCCTGTCATATCAAACTCCATTCCTTATGTTCCCGACTCTTATGAAGAGGAACCAATGGAGGAATCGGGCAATGAATCACGCCCTATCAACCTTGATTCATCTTCCAGTGAATCTGGAGGCGAACATGTGTCTATCCATGTTCAATCTTCTGTAGCACCGGTATCTCCATATCAGAGGAGTACTACCGAGGGAGCTCATTGGTCTTATGCTCCTAGAGACCCCTATGCTCCTGGTCCTTCTGCACCAGTTCAGGTCAACGGTGGACTTGGACTTTCTTTCCTTCAGGGAGATCCGTATGCGGCGGGTCCCTCCAGAGCGCCTGTCTACAACCCAAGTGTTGTTATGCCAGTTGCATCAGCAGCTGATAGGTCGGAATATTATCGCCGACAATTGTCAAGGATGAATAATTCCCTCATCTGTACAAGGGAGAAGTTAGAGAATCAAGCTCAGGCGTTGTCTGGAGCTTATCATCAGGCGGAGGAGGCATTGACTGTTGCTAGAGAAGGGAAGGAAACTATTGGGAGGTTGATCTGGATACTGTCGGTTGTGGTGGTTTTAGTGGTAGCCTTGCTAGTCGTTGTTATTTGCAAGATGTAATTTTGTAATTAATAGTTGTAGTAGTAACGTATTGTAAGCCTTAGAACAATTGACAACTCATACATCTGTATTTGAGTTGTAATCTTTTTGGTGGAGGTATTTCCCACGTACGTCAGATAGTAATTATTCTGACTATGTAATATATCATCGTGGATGTAGTTCCCACATGAATTGTATTGTGGATGTAGTTTTCCCACAAGATTTTGGAAAGTCAGATTATGTAAAAAGTTTTAGTATGAATGAAATATGATAGTTCTTCGGCTTACTTACTTGTTCAAAACTACGTCACTTGCTCATTTCAATTCTAGAAGTATAGTGTTCTATATTTCTTTTCTTGTTTAGTTCATGAGTTCAAGTAAGTCGATAAATTGTGACTTGTGTTTGGCATCCTCTTATATCAAAAACATCTTGAAAAGCTTCACTCTTTGTTGTTCCTACGAGGAAATCTCTAAATGACATTTTTGTTCATGTCTTAGACTTATGGCTCCCAAGACAAGAGGCAAGGTCCAGAAGAAGGTTGCTCCCAAGAGAGTTACTAGATCAACTCCTCAACCCAATCCAACTGAACAGGAAGAACCTGTGAACCAGCAAGAACCAGAAATTGCTACTGCAAATAGGAACACTGGTCTTGGATCTACCCCACGTGCTGACGGGGAAAATAATATGGCAGCGTTTGTGACACAACAGTTGTTGGCTGCTATGCCTACTTTAGTTGCTCAGATCACGGCGAGCATGAACGCCAATAATAATCATCCTACTGATAATAGTAACAATGCCGAACCTACTGCTGAACAAGTTATTCCTCGAGTGCATCTGCACGGGTCTGACTACAAGACCTTCACCTATTGTAAACCGAAAGAATTTAATGGTACCGAAGGTCCGGTAGGTCTAATCAACTGGCTGGAAAGCATTGAGGCAGTGCTCCATATCAGCCGTTGTGCCGAAGAGCACAAAGTGGAATATGCTTCCGCTCAATTTCAAAAGCACGCACTGTCGTGGTGGAACGAGCAGATAAGGACTCGTGGTCGAGAACAGGCATATAGCATACCTTGGTTGAACTTTAAAAGGATGCTCACGGAAAAGTACTGTCCTCGTGAGGAAGTACAGAAAATGGAAGGTGAATTCTGGAATCATACTATGGTGGGATTGGATAACGAGAAATACACTACTCGTTTTCATGAGCTGACAAGGCTAGTTCCTCGTATGGTGGATACGGAGGAGAAATTAGTGGAAAGGTACTGCTATGGATTGTCACCTGACATCCGAAGATTGGTGGCCGCTTTTAACCCCATGACTTTACAGGCGGCAGTTAGTGCGACAAATCGAATGGTGATAGATTTGAAAAGAACCGCTGGTTCTTCTGTGGGAAGTGAAGTGGTCAAGAGAAGGAATGATCAAGCCTCTGGTAGTGGTTTTGGAAATGGTGGGAATGGCAAGAGGTTTAAAGCTGCCAGAAACTTTGCGGTGGTCCCCCAGAATATTAATAGAAACCTGGGCACAGACGGAAGATGTAACAAGTGTGGCATGCGTCATATGGGAAATTGTCCTACTTGCTACCGTTGTAAAAGAACGGGACATCAGGCAAAGTTCTGTAGGGAAAAGATACCAAATCAGTGCTACGAGTGTGGAAGTGAGAATCACATGCGACCCGCTTGTCCACGACTTAATTTGAACCCGAACAATAATGCTATAGTTCCAGTAAGGAACAATGTGGGGAACAACCAGGCTAGAAATCAAGGAGGCCGAGGTAGAGGCCGAGTTTTTGCTTTGGATGCTGCTGATGCACGACGTGATCCCAACGTTGTGATAGGTACATTCATACTCAATAATCATTATGTTTTTATATTATTCGACTCCGGTGCTGATAAAAGTTTCATATCCTTAGAATTTAAGTCACGTTTTGGTATAGTAGCTACCCCCATGAAAGATACTTATGTTGTCGAATATGCAAACGGTCAAAAATATATTGCTAGAGATCATTTAGTGGATTGTAGTTTGGTATTAGCCGGTAAAACTTTTAAAATTGACCTAATCCCCATAGATTTAAGCAGTTTTGATGTGATTATTGGTATGGACTGGTTGTCCAAGGTTAGAGCTAATATAAGTTGTCATGAGAAAATTGTTAGAATACCTCTACAGAATAACGAAACCCTAGAAGTGCAAGGAGATAAGGCAGGAAAGAAATTAATCTTAGTATCGGCAATAAAGGCCAATAAATATTTACAAAAAGAACACCCTGCCTTCTTAGCATTTGTAGTAGAAAAGAAACCAGAGGTTAAAGAAATGAAAGATATTCCTATAGTTAGAGATTTTCCGGAGGTGTTTCCTGAAGATTTGACGGGACTTCCACCTCACAGACCAGTAGAGTTTGGAATAGAGTTGATTCCTGGAGCTGCACCCGTGGCCAAGGCACCCTATCGTCTTGCGCCATCAGAAATGCAAGAATTGTCCGAACAACTTCAAGAGTTGTTAGCTAAAGGACTAATTCGTCCAAGTTCATCACCTTGGGGAGCTCCAATCCTATTTGTGAAGAAGAAAGACGGCTCGATGCGGATGTGTATTGATTACAGAGAATTGAACAAGTTGACTGTCAAGAACAGGTACCCTTTACCTCGTATTGACGACTTGTTTGACCAATTGGAAGGTGCATCACACTTTTCTAAGATTGATCTCAGGTCTGGGTATCATCAACTCAGAGTCAGAGAGACAGACGTTCCGAAAACAGCTTTCAGAACTCGCTATGGGCATTATGAGTTTTTGGTTATGCCATTTGGCTTAACCAATGCACCTGCTGTGTTTATGGACCTAATGAATCGAGTATGTCGACCATATCTTGATAAGTTTGTCATTGTATTTATTGACGACATACTGATATACTCAAGGAATAAAGATGAACATGAAGGTCATCTGAGAACCATTCTGCAACTGCTCAAGGATCAGAAGTTGTACGCGAAATTCTCAAAATGTGAATTCTGGATTAGAGAAGTACACTTCTTGGGTCATGTAGTGAACAGGGATGGGATCCACGTAGATCCATCCAAGATTGAAGCAATAAAGAAGTGGGAAGCCCCTAAGACTCCGACAGAAATCCGCCAGTTTCTTGGATTGGCTGGATATTACAGAAGATTTATTGAGAATTTCTCAAAAGTTGCTCAACCGTTGACGTTGTTAACTCAAAAGACCAAGGAATTTATTTGGCAGGATGCCCAGGAAGAAGCATTTCAAACGTTGAAAGACAAGCTCTGTAATGCTCCTATTCTAGCATTACCAAATGGCATTGAAAATTTCGTAGTATACTGTGACGCATCACATCAAGGCATGGGATGTGTGCTTATGCAGGAGGGTAAGGTCATTGCTTACGCCTCTAGACAGCTCAAGATCCACGAAAAGAATTACACAACCCACGATCTTGAACTCGGAGCGGTTGTTTTTGCTTTAAAGATTTGGAGGCACTATTTGTATGGTACAAAGTGTACGGTATTCACAGATCACAAAAGTCTTCAGCATATCTTCGATCAGAAAATGCTGAATATGCGACAAAGAAGATGGGTAGAATTACTCAGTGACTATGATTGTGAACTCAAATATCATCCCGGTAAAGCAAATGTTGTTGCTGACGCGTTAAGTCGAAAAGATAGAATTTCACTATCTGTCATAACAAGAGCAAGTTCTTACCTTGGCTCATCATTAAGGGATAGAGTATTGGATGATCAGAATGAGGCCTTGCAACCAGGGCATATTGAGGAGGAAGCATTGTGGAATGCCGAACGGTTATTTGAATTGGATGGCGATGGGATCAGACATGTCAAGGCAGAGTGTGGATTCCTAAGTATAATGGACTTAGAGAACTCTTAATGAACGAGAGTCATCGATCTAAGTACTCAATCCATCCTGGTGCTGACAAATGTACCACGGATTAAAGGATTTTTACTGGTGGCCTGGTATGAAAAGAGATATCGCCACGTATGTTTCAAAGTGTTTAAATTGTTCAATGGTTAAGGCAGAGCACCAGAAGCCTTCTGGATTGCTCCAGCAACCCCAAATTCCTGACTGGAAATGGGAACAGATTACTATGGACTTCATTACAAAGTTGCCTCGAACCTTGAAGGGTTACGATACTATTTGGGTCATTGTTGACCGATTGACGAAGTCTGCACACTTCATTCCCATTCGGGAGAATTGGAAAATAAAGAAATTGTCTCAGTTGTATATTGAGAAGATCGTGTCACTTCATGGCGTTCCTGTGTCTATTATCTCGGATCGTGATGGTCGTTTTACTTCACAATCTTGGAGATATTTTCAAGACGCCTTAGGCACTCAGTTGAATTTGAGTACGGCTTACCATCCACAGACGGACGGGCAAAGTGAGCGTACCATTCAGACGTTAGAAGACATGCTTCGGGCATGTGTTATCGATTTCAAAGGTAGTTGGGATACCTTTTTGCCGTTAGCTGAATTTTCATATAATAACAGCTATCACACAAGCATTAAATGTGCGCCTTTTGAGGCTTTGTATGGGCGGAAATGTAGATCGCCTGTTTGTTGGCTTGATGCTGGTGAGCGTCGTTTGTACAAGTATGGGTTGGTTCAGAAGACTACTGACCAGATTGTTGAAATTAAGGCACGGCTGAAGGCGGCTCAGGATCGCCAGAAGAGCTATGCAGATCGTAGAAGGAAACCCCTTGAGTTTCAAGTGGGTGATAAAGTTATGTTGAAAGTGTCACCTTGGAAGGGCACTGCACGCTTTGGAGTGAGAGGAAAACTTAGTCCTCGTTATATCGGACCCTTTGAAATAGTTCAAAGGATTGGTTCCGTGGCTTATAAGCTCAATTTACCCCAAGAGCTGGAACATGTTCATCCCACATTTCATATATCAAATCTTAAGAAATGTTTAACTGATGAAACATTGGTTGTACCTGTGGAAGAGTTGCAAGTTAATGACTCTCTCCAATTTATAGAAGAGCCTGTTGAAATTTTAGACCAACAGCTCAAACAGCTTAGACGAAGTCGTATCAAGTTGGTCAAAGTTCGTTGGAACTCAAAGCACGGACCAGACTTGACTTGGGAACGTGAGGATTATATGAGGAATAAGTATCCCCATCTTTTTTACTAAGCAAGACTTGATTTCGGGACGAAATCCTTAGAAGTCGGGGATGCTGTGACAACTCGTGATTAATTAACATCGGGTTAGTCCTAATCTCGATCATTATTTATAATTTCGTCTAATTTAGAGATTATGACGTGGAAATTATTAGTTAATTGAACATTTGATATGGTTCAATTGGACGTATCATTATGACGTAGGCTATTAGCTATTTAGACGAATGCCGAGTCTTAAAATAACGTTAAATAAAGATTTAAATGTTATGATTGAACGCAGTGAATAGACTGTCTAAACTAAATATTTCTAAAAGTTTAGTTTATTTAATTTTATTGGCTTGTCTTAATTAAAATGAGACGAGGGAAAATACCTTTACTTTACATTTTAACCTTTTAGTCAAACGGTATTTAATCGTAAGCATTTTACCAAATTAGAGGTAAGGATTTTATCTAATTTTGGCCACATGGGCCGAAATGTAACTTGAATGGCAGGGAGGGAAACACCAAGTCCCCCCATCACCCCTTCTCTCCCTGTTTCTTTCTTGATCATCACACACACACACCACACAAACACAACACACACAAATCACTTAAACATTTCCCAAATACTCTCAAAATCTCAATCTCTTCTATCTTCCTTTTTGAATTAGTCTTACAAGAGAAGGAATCATTTGGAAATTTTAAAGGGTTATTATCATCATCATCATCATCTTCACCATTTTATACTATCTTCAAGAACATCAATTTTTGGTAAGTCTAAATCATCCTTTTTGCGTCTATTTATGTTTACTTACTCTTTTCTAGTCATTTCGAGTTCTTACAAGGCCTAAAACAACTTAATTTGGAATTAGGGTTTTAAATAGGGTTTTACTTTGATTTGATTGTTTCGGAAGATTCAATGATGTTATGGATGAAATTATGGGTTGGATTGTGTGTAATAATGGTTAGTGATGTTTAGTTTTGCTTCAAATTTAGTTACAAACTCTTGCAAGTCGTTTTGGGTCGAAATTGAAGTGTTTTGGTTTGGGGTTCTGCACTGGGTGCTGCTGGTGCTGGCTGCAGAACCTGGCCACTGCGGCGCAGTGGCATGGGTTAGCCCCACTGCGGCGCAGTGACCACTCTGGTCTGGAGTCGACTTAAGCCACTGCGGCGCAGTGAGCATGTTCTGGCTCACTGCGGCGCAGTGCTTTCATACTGGTCCTGGATCATTTTAGCCACTGCGGCGCAGTGAGCATGATTCTAGCTCACTGCGACGCAGTGTATTGGTACTGTGAAATATTACGTGTCGATTTTTAAACGTTAATAACTTTTAAACCTAAAGTCTAAATAATTTTATTTACCTTTAGTTGATAAAAATCAATGTTTGAAACACGTTCTCGGTTATGGCATTCTAGGGTCTATAGCTAAGTAGTGGTACGTAGGATACTCGTCGTCAAGGGATTTGATCCTCATTATTGGTAATGATATCATAGGTTTTGGATAACCAGGAGAATTGACTGTGGATCTTCTCGAGCTACATTATACCTTTTAGCATTTAGATCGCTAAGGTGAGTTTATGGCGCCCTTTTCCTTTTACTTTGGGCCTGAAAAGCATGTACTGTTGTATACACTATTTATTAAATAAATGATTGTTTTTGTGTATGCCATGTGATATGGATGCTTAAATCATTTGACTTAAATTTGCCATGTTGGGCTGTCGAAAATGTGTATACGTGTCATTTATTAAATGTTGAATGAAATGACGTTGAATTGCCGTGTGATGGCGGATTAAATGGTTTCTTGTGTTTGACAAACTAAAATGTTTCCCCTATTGGTTGTATTGTCGGATCTAGATATACTGACAGTCTTGTATAAAAGGTCGGATCCAGATATACCGACTGTCTTGTTATAAAAGGTCGGATCTAGATATACTGACAGTCTTGTATAAAAGGTCGGATCCAGATATACCGACTGTCTTGTATAAAAGGTCAGATCTAGATATAATGACAGTCTTGTATAAAAGGTCAGATCTAGATATACCGACTGTTTTGTATAAAAGGTCAGATCTAGATATACTGACTGTCTTGTTATATAAGAGTTGTCAGATCTAGATATACTGACAGTCTTGTATAAAAGGTCGGATCTAGATATACTGACTGTTTTGTTATAAAAGTGTTGTTAGATTTAGATATACTGACTGTCTTGTATAAAAGGTCGGATCCAGATATACCGACTGTCTTGTATAAAAGGTCAGATCTAGATATACTGACTGTCTTGTTATAAAAGGTCAGATCTAGATATACTGACAGTCTTGTATAAAAGGTCGGATCTAGATATACTGATTGACGTGATATAAGATGAGTTTAGATTTGATATACTGACTATCTTGTTATAAATTGTGATATAAGAGTTGTCAGATCTAGATATACTGGCAGTCTTGTTATGAAATAAAAGAGATGAGTCAGATTTGATATACTGACTATCTTGTTGTAAATTGTGATATAAGAGGTGTCAGATCTAGATATACTGACAGTCTTGTATAAAAGGTCGGATCTAGATATACCGACTGTTTTGAAATAAAAGTATTGTTAGATGTTGTATTCTAACTACCTGGTCTTTTATAAATATGGGTCATTGTGTTGTATCAATGACGACTAAACATTTGGTCAAACATACTGTAAACTCACCAACTATTTCGATAGTTGATCCTCTCAAATTTCATGCTTTTCAGGGAACCAACAGTAAGTATTTGGAAGCGTATATGGCATTTGAAGCCATCTTTTGAACATTGGACGTACAATTAGCGTCAGACCTCTGAGGACTATAGCTTTATTTAGTCCTAATTGTACTTAGCTGTCCATATGTTATATTTGTAATTAGTGGGCCCATTTCCAATTGAGGATAGTTTGTATCCGTGTATTGGGGTCCACTTCCGAACGATTATACTTGTAATAAACTTGTATTTGGATTTATGGATGTAATCTCTATTACCTTCTGATTAGTACGCAATTACTTGTTAACCCTGTATTTCCGCTACAACGGGGTGTGACATATTCCATCAATTTTTCTTTCCACAGAATTGGTAAGCCTGGATGTAACCGAAAACAGATTCAGTGGGAAAATAGTTGTCAGTTCCCCGGACGTTTGTGAATTTGAGAGATGTCCCTTGGTTTTAATAGTTTTGGAAGCGGGGAAAGTGATGAAATGAACTTCATTGATACTTTGTCTAATTGCAGTAAGTTGGAGATATTAGATGTTGGTAGCAACAACCTGAGAGGGCTTTTACCAGAATCCTTGGCAAGATTTTCGGCCAAACTTTATTTCCTAAGGCTTTCCTCAAACAATATTTTCGGTAATCTCCCTTCATCATTAGGTAACCTTTCGGGACTGACCACATTAGATTTATCCTACAATCAATTAACTGGCACAATTCCTGCAAGTTTTGGTAGGCTGCAAAACTTACGCAGACTAGAACTCAAAAACAACAATCTTGCAGGAAATATTCCCAACACTTTAGGCAATTTGGCATCGTTGATTGAACTTCATATGGGAATGAACAATCTGAATGGCACCATACCCTCAAGTCTAGGTAACTGCAAGAAGTTGATTGGGCTAACACTTGAGCAAAATTTTATTCGGGGGAGAATACCAAAGAATCTTTTTGGTCTCGCATCCCTTTCAATTAGCCTGAATTTGGCCGGTAATCAATTATCAGGACAACTTCCCTTCGAGATTGGCAACGTTCTTAAAAACTTGAATGAGCTTATTCTAGCTGAAAACCATCTGTCAGGTGAGCTTCCAAGTAGCATTGGTAGCTGCAGCAGCCTTCAAAATTTAAACATAGGACGTAACTTCTTCCATGGATCTCTCCCACCATCAATGGTTTCTTTGAGGGCCCTCCAAAATCTTGATGTATCGTTTAACAATTTCACCGGTCAGATCCCAAGTTTTTTGGAGATACTTCCTTTGCAGAGTCTGAATAGTTCATTTAACAATTTTGAGGGTCAGGTAAGCAGCAAAGGAGTGTTTTCAAATGTTAGTGAAATAATCATCAAAGGCAACAGCGGACTCTGTGGAGGTATACCCGAACTTTTGTTACCAAAATGCAGTGCTAATCACTCAAAGGGAACAAAAAAGTTGAGCCTTTCTGTTATATTAGTCATCTCTATAGTGCCGGTTCTGTTTTGTGCAGCCACAGTATTGGTTTATTTATTCTATTGGAGAAAAATGAAAGACAGAGATGCAGATGATACATCCAACAACATTGACGAGATGCCTCCTGTCAAGGTTTCTTATAAAATGCTCTATAACGCAACTGGTGGTTTTTCTCCAAATAATGTGATTGGCAAGGGTAGTTTTGCATCTGTTTATAGAGGAAATCTTGATTTGGCTGGTGGGATTGTTGCAGTAAAAGTTTTGAATCTTTGTCAGAAAGGAGGTTCAAAGAGTTTCATCTCTGAGTGCAAAGCATTGAGAAATGCGCGACATAGAAATTTAGTAAAGGTCATAACTTGTTGCAGCGGTTCTGATTTTGAAGGCAACGAATTCAAAGCTTTGGTTTACGACTTCATGCCTAATGGAAGCCTAGATAGATGGTTGCATTCAAGTCATGTGGCACAAAATTTGCAGAATGACCTTCCTCGACTTGGTCTTCTTCAAAGAGTAAGCATTGCTTTAGATGTCACTTATGCACTTGATTATCTTCATAACCACAATGGCAGGACCATTGTACATTGTGATTTGAAACCATGTAACATTCTACTCGACAAGACATGGTTGCACATGTTGGCGATTTTGGGCTGTCAAAGATTCTTCAACCGGAGCATGTAAACAAATATGATAGCTCAATTGGAATTAGAGGAACTATTGGCTATGTAGCTCCAGTTGAACTTTACTATTTTCTCTGCTATTTCTTTGTATGATACTATTTTTATCGATTACAGTTACACATCTTCTAATGGAAAAGGTGGTTACTGCAGAATATGGTCTTGGTGGCAAAGTGTCAACAAGTGGAGACGTCTATAGTTATGGTGTTCTGCTGTTGGAGATGCTGACAAGTAAAAGGCCTACAGATCCCATTTTCGAAGAAGAGATAAACCTTCACAACTATGCTAGAACAGAAATGAGAGATCACTTGCTAGATATTGTAGATCCAATACTTCTAAGAAATGATTTCAGTGATAATGCACCCTCAGCCAGCAAGAATGAAGAAGACACGCTTTCAATGAGAAACGAAGCATGTTTGCGCCTGATTGAACTTGGAGTGGCATGTTCCATGGAATTACCACAACATCGAATGGATATTGATGGTACCAGGAGCTTCACTTGGTAAAAGAAGTTATGTTAGGCACTTCAACAAGCTAACTGATACGAGCCAACATACACCATGCACTATGCAAGGATTAAGAACTAGACATTAGTATTTTCAATAAATCAATCAACTTAATCAGCTTTCAATTGAATTAGTCCTCATTAATTCATAGAAGTAGTGGTCTAAGAACTCTCTATTTATAATTGTTTTGAATGTTCAAAAGATATGAAGAGAAAATTGCTTCAAACGTATTCTGTGCCTTTTGTTGTTGTCAATGATCGTCCATCCCTAATTGAACTCTTATCATTAACTTTGTTCAACTTGTATATCGTACAACCAAACTAAGAAAGTTTACTTCAAGAAAAATTCTCATGAGGAGCAAACCAAAAAGACTCAACATCTTGTCAGTAAGAATACCATTTCATTACAAAGATATAGTAATCATTAATCACTATAAACTGGCCAGGCTGCAACATGACTGAAACTAAAAGGGCAGCACAGCATCCTTCAATAGTCACAACCACTGCAGGTGCATGTTCTTAAGCCATATCAACCAGTGGCGGATCCAGGAATTTATAAGGTTGGGGGCATAAATATTTACCTTAGAGTCTTAGACGCAATTCTGCAGCGAAAACATAACCATAACTTTGCACTACTATCAGCATAAAAAACACCCATACTTGTACAACAAAATTGCCAAAATTTTGGAATAGTAAGAAACAAAAACAGCAACAAAAATCAGCAATATAACAACAAAACTCAAAGTCAGATACGAAAACAACCAAAACAGCAACTTAACAACAAAACAGCTAAAACAGCAACTTAACAGCAAAATAAGCAACAAAATTAGCAATTCTGCACCAAATACGGCAAAAAACCAGAACGTAAGCAAGAAAAAAAATGACCAAAAACAACGTTTCTTCCATTAAACCATTATAAAAGTATAAAACAAGTTATAACCTACAACTTTCCTTTACGAGTACCCATTTTGCTAAAACGGTCAATGAAGTTTTCTTCTTTAACATTGGCCACATTTTTATATATGAAGATTCGAGACTAACACCAATACCATCCTTTGATGATGGTTCTTCTCTTTTGAGGTATTTTCCCATGATTCCTAACAAAGCAATTAAACAAATATAACTAATATATAATTCAATAAAAAATTTCACAAATTGCATATCATTACTAGTTATTCACTAGCTACTAATAACGAACTTTAAGCAAATTTTCATACAAACTTTTATGTTTTATCATCCCACAATTCAACTAATTATACTGTAATAAATAATAATAACATTTAAATAGCTTTAACAAAAGGAAAAAGAGTTAGGGTTTAGAAAATATTACCTTTAGATTCAATGTTATAGTGAAAAAGAGGTACCCAATAATCCAAGCTAAAGAAAGATTAAAATTGGGTTTTTCACAGGGGACAAATTTGGAGGGAATCATCACTTGGAGTTGGAGGGAAAACAGATATCTATCTCTGCGTGTGGGTTGAGAAACAAGGATTGGAAATTCATGGCTTGTGGGCTTTTTGGTTGTAAAAAGGGGCTTGGCTTTTAATTGATTGAGGCCTAATCTTAAGAAAAGCAACACAAAAAAAAAGTTAACATTTTGGGCTTATTTTTTGAGGGTGGTCCGTTGCCCCTTGTAGTACTATCAATCATCATACAAAGATGAGCTTGATATGATAAGCACCAAGCCATCTTTGATAGGTCATTATCTAATCTCATCTTTTTTAAGAAATGGGTAGACGAGATATATGGGCCATGTTTGTAGAGTTTTTAATTTTTTATTTGGAGGTGAGGAGATTGAGAGTGTATGTGTGTGATTTTGTAATATTTTAATTGGGGACAAGGTGAGGACGACGGTATGATAGGGAGAGCCGGAGGGGTAGTTCTTGAATATGTTTTGGAGAGAGGAAGCTGATGTGACAGTCAAGACGAGATGATGACGGCGTCAGGATAGGGAACGGCCTAAGGATGCACTATTTTGCTCGAAGGGTGCACTATTTTGCTCGTAGTTCTTAACTTGAGAGAATATCCTAATCCATGTTATTTAGATTCACAAAATTTATATATATAAACATATACCAGCATTGTACTCGCGCAATGCGGCGGCATTTTGGTGGTGACGGTCATCGTTGGTGGTGGTGGTGCCCGGTGGTGTAAGTAATTGATGTAAATATAATTAATATAAAGGGGCAGTGAAGATATTTTAGAAAATAAGAAATTGATTGTGTAAATTAATTCATTAAGGGTAGAATGATAATTTTGTGTATAGAAATTTGATGAGTGAGTGTTATATATGGTTACATATATAACAACTTAATGTGAAAACACTATTAGTCAAAAAGATTGCTATTATTCACATCACTGTTTTCAACAAATCGAACCGGTCGTAGCCAATAACTTTGCAATGATTGCAAGCATGCTCATATACAGAATTATAGATGACACTTATAAGTAACTGATAAGTCTTATTTGTACAACATGCTACAAAATGCTGAGAAAACACGGGCAAATACTGCTCAAAGGTACCTCCACAACCAGGTTTTTCTCTAAGGTCACATTTCTTCCAGATATGCGTTTTTCTTATGGCCGATGCATGAGAAATGTGGTTGATTATCGCCTGAAATGGAAAAAACTCACCATGAACTCTCCAGCAAGACAATGAGGCAGGTCAGTGATTCTCAATACGTGGTAACAGAAAGCTAAATTCTGAGTTCTCCCGAATTAGAGGTGGAGGCTCAATGTCTGAAATGTCTATTTGATCCATTGATTTTGATATATCGTCAACTGAGAATGGAATGCTGCATAAATAAATCATGAGAAAACATCAGAACTTCTATTAAAATGGAACTTTGTGGGAATTGTGTCCACCTGCTGAACCTCTAACTCAACATTCCCGATGACTAAATCAGCATTCATTATACCCTTACTAAAAGCAAAGCACAATAACTCAATTGTTCTTACACGTTATGACCCATTTGGCCCTTCGTACCCGTTATGCACCTAAATGACCCACACTTACCCACTAAGCATCATTCTTACCCTTTATGCACCATTCTTACCCATATTGACCCATCACTGCCCACTATGCACCTATGTGATCCGTTATTACCCATTATGAACCATAATCACCCATTCTTACCCATATACACTAATCTGACCCACTATGAACCCATATGACCCATCCTTACCATTATTACTCATTCTTACCAATTTGTATGCATTTTGAACCCGTTCTTACCCATTACGCACCAATGCACCATAATGACCCATTCTTACACATTATTACTCATTCTTAATCATGACTCATTTTACCCATTATGCACCATAATGACACATTAAGCAACTGAATTACCCGTTTTTATCCATTATGCATCATTATGAGCCATTATTACCCTTTTTACACCATAATGACCCGCTATGACCCATCCCTGACTCGTTGTGAGCCTAAATGACCCATTCTTCTCTATTATGCGTGTTATTACCCATTATGACGAACTCTTACCCATAATGTACCTCAATTATCTTTTCCTACCATTATGGCGCATTTTAACCATTCTGCACCACAATCGATCATTCTTACCCGTTATGTCCCATCCTTTGATTCTTCAATAAACTTGGTAATACTATATTCAACAGATTGTTATATATGCCATCCCGACAGTTTTTGCTCAAAAGTTAGTAATTGATTTTGGATTGATAGATTCATCTCAAACTTGTGTTAAACAACAAAGCAACAAAAAAAAATATAAGATACAAGGAAAAATGAGTCATCCAAATTGATAAGTCATCTAAATTTGCAAGCAGAATACCGCTTCTTCTAGAAACTGACATGAAATATCACAATAAATCTTATCACCAAAGGGCATGGTTTGATAGAATTGTGAGATTTAACCAAGTTGTAGGGATCTCTACACCAACCGCATGGATCTCCATGTGATTTGGGCAAATGACATATAAAGCCATGCGATTTGGAACCAATCACATCGAAAGCCATGCAATTTGGACCGAATCACAGGTTTCCCCATGCCATTTGGTTGTCTAGTTTGTGTTAAAAAGTGTTGGCTAATAGAAATTTTTCAGATCGATTGTTGGATACCTCTCACGTATCCCCGACCAGTATGGGCCAGTATCAAGGCCAGCAAATCGGGTTGTTAAGAGATAGACAGCACCCCTACTTCCTTGACTACATTTTAGTGATGGTGCTGATCTTGGCCCAAAATACTTTTTCCAAAATATTTATCATCATATATTGGTTTGTCATTAGACATTTGGTTAGCGGTCAAGATACATCTGAACTTAAAGCGAAGAGCTAGAAAGCAACTAACCTGGAATCGTCATCCAATAGGAAAGAATTGCTTACGACATTGTTTTCTTCAGTCATCAACACCCTCATGCGGGATATAACCTAAACAAAAGTGAATTGAGATGCATCGTAAATATTAATACTATTATTATTTATTAAAAAGTGCACATTCTGATCTTAAAAAAAATAATCAAGCTACATCGAGCAACTGCATTGATAGAAACTTACATCTGCAGAGACACTGTGTGTGCCATACTTGTCATCCCAGTACATTGTACTAATCCGATACAACTGCTGTATACTTAGGACCTGTAAACCAAAATTATAAATGATAATTGTAATGGTCGCAAAATTATAGTGTGTTCTAACGTTATTAAAACATATATGACTCACTGGGCAAAGGCCGCGACTTATTTCATCCAGCGTTTTCTTTGGCTTTTGATGTATAACCTGAATGGATTACAGATTCTTGTTAAGAGTGAGTTATCGGAACTTAGAACTTCTGGAACTAGAATGAAATTTTAAGGCAAATACTTTACCAGAAATCCAATAGCCTGCCTTATATGCTTCAGTTCATCCCAAGCTGAACCTGCATACTGCAATTCGTTTATTTAGAAAATAAACATATAAAAGAAAACCAGAAGTGTCACCCTGGGAAATACCTCTTCAGTCGCATTGTAACACCAGTGTTCTATTTCAGCCAATCCTGCTTTGACATACTCGCCATTACTGAATGAACAACATTCACGCCTCAAAAGTAAACTGCATCATGAGGTAAAAAAAGAATCATATGCTGCATATGAATATTGACATAAGAAAAGAGGTATACCTGTTAAATAGCTGAACATTAACAAACGAGAATATCTGAGTGAAAATTTTACGGACCAAAAATGGCGGTACCTAAGAATACTTTGAAGTTAGTATGCAAACAAATACGAGTAATATATATATATATATAAAAAAGACAAAAGTTTCTAACATGATATGTTTTTAAAATGTTCAAGAAACTTCCAAGACTCTTCACAATTCCTTGCCAGTGAGCAATTAGCGTTTGCTGAGCTGTACTAGAAACTGAGCGTGATGATCCTTTCACTAAACTCGCTCGGGATATTCTTGGTGCCTTCAGTTTAGCACACCATTTAGTATATGCTAATTTCCAACATTAAGAAGTAAAAATTGTATATATTACCTGAATGCACATCCCAAGCAATGGAGATATTTCTTTTTTCAGATTATCTCGGATCATTCCATATATCTTTTCAACATATGCTGTAAGCTGCTGCTTAAAAAGCAAAGCAGGGTACTTGGCTTCCACTTTGCTATAACCTTCCACTCCACTACTGAGGCTTCCATTCGCAAAGGAAAGATCAAGCGCGTGAGGAGTTCCACGAAAACTCTAAAAAAGAAATACAAAAGACCTTTAAGAATTTATGACATTCATGAAATTACATACCAAATCTGAAATAATATTATGAAATTACAGAAGTCATTTTCCCAAAAAGAGTAGCTGATGATCGCCTACGCTGCGGACCAATACCAGATGGCGCCACTTGCTTTGAGTGTGCGCTGGAGTAGAAGCAAAAGAGTAGAGGCGTTTGACAACCAGTAGGCCAATACATCGTTATTATCCTGTGTTTTCTTTTAATAGATAATAGATAAAAAGAAAGTTTTAGAGCAAAATACTGCTAAAGAAACCAAACGATAATATCTATATAATTGACGTAATGCGAAATAGTTGGCACCTCTATTGCATTGCCAATGGTCTGAATGATACGGTCAAACACAGTGGTCTTCTCAACCTCAAAAGATCTCCACTGCAGAAGGCATTTGTAAATGATACATGCTGCAATGGGTCTGTTCCCTGCAAACCCAAGATGTTGCCCAATGCATCTAATAAGCAACTCCTGATTTTCCTTTTGTTTCTCATCAAGTGATTTTTGTGGCGTGTCATCTGTTTCTGCAAGATCCCGGTTCATTAATGGGCTATGCGGATCCTAATACATGCATAAACAAACAGATGTAATTAACAAAATTCAAAGCAGAGCAATGGACGAAATGATACTGGAGAGTTAAAGATCAAACAATACCCGAGGTGACTTTGTTTCTCCAATCAAAGTACCACTATCATTCCTCTGCAAAGAGTTCGAGATCAAATCGATCAAAAGGAACCTTGGTTCTGTTATATTCTGATCTTATCAAATTTAAGTTAGTACCTGAATAATAGATCTAGAACGGCCAGAGAGAAACTTATTGGGCGCCAAGGACACTGCTTGATGACGGAACACCTTGTTCTCTGATTCTAAATTATTTAGTTTCTCTTCCAGTCTGTACAGAAAAGTAAAGTTCAATGGCTTATGAATCGAACAGAACAAAAACATGTTAAACATGTAGTTCTACTTCTATCTGTAAATTATTGAGATGAGAAAAAAGAAATATGAGTCAGCCAACCTGCTCATATATTCCTGTAATTGAACTACTTTTCTTTCCGTTTCTTCCAGCTTCTTGCGTCTTTCTTCACAACATTCTTCCAGATCATCAGCGCGTTTCTTTTCTGACTGCCACTTACACTGCAAGGGGAAACGGCGATTAACTTTTATTGTTACTACATAAATATGCATCCGATATACCAGATCACAAATAGAGAAATACCATTTAGGTGCAATACCTTCAAATCACCAACTTGTTGAGTCAGGGATTCAACTTTTTTTGTATCTTCAATGACAATCTCTTTTTCCTCAACAAGCGAGGGTGCTTCATTGATAGCTTTTTTAGCTGCTTCTCTTTCCTTTACTGCCATTGCATTTGCTTCATCAAGTTTTTTCTGCATAGCATCCAGAGAATTTTGAAATTTCTGAGCCTCTTGTGCTTTTGCTTCTTCCAAGTCAGTCTGCCCATATGAATTTAAAAGCTTAGCTTTCACAATATACCATCATGAGTTCGATATAATTAATGCTTTTTACATATTTATACTTTACCCTTAAGCGTTTCTCCAATTGTAAACGCCATGTTAATTCCTCTAATTGTTTCTCGAGCTTATCTTTTGCTTCTTTAAGTGCACCTGTTTCCCGTGCAGCCTGAGGAATAGATAATGCATATATCAATATCATATATAAATGCATGCTAACTTCATTATTATTTTAAGTTAAACATCAAAACTGACCATTCTAAGTTTTCGCAACTCTCGCTTTGCAATTCTTCCCCTCCATCTGCATTGTGTAACTATACTTCCTTTCTTTAGCCTTTTATAGTAGGCAGTATATTTATGACAACGCCAACGAGTCTAAGAAGGTAAAAAAAAAAAAATGTTCAGTTTATATAGCACAATTGTTTTTAATGGTTTATTTTTTTTTTTGTAAATAACCTACCTGAATTTTTATTGCAGCGTTAGTTTCCTTGCGGAATATGTATCTCTTACGAGCCTCAACTGCACGCAGACAGGTTTGGACTGCAAGCACCGACACCCGGAGCCGAGTATAGGCTACCCAAGCATGCCATTTACGAACATGCTTCTCAATTTTTATAGCAGCTGCAATCCTTTTCAGTTCTTCAAACTTTTTACAAGCCAATCTACCTAAGAGTCCAATAGTTTAAACATAAAGCATGGGCATTTCTCATGTTGAAGGATGAGATGAAATCTGCAAGTTAACGATACTCACCTCTAATAAACACTTGTAAAACATGGAAGCTTTGCAATGCACCTATCTGCTTGTGAGCAATATGAGTTCTTATCCGCCTTTGAATAATTGCTGCTGCATTGCCAAGGACCTCGGCTCTCCTTGTATCTAATTCAGCCATTTGACCAGCCCTTAAGAATATTTTTGTTTTACCAATCTGTATATTAAAGAAAAGTATGCAGTCAACGAGATGTCAATCAGTGAAGCTTGCAACCTAACAATCCATGGTCAGCAATAAAAGAATAGTTATACTTCATAACTACATGTATACAAAATTTGGTACCTGAAAGCCACTGAGCCCCATTTTTTCCAAGATCTTTGCACATGCTGTCTTTTCATCAAAGTTACTGTAATCGCAGCAAAGAAATGTTAGAAAATGTAAGTAGAAAAAAAGATCAAATTAAATTAAGAGGTATGATATGCTAGTTCCATTACAGGTTGTGAATGAAATATACCTTCCTGCTAAGGCTTCTGGTGCAAGAACTCCAAATCTGTTTAAAAACTCAAAGAAAGCACGACGGGTTGGATAACCAGCACAACTGATTCTGATAGCCTCTAGAACACCCTAAGAGGACAAGAATTAGTCTCATGCATGAATAAGCCACCATAAAGAATATAAACAAAAAATAACTATTCAATATACTCACACCACACCGCAATTGTTGCAAGATGTTGACGTTCTCAAATATGGAAGGCTTTAACTTATTGTTTGGTTTTACGCATCTAACATAGTGAGGTTCTGTAGCATTTAGTGTTTCCATTAGTTGTTGCAATTGAAGCTGCATCAGCATATAATTATCCGTCACCATACATCATGTATAATCACGTATCAGCATATAATGTGATGACAGTTGAGGTGGATATACCTTGAAACGAGAACCGATTGAAGAAAATTTTGAAGATTTGGAGGACTCTTCAGATACAGTAGGGAAAAGGCCAGCTACAAAGGAACATTTGGAAGCACTCAACAAATCTTGGTGTTCAGGGACCACATAATCTTTATTTTTGTCAAGAAATTGATCAGATTGATATTGCACCTAAAAATATTTAGATTTTAATATCACGAAAGTAGTGTTATGGATAAGAACATGTTTTTTGCTGAATTTCATACCTCTCCAGCATAATGTGCTATTGTAAAATCTGTGCGTGACAACTTGGGCTTGATAAAGCGTTTGTGATTTTTGAAAGTCTGATAAAGCTTGTTTGAGAATGTCTCGTGCGTCGACTTTGGGAACATACTAGAAGGAGAAGATCCATTAATGATTGAACAGAATTTAAGTTCAAAATGTAAAAGTATTATACAGAAAGAATTTTGTGTCTGTACTAGTTGATAAGTAATACTCTTGTAGAAAATATATATGAGGAAACATAAAATTTGTTGACAATTTTTAGTAAGCACTCGCTGTATTTAAGAATGAACTATAAACCTAAGCCGAGAAGTATATTATACCAAGCTTCATCAAGCAGAGCAATAATACCACCAGGTTTCTGCAATATAGTACAACATCAGAGATTTAGCAAACTGCTAACAACAGATACAACATCAAATAATTATATAGTGATTATACCTTTTCAATGAGATCTAAAACATCTTGGTTATCGACAAATTCTATGTAGCTCCAATCAATAGCCTCTTTTTTATATTCTTCTTGCTCCATCTTGAAGACATGCTGAAGTTCAAATATGACATTTTTCATGTTAGTCCTTAACGCCTACTTTTGCTAACGGCAATTAAGAAGATTAGGTGGGTCACCTGGTTAAAGTGCTGCTGCAGTTTCTCATTTGTGAAGTTAATGCAGAATTGCTCAAAGCTGCATGTGTATGACATTTGTATCAAAAATGTTATATATTATAGGTAGACTTATATCGCTAACATTTTTTTAAGGAATAGAGGGAATACAACATGTGCTTGGTTGCCACCTGTTGTTCTTAAAACTCTCAAAGCCATAGATGTCAAGAACGCCAATCAGACATTTCGAATGTAGATCTTGTCCAATTGATACATTAATTTTATCCACCAACCTGCATATAATGGAAATTAGATCTTAAAATAAAATTGCTAAATACCAGAAGTTAACTCAGTAAGGTATGCTCGATGACTAAATCATACCAATCGAATAATCTGGAATATATGGTTTTAGCCAAACCGTCCCTACTGAACGATGCACTAAGAGGATCGAGACTCCTCTTGATAACTTCTTCAGGAGTGATCATCACGCGCTTACACAGTGCATCTTGCAACCCAACAGGATCACACCTGACACAGATAATAAACTTTTGAGAGCATATAACAATAAGAAAAAGAAATCTTAGAAATTATTCGGGATTCAAAAGAATCATACATAAGAAGTTCTGCTGTCATCTTAAGATGAAATTTAGCTTGGTCATCTTTTAGCACTGAAGAATCAACCTCTTTCCCTTTAGTAAATTCTACATTTCCTAGATGAAGAATGGCGGCAGTAACTCTGAAAATTGCTTCCTATGAAAAAGTAAAGATGGATTATAAATTTCCTTAGTATCGCATCCAACAAGAACAACAAAATCAAAGAAGGGATACCTGTTCCTTTTTACTAATTCCAACGATGTCCATGGCCCTCCTTGTGGCAAGATATTCATGTGCATCGTTCACCCCAACCAGCTCAAAACATTTTGACTGGTTAAGATAGTGAAATGATTTCGGGCTCCCCAATTTATACTTCTCAACTTCCTGACAGAAAATACAAAGTTAATCACGTGTTGACTAGTGACATTGACTTATTAAAAGTCAAAGCGTGGTACCTCAGGTGGTGCTGCACAAAGATGGTAAAAACAATGATAGTTTCTTTCAGGATCATTTACTTGGCAAACACGGGATCTTTCCAAGAGGTAAGTCCTAATGGCTGCCCCAGATATTCTTCCGTGCTTATCAAATTGGATCTCAACAAACTTACCAAAACGGCTGAGTCATTATCACATTCAAGAGAGAAATAATATCAAACACCCGCAGAAGCAGAAGCTTACGATTATTAGCTTCATAATATGGTTGTTTAGTCTAAGACCAGTGCTTACAGAACATGGACTCGAAATAAAAGCATACGTGGTTATGCTTACTGTTGGAAATAACTATTGGTTTGAATATATAATAGTTTAGAAAATAAGGTAGAGTTTGGAACTTTGGTGTTTTGAAGGAGACTATGTGCTATGAAATAACCGCAACAGATAATCAGTCGTTATAAAGTGGGCTATAAAACAGTTTTAGCCTTGCCAAATGCAACTATAAATACATATTAAGCTAATTACCTGGAATTGTTATTTCTAACCGTTTTAGCATTGCCAAATGCTTCAAGAACTGGATTTGACTGCATAAAAGAAGTTTATCAGGATAGATACAATGATATATTAGTTATGTATATTAGTATATATTAAGCAACATGGATATTATAATAAATAAGAGGTTATTCAAACGTAGAACTATACGTCATATATCATACTTCAAGGACTTGCTGTTCAACTGTGCGGCCTTCAGTAGCTTTCCGACCACCCAAGTATGCAAGGAACCGCATAAGCATTTTGGTTGTCTCGGTTTTACCTGCTCCGCTTTCACCACTCACTAGAATTGAATTGCTTTTTCCTTCATTTATCATGGCCCTGACTCCAGTAAAAATGCAGCCACAAGGTGAGCACCCGTTCATCCAAGAAAGAAAACGTTTTTACTTACCATTACTGAAAAGATAATTAACCTGTAACATGTATCTGCAATTGCAAATACATGAGGACTCAACTCTCCAAACGGCGCTCCTTTGTATTGTTGCATCATATGAGCATCATACAAATGAGGTAACTTTTGGAACGGGTTGATTGCAATTAGAATATTTCCGGTGTATGTCTGTCAAAATATGAAACAATTAAGGATCTATTTAACAAGACAATCTTGGATTTATACATAAGATGAAAAACCTACATAAATTTCATTAAGTTCATATCTTATTCTCAAGTTCTGCAAGACTCCTGGCTCGTGCAAATAAGATAGCTTTGTCATGTCATCAACACCGCCAGCTGGAGCTTCCATATCCATTGGATATATTTTTGACAAATTAGCAACAACCTGAAAGAATCCGTATAATGAATCAAAACACAAAGAGTAAAACATCATAAGATAGATTTTGAATTAAATATATTATTGGGCAACCAACCGCTTTGCCATCACTAGTCTGAATTTCGGCTTCTTTCCCTTGAATCTTTGTGACCAGCCCATCAACCCATGCTTGTGTTGTATCTTCAACCCAAACATGAGAGCCTACTATTATATTCACTGCAGTGCTCTGTATTGCATACAATTGAGTCAGTACTTTTGAACTATGAATTCAATTTGCCTAACATGATACACGCATATACGTGTCTATCATCTACATACATGAATATGTAATTGTGTATCAGTGCCGGCTTAAGCTTTTTGGAGGCCTTAAGCGAGATTAATTTTGGAGGCCTAGTTGATTAAAATACATATTAAAGTAAACACAAAAAGCAGGAAAAAAAAAGTAGTTCATCTTATATACTAAGCTGCTATTTGAAAAGAACGCAAAAAAGCAAAATTCTGTACCATTTTTAGGAGAAAGTCTTTCATATAATCAAGATTTAATCACTAACTCGTTGTTGGAAATCAGAGTAAAAACCGGCTGTCGGATTTTTTGATTTCTTAATAGTTAGTTCTTTTTTTCCGTTTTTCCTTTGAAGGTTGTAACTTCATTTGTGTGTGTCTTTTTTTGTCAATCATGAGGCCATGAAGTTTATTTGCCTATTTGTTTTCTTGGGCATTCTTGTTACCCTTGTATAGTAATAACATATAACACAAAAGTCTAAAGTCCAAAACATTAAATCCAAAATATAAAAATGGACGCCTTTGTATTTTGGGGGCCTTAAGCCCATGCCTAATCTATATATATAGTTAAGCCGGCTCTGTTGTGTATGTAATTATGATTAGTGAGGACAAGTGTCAATCGTCAATAAACATGTATGCAAGCGTTCCTTGTGATTTATACAAGAGCAAACAGGGAACTAATTTGGCAACGTTACATTATAACAGCTAAGGTACAAATCATTGCCTACATGTAACTCATAATGCATTATATCAAACACCTTGACACAATTACTTAAAAGCCTTAAAACTGTCTTCACAATTACATGCATTACATGCATAAAAGTGTAGGTATTATAATTCAAACAAGATCATATCGAATTTATAACGGAATAAAATACATATTAAAGTAAACACAAAAAGCAGGAAAAAAAAAGTAGTTCATCTTATATACTAAGCTGCTATTTGAAAAGAACGCAAAAAAGCAAAATTCTGTACCATTTTTAGGAGAAAGTCTTTCATATAATCAAGATTTAATCACTAACTCGTTGTTGGAAATCAGAGTAAAAACCGGCTGTCGGATTTTTTGATTTCTTAATAGTTAGTTCTTTTTTTTCCGTTTTTCCTTTGAAGGTTTTAACTTCCTTTGTGTTGTGTCTTTTTTTGTCAATCATGAGGCCATGAAGTTTATTTGCCTATTTGTTTTCTTGGGCATTCTTGTTACCCTTGTATAGTAATAACATATAACACAAAAGTCTAAAGTCCAAAACATTAAATCCAAAATATAAAAATGGACGCCTTTGTATTTTGGGGGCCTTAAGCCCATGCCTAATCTATATATATAGTTAAGCCGGCTCTGTTGTGTATGTAATTATGATTAGTGAGGACAAGTGTCAATCGTCAATAAACATGTATGCAAGCGTTCCTTGTGATTTATACAAGAGCAAACAGGGAACTAATTTGGCAACGTTACATTATAACAGCTAAGGTACAAATCATTGCCTACATGTAACTCATAATGCATTATATCAAACACCTTGACACAATTACTTAAAAGCCTTAAAACTGTCTTCACAATTACATGCATTACATGCATAAAAGTGTAGGTATTATAATTCAAACAAGATCATATCGAATTTATAACGGAATAAAATACATATTAAAGTAAACACAAAAAGCAGGAAAAAAAAAGTAGTTCATCTTATATACTAAGCTGCTATTTGAAAAGAACGCAAAAAAGCAAAATTCTGTACCATTTTTAGGAGAAAGTCTTTCATATAATCAAGATTTAATCACTAACTCGTTGTTGGAAATCAGAGTAAAAACCGGCTGTCGGATTTTTTGATTTCTTAATAGTTAGTTCTTTTTTTCCGTTTTTCCTTTGAAGGTTTTAACTTCCTTTGTGTTGTGTCTTTTTTTGTCAATCATGAGGCCATGAAGTTTATTTGCCTATTTGTTTTCTTGGGCATTCTTGTTACCCTTGTATAGTAATAACATATAACACAAAAGTCTAAAGTCCAAAACATTAAATCCAAAATATAAAAATGGACGCCTTTGTATTTTGGGGGCCTTAAGCCCATGCCTAATCTATATATATAGTTAAGCCGGCTCTGTTGTGTATGTAATTATGATTAGTGAGGACAAGTGTCAATCGTCAATAAACATGTATGCAAGCGTTCCTTGTGATTTATACAAGAGCAAACAGGGAACTAATTTGGCAACGTTACATTATAACAGCTAAGGTACAAATCATTGCCTACATGTAACTCATAATGCATTATATCAAACACCTTGACACAATTACTTAAAAGCCTTAAAACTGTCTTCACAATTACATGCATTACATGCATAAAAGTGTAGGTATTATAATTCAAACAAGATCATATCGAATTTATAACGGAATAAAATACAATTCACTTACCATTACGAAACTTGTAAGAAACCTGTTATTTTCACGTAAAACGTACGTCTGTCTCCTTGTTTTTTTCACAAATGATCAGGTCTCTTTTTGTTAAAACTTGTGTAGGATCACTCATACATATTATTTGGTGATCCTGATTGATCTGCATTGCAGTAACTAATAATTTCTCGGCATGTTTTTAATACTTTGTTAGAACATCATCTTTCGTCCTGTAAATTTGGTTTTGTTTTTTTTTTTTTTTTTTGACAAACTTTGTGTGTGTGGTGTGTGTGGTTTGTTTTGGGTTGTTTGAGGAAGTGACATTGTTCATTAGTTACCCTGTGAACTCGGATACTTTCTTTTTTTATTTTTCTGTTCTATTTGTCTTTATTTTGCTAATTTATCGCTTATAATTAGTGGTTAGGAAACACAAACACAGACACACAGGTTTCTTAATCTCTGCATAGCACTAATTTTAGAAGTTTTATTAACTATGCCGACTGGAAGTTCTTTTTCTTTGTGAGTTATATATTTTTTCTTCTGAACCCCAAACAAACTCTAAAGCCCGGACTCTTTTCCGGGTGACTCAATGGCTAAAGTTTACCAATAGCTGGCCCATACTCCAGTCGTACGGAACCCAATCCCAGTTGCCCTAATTTTAGGAAAACCTCACATAGGCGAAGCCGATGATCAATCTACTGTTTCATAAGTAAAACCTGAGTGTCTAATCATACTAACCATGGATCATTGGTAGTGCAATGAGTTCTATATATAAGTAGTCTTATAGGTCTTTGTCGTAGAACTTAGCAAGTTTAATTTTATTTGACTATTTGATTACTATCTAGATATATAGTGATCAAAGTGAAGTGGACTTAGCCAATAAAAACTTTTGTTTGTACTTGGTGATCCATGTCAATTGTATTAAACCAATGATAATAAAAGAATATTAGCACAAATTCGGTTTTGTTTAATTGTTATATTTGTATCCATCTCGTTACTTTGGGGTGATCCAAATGAAGTTGTGATCCTGTCAATTGTATCAAGTCAAAGAAAATAAAGCAAATTAACACAAATTCAGTCCTTATGATTTGTCTTAAGTTTTACATTTTTTAACAGATTGTTTAAAATGAAAAGTTAATTACAGGAAATCGTCCATGTCGTGTACCTCCACTTACAGCTTTCGTCCCTAAGTTTAATAAATTACAGTTTTAGTCCAAAAAACATTTTGCTCTGTCAACACTTTTGGTCCTGACCATAAACGTCCGTTAAAAAGAAGGTCACGTGATGGGTAATCTCGTAATTTGGCTTAGAGTTAATTACAGAAATCGTCCCTATCGTGAACCACCACTTTCAGCTTTGGTCCCTAGCTTTTAATAATTAACTTTAAGCCAATTTAATTAGTTAAACTAAATTTAAAAACCCAAAATCTTATCAACATATATTAAACAAAATCTTATATACAAACTTCTAGAAATAATATATACAAACTTTTAATAAATCACACAAAGTGAGCCACGACAAATGAAAATGAAATGAGATGTGACAATGTGAATGCTACTATAAAGACATGTGTGCGTGACAAAACTAGAAAAGCATGAAACAAATTGAAGTTTGCGTCTCCTAATAACTTCAAAATTGGATTCAAGTGAGTGATGAGACAGATCACAGTGACTCACAACCACCGCCATCTTCGGTGACTCCAAACCCGGTAACTCCTCCCTCCCCTCCAAACCCGGTAACTCAGATCTTGACGGTGATTTATTAAAAGTTTGTATATATTATTTCTAGAAAGTTTGTATATAAGATTTAGTTTAATATATGTTGATAAGATTTTAGGTTTTTAGATTTAGTTTAACTAATTTGGCTTAAAGTTAATTATTAAAAGCTAGGGACCAAAGTTGAAAATGGTAGTTCACGATAGGGACGATATTTGTGATTAACTCTAAGACAAATTACGATATTACCCATCACGTGCCAAACACGTGACCTTCTTTTTAACTGACGTTTATGGTCAGGACCAAAAGTGTTGACGGAACAAAGTTTTTTGGACTAAAACTGTAATTTATTAAACTTATGGACGAAAGCTGCAAGTGGAGGTCCACGACAGGACGATTTCTGTAATTAACTCAAATGAAAAAGAGATTGATTTAAGAAAATGAACAAGTAATATATACTTAGGTTATCTTCAATGTTAAGGACGCCCTTAAGCATTATTCAGCTGTCACATCATATCTTTACAAATCCTTAAAATCCTTACACATCTTTAAAATCATTTAATTTTACCTCCAACCATACAAACATCCTTACATATCTTTACATCTATATTCAAACAAACAAAAAAGTATTGGAGATAGTCTAAGGGCATGCCCTTAAGTAAGGACATGCACCAAAAACTCTTTAGTTTTGGACAAACTTCAATGGGAAAGGATATTCATGGACAATAAGGGCATTGAAAGGGCATTACATTGGAGATAGTCTTATACAAAAAAAGAATAAGAATGATAAAAACATATTTTATTCCTATATAAAACAAACTATCTCTATCATTTTTACTTTAAGCCCTTAAAATACCTAAATTATCTTTCTTCTTTAGTTACTAATTTAAATATCTCACTTATATATATATATATAAGTTTTAGGTAAAATAAAACAAGTATTAAAGTAAAACAAATAAAACAATAAGTTTCTCTTCACTGAAAATCACCGTGCATCATTAAAATCATCGTGCATCAATTGCTTCGTGAATCTTCTGTGCATCAATTTAACCATGATCTAAAGGGTCAAGATCTTGTTTTATTTGTTTTACTTTAATACTTGTTTTACAATATCCAACCCCTATATATATATAATACTCTTAATGAAATTATTTTTAACATACATCACCCTTAGAATAATTACATACTCTCACTTATATCAATTACTTTTCCATTAGTAACCACACTGGCACCGCACCGCTGCTGCCACCCGCCATCATCGTCGTTGCATTGCGCGAGTATTCGTCTCGTATAGATTTGATCAAACTATGGAATGAAATGATTTTAATTCCATCGAGATTCAAGAAGTCTATTTTTGAACACCAATTGTCTAGTAATATCTGAACCCACGATTTCAAATTTGATGGGTTATTCCAATTCCAATTCTCCTATCGTGGGCCTTTTTACCAATCAAGAATTAAATGGACCTATAACATTATTTTTTATTTTTTTTTTTTTAACAGCAGATTTGGATCAACCATCTTTTTCATTCACCAGAGATTTCTAACTTTTTTATTTCAATCCTTGATATCTTTAGCAAATTACAAGTTTAACCTTCATCATTTCCATTAACTAACTATTTTTTTTTTAATTTATTAAAAGATCGAGTATTTATGTTTAACATTTATTAATTTTAGGGTTTCTCTATATAACTAAGAGAGGATATGTTAGGGCTAATGTGACAATCTTGTGTAATTGACAACTAGGATTTAGTCTAATGTGGCATTTTGTTAATTTTTTGATAATTCCTTTTCATTTTTTAATTGTTGCCGACTTATTTATTCTCATCTAAATCTAAATTCAAATTTAATGTTTCCAATAAGATATTGATCATTATTCATTGGGTTTTCCAAATAATAAATAATAGACTAAAGGTCTGTCGTCTTCTATTTCTTTTTTTGTTTAGTCTGTGTATTCTCAAATTGGGTTACATTTTTTCTTGAATATTATTATACTAGCTAATCAACCCGGATGGTTACCCGGGTATGAGTAGCAAAATATAAATAAAATTTCTACTGTTGAAAAGAAATAAATAAAATTTCTATACTTTAATACTCTTAAACCGGGTTTAATCCAGAGTTTTTAATTAAAATTTTAAAAACAAAACTTATGTATATAGATTTATATAACTTGTCTTGTTAATATAGCATGACTTGATATGGAAATAACAAATCACGTAATTTTTTGGTTTTTTTTATCATGACTCTTTTATTGTAACTGGCATGAGGTTTTACCAGTCTTAGCTGCTAAAGTTTTGAAAAGATGTTACTCTATGTAACTTGTTGCCTTGGCGGCTAAATTAAGTAAAATTATAGATATCATATAATCTAATGTCTTCTACACGTACTTTTAATATACTTTTATAATAGCGAAGGAGAATGTACATGCTCATTAAACCTATGATTTCAAGATTTTCAAATTATCCGACACATAGTCTATATCTTAAGGTGAGGTTCTAATTGTATGCTTAATGCTTCAAATGCATTGCAATATCATAACTACTTTTTCATAAGATTTGATTCAAGGTATGACATATTCCCCACAAAACCATACATATGTTTCCTATAACTCTATCACGCCTTTTTCTGCCTACACCATTTTCCAGCATTTCTTTAGTACTTCTCGCATCATCCAAGCGTTTTGCTTGAGCATATACGTTTGGAAAGAACTACGTATCTGAAAGAGGTAATCACGAATTTATATCAGTATCATCACGAACTGAAATACACGAATGCATATACGACGAAATCCTTTTATAGTTGGCCAAACTATATTCAAAAACGATTTCTTCTGTATCAAGATATGAAAGCGTTCTTTCTAACAATATTAGAGCATTATATGTGTAGGTAGCTCGAACATAAAGTACTTAACGACACTTTTGGGGTAAGACAATTCTATAACACTTTCACATGACAAAACATATACATGTTTGAAATGTGAAATGAACACTACTTTAAAGAAATTATTATTTATAGAACACTTTAATCATTGGGCAAACATAGTGTTAGCGGGATTTTCACACCAACCCATGTACATTTCATACCTATTATAAATAATCAACAATACGCTTACAAAAAGAAGCAATACACGCCTTTACAGCTCTCTAATTTAGATACCTGGTAGTATTGTCTCAATGTACAAACTTACTCAAAAAATGTCGGCCTCCTCTGGTTTCTGATCCACCAAACAAAGCACTGCCAATTTGTAGTAAGAGGTTAGAAGTATGAGTTGGTTACATCAAAATTCCAAAGCCTTACAAAGAGGTTGGTCAAATAGAAAATACAACCTTCATGAACCCACTTGTTTCATGATTGGATAGTGAGCTTTTATGATTGGTCAAACCTCACAAAAAGGAGCTTTTTTCATTTAGCATGCGTCTTTAAAATGTAATGTTCCTGAAACAAACAAAAGATTCTTAAATCACTACTTGTGGAAACTCTTGACATACGTTCCTCGAGACGTGTTGTTAACTGCATACCCACCCGCCACAATCTAACCCTTGGAAACATTAATATACCTTCCTTAGTTGGTCCGATTTGTAACATTGCTGAAGAACAAAAAACTACCTCTTTCCTAGTCATTATTATGATGTTGTTGCCATCTGGAATCAAATTAAAAAATGGTGGATGGTCTCTAAGCCACCTGATTGGAATACTCTTGATTATTACGTGGGCTGACTTTGCAGACCATGACCCCTCAAAATTTGTCGAGTCTGATGTAGTTACCCAAACATCAATCTGGATGCTATGGGCGTAGTCACTCTGTTTTCAAGATACAACTACCAAGTCAGAGACTCTATTTGACAATATCATCATACTTTCCTATAAATGGGTCTATTATCGGTGTAAAACTTGCTATAGCAATTGATCATATTGGACTCTTAATCCTAGTTTATGTTAAATCTGCATTATAACCTTTCATTTTTATAACTTGCTAAAATTTTAATGAATGGTTTATCTATTGTTAAAAAAAGCATCAATAATCGGCCCACACAAGGCACATCCAAAAAGAACTAACAGTTTATAGTATGCAATAAAAGATATTGGACAACTCGTTTTCTCTTGAAACATGCACACTAAACACAGTTGCACATCTTAAAAATAAGCTTTCTTGAAACATGCACACTAAACACACTTGCACATCTTAAAAATAAGCATAAAGGGTGTACGGGCAACAACGGTAGCAACATGTAAACCTAAGTAACGAATAATAATAAGTAAAGAGATCATCTATAAATCTAAAATCATAAAACTAAATAATACTAACCGAGGTTTTGAACAATACATGATGTAGTTAATTTTATCAAACATCTTATGTGTGTCCAACAAAACTCATACACCTTAATAGCAACATACAAATCTTTTTTTCATTCTGATTGTGAAAGTTTCCTTACAAAAGCTAAGATTGGATAATAGGTCTCCAAAATAGCTAATCTATATAACAAACACGATAAAATTGAAATGCAAAAAACAACTGAAAGCAACCGTATAGATAATAATGCTTTAAGTTCATAGTTTAAACAATAGTTTATCTTTTCTCAAGAAAAACCCCTAAATGCACTAAAGAACTTAAAAAAACCCTAAATTGAAATTAGAAAAATACCTGAAATGGCTCAAATATCAAATAATTTGTTCGTCAATCGCTTCATAGTTTGTTCCATCATTGGTTGTTGAATGAAAGAAACATCTTGATGTGAAGATGAAGAATATAGGTTGAAGGCATATGTGTGAGACAATATATCCATGGATGAGATGAAGAAGATTGTAACTTTAATTTAATGTTAATATGACAAGTATAAGAACTTAATCTAATCTTCATAAACAATCTTGATAAGAAAGGTGGATGAAAAAAAAGGGCAAATTGGATTTAGGAAAGCAGATGTCTATTCGTTTGACGGGAGTTTTGAGAAGCAAAGGGATCCGCTGCCACGTGGCATACTTTTTTAAAAAACTTGGTTTTGGGATCCGAGATTTATTTTTATTAAGTTTTCTTTTTTTAGTTAAATGCATCATATTTATGTTTCTTTTTGAATTGGATGTATGGTTTCGTTTGAAAGTTTCTTATTGTATTTTTTTCTTTTGATGGAGTTTCTTATTGTATTGTTTGAAGGTAATTTATAAAGTATATTTTATATACTTTATTCATTGATTTTATTTGTTGTTACATGATTTATACTTTATTAAAAAAAAGTTCATTGATTAGTATTAAAATATATTCATTATGATGTGACTGCTTTTAATAAGTAAGTTTACATATGAATACATTGTTGCTACAATATTTTAGTCTTATACTTCAAATTGGGAAATGCATCATTTATTTTTAACAATTTTTTACGACAACAATTATTCACCATGCAACGCATGAGTTTAATCTAGTTACTAAATATAACCCACTTATTGCATAAGATAGTTGTGCACTTATCATAAAATTTAAGAGGTGGGCTTTTAATATGAAAGTACAATTTCTTTTTACACGTTAATTCTAATCTTAAAGGTTTTATTTAACATTTTCTTATTTGTTATCAAGTAGTTTAAGCAACTAAACAAATCATAGAACGACTTTAATTTATTCAATTATCATATTAATCTCAACAGGGGCATAGGTATAATCGACTAAATCTGTCGGTTCCTTACATCGGTTACAATTGACACTTTTTTGGTTTTGTGGTTCCATTACCCACTTATGGCAAAACTTGGCAAACTCTCTTGGCAAATATAATCGGCACTATGGAGCCGATGAAAATGAATGTTGGTTGAGTGATTAAAAAGTGTGGGGCCACTTTTTTTATCTAGTATTTGGGACTTTGGCACTTTTGATACTTTTTAACATATTTTAGTACTACACCCCACTATTTGGCACATTTTCTTATATTTTGGCAAATATATAGACAAACACATGGTGACTCCTCATTGGTTTAGAAAGTAGGTAGAACTTGCCAAATCTTAACAAATTGGCACTACACCATTTTTCCTTACTATATCCAACCAGACATTCTTAGTAATAAATTACTTAATACATATACACACACTTCAATATATCATGTTGGTTTTTATGTGTTACAATAAGTAAAAGTATTGTGCCATATTTTCTCCTATGTAAACAATTGGCATATATACTTTACACACAACACAAAAGCTCAAATCAGTCAAAGTTCTCTCCTATGGAAAATTCGTCATTTGACGACTCTTTGTTTACAAGGTTAAATGTATATAGTCCATATATATGTGAAAAGGACTGTGGGAGTGTTTTTTTCCCTAGTCTAATTAAAAAAAGAAACGGGCCCTACCTTTCAATAACCAACTGTAAAATGTAAACTGCATTTGGGAAAGAGGGGTAAATTCATTGTAATCACGACCATTGGGTCGATTCAATGATCTGACCGTCAACGAACTTTCAATAAGACAGTAAATTACTTAATACATATACACACACTTCAATATATCATGTTGGTTTTTATGTGTTACAATAAGTAAAAGTATTGTGCCATATTTTCTCCTATGTAAACAATTGGCATATATACTTTACACACAACACAAAAGCTCAAATCAGTCAAAGTTCTCTCCTATGGAAAATTCGTCATTTGACGACTCTTTGTTTACAAGGTTAAATGTATATAGTCCATATATATGTGAAAAGGACTGTGGGAGTGTTTTTTTCCCTAGTCAACAGTCAAAACTTGAAAGAGCTCAAGAAAACTAGAAAAGCCAAGATACCATGCCATGCTAAGAGCATCTACAATGGTAAGTTTTGAAAAGCTTTTTTATCAAAAAAGGTGTAAGTGTGTGTAAGAGGTTTTTTAAAAAAAAGTCTTACACTCCAATGACAATAACCTTTTAATAACTTGAACTTGAATAAAATACAATATTTTAGTACAAAAATAGGCTTAAGACAAAACATATAGGTTGATAGATTTTAAGCTTTTCAATAATTCTTTCATTTAAAAAATTATATTATAATTAACTTTGAGCTATTAAAAGCTTTATACCATTGGAAAGGAAAGCTTTTTTTAAAAAGCTCTTACATATTTTATGCATTTTTATTACAAAAAAAGCTTTTCAAAAGCAACCATTGTGGATGCCCTAATATACAATTAGTTTTTTTCTTTACTGCATGAAAGCTCTGGCTTCATCAATTTTGGTTGTATCATTACCATTCAATGATATTAGCTCTTCTATTTTTTTTATTTTATTATTATTTTACAATATCTCAATGACCTAAACTCTTTCTTGTTTCTAATCGATATTTATGTATGTCATTAGCAACTACCCTCCGTCTCATTAGAAATGTCATGTTTTGAATTTTCAAAGTCTATTTTTTTTAAGTTTGATCGTAAATAATTTTATTTGTGTTAGATAATACTTAAGGAAAGTTTATGAATTGATTATGTTTTAGAAGTGTTTTCTTTGGTGTAAATTTCATCAAAGTTTATATAATATAAAAATATATATTTAATGTCAAAGTTTAAAAATAAAGAGTTTAAATATTCAAAATATTACACTTTTCATGAGACGGATGAAATAATTCTTTGGTGTCAAAATATTCAAAGTTGACATATTATCATTCAAATACAGTAAGACCCTTCTCAAGGGGGCTCACCATCAATTCCTCATCGACTAATGTTATGTCAGCTTTTCTTTATTGACACACACAGCTGACACATTCTTGTCAATAGGGTCTCGCCATTCCCTCGTTACTCTTTTTTTATAATTATTTTCTTTATTATTATAAAGTAACTAAGCACTATAATATATAAAACGTATATCTATATAAATAAAAACATTAACCATAATTATAAGAAAATATGTAACTCGGATATATTTGATCACATAAGAAAAAGGAGAGGGAAAATTTAATTGATCAAATAAGAAAAAGGAGAGGAAAAACTTATTTAATCTGTTTGTACTTAATAAAAATAAAATTATAAGTCAGACAAAAAAATAAGAATTGAATCCTTTAATTTAATGGAACATATGTCAAGAAGATGTAAGTAGGCCGATACATCGTCCACCTAAATGATGCATCGATGCATCGTATAAATGAGTCATCAAAGTCGCCACATGAAATTTGCATGTATGGGAAGGGTAATTTGGCCATGAATGCATAAAATAGTACAATCACAAGATGAATACATTTAAATCAACTGTTTGAGTACATTAAAAAATGAATAAAAAATTCAATGTATTTTCAATCAGTTCCTTTTAATTAACTTTTAGTTTTACCATAGCATCCTACCACATTTGACCGTCGGATTAAATTATCCGAGTTTGTGAATAAAGAAGTAAACAACCAACTAATTTTGTAGAGAAATATGTAAGAAACGTGATAGTAACTAGCACGTTACCCGCAAAATACGGCGGTGGTCGTGACAGCGACGATGTGGTGGTGGGGGCACTTGTTGGTGGTAGATGAGGTGTCGAGTGATGTATATAATTGATGTAAAGGGTTAATGGAGATATTTTAAAAGATAAAGAATTGATAGTGTAATTTAATCATCAATGTTAAGAGAGTAGTGTAGTGAAAATATTTTAAGGGGTGCTAAGTGAAAATATTACATATTTTTCAACACTTCAAAAATAAAGTGCTATTTTTTTATAATATAGTATAGAAGTATAGATAAACAAAAATTATTAATAAAATATCATATATAGTGTTTGTTCATAGATTTACTCAAGATCAACGCAACTATTCTCATTTAGGACTCCATTCAATTGGGCAGAAACGAATAACCTCATACTGTGTGTTTGACCAGTTTTCTGATTTTTACTCACACAAATTTTAGTTTTTAAATAATCACAACCCATAGGTTATCATATGAGCCATATAATCTTAGACATGTAAATTATAAACAAGGCTAATTAGTTGGCTCGCGAAATAATATCACATAAACGAATATAAATCAAGCATTCAGGAATATAGATAAACAAATTGGAAGTTGTTTTCATGTTTATTAATTTAACTAAAAGAACAAATTTTTTTGAGAAAATTACTTAAATGGTCACATATAAAAGTGTATATTTAGATTTATTTTTTTTGAACATTCAGTCGGAACACGACATCAGGGAAACCTCACCATAATGGTGAAGCCTTGCACGTACCCAAGACAACGAGATGTTGACCACAGGCCGTTACAAGTATCCAGGGAACCACGGAGGGGGGGAAAACCTCAACTAAACCGCCCGAAGGCACGACATTTAATTGGAGTAAACCCTGCCCCTCAACCTTGAACCTGGGTCTCCCCAGGAACAAGGCATCATTGAAGGACTTAGGATGTACAAACCCAGTCTCGAACTTGAGACGTCCCACTTAGAAAGTGGGTGCTCTACCACTAGAGCAAACTGGGAAGTACATATATATTTAGATTTTAGACACCTATAAATTATTTTACCCATTTAGTCGATTAGTTCTTAATACCTAACCTATCTAGTAAGAAGTTAAACCATCCAATAAAATCTTGTCATGTGTCATATATGAGATTTAAAAGTTTTACTTATTATTTTATTATTGACTTCTCATTTCTTCCTCAAAATATTCACTATAATTATTCAAATTAACAATATATTGGCGTTATTATTGTTTATCTTAGGGAAGAGATGAGGAGTTAAAATTAAAATTGTAACACCCCAACAAGGCGGAATCAAGGGGGTTATAAGAATTAATCAGCACGACATGGAAATTATGTAGAGACAATACTAAATGCATTAAAGGATTGGACAATCCATACACAATTCAATCAAATACAAGTACCGGATCATACAAATGCATAAGGAGCACAACACCATCAAACGTTTACAAAAGATAGTACAAAAGATGGCTAACGATCCTAAGCATAACCCATAAACGGGAACAATGAATCACGGATCCATAATAGTCCAAGGTCCAAACCTAGCACATGCAATCAATCATCCAATACGCTTGGTTCTCCTATTCCCCTAAAAAGTGTAATAAAACGTGTCAACATAAAGTTGGTGAGTTCGTAGGTTTTGGCAATAAAAATCAAGTGTCGGGATATCAATCGTTATCGATACACGAGGGTTAGAATATCTAACCACAACAACAAACCCTTAGGAAGGGCACATGTTAGCACAAAAGCATTACATTCCACGTTCAATAACAATGGGTTAAACAACATACATACATATATACACCATAACATCCAACAACGCGGGTTCAACAACCCGCGACATTCATCATTCAACAACCCGGGCCCAACTACCCGCGACATGACATGATCATACCCAGGGGTGGATTCGTCAATCCATAACGTTTGGCTCAATATACATATACAACAATGCGGATTCAACAATCCGCAACATTTAGCTCATCATACATATATATACACAAGCATACAATAAGATATTCTACGTCTCGTTCTATACCATAACGTTTCAATTCAACCGACTACCGTTTAACAACAAGTACACTTTCCGCCCCAAAGTAAGTAAACGGAGGGGCTACAAAACTCACCTTTGCCAAGCAATAACAAGTTAAGATTGAGTTATAAACGTTCAATCGTCACGCGTCCACAACCTATCAATGTACATAACATGTTTACAAATCAAGACTTTACATATGGTTTTTAAATAGTTCATATGGGTTATCAAGAACAATCCTTAGAACTAACGGGCGTTAAAAACTAACGGATCTGGATTATGAATAGTTCATCTGGATTATCAAGAACAGTCCTTAGAACTAACGGGCGTTAAAAACTAACGGATCTGGGTTATGAATAGTTCATCTGGGTTATCAAGAACAGTCCTTAGAACTAACGGCCGTTAAAAACCTGCACAAATTCGACCCAAAATACACCCAAGCTTCATTTTGACCTCAAAATCATTTAGGAGACACTTCCAAACTCATTTCCAAGCATAAATGAACATAACCCACAACACAAACTCGATCTATAACATCAAATCTTGTCCAAACCCGTTCTTGACCCAAATCACAACCCTAGGAAACCCTAATTCGTCCCAAAAATCGTTTTGACCATTTTGGAACCATTTGGAAGCCACTAATCATGTTACCAACACATTTTGGACAAAACCCATCATCAAAAACTCTTTCATTTCACAATCCAAGACCAATTTATACCCAATTTCACCCAAAACCCTAATTTGGCTCTAAGAACCCATTTTTGTCTCAAAACTACTTAGGGTTGACCAAAAACAAGATTAATAACATTAAATGATGGTTTTGAGTTAGAAATTACTTACCAAATCTTCCACCCAAGAGCCAAATCCGAAAATTAGCTAGATGAGAAGTTCTTGCACTTGAAATTACCCAAATTTTTGATATGATATGAAGATGATGATATAGAGATGAATCTAACAAATCTAACTTGAAACATAACTTGGTGTAAGAATTTTAGAGAGAGAGAGACATAAATGTGTGTGTGGGTGTTTGGTCTTGCATTCAATATAGAGAGAGAGAGAGTATGGATAAGAGAAATGAATGATGGGGGGAGTGGAGATGAGTAGGGTGGGGATAAGTTGGGTCAAGTCACATGGTTCATGGGTCATGCGTCAACCCATGGATAACCCGTTTCACATTTCTAAATCATTTAAACACCGTCTAGTATCGTAAGACCAAATAAAACGACCATTTGACCTAAACAAACACATTGCACATAAATAACTTGCCAAAATGCCTTCAATTATATTTACTAACTAAAACTGTTAGTCGAATTGTACATTTAGTCAACAGGTCAAAACCACAAATGTTACAATTATGCTAAGGCTTAACAAAACACTCGGGATTTATCATTAACTCATGAAATTTAATTACATCTAATCACATTAATCACAAGTCAAATGTAGTCAAAATATACAAATGTTACAAAAATAATAATACAAATTTAGGATTTCACTTGTGCACATAGCTTAATTTTATTGGATAATTTTAAATCTTACTCAGGAGATTAACTAATAAGAACTAATTGACTAAATGTGTAAATTTTTTTATGGGTGTCTAAATCTAGATATACATCTTTATATTTGACCATTTAAGTAATTTTCTCAGTTTTTTTTTTTGTTTTCATTTGATCATTTAACTAAACGGACAAACACGGTCAAACAAATTTTTCATCGAACTGTTTATCAACTGTTCATTGAACGACGTCACTATTTATAAAATGGCAACATGCTTTCGATTCAATTAAGCAATGATGTCCACATGTATACTTGTATCTCGAATTATCTATAATATTAAAGGGAATGAAAACATGAATAGTGTGGCGAGTTACTATTCGTCCACGTAACATCATGTAATATTATTCGAATTTTGCCAAATCACATCTCGTCCGACCTTTCTATTGCAACTTTTCATGCCTATATCCCGTGCTATTACCATTATTCGAATTTTGTCACATTGCATCCCGTTTGGGCTTTCTATTACGAGTTACTTATTGCAAATTTTTTATGCCTATATCCCGTACTATTACCATTATTTGGATTTGTCAAATCGCATCCCGTTTAGGCTTTCTATTACGAGTTACTTATTGGTTTTTTTCTGTAACGTTATGTACCCTTATTTAGTTTTTGCACACTTTTTTCTTTGTGGTTTCAACTAATATATTGAAAACTTTCGTACAACTTTTTTCTTTGTGCATATTAAATATATGTATTCGATACTATAAACTTTTAGATGCGTTTGTGGTATTGCTTTAAATAAATATATATTTCATATGGTAAAAGTTCTAAGCTAACATATATAGCGACACATTATAAGTAACAAAATGTAATCACAATAATTGACACTCCGCAACACTAGTCAGATGGAAGCTAATGTGGTTTTGTCATTAAATAAATATATATATTTGAAACAAACTTATCTATGAAGAATGATTTTTATTACGGTTGGAAGGTTAAACACAAATATTCTAAAACAACACAACCATTTCGAAACGAAAATTGAAGTCCCGCAACGCGGGGCTCGAATTATACTAGTTACTTTTATCCGGGGACGTAGCCATATAAATAAATGAGTGGCTTCTAAATTATTCATGTAGAGGAAACTACAGTAAAACCGCTATAAAATAATACGATAAATTAATAAATACATAAATTTAAATGTAAAAAATATAAGTAAAAATAATTTAAAAGGATATACTTCTAGAGCATTGAACTAATATATTGTATTTCATCTTTTAATTATTTTTTTTTGTAGACAATATTTCATAAGTTAAAAAATATTTCAAGTTGATGGCTAAAACTTGTAATAAATATAAAGTAAGTATTTAGGGCTAAAAAGTGTAAATTACTGATGGAAAACAAAAAAGTATAAATTAGTGAGACTTTTTCTACAAATATTAATATAAATACTGATATAATAATATATTTGGATAATGATTATTAGGATTATGATAACATAAGCGAGAGTCAATTTGATGAATCGAACGATATGATTGGTCAATAAGTCATTAGTTTAACTGTCTTTTAGTATATACGAGAGTAAGTACCCGCGCGTTGCGGCGGTGAGATGGTGAAGGTGATAGGTCATAGAGTGTGATAGCCAAATGTCTTAGCCGTACGGGCTCCGCCCTCGGATTTAAAAATTCGTCGAAAGTATATCGAATGACATCTCTAATGAAAGAGCATGAAATTTTAAGAACACCCATATAATTTTTATAATTTATTGAGATAAAAGATTTTGAATGAATTAGAAGAATAAAATGATTTATGGAGGAAAGAGATAAAAAAATAATAAGTAAAACAATTTAAAAGGATATACTTCTAGAGCATTGAACTAATATATTGTATTTCATCTTTTAATTATTTTTTTTTGTAGACAATATTTCATAAGTTAAAAAATATTTCAAGTTGATGGCTAAAACTTGTAATAAATATAAAGTAAGTATTTAGGGCTAAAAAGTGTAAATTACTCATGGAAAACAAAAAAGTATAAATTAGTGAGACTTTTTCTACAAATATTAATATAAATACTGATATAATAATATATTTAGATAATGATTATTAGGATTATGATAACATAAGCGAGAGTCAATTTGATGAATCGAACGATATGATTGGTCAATAAGTCATTAGTTTAACTGTCTTTTAGTATATACGAGAGTAAGTACCCGCGCGTTGCGGCGGTGAGATGGTGAAGGTGATAGGTCATAGAGTGTGATAGCCAAATGTCTTAGCCGTACGGGCTCCGCCCTCGGATTTAAAAATTCGTCGAAAGTATATCGAATGACATCTCTAATGAAAGAGCATGAAATTTTAACAACACCCATATAATTTTTATAATTTATTGAGATAAAAGATTTTGAATGAATTAGAAGAATAAAATGATTTATGGAGGAGAGATAAAAAATGAGTGGTTGAGATTTGAGGAGAGAGATGAAAATGAAAGTTGAAAGTTGTGGGGCATTGATGTATGGTACATCATGCATTATCATGTGTACATTGTTGAAATTGAAAGTTGAAACCTTATTTGTTTTTTATAATATAGTATATATTAAGATAAGATAAGATAAGATTAAAACCACCGGATTCTTATTCTAACCAAGATTATAAACTTTCTTTTCAATGAAAAATTATTCATGTAATTGTTAGTAATTAGAGTTAGATTTTTCCGGATGGATTCATATAACATCACATGAGTAATACTCACTTCGTCCTTATACTTGATTGTCGGTGATCATTAATTAGATTATGACTACTAAATTAGTGATCCAAATTATTTAATTGTTTTCATCTCATTTGTAAAACTTTGTGAATAATTATGTTTACAAAGAAATTTTATAAACTGATGTGATATATGAAAAATAAATAAATTTAAAAAGTAGTTCAAGATCAATCAACTTCCAAACTAACCTTATTGTCCAGTCAAACCTTTAAACATATAGTCGACACCCAGTCAAACCTTAACAAAGTCGCCACTGCACCTCTGTACTCTTTGTATTTAAACCGAACACACACACACACATTCATCATACTAAACTTCATTGTAAGTTTGTAACCAAATAATCAAAAACCAACCCACGAAAATTAAAATGAGCAAACGTGAAGGCACGAAAGATGTCGAGAGAGCCATCAAGGTGAAGCACATATCAAGCCCGGTTCTGGTGGAAGCAAAAAATGCCCATCAATTCAAGCAAATCGTTCAACATTTTACGGCCCAAACATCTAACGTCACTAACCAAGGCTATGACTACAACGAGCCCTTAAACCAAACGAACCCACAGAACGAAACATATAGCTATTCATGGAAAGAGATTGCAGAGACACATGGGCATTAGCTTAAACATTCTTTGCATGTAACTTCTTAACCCAAGCAACTAAATATATATTGTAAGATTTGCTTTTTTTTTTACTTTGTTTAACAACTATTTCTGGTTGTTTTGTGATTTACTTTCAATAAAAGACATGAAGAAAACAAAAAATATATATGTGCATCATGCAATAACATATACATATAACTAAACCACGACCGCGACTTAAGATCCAGCATAAAAACGTCGAAAAACATGAGTTTGCACAACATCAAAATCCATTTATAAGCATAACAAGTTATTTTACCCAGAGAATTCTACTCTTCTTAATTACCTACTTCTGAAACCAAAAATCTAGTACACAAACTTAATATAACAAGCGTACACGAGTGAGATACATCAGTTACCCTCATTAGCTGATTTCAAGTAAAGCGTCTCACCACCGCCACATCCTTCATTGGACCCAGAAAGCCCGATCTCTTGTTTACGACCAAAGTCAGGGAACCCTCCAATGCCTAGGTGTGTACCACTGCTGCCAGCGGCGCTAGTGCTGTCATTGTGCAACATGTGAAGTCCACTGCTTCCTCCGCCGCCGCCACTAGAGTTCATTCCTAGCTGGCTATGCAAAGCGGCCTGCTGCTGTAGTGACGAGTATTGCTGCTGGTTGTAGAGCATAGACGAACGTGCAGCCATGAGTGCTTGTGGTGACATTTGTTGTTGAGATTGTTGGTGTTGCTGCATGTAGTTACTTCCTGGCTGCATCATCCCGCCTAGCTGGTACTGCATTTTTAATAGTACAGATTTTAAATTTCAATGTACACACAACAACAGAACTTAATCCCTATATAAGCGAGGTATGGGTAGGTGAGATGTAAGCATCTTGACTAGAAACTGCTTCCAAAAGGACCCCGGCCATCAATTTGCAATGTACACGGGGTATATATATATTATAAAGTTGTACCTGAGAATGAACAGCAGAAGACTGCGGCTGAGAATCAGCAATCGCAGCAAGGTACATAAGGTTCCTCTGAAGTTTTGCTTGATTTCTGCCATGATACAAGAATATTGGTGGTCAACTAAATAGATTTCAATAGTTGTAAATCTATTAAAGCTTCATGTTTTTTATTTCCTTGCTTATTAATGCATACAAACTTTATATAAATCCTTAAGATGAAAGAATGTATGAAGAAAAAAATACTTACTCTGCGCACTCGTTCATTTTGCCAGAGTTTTGGCTCTCAACGATTTTCAGAATCAGAGACTTGTTCTCATCGAGGTACTGTAAATGGAAGACAAGAAAAATTAACAGCAAGTGAAACAATCAACATAGTTTATTTGGCAGTTAAAAACCTCCACCTTACGAATCACATTCTCACGGTCAAAAATTTATATTGGGATAGATTCATTCAAACTAGACTCTGATTACAGGGCGTAAAATCAAGAATTAGCCTACTTGCAACTCTTTTTTAAGCCACTAAAATGAATATACTGTTTTAACATAAGTGCATAACTATGGTTGACTAGCAAGTACTTTTGTGCATTTATCTTTTTCATTTAAATTTAATAATAAATTGATCGAAAGATGTGACTATAATATCTCATTGTAGGGGTGTTGATAGGTCGGGTTATTTGGGTTTTGGGTTATATGGGTCAGGTTATTTGGATTTGAACCATACAAAATGTGACCCATAAACCGAACCGAATAAAGATTTGGGTTTCGGGTTAAATGATTCGGGTTAGTTCGGGTTGGGTTTTGGGTTAAACCCAAATTAACCAATTGAAAAGGTGAAACAACTACAAAAACTTCTAATGTGAAAAATAGGGTTAGTTGCCCATTTACATGTACAATACGGTATTTTAGCTACATAACAATTCCAACATATGAGTATTGAAGTACATCATTAGAAGAGAGTACATGCATTATAGTCCAAAAGAATGTTTCTTCTTGTATTTCCAAATCAAATTCTTATATATCTTGTTACAGTGAACAGTCACTCTAAATTCTTATATATCATGTTATAGTGATCAGTCACTCTAAATTTGAAGTACAAACAGTTTTTGTTTCCAATTTTTCAATAACAAATAACATAATATTAGACAAAATTTATATATATTGAAAGATGTAATGGAGAAACAAAATTATTATTGTCAACTTCTATTAGTATTATAGTAATCATGCCATAATTATTACTATAATAATTCTACAAAATATAAGTAGAATTTATTCGGGTTATTCGGGTTAACCCAAAATAAAGTTTTATCACCCACAACTCAAACCGATTAAGTTTATTTGAGTATGGTTAACCAAATAACTAACCCAAAACCCGAATAACCCAACCCGTATAACCCAAACCCATTTGGTTCGGGTCGGGTTAAATGGATTTGGTTATTTTCAACACCCCTATCTCATTGTACAACACATTGTTGACCCAAAAAGGTGGGTTGTGAAATGCGGATAAAATAACAAAAATAAAGAAAACTTACAACCTCACTTCAACTTTGGCTTCAACTTTTGCCACGTGTCAACAAACTAATGGTGATAACATTTTTATTCTCATCTCTTTTCTAATTATTCATTTCCTGTTTAACTTATATTCTGTTAATTAGTTATACTCGTAATATCTAATTTTTAATACATTTTATTAAAAATGGTTTTTTGAATCAATGTTAAAAAAAAAAATTAATATATCCACTAATTTTTTGTTTTTTTATGTTATAAATTATTATGAAGATATTTTTTATAAATAAAATAAATATTACTAAAATGGTAAAAATTAATTATAAATCATATTAATAATAGAGAAATTTAATTTAGGTTAGGCAGTAAATGTGATGGAGAACGGTCAACAAGAATTGGATTTAACAGAAGTTATATGCAATATAAACATTTTCGATCCGTTGTCACTTAACCTTTTTAGAACCTTTGCCATCTTTTAGAAATTATATATATACTTAAAAAAAAATGTTAAACGCTTTCTTTAATTAAGGTTGTGTTTAACATGCATAAAAAAAATATTTTTCTATATCAAAATTCCAACCCAGAATTTTATGGTAAGTAAGCAACTATTTAATGCACTTTAACTAAGGACTGTGTTTAGCAAAACTCATACTTAAATATAAGTTTTTACCAAATTAAAAACAAACTTATCCCGAATTGACCAAGTCCATGGGTTAAGAATGTCAGGTCTTATACTAATGCAATATATATCTCAAATATCATACTGGAAATAGGATAAGAAAAATAGCTATCATTATTTTGACATCACTAACAATGGAGCCTATCACACTCATTGGGACACACCCATCTGGTACAACTTTGTTGAACAATTTTAAGACATTTTAGCCCTACACAAATGGGGCATGTACTCTATTGAGTCTATTCCAACTCTTGAATTATTTGCCAATCTATAGAAGAATGATCACACTTTTGCCCAAGTTGGGGGCACATAACCAACAGCCTCTTAATGGGGTCATGCTTACATTAACAACAATTGTTCTTCAGTCCAATATGGGGCCTGTACTACTGCTACAGATCATGTAACAAGTTGAGGTCGAAACACACATACTTTTTCCACAAGGGGTTAGAAAATGTTTGGTTGATTCACCTCAATTACATTGTTTTTCTTTTAAATTTCATAAATAGTTTGATCGACATGTTAAATAATTAAGATTACAAACCGATTATTTTTATTTTTTATTTTCTAGACGGCCAAAGAATAAAGTCTGGTTACCTAAGGTAACCCAATGACAATAGGAGACCCCATACACCCGCGAATACAGATAGCTGGGTAGCCCAAACCCACGAAAAACCCAACAAAGGACATGCCAAGAATTAAACTTCTGCCTTGTGGGTAAAACCTAGATGCCACAACACCTACAGTGTGGATCATTGGCGTTACAAACCGATTATTACATTTATAAAACCAAACTATTACATTGACGAACCATTATAGGAGACCACCATAAAAAGCAAGTTAGAAGCCTGTATACTTTCAGATGTACTTTACGTACAAAAAAATAAATATATCGATATTGATGTTTGATGAAATAATATGTTGAAATTGCCCGTTCAATTATATTATGCCTATACTGGTCATCATTGGATTACCTGCCACTAACCCAAATGAAAATAAAAGCATTGCTAGACTAGACGATTGATTAACTCATTGAAAACGATAATTGCATTGATGTCAATTTTCATTCGAGCAAAATGAAAACAAGTCTGCTAAGCAAAATTTATTTAAGCTAGTGTACGTCTTTAATGTTTAAAATTTTCTACATGAACTTATATTAAAGAATCAACTGTTACGTTGCTATTGTAGTCTATAACAACGTGTTATCAAATCAGCCCAACCCACTCGAATTTCAGGCCATAAACAAAAAGGCATCATGTTATGTAATGAACTAGCATAGCCCCGAACAGTATGTAGTCATCCGGCCCTAAAACCCTAAACCAGCTTAGAGCAGCCATAATGTTTTAAAACATAACCTTGTGTAAACTAATCAAAAGTGATATTGTACCACAAGTAGTTATATGATAAATCTACCACACACATGTTTTACTAACTTATACGGTGTGTTCAAAAAGTTGTTCTGTTTGGTAGATTTATTAAAACTTGTTATACGAATATCATTTCTCCAATCAAAAGTTATGTTAAATCTATAACAACATTTGTCCATTCACAACAAATATGTACGTATCATTTATTGCATAGTATACAGTTGAATAATGCAAAATTATTGTGGATGGATAAAATTTATTGTAAATTTATTACTTCCCTTTTAAATTTCTCTAGCATGACCTAATTGACACAAAACCTTATACATATCCGGATACTTTAAAGTTCCCGGGATACATATAAAAACTAATCAAAACAAGTTAACCATGATCACATTCACCAATTTTATCATAAAACCATATACAATCTACATTTTAAGTTTGATTCCCAGTTTCCCACATAAAAATTCGTATACAAGATTCATGTTCACAATGCATTTATGTTTCCCAAATGGCCTAAATCTTCAGCATCCAAATCTGAAAGATTTAGTAGTACAACCCAACTGTATTCAACTCTACCCCTATTATGCTAAAGTCAAATACTAGGCCTAGTATATATATATATAGTACACACTCAATTTGGAATCTATCTTGTTTTTCTGATTGATCGATCGATCGATCTAAACACTGATTTCTTGATTTGTACTCGAAATAAATAGACATGTTATGTATTATATATTCATAATAAAATAATCACATAAAATTTTCCAATGAAATTTAAATAGTACTAGTATATAAATCTAATAAGATACCTGGACAGCAAAAGGCCAACATATAATTTCACTAGCACATCGATTAGCATGCACAAGCACAAATATTTATGGAATATAAAGAATGTTTAATACAGAATCTTATTAAAAACACAGATTACAAGAGGCTAACATTGTTTATTCCCAAATTAAACAAACATATTTTATAGACAAAGTTCCCTTGCTTAATAATTAATATATTAATAACAAATAACCACATTGGATTTATATTTTTCAAACTTTACTCAACTTTTTTCTTAAAAATGCAAAATAAAAAACATGTTTATATATCTAAAGTCATCAATATGTATCTTACCAACTTTAGAAAGATATACATTATTTTGAACAAAAATATACCACATATGTGATTGTGATGTGTATATGGAAGTAGTAATAACTTTAACATTTGTGAGTAAAAGTTACTTGAGTGGAGGGAAGTTGTTGTAATACATTTTTGAGCAAAAGTAAGTTTCTTGATTGGAGGGAACTAGCTTGTTTCAGATCAAGAAACAAGCAAAGGAAAGTCCAAAAAGCAAAAGGGTACACAAAAATATCAAAAAGTAGATAAATCAAACATAACCCCAACAACAAGACACATACAAGAACTCAAAACTCTTTTTATGTGTGTTTGAAAAAGATACACACACACATATATATATATATATATATATATATATAGAAAAATATACATATAATCATATATAAAGAAAGGAAGAGAAGAAGTAGAACCTGCTGAATGTGATCAGTAGTAATGCTGTTAGTGGGATAATAAGCTGCTGCCATCATGGGCTGCATCTGCATCAGGTGCTGCTGCATTATATATATATTTTTCTGTATATAACTTATATATAACTTTTTCTCTCTCTCTGACTCTCTCTCAGGAAGACTACTGTATTTATCTATCTAATATAACAGGTGTGTGTGTATATATAGAAAAATGGATGTGTCTATCTCACTCTAAAAAAATGAATGGGAAACAAAAGAAAAACTGTAAAGTGCAAAGGGGTGAAAGAATAGGGCTCCACAAGCTAGAAACTTTTTTTTTTTTTTTTTTTTTTTATTTGTGTGTGTGTGTTAAAGTGTGTGGTGGTCAGATAATTAAGTTAGAGAGATTAAATGAGATTGTGGGAATTCAAGGGAAACCCTAGCTAGGAACAACACAGAGATAGATAGATAGTATTAAAGCTAGGCTTGATGGATGAATGGGATGGGTTGCAGAAGATTGATCAAAGAAAACAAAAAAAAAAGGCAGTGTATGTACTATCCTCTTTGTTTATATAGCTGGACTTGGTGACTGGTAATCAGAGAGATAGACAAATGGGTAATCACAATTTCACATTTTAGGGCTTTTTTTTGGCTTTGGGTATCAATGGTGAATGGGAAATGATTAATCATGTTAATTTAATAACCTAAAAATTTTCTTAACTATTAGATGATGACATGTGAAAAAATCAGAAACAAAATTAGGAAAAAGAATTAGTGGATATCACATGTCACCTTCTTATAGTTTTAGCAGGATTTTTAGGTTAATCTTTAGAAGGATTTATCATTTTCCATGGTAAATTGGCACTTAAAACGTGTGATTCATCATTTATCAATAATTAACTAATCATTAATTTGGAAATGATAAATACTCTTAAACAAAACTTATAAAAATCTTTCTAACTATTTAATCATGACACTTGGTGTAATAAAAGCATAATATTAAAAAAAAGAATAAATTGATTACACTTGTAATGTTTTAAAGTTTTTACCAGGAATATTAAGCTATTTATTAGGTATTCCCTAATCATTTATTAGGTATATATATCGTCCAAAATTCCATACCTAGGGTTACGTCCCTAATCATTTATTAGGTATTCCCTAATCATTTATTAGGTATTCCCTAATCATTTATTAGGTATTCCCTAATCATTTATTAGGTATTCCCTAATCATTTATTAGGTATTCCCTAATCATTTATTAGGTATTCCCTAATCATTTATTAGGTATTCCCTAATCATTTATTAGGTATTCCCTAATCATTTATTAGGTATTCCCTAATCATTTATTAGGTATTCCCTAATCATTTATTAGGTATTCCCTAATCATTTATTAGGTATTCCCTAATCATTTATTAGGTATTCCCTAATCATTTATTAGGTATTCCCTAATCATTTATTAGGTATTCCCTAATCATTTATTAGGTATTCCCTAATCATTTATTAGGTATTCCCTAATCATTTATTAGGTATTCCCTAATCATTTATTAGGTATTCCCTAATCATTTATTAGGTATTCCCTAATCATTTATTAGGTATTCCCTAATCATTTATTAGGTATTCCCTAATCATTTATTAGGTATTCCCTAATCATTTATTAGGTATTCCCTAATCATTTATTAGGTATTCCCTAATCATTTATTAGGTATTCCCTAATCATTTATTAGGTATTCCCTAATCATTTATTAGGTATTCCCTAATCATTTATTAGGTATTCCCTAATCATTTATTAGGTATTCCCTAATCATTTATTAGGTATTCCCTAATCATTTATTAGGTATTCCCTAATCATTTATTAGGTATTCCCTAATCATTTATTAGGTATTCCCTAATCATTTATTAGGTATTCCCTAATCATTTATTAGGTATTCCCTAATCATTTATTAGGTATTCCCTAATCATTTATTAGGTATTCCCTAATCATTTATTAGGTATTCCCTAATCATTTATTAGGTATTCCCTAATCATTTATTAGGTATTCCCTAATCATTTATTAGGTATTCCCTAATCATTTATTAGGTATTCCCTAATCATTTATTAGGTATTCCCTAATCATTTATTAGGTATTCCCTAATCATTTATTAGGTATTCCCTAATCATTTATTAGGTATTCCCTAATCATTTATTAGGTATTCCCTAATCATTTATTAGGTATTCCCTAATCATTTATTAGGTATTCCCTAATCATTTATTAGGTATTCCCTAATCATTTATTAGGTATTCCCTAATCATTTATTAGGTATTCCCTAATCATTTATTAGGTATTCCCTAATCATTTATTAGGTATTCCCTAATCATTTATTAGGTATTCCCTAATCATTTATTAGGTATTCCCTAATCATTTATTAGGTATTCCCTAATCATTTATTAGGTATTCCCTAATCATTTATTAGGTATTCCCTAATCATTTATTAGGTATTCCCTAATCATTTATTAGGTATTCCCTAATCATTTATTAGGTATTCCCTAATCATTTATTAGGTATTCCCTAATCATTTATTAGGTATTCCCTAATCATTTATTAGGTATTCCCTAATCATTTATTAGGTATTCCCTAATCATTTATTAGGTATTCCCTAATCATTTATTAGGTATTCCCTAATCATTTATTAGGTATTCCCTAATCATTTATTAGGTATTCCCTAATCATTTATTAGGTATTCCCTAATCATTTATTAGGTATTCCCTAATCATTTATTAGGTATTCCCTAATCATTTATTAGGTATTCCCTAATCAATAATTAAAGGTAAGGTATGAAACCAGCAATATCGAGGAAACGTTAGGTACCATTTAAGTAATTAAGTCTTCAATTATTTAGATATAGTAGTTTAAATAAAACAATTTACCTCTTAGAAAAACTTAAACATTGGGTTTTGTGGTTTACTACTCACCCCGTTAAGGGTGTTAGACTGTTCTCAAAAGTATCATTTTTGAAAAAAGTTTTGGGATAGGTAATAAATGAGTTTTAAAGTTGTTTAAAAGTGCTTGGTATATTCTCATTTGGGCGATGATGTGAATATGGTGTATAATCGTATTTTTCTTGCTCATTAGAATTTGCTTTAAGTTATCAGAGACGGGGATATCATTTCGAACATTAAACAGACATCATTACTTCCGTATAAGGCATATATGCTCCACCTCTAGCTCGGATATATTGGTCTTGTTTGGTATCAAAACCGCTAGATGTTATTATCATTATATAGGAAGTGCTATATGTTTTGCATATGAGTATTCATATTAAAACATTCGAACATTGGTGTTACTCTCGGGCCTTCTTTTCGGACATGTGAGTTGTAATTTATGTTGTGTCGTGCCCTAATTATTAGGATCAATGTACGTGACTAATATATGTTAACGGTTAAGCGCGTAATCGTATTGCCCTAAAAGGCTTAAAATATGAACAAATACAAACTAGCGGGTTTGTGTCGCCCGATGGGTGACGTTAATTTGTTGTACGTGATGTTGTTGCATGTATTTGTTTTTTTAAGTCAATACAACGACCACACAATTGTAATTCGTTCAAAAGTTTAATAATAATTATTACCAAAGAACGAGATGTATGTCTGCGCAATGCGTCGGCGATTGTGGCGGCAACGGGTGGCGGCGTCGGTGGTGTCGGAAGCGGTGGCAGTGATAGGTGGTGGGGTCGGTGGTGGGGGGAACAATGATGGTGAATTTAAAGTAATTGATGTTATAGTGGTAGTGTAGTTATTTTAAGGGTTGAGTGGTTTATGTTGTAAATTATTTCATTAAATTTATTATAGGCATATTAGGTAGAGATGTTTAAATTAGTAAATAAAGAAGATGATATTTAAGTAGTTTAAAATTGTAATTTGAGAAAAGGAGAGAAGGGTTGATGCTTTATATAGTAGTATAGATAATAGAGTAAAACAAAGCATAAAAGAAACAAAGTCGGAGTTAAATTCATATCGCTTTGTTATTAATATTGTGGGTCTGTGGTCGATATCACAACTAGATTCAAAAGTTTGCGTTATTGAAAATATATAAAACATATATATAAGTCAAAAAAGGTTGGCGAACAGGCTTGACTCGAGCCTAAACGAGCTTGAGTCGAAATCAAGTTTAACTATTGACTCATTTAGTAATCGAGCTCGAGCTCGAACTTCGAATACATAAATTGATAAGCTCGCGAGCCTAAACGAGCTTTCATATATAATATAATATATATAATATAATATATATATACATACATATTATATTGATCGAGTTTATATTAACTGAGCTTTCAAGAAGAGCCTAAATAAGCAGGCCTTTGATTACTTACTGAGCTCGAGCCAAACTCGAATTGGCAACGAGACTTTGGATTGATTCCTTCCTAACCTATGGCTCCTCTCGATCTTGTGATGCCTTCGGCCCAAAATTCTCCAGTTTACTTTTATATTTTTAGGGTTTTTTTTTTTTTTGACAAAGGAGCCTATTTTGAGTCGAGCTCGATCGAGCTTTCAATTTTTAATACATCAAGAGCCGAGCTCGAGTTTAGATATTAAGATTCGAACGAGCTCGAGCACCGCTAAGATCGGGCTCGACTCGGCTTATTTACAACCCTAGCTAGTATTAATTAACAAAAGGATATGACTTAATATTTGTGAAATAAGAGGCATCAATAATAAGTGTAAGTCTATCTTAATGTACGTTTTTTATAATGCCTAATTATCGATATCTTATAAGGAGTAGTATTTGTTTAAAGTATATATTATTGGCTTAAGAAAAGAACATTTCAAATTCGCAATGTGTTTATATATAGTATACTGATAAATTTGCTTTAGTACGTACGTTTTTTATATAGTTTGACTGACCGGAGGTGTACGTATATGAATATATATACATACATACATACGTGTCAGGAAGTGACACCTCGAGTTCTGGGTTAGATGTATATATAGGTAGTCTGTTAACCACAGACTGACTGGTAAAATTCGTTGGGGACTGTGTACATGCGCCACCTTTCTCTCTCTACATTTAAAAATATTTGGCCTCACGTGATTGATGATGACATCCTTTCATTCATTTTACCTTCAAAAGGACAATATTGTGCTACCTATACTCCTATACATTTAAATAGGCGCCCCATTTGAATACGCATCCTGTATCCCGACCATTGTTTTTTGGTATCTCGACCACACCTACTATTTGCAGCGATAGTCGCTGCAAATAGTGCGGGCCCCCATGCCAGTAATGACAAATCTGGCAGAATAATAACGGCCCCCTGTCAGTAATCGCTGCAAATAGTTGGATATGGACAAAACACCACTATTTGCAGCGATAATCGCTGCAAATAGTCTGGTCGAAATACCAGATTACTGGTCGGGTCACCAGGCGCCTTTAAATACTACTAAATCGTACCGAGTAACTAAGGGGCAAGGGTGTAGTGCCAAACTTTTGGCTCATTGTCAAGTTTTTAACCAATAAAAAGATGCCATGTGGATATGCCATAATATTGCCAATTCTTACCAATAAGAACGCAAAAGTAATGGTATAGCTTGCCAATTTGCCAATATTTGCTAAAAATGAGAGGATAAAAAAAAGGTCAATACATGCCACTTGTCATGCCCCTAGTTCACATGAAAAGAGCCAAAACATGCCCAACGTTCACTAGCATCGGCCAAAACTAGCCGATGTACCTTGCCAAAACTTCGATACAAGCCGATGCATGTGCTATAGGATTGCCAATGAGCCGATGCTAGCCGATGTTTTTTGCCGACTATACCTCTGCCCCTAAGTTTAAGTTTTACTTTACAATGTGTGATTACTCACAAAAATGCAATGGTCAGTAAATGAATTGTGTATAACCTGTTTCGTTTAGTTACATTAACGAACATAAACACAAAAATCTGTTCGTTTAGTTAGATGAACGAACACGAACAAAGGTCTCATTCGTTCATTTATGTTCATAAACGTTCGATAATCTGTTCGTGAACATTGGTTCGCTTATGTACGTGAACTATCGTTTGTGAACAATAGTTCGTTTATGTTCGTGAACATTTGTTTATTTATGTTCGTTTACATATATTAATACCTGATCAACTATACTTTAGAACAAAGTTTAAATATAAAATATTCTTTTATTATATATATATATAATATATATATATATATATATATATATACCTAGTTCTCTGTATTTAAAAAAAAAGTTTATATATATATATATATATATATATATATATATATATATATATATATATATATATATATATATATATATATATATATATATATATATATATATATATATATATATATATATATATATATATATATATATATATATATATATATATATATATATATGTTCGTTTATCTGTTCGTGAATTGTTCGTTAAGGTAAACGAACGAACATGAAAAAGGTCCCGTTCGTATTCGTTCGGTTCGTTTACAGCCCTAGATGGTGGTGAGGAAGAAAGTGTAAAGGGGACGGATATTGGTGCGATGGAAGTGGAAAATGGTGGTGAGGAAGAAAGTGTAAAGGGGACGGATATTGGTGCGATGGAAGTGGATAATGATGGTGATGGTGACAATCTATGGTGGTGGTGATGGTGGTGATGGTGATGTGATGATGATAAAATATTACATTGTGGATATTTGAGGAGACTATGGGGGATAGGAAAAATATACATGATACATCAAGTATTTTTGTGATTAGATAGTTAAATGATTTATATATTGTCATTAAAAAAATGATTTATAAGTTATTGAATATGATGAAACTATTTTTAAACACTTATATTTAAACAATTAAATAGACCTTTATATTACAAGGTTACCAGCCTTATACGACAGTGTGATGATGGTGATGTAGTGATAACGACTACTAGTGTGATGATGTTGGTGACTGGTTGTGATGGTAATGGTGTGATGATGATGTGAAGAGATAAATACTCATAGTACATATGAGTCTATGAAGCAATACATCTATATTATTAACGCAGCTCGTGCCCCGACCAGAGAATACTCAGGTTCCCGACCAGGGACTATTTGCAGCGACGTCGCTGCTAATAGTCTCTGACAGGTCTGCACAAACGCCTGACACACGCGCCATTGACCAAAGTATTAGCAGCGACGTCGCTGCTAATACTTTCCTCGAGATTCGCTATTAAATAATCAAACGTCTCCCTCCATATTCCTTATCCCCCATTACTTTCTTCCTCTTCCTTCTTCTCTTCCGTAAAAAAACCCCCATATCACCCTTTTTCTCCCATTTTTACAATCCGGCCAACCAATATTCCGGTCACTTTTCCGACGAAGTATTAGCAGCGAGCTATTTGGACTTTCAGCAGCGCCCTATTTTGCCCACCACACGTTTCCAGCCGCCGCGGTTCGATTTTTCCGGCCCTCCCCCGACTTTTCCGGTCATTCCATATTTTGGTATGTATTTTTCTACCATTATCCCTTTTTGTTTGTTATTATTTGTGTATTTGATAGTTTTGTTAATTGATAATATTGATATGTTAGTATTGTTGTTGGTTTTATTAGTTTTGTTAGGGTTGATATGTTAATTTCTAGGTTATAATACGTTTGTTAGTATTGTTAGTATTAGTTTTGTTGATAAGTTAGTGATTTGTATTATATTGTTTGTCTTTGTATGTTATTAGTGTTGTTAGTGACATGTTAGTGTTAGTGGTCATATGTTAATAGTGTAAAAACATATAATTGTTTTAGTGATTTGTTAGAATATTTGTATTGTTAGATGAAAGATTATATAGAAAATTGATAAAAAGAAATTAAGAACAAATGTACAAAAATTAAGTGTAAGAAAACATAGATAAAAATAAGTTAAAAAAATATTATTTAAATATTGAGTAATTGTTAGTATTGTAAAAAATCCCCAATATTTTTAAAAAAAAATTAGTAAAAATATGAGATTATAGATTATGTAAAAAAAGTTCATAAAAGAGTACCAAAACTAAGTATAAAAAAAAGAAACATATAAAAATAAATATAAAAAAAGTATAAAAGTAATAAAAAATAATTATATAATTATAAAAAACAAAATTTAAAAAGTATTATAAAAATAAGTAAAAAATATAGATAAAAATAAGTATAAAACTAAATAAACAAGTTTGTATAAAAAGTATATACAAAAATGACATTAAAAAGGTATATATAAAATTAACTATAAAAAGGATTAAAAATCAATATAAAATATTTATAGAAAAAACTATACAAAATATAAAAAAAATGTAAGTAAAAAAAAAAGTATAAAACAATAAAAAAGTATATAAAAAAAAAATAAAAAAAAAAAAAAAAATAAAAAAAAAAAAATAAAAAAAAAAAAAAATAAAATTCAAAAAAAAATAAAAAAAAAAAAATAAAAAAAAAAAAAATAAAAAAAAAAAAAAAAAAAAAAAAAAAACTAAAAAAAAAAAGGTTAAAAAAGTAGGCAAAAAAGTAATATGTGACAATTTTGGATCTTTCTCAACCATGATTATTTTGTTGTATGTATTTTTAATATATTTATAACAAGAATTTTAACCCGGGCGTTGCCACGGGAGACATATCGCCGCCGCATCACGCAAACATACATCTAGCATTACCCAAAAGTTTGGACACTTAAAGTTTACTATAAGAAGTAGAAAGTAATTGATAGATAAAGTTGAAAAAACCGAGAGTTCGATGTAAAAGTTAGAAACCTTATAATAAGAGATAAAAAGTAAAAAATAAAGATTTGATGATTAAAGTTAAAGTTAAAAACCCAAAATTCAATTGGTAAAAATTAAAAACTTTGTTACTTAAGTTTGTATAAAAAATGTTAGACTAAAATTAAAAAACCTAAAAGTTAAGTGGTAAAAAAATAAGAAACTTTAAAAGTATACTTAAAAAAAAAAAATCAAGAAAAAGACAAAATTGCTGACGTCAGCATGTTACTGTAGCTAGGGGGTACTGTAGCTAAGGGGGTTGTGAATTGTTATATATATAATTTGTTTTTTAGTTTACAGTAGAAATGGCTGCATATCATGGTGGCGATGGTGGTAATGAACCCCCACATCGACCTTGATGGAGGAAATCTTGGGGCTGCAAAGGGAGTGACGGTAAGAAAATGGTTGTTTATAGTTTTTTTTTTATTTATGGGTTTTAAATTAATTTATTTATTCATTTTGTTTTGTAGGCCCACAACTAACCGTAACCTCACACCCGCACTTTCTCCAGTCTTTACCCATCTTATTTTTGAATCGATCAATTTCTTCAACCATAATATCCAGAGCTGTCACAGATACAACACAAAGCAGGTCCTTCAAATATGGATAGTTGTATTTACAAGCTTTATAAATCATGCTCGCCTCTAGTTGTTCCATGATTTCTGTAACTTGACCGATGGGGATAGAATTAACACACTCAATGATTATGTGAAATGTACATGTAACACCCTTCGTTTAAAAATACGGGTTTCCAAAAATTTTCGCCTAACGGCGTTAAAATAAAGCGGAAGAAACTTTAAAAGTCCAAACCAATTAAAATCTGTTTGGTTTCCTTATTCATTGGTGTTACTTATTCGTACCATCAAAACAAGTCTAAATAGAAACCCGTCGGCTGCCCAACACAAAACAACCGACTACATAACATGCAAACTTCATAAAAGACAAACATAAACAAATGTCTATAAAAGTTCAGCATCTATGGGTAGCTAAGGTCAACAACAAGCTATCTACCCATTCCTCGCTCTTCTTCATCAACTACCTCAGCTACGCTAAACCTGAGGGAGCAACACATTTCAAAATACAAGTGTTAGCTAACGAATTAGCTAAGTAAGATAACACTTAAGTTATAAAACATTTGTCCATTTCAAACATTATGGATTTATATACTTCATTAAGGCACAACACACATCAAACATACCACGTCATCAACATAACATATTAGGATGAACCACCCTAAATGTGCCTATCCTGCTTTACTTCATTACACACATATAACCACATAACTGCTTTCTACATTAACTGCCTTACTACGTTTTAACTGCTTTACCACATTTTAACTGCGTCAATGTGCAACATAAGTTACACCCGACTAGATGACAACCATTCAGTTGAACATCAAACGTCGTTAAGGAATGGCAAGCCAATCCCCGAGTAATCCGTATGTACAAGACAAATGAGGGCGGGTCAGACCCCTCGTATTACTCAACTGCATCTCAATGATCATGTTGCAAGGAGCCACCCAAGCAGCCTACGTCAACGCACTTAGCCGGGCTAGGCCAAGTACGGGTTAAGCTTAACACTTTCCTGCATCAAAGTTTTACGGGCTCGAAACTGCATCATTTAGTTTAGGTGACCACATTACCTAAACATTTACTACGTTAACTGCTTTTACGTTTTGGGCCCTTAAACGTGCACGTGTCATGGCAACTTAACAAGTCTAGTGAACTAGATGAGCAAGCCATACATTCATGCACATACAACAATCAACAACATTTACTACATCTCAATGCATTGCAAGATACTACATAACACTTCATAACATAACACGACGTTTTACTTCATTTCATAACATGCACTACATTATATATGATTTGGGACTGCATTTCAGGTCTCAAAAGTCAACTGCATATCCCGTGATACCTCCCGTGTAAACCCCGCATACCCACAAGCAACATAAGGTACCAATTTGGGAAGTTATAATTATGAAACCCTCTTTTGTTGAACCCTCAGCGTGTCAAAGTGGTGTATCTTACCTCGTAGAAGCGCACACAAACGATAACTAAGGTTACCGTGCAAAGCAAGTATTCCTAACTACCTATAATGAACATATGATCAATTAATGAGTATAAACGAGACTAAACCGGCCTACAATCTATATACGTGTCGTATAATGGTCTCTGTTGACTACTTTCATCTATTGTAGACTACTATACTCTTTTGTAGACTACTTGACTCATTTGTAGACTACTTGACTCTTTTTGTAGACTACTTTCATATTCTGTAGACTACTTTCATCTTTTGACTATCTTCAGTTTCGTAGACTACATTTGGCATACAAGAAAACCAAATGAGAGAAAACTCAGTTCTTAACAAATGTAGGGAATTCAAAGACATTTCCATAAATATAAAGTTTGACTCTTGAAGATCTCTAATGAATTAGTTATGGCGTCTGCAAAACAGGCCTACAGAATTCGTCTTAAATCCGACCACTTCTGGAAATGGACATTTTTCACCCATATCTGGGAAAAATCAAAAGAAACATTGTTCATACCGAATCAAGAGGACACATAGACCTTTTCAAAAATATAAGATTCATCTCATAACTCGTTTAATTGAAAGAGATATGATTTTTGCAATATTACTAAATTTTCAGATCTAGTAAACCCTTAGTTTTGCAAACAATTTTCGACCATCAGATGACCATAGCAACCATCACGACCTATAAACCTCATATGCACCCAAAATATGACTCATATGATGATTTCACATGATCACTTGTTCCAGGAACAAGAGGATACAATTACAATACATTAAATTACCTGAAAACCTCAATAATCGACAATGAAACATAATCAAATCAATATCAACCCTAGAGACCAGAAGCAAGATCCATATGATCGACTCTTATGATCACAAATCAAAGGGAAATCATCTATATTACCTGTAGATGAAAGCAAGGATGAGAGATCTTGATCAAACTTCACTTAAATCACACGTTTTGATGGATTTTCGCTTAGGAAATTAATGGGGATCAAGGGGGGTGGCTAGGGCTTTGAGGAATGATAATATTATCAGCAAATAACAACTAATGATCATCCTTAGGACCTTAAACCCGTTTTTGACTTTCACACTATGTCAAAATTGGTCCCTAAGCTTCATAAAGTCGTATTATTAGCCCAAAACACCTATTGGGACTATATACAACTCATTATACACTTTTAACACCTCAAAAAACATATAACTACATCTTTAACACATTACTACATTAATCAATAAGACATTCAAGTCTCACACACATAACACATTATCCACATATAAGCATTAAATCTACCATAAACTTAACGAACACGTTATGTTGACTTAACGACTCTAGTCAACCGTTAATTAAAAAGATTGGGATGTTACAGTACATCTCCCCCGCAACTCGGACTTCAGGAGTGAATGCTCAGCCTCAACTCTGTTCGTAGTGTAGTTACGGTAGTTGAGATGTTGATCGACCCTAAAAGACACAAACAGTTCCTTGTACGGGGAAAGCCACTTCTTCTGCAGGTACTTATAAACCTCTGCAAAATTAACAGTGGGTTAGGACGTGGGGATATATGTGGTTCAGTCGAATAAAAGGTTTATGTGTACTTCACATACTCTCTAAATCTTCTCCCATCTTTGATTTCAAAGTTTCTTCATTTTCGGTGTACTCTGCTAGTGTGCGCTGTAACAACCCTCAAAATCCCGACTAGGATAATTTACTTGACTTGTCTAGACAATTATCCCTAGAGGTTTATTAAGAGAATTGACCTTCTAGACATTTAAGGCATAGTGATAATTGCCCTCTAGTTCAATGAAATACCGTAAATGACTAGCTATCTTAGAAATGCCATAAACAATAACAATAATCATTCAAGACAATCCCAATCTATAAACTAGTTCTAATCGAACTTGATGAAATGTCAATAAACCAAAAACTTCATTTCAAGAACTCAAGTTATATAAATAATAATGTAAGACTCACAACTTGTGACAAAGTCAATAAATCTTACGAAATGTCCAACAATTTAATTAATCATGCCAATTAAAGTATATATGGTTATGAAAATAAAATGACTATCTCAAAAATATATTGATAAACCAATAGGTACATGAAAGTGCTTGAAACCTTAGTAAATGCATATGTAAGTATATATAAGTATCAAAATACATACAAATTTATAAATAAAGGCTTATGTAACAAATTAAAAATGCAAATGTAAGAACATATATATATATATACACGACACACATGCACATATAGATACTAGAGACAAATAACTAACTTACACTATAAATAAATACAAATTAACCTTACAACATATATATACACTTAACCTATACATATATAATTATATACACACATTTTTATATAAAAAAAAGAAAGAAAACCCTCCAAATACCCCCCTATGGCCGCCCCCCCCCTCACACACACTCACTTTTCATTTTGAAACTCCCATTTACTTTTCTTGTAACTTACAACTTTCACACTCTTCACATACAAACACAATTTCTCTCAAGAAAAACTCCTTTCTCCTTTTTCTTCTTGTATTTTTCGGCTCAAAAGGGGGAGAAAAACAAAGACAAAAATCAAATCTAAACAAAGATAATAATAAAGGGTTGTTAAGGATTAATCAAGGGTTGATTCAAGTAAGGTTTAAGGGTTATTTCAAGCTTGAAATAAGGGTTGTTTGGAGCCTTAAAGGGGTCCGAAAATTCTGCCATAAATCCATCATCAAAACCAAGTTCAAGAGGGTATAATCTTCATCCTTTTTACTAGATTTAATCTTGTTCTTGTTTATGTTCAAAGGTTTTATCAAAGGTACATGTTTTCTTAATGTTTTCTTTCAAATATACACTTGATGAGGGCAAAGTTGATAGGATCTTTCTTTCCATGCTCATGCATGTCGAATCTAAGAAGAAAAATCCAATGATTCAACAAGTTTAAGACCCAAAAGTGTTGTTATAGATTAGTAGCTTTTAAAGTGATTTTCCTTTTGATAGATCTATATGTTTTTGTATATTTTGAAGAATATATTTCTGAGATTTTTCATTAAAAAGATGTTTTTATGTTGTAGATGATAGATCTATAAAGAGTTGGTATTGAAAAGTGTTGATTTGAATGCATGCATGTTAGATCTAAGAAAGTTGAATCTTGTTGGATTATGAGATGGATCCTTGGATGATGATTGATGATTTTGAAATTGATAATAATCTGGAAATTTGATGTTGAGAGATATAAAAATAAAGTATTAATCTTGTAAATGATGAACTCAAGTGTTAATTAAGCAAGAATTGTCATTGGTGAGTTGTTATAATCAAAGACATTCTGACAGAAATAATTTTCTGTCTTAAATCGGGTGAACTGAACATGTGAGGGCCGTTTCAAGCAAAACTTTCAAAATAAAAGTTGTAGATAAAAGAGTTAAGTTTAACCTCCAACTGGAATAACTCAAAAATACTAAACCAAACAAAAGATATGATTTTTCTACCAAAAGTAGTCAAAACTGGATTTTTATCTTAATATTGAGTCAACTTCGATGATTTTTAATTTCTTAACTAATAGGTTCCAGAAGTTTAAACTTGGTGTGAACTGAGTTCAAATTGTCCCTAACTTAAATAAAATTGGGAGATTTTTCTTAAATGTTCATCATAGAAATCTTTTATAAAATATTTCGGGTCGCATAGCAGCAAGCATTCTGACCAACTTTGGTTTTGTAATTTTTAGAGGTAGTAAACGATGTCTAAAAATTTAGCAAAAATTCACATAAATATAGGACACATATATGTCTCTGTATAAAAATCACCAATGTCCAAATAATTCAACTTGACCAATAATGACTACTCAACATTTTATGAAAATAAGTGTTAAAACAGAAAATTCCAAGTAAAAGCTCTTCACAACAAAATAAGCTAAAAGTCACTAGATTGCAACTTTAATCAACTCTAACAATCTCGTAACAAAAAGTATTATAAACCTACTGAGAGTATGTCAAATAAAAGTTATAAAACTTAACTTGGTTATTAAATGGCAAAGACAAGCCAACAAATCACTAATTCGGTTCATATAAGCACTAACCGAAAGCTTTAATTTGCACATATCACACCACCACCACTATCACGACTTAAGACACCAAAATATAATGAACATTCTGTAAATAATGAAATAAGGATGAAAATCCATTTTGACGCATTTGAATTGCTTGAAAATGAGGCTAAAATCACTATTTCGGTAAACGATTTATAAGCTTAGAATCCTCAAAATGAGCGAGACACAAGAGAGGTTGAATTGATATGATTTTTCCCATGATAAAAGTTGCCTAAAAGGCCTGAGATTTTTAGCCAAAAAGTTATGTGGTGATTTCTAAGAATTTCTATTAATTATTGAATTTAAATGATAATTAAAAAGGTAAATAAATAAATAAATTATATAAATCATGAAATTGGTTAAATAATCACAACCAATGATGAAAATGACTAAAACCTACTGGAGTAAAATCATTTTAAGTCAAAGAACAAATGTCATATAATTTAGAAATAATTAAGTAAGTGAAAATCACTAATTAATAACTATTTTTAAATTAATAGAAAAATTACATAAATAAATATATATATCACAATACTCTAAGTTAAAAAGCATAATAATCAGAATATAACTCAACTATAATTATTCATAAATTACAAAGGCAACTATGATACTTAAAAGTATTTTTAAGGAATTATTTAATTACTAGATCGATAAAATGAATAAATAATTAAATAAATAACATTAATAAATAAATAATAAATAAATAAATAAATAAAGTTAAAAGTATTCATAAAAATATAAATTATAAATATAAATAAATAAATAATAAATAAATAAATAAATAACAATCACGCCATAAATAAATAAATAAATAAATAAATAAATAAATAAATAAATAAATAAATAAATAAATAAATAAATAAATAAATAAATAAATAAATAAATAAATAAATAAATAAATAAATAAATAAATAAATAAATAAATAAATAAATAAATAAATAAATAAATAAATAAATAAATAAATAAATAAATAAATAAATAAATAAATAAATAAATAAATAAATAAATAAATAAATAAATAAATAAATAAATAAATAAATAAATAAATAAATAAATAAATAAATAAATAAATAAATAAATAAATAAATAAATAAATAAATAAATAAATAAATAAATAAATAAATAAATAAATAAATAAATAAATAAATAAATAAATAAATAAATAAATAAATAAATAAATAAATAAATAAATAAATAAATAAATAAATAAATAAATAAATAAATAAATAAATAAATAAATAAATAAATAAATAAATAAATAAATAAATAAATAAATAAATAAATAAATAAATAAATAAATAAATAAATAAATAAATAAATAAATAAATAAATAAATAAATAAATAAATAAATAAATAAATAAATAAATAAATAAATAAATAAATAAATAAATAAATAAATAAATAAATAAATAAATAAATAAATAAATAAATAAATAAATAAATAAATAAATAAATAAATAAATAAATAAATAAATAAATAAATAAATAAATAAATAAATAAATAAATAAATAAATAAATAAATAAATAAATAAATAAATAAATAAATAAATAAATAAATAAATAAATAAATAAATAAATAAATAAATAAATAAATAAATAAATAAATAAATAAATAAATAAATAAATAAATAAATAAATAAATAAATAAATAAATAAATAAATAAATAAATAAATAAATAAATAAATAAATAAATAAATAAATAAATAAATAAATAAATAAATAAATAAATAAATAAATAAATAAATAAATAAATAAATAAATAAATAAATAAATAAATAAATAAATAAATAAATAAATAAATAAATAAATAAATAAATAAATAAATAAATAAATAAATAAATAAATAAATAAATAAATAAATAAATAAATAAATAAATAAATAGAAAAACAAAGAAAAATAAAAAAAACACAACATTAAATAAATAAATAATAAAAAATAAATAAATAAATAAACTACAACAAAAGATGCAAATATTAACAATATACTTGGATCCCAAAATTTATGACAACATAACGAAAGTGGCATTTCTTAGTGATGGCTTAAGATAGGAACTTACGTATATTAGTCCTATCGTAGGGATAGTCTTGACTTGAAATGTGATTGAGGAATATGACGGATATATGATCAAGGAAGCGATAGATGGGAAGTACCCATTTTGGATAAGTGAATATAATATGCGGCATATCAAGGTGAGTCATAGCCCCCTTTCAAACTCTTTTATATGTTTTACTTGCGGGGTGAAAAGCATGATTAATTAAAATGACTTTCTCTTATGAAATGATTCTTGAAAGAATGATTATGAAATGGGATATATTGTATGTTCAATGTGTTATAAGTTATACGATGAGCTTGAGTTCTGTCAAACTGTATCACTTCGGTACACTACTATTAACTCCGAAAGGGGAGGCCTGTAGTTAGAGGGTTGCGCAACTAGGAGTCGTCCACTCACCCACTAAAATAGGTAATGGTGGAATGTTGGTTGCCTTTGTGGCCACTTTCATTGCCAGTCCGACCCGAGCGGTGCTCTAATCTACTTTAAATTTAAATGGTCGTCTCCATGGCACGACCCCAATTGTGATTAAAGCACTTGATTGACAGCTTGTGCTATGAAATGAAATATTATGTTGATTGGGACATGAAAATGGTCTTAGTAGTGGCTCAAGCATATACTCATCGAATTATGCCTTTGGCAGAATGGAAATTATTATTATTATGGATGGAAATTATTGATTGAACATACGGTTTAGGTATTGGACCTCATATGGAATCTTGAAAGTTGTTGAAATTGGCAATATTGAAGTATTGATGACCAAATGGTTTTGGTATGATGAATGATTAATCGATTGATATATTTTCTCTCACGATAAATGTGACAAATGAGAACTTTATAATTTACCATGGATTTCTCAACTATTTTGAAATGGATATGTAACGAGATTTACTTGCAAACCTATGCACTCACCAACTACGTTTTCGTAGTTGACACTTTTTTCTTCATGCTTTTCAGGAATTAGCATAAGCTTTGAGGATTTATATGCATCATGATTGTTTGCATTGCACTTTGGAGTCAAAGATCAAACCTTGTGACGGGCAATGGAATCCGCCTTGATCATTGTAGTATATCATCTCATGTAATTGTTATTTGTTTCGTGGACTCAATATCCAAGTATGGTAGACGTATTGTACTTGGGAATTGGTTCACATGCTTGTGCATTGTAAAATTGTTTTTATCAAATAAAGCTATGGTGAATGTTATCTATTATCCTTTGTTTTGAATACTCGACTTTCTGTACATCTCATCGTTCCGCCTTAGTTGGGGTGTTACATGCGCGATTCAATGAGTTTTTTCCACCATCCGTGAAAACGCCCCCATTTGTCGTACTTGCTGAATGATGGTTGGCAGTGTTTGTCAATGTTCCTCCATATGTGGATTCTACAAAGTAAATGCTTTACTTCCGACATAACAGTTTTGCAGGCTTTCATGAGGGCCAGATCTGTAACAACTCGCAAAAATCTGAGTAAATATAAAAATCATAAGGTATTATGTCTAAAGCCTTAATAAGATCAAATTTAAAGTTTGACAAAATAACGTCAACTATTTAGATTAAATCACGGGTTAAACATTTAGCAAAACAATGATTATTTACGTGTGTCGACAAATACACAAATAATTCCAAATGACAATTTATCCGTGATTCTTTCAATTATCATAAACTCGGTGCTTATGTTCTGTATTCAATCAAATTCTGTATTGATGAATCATTACGCTTGTCTCTTTCTATTCTGTCTTCTCTCATTACTTTCAATTAACAGAAAGCAACACCACCTTTTTGTCTCTGTCGGCCTTCAATTATGTACTAAGATATATATATATATATATATATATATATATATATAGATATATATATATAACATATATAGATATAGAGAAGTTAATATACATCATTCTTCTCGTCTCTCCTTCTCCAAAACCTCCAGCCCCTTTCACGACCACCACCTTCCCACGGCTACCACCATCACTCTCGACTCACACACACATACAAACATATATATATGCATTCATAGATATAGATATTAACATATATAGATATAGAGAAGTTAATATACATCATTCTTCTCGTCTCTCCTCTCCAAAACCTCCAGCCCCTTTCACGACCACCACCTTCCCACGGCTACCACCATCACTCTCGACTCACACACACATACAAACATATATATATGCATCATAGATATAGATATTAACATATATAGATATAGAGAAGTTAATATACATCATTCTTCTCGTCTCTCCTCTCCAAAACCTCCAGCCCCTTTCACGACCACCACCTTCCCACGGCTACCACCATCACTCTCGACTCACACACACATACAAACATATATATATGCATTCATAGATATAGATATTAACATATATAGATATAGAGAAGTTAATATACATCATTCTTCTCGTCTCTCCTTCTCCAAAACCTCCAGCCCCTTTCACGACCACCACCTTCCCACGGCTACCACCATCACTCTCGACTCACACACACATACAAACATATATATATGCATACCGATTAACTCGACTGTTATTATTATACTACTACCACTGCTGCTCGTTTTTAACCAAACCACCGAAATACCACTATTCATCATCTTCTTCACTCGGTTGCTACTGTTCATCTTCTTCTAGCCACCATCTTGTTCTTGCACGGCTGCTGCTACTCGTTGATGATGATCACGACCATCTTCAACCCACGGCACCACGCACTGTTTCTGTTACTTGTTATTCGCAGCCAAACTGGTTGCTGCCACCATAACCTACTGCTACTTCTTTCATCATCTTCTTCACTCGGTTGCTACTGTTCATCTTCTTCTAGCCACCATCTTGTTCTTGCACGGCTGCTGCTACTCGTTGATGATGATCACGACCATCTTCAACCCACGGCACCACGCACTGTTTCTGTTACTTGTTATTCGCAGCCAAACTGGTTGCTGCCACCATAACCTACTGCTACTTCTTGTTGCTACTGTTCATCTTCTTCACTCGGTTGCTACTGTTCATCTTCTTCTAGCCACCATCTTGTTCTTGCACGGCTGCTGCTACTCGTTGATGATGATCACGACCATCTTCAACCCACGGCACCACGCACTGTTTCTGTTACTTGTTATTCGCAGCCAAACTGGTTGCTGCCACCATAACCTACTGCTACTAGGTTGCTACTGTTCATCTTCTTCTAGCCACCATCTTGTTCTTGCACGGCTGCTGCTACTCGTTGATGATGATCACGACCATCTTCAACCCACGGCACCACGCACTGTTTCTGTTACTTGTTATTCGCAGCCAAACTGGTTGCTGCCACCATAACCTACTGCTACTTCTTGTTGCTACTGTTCATAAAACCACCGAAATACCACTATTCATCATCTTCTTCACTCGGTTGCTACTGTTCATCTTCTTCTAGCCACCATCTTGTTCTTGCACGGCTGCTGCTACTCGTTGATGATGATCACGACCATCTTCAACCCACGGCACCACGCACTGTTTCTGTTACTTGTTATTCGCAGCCAAACTGGTTGCTGCCACCATAACCTACTGCTACTTCTTGTTGCTACTGTTCATCTTCTTCTAGCCACCATCTTGTTCTTGCACGGCTGCTGCTACTCGTTGATGATGATCACGACCATCTTCAACCCACGGCACCACGCACTGTTTCTGTTACTTGTTATTCGCAGCCAAACTGGTTGCTGCCACCATAACCTACTGCTACTTCTTGTTGCTACTGTTCATCTTCTTCTAGCCACCATCTTGTTCTTGCACGGCTGCTGCTACTCGTTGATGATGATCACGACCATCTTCAACCCACGGCACCACGCACTGTTTCTGTTACTTGTTATTCGCAGCCAAACTGGTTGCTGCCACCATAACCTACTGCTACTTCTTGTTGCTACTGTTCGAACGAAACCATCACCACCATTATGATGGGCGATCAACGATTAAAATAGACAAATGAACTTGGTATAAAAATCTATCAAGACAAATATGGGAAATCCTTTTAACTGGGGAATTTCCCTAATCGATAACAATCCTCAAAAGAGAGCAAAGACAGTTGTATTTCATTATTCGTACAATACAAGTGAAACTTGTTACATTATTTAAGCGGAAATCCAACAATTAGGGATGCGCCTTGTATCTTTTTGTTAATTATGTGTGATTGTCTAATGTAGAATAGATACTTAGATGCCATGTCCTCTAATATCGATTTATTGTCATTGAGATAAAACGTAAATTAAGTTAAGTATAATTTTATTCGATACAATCTAGATTTCGAGGGCGAAATCCTTTTAACTGGGGAATAATGTAACAACTCGCAAAAATCTGAGTAAATATAAAAATCATAAGGTATTATGTCTAAAGCCTTAATAAGATCAAATTTAAAGTTTGACAAAATAACGTCAACTATTTAGATTAAATCACGGGTTAAACATTTAGCAAAACAATGATTATTTACGTGTGTCGACAAATACACAAATAATTCCAAATGACAATTTATCCGTGATTCTTTCAATTATCATAAACTCGGTGCTTATGTTCTGTATTCAATCAAATTCTGTATTGATGAATCATTACGCTTGTCTCTTTCTATTCTGTCTTCTCTCATTACTTTCAATTAACAGAAAGCAACACCACCTTTTTGTCTCTGTCGGCCTTCAATTATGTACTAAGATATATTATATATATATATATATATATATATATGCATTCATAGATATAGATATTAACATATATAGATATAGAGAAGTTAATATACATCATTCTTCTCGTCTCTCCTTCTCCAAAACCTCCAGCCCCTTTCACGACCACCACCTTCCCACGGCTACCACCATCACTCTCGACTCACACACACATACAAACATATATATATGCATACCGATTAACTCGACTGTTATTATTATACTACTACCACTGCTGCTCGTTTTTAACCAAACCACCGAAATACCACTATTCATCATCTTCTTCACTCGGTTGCTACTGTTCATCTTCTTCTAGCCACCATCTTGTTCTTGCACGGCTGCTGCTACTCGTTGATGATGATCACGACCATCTTCAACCCACGGCACCACGCACTGTTTCTGTTACTTGTTATTCGCAGCCAAACTGGTTGCTGCCACCATAACCTACTGCTACTTCTTGTTGCTACTGTTCGAACGAAACCATCACCACCGAACCATCACCTTTAAACACTACCACGAGCCACCACCATGTAACTACACCCACGAGCTGTAACAACCTGTTAACATCATCATCACCAACAGGAACCGTAGTTGAAAGCCAAGAAGGAAAGAAAGAAAAGAACGGTTTTGGGAAAACTTTAGATTCATGTTACGTAAAAGTTACACGTTAGTTTTCAATTCTGAAAGTTGCTGGGAGTTCGTTATTGATTCCTCTAGTTGTGTGGTGAGTTTCGTTACAATTGGTGATCGTTTATTTTTGGAAGATTTTGTTAGTTTATAAGTTCTCGTAAGGTTTTCGGGTTAAATTTAAGGAAAATGGTTAAGACTTCCAAGTTGTTATTATAGTTATATGGATAGACTGGGGTACAGAGAATTTAGACAAGAAAACGGATTCGTTGAATCTCGTTTCGTTTACAAGTTATTCGCACCGCGAAATGCCCCGTGGAAGCATTTTACATAGTTTTATTAACATAAAACGTCAACTGGGTCTTGATACGAAGCAGCCAGAATCATCATTTAAACAAGTTATTTATCACTTATAAGTTTCCTATGTTGAATTAGAAACAAGAAATACAAAGTTGTAATCTGACCGTTAAGACCGTTAGATTTTCTGACAGTTTCAGTCCTAAACCGTTAGATTTTCTGACAGTTTCAGTCCTGAGCCGTTAAACTGTTTACAGTTTTAGTCCTTCGCCTATCAGTTGCTTACTAAACTGATAATTCTATAAAAATGGATTATTCTATACAGTTTTCTTTACCGAAGGCTAAAACGTTTGGGATATTCGGATACATTTCAGACTGTTACATACCTCCTACTGTTTGACAGGCATTTCAGGTGAGTTTCGTAAACCCTCCCTACTCAATTGAGATTCGGGCTGAAAAGTGTACATGCTTGTTTAATTGTTGATTGTTGATTTGATTTGATTGATTGTATGATTGAATTGTTTATGTGGACATGTTAGCGCATTGGTTACTATGTAAGTCGCACCGTTAGCGCATTGTTAATTATTAACTATGTAAGCCGCATCGTTGTTGATCGTTATTGATTGTTATGGAACGTTGTTGAACGTTGATTGTATTGATTTGTGCTAATGTGAAACCTTATAGGTTTTCCTTGGATGTGATTAGTTCTCCTAATCCTCACTTATTGTTAACGGTTGTTATCCCGATACATACTTGTTTCCTGTTACTTGTCCCTACGAACTCACCAACTTTATGTTGACGCTCTTTAGTACACTTTTCAGGAAATCAAGTTAATCAGAGACAAAATGGATGATTGCATGCTTGTTTGCTAGGATTGGACTAGCTTTGGACTTTCTGGATCCATGATCCTTACTTCCCTTTATGGGTTACTTTTAGGATTAACTACTATCAATTGAATTGTCTTTTATTATTGATTGAACATGTATTTCGATGAATGTTGATGATTGTATACGTTTGTACAAGTTTAAGGATTGTTTCAATCCTATGTTTTCATATAGTTTGATTCTACATAATTTCCATGTCGTGCTGTGCTTTTCTAAGTGATACCCCATGATTCCGCCATGTTAGGGTGTTACAGAATGGTATCAGAGACGTGGTTGTAGAGAATTAGGTGGATTGACCTAGTCTATAGCCATTGCACCCACATTTCATATTAGCATGCATGATAGGAAATTTTGTGTGCAACGTGAACTGTATGATGCATAAAAATGGTTTAAACGGAGTTCGTAGGTTACTTATGATTTGATGACTTGATTGTTATATGACAACTTGATGGACGTATATGATAGTGTCGGGATACACCGTGAATTGTGGAATTTTTGTGATAAACGTTGATGTGTGTGAAATCTTGGATGCATTTATTATTTGTCCCCCAGCAAAATGAAATGATGGCATTAATGGAGTATAACATTCGATAACCCTAGAGGCGCCTGATCAACAAATCTATGGTTATCCTATGTTATATAAAGTTAATGATTTCATGGATTGCGCCTCGTGGATAAAGTATAGTAGGTAACCCGGTATGCTTAATAAGTGTTGGTTAGGTGGAGGGTTAGCCGCTGGTACACCCTGTATACATACCTGGTCAACACTTAGAGAACATATCGGAACCGAGTTTTGGACATCCATTCTATATTTTTTTTTTTTTTTTTTTTTTTTTTTTTTTTTTTTTTTTTTTTTTTTTTTTTTTTTTTTTTTTTTTTTTTTTTTTTTTTTTTTTTTTTTTTTTTTTTTTTTTTTTTTTTTTTTTTTTTTTTTTTTTTTTTTTTTTTTTTTTTTTTTTTTTTTTTTTTTTTTTTTTTTTTTTTTTTTTTTTTTTTTTTTTTTTTTTTTTTTTTTTTTTTTTTTTTTTTTTTTTTTTTTTTTTTTTTTTTTTTTTTTTTTTTTTTTTTTTTTTTTTTTTTTTTTTTTTTTTTTTTTTTTTTTTTTTTTTTTTTTTTTTTTTTTTTTTTTTTTTTTTTTTTTTTTTTTTTTTTTTTTTTTTTTTTTTTTTTTTTTTTTTTTTTTTTTTTTTTTTTTTTTTTTTTTTTTTTTTTTTTTTTTTTTTTTTTTTTTTTTTTTTTTTTTTTTTTTTTTTTTTTTTTTTTTTTTTTTTTTTTTTTTTTTTTTTTTTTTTTTTTTTTTTTTTTTTTTTTTTTTTTTTTTTTTTTTTTTTTTTTTTTTTTTTTTTTTTTTTTTTTTTTTTTTTTTTTTTTTTTTTTTTTTTTTTTTTTTTTTTTTTTTTTTTTTTTTTTTTTTTTCGTTGTTGATCATTATTGATTGTTATGGAACGTTGTTGAACGTTATATGGAATCGTTGTTGTTGAACGTTGATTGTATTGATTTGTGCTAATGTGAAACCTTATAGGTTTTCCTTGGATGTGATTAGTTCTCCTAATCCTCACTTATTGTTAACGGTTGTTATCCCGATACATACTTGTTTCCTGTTACTTGTCCCTACGAACTCACCAACTTTATGTTGACGCTCTTTAGTACACTTTTCAGGAAATCAAGTTAATCAGAGACAAAATGGATGATTGCATGCTTGTTTGCTAGGATTGGACTAGCTTTGGACTTTCTGGATCCATGATCCTTACTTCCCTTTATGGGTTACTTTTAGGATTAACTACTATCAATTGAATTGTCTTTTATTATTGATTGAACATGTATTTCGATGAATGTTGATGATTGTATACGTTTGTACAAGTTTAAGGATTGTTTCAATCCTATGTTTTCATATAGTTTGATTCTACATAATTTCCATGTCGTGCTGTGCTTTTCTAAGTGATACCCCATGATTCCGCCATGTTGGGTGTTACAGAATGGTATCAGAGACGTGGTTGTAGAGAATTAGGTGGATTGACCTAGTCTATAGCCATTGCACCCACATTTCATATTAGCATGCATGATAGGAAATTTTGTGTGCAACGTGAACTGTATGATGCATAAAAATGGTTTAAACGGAGTTCGTAGGTTACTTATGATTTGATGACTTGATTGTTATATGACAACTTGATGGACGTATATGATAGTGTCGGGATACACCGTGAATTGTGGAATTTTTGTGATAAACGTTGATGTGTGTGAAATCTTGGATGCATTTATTATTTGTCCCCCAGCAAAATGAAATGATGGCATTAATGGAGTATAACATTCGATAACCCTAGAGGCGCCTGATCAACAAATCTATGGTTATCCTATGTTATATAAAGTTAATGATTTCATGGATTGCGCCTCGTGGATAAAGTATAGTAGGTAACCCGGTATGCTTAATAAGTGTTGGTTAGGTGGAGGGTTAGCCGCTGGTACACCCTGTATACATACCTGGTCAACACTTAGAGAACATATCGGAACCGAGTTTTGGACATCCATTCTATATATTAACGGTGTGGAGGGTTAGCCGATGGTACACCCTGTATACAAACACTTTTAATGTGTCGAATGTTGAAGTTAAAAATTCGGACTATGCTTTACCCACCTTGTTATGACTTGACCCCTTTTATTTATATAGTGTTGAATGTTTTCTTGATTGTATTATTGATTGTAAATTGTACGATTGCTGAAACCTTAGATTTTTGCCATGATAATATCCCTGTAGAGATAACCATATTCATGCAATGATTTATAAGGACTTGATATGGAAACTGTGTATTACTTGAAGGTCAATTTTGATATTCGGGTGTGAATTACGAGACCTAACTTGTTAAAATTTGTGTGGACTTGAAATCTATGGTAGTACAGACATGGGGTATTTTGAACGGGTTGGTAATGCGATGGGCTGGACAATTGTATGCCTTATATTATAAGCATTACCGGATGGCCCATGTCTAAGCTATATTACTTATAATTGTCTACAATTATCAGTCATTGTTGAAATAACAGTATGAGAATAAGATCTAGAATACATGCTTATTAAGGTCTTAGATACTTACAATCTATAATTGTAGACCAATGATTTATTATGAACTATAGACTAAGTTCAAACTTATAGTTACGATTGACTGATAGAATGAGCTAAGATTTTGGAGACTATAATGTTCAATTAAAGTGAGATATTATGAAATATTAGGTGATTTAGTGTATTAAGAGGCGTTTTTATGGAGCTTGAATTAGTGTTTTCAAAGAAATGACTAGAATAAGAGTAAACAGGATGATCGTTGTTGAACGTTATATGGAATCGTTGTTGTTGAACGTTGATTGTATTGATTTGTGCTAATGTGAAACCTTATAGGTTTTCCTTGGATGTGATTAGTTCTCCTAATCCTCACTTATTGTTAACGGTTGTTATCCCGATACATACTTGTTTCCTGTTACTTGTCCCTACGAACTCACCAACTTTATGTTGACGCTCTTTAGTACACTTTTCAGGAAATCAAGTTAATCAGAGACAAAATGGATGATTGCATGCTTGTTTGCTAGGATTGGACTAGCTTTGGACTTTCTGGATCCATGATCCTTACTTCCCTTTATGGGTTACTTTTAGGATTAACTACTATCAATTGAATTGTCTTTTATTATTGATTGAACATGTATTTCGATGAATGTTGATGATTGTATACGTTTGTACAAGTTTAAGGATTGTTTCAATCCTATGTTTTCATATAGTTTGATTCTACATAATTTCCATGTCGTGCTGTGCTTTTCTAAGTGATGCCCCATGATTCCGCCATGTTGGGGTGTTCCAAGATCCCTGTCGGTGAGTACGACACGTACAACAAACCCTTCACCTAGGGTCGACTTCAAACACTCTAACACCCATCTATAATTGGCCTCCTGTTCATTTGTGATAAATGCGTATGCTATGCTGAAGGTCCTGTTTGTTGAAGTCACACCGACAATCTCGACCAACGGCATGTTGTATAAGTTGGTTTTGTACGTGGCGTCTATTTGGATAATCCAGGGAAATGCACGCCACAACTCAAAGGATGTCGGATGTACAAAAAACAGATTTTCCAACCGACCAAATACACTATTTGTGGTGTAATAATACAAGTATTTATGCTCCTGTAGCAAATGGAACATAACCTGCGACGGTTGAACAAAATGGCGTACGTAGGTCGTTTCAAATACCCTATCATAGTAAATAAATAAAAAATATGTATATTTTATATATGTAACCTGCATTGGAGTGTCCCCATGTTTTTCGGCCGCCTTCTTCCGTAACGCTTTTTGAAAATTGTAAATGTCTCTGGAAATTCTGTTTTCAACCGAAGTACAATATGACGGGCTGTGTACCGCGAGCCCCTTCCGTTTCCACAAATAATTTTTCAGCTTCACTCATCCTTCTTGCGTACGCGTAACCCTCCAGATTATTAGTTGAATAGTGATTATATCTCTCGTCTATAATGTTAACCGTCCAACCACCATCCCTTGTCAAACGGCCTTCCAATCTAAAGGGGCAGTCAATTTTTATTGACCTTTTAACGGCTCCAGTTGACCTTTTATCTCTTTTCCCAGAAAGATTACATACTAAAGTTAGTTTATTGACGTCGCCAGCTGAGTTGGAATTTGTTCGTCGTTTGATTAAGACATAACCAAGCTCCCGTGCTGTTCTTTGGGCCTAGTTGAACAGTTCTTGGTGTGAATCGAACACCTGAAATAGTAAAGTGTGTCCGAAACAAAGAAAACTCATTATTAAACTTTATTTTCCATTTAAACGTTAATGTCATCATTTAATTATACCTCCTCGGTGTAGAAATCGCTAGCGTCGTAGTCAAATTGAGGGGCCACCTCCGGGGTCTCAAATTCATCATTAGGCTCTTCTACGTGAAACTCATAATTTTGATCACTCATATCTCCCCACATATTTTCAAAAGAATCTATCTGAACCATATATAGATATATGTAAATATCAATAATATTAATAAACATATATATACCTACTATATGTAAATATCTATATTATAAGTACGTATAAATACTAACCTAATGATCGAATAAAGGAGCAGAATTAACAAATGAGGAAAGCGATGCTTGTAAATGCGAATGAACAAATGAGGAAGGCGAAAGAGAGCGATGGTTATGCGAATGAATGAACGAACAAATTCGTAAATCATATATATTGAAACCGTACACTGTTTACTTTACCGTTTTGTCTTACTCGACTATTTGCAGCGACGTCGCTGCTAATAGTCTGGTAGGATTACCAAAACACTGGTCGGCCTACCTGGCGCCATTATTAATTAAAATTTCTATTCAATGAAAATTACATTTTTGGGACATGGGAAATGATCAAAATTGTCTTTTTTTTCTGTCACCATTCACATTCTACATTTTTAGCCAACTATGATTTTTACCGCCAATTTATTCTCATATTTTTAGTATATTTTAACAAATTCTAACAACTTATATAATTATTTACGGTAAATTTGTCTATTTTTATTTAAACGATAACCATCCTGACTTCATGTCAAATGTATTTGTTATAACACGTAGATATTATGCTAGTAATCTTACAAGTATACCGATCAAGTGATTATCACATAATAAATTTATAAAATTGATAATATGAGGACGTAAATACACAAGTACTCATGGCTTGTCTTTGACTAACCATTGACTATTATTATGTCTTTATATACATTTTTGTTAGTGGTAGTGTGGTACACATGACCCACTAGTGAGTTGACAAGTACTGACTCGTAACCATGGCCCGTCTCTCACATGAACATGTAGGTGCTTAAAGTTTTCCTTTTTTTATTTTTTTTAACAACAATTTTATTAACATAGCAAGAAGCTATAACCAGAACCCCCAAGTACATTTACATCACCATTTAAAAAAGAAAGAAATTACAGGAATAAGTTCATTCTACACCAACTATTCCAACTAATCTCTTTAAACTTGCCCCTATTAGTCACCCATAAGAAAGATAGTTATAATGTTCTCCACAGTTTCTTCAACTTTTGGGATTTTGTTAGCAAAAATCCGATCATTTCTGGACCTCCAAATCATAGCAAGAGTTATGAAGATGATAGCCTCCATAAGCTTCTTCCTCCTATCGTTCCATGGACAACCACGCGGGAAGTTGAGAAGACAACTAACATTGTCAAATCTGGCTATTGGGAACTTACACCACAATGCGATAATACTCCATACTTGTCTAGAATACTCGCATCTAACCGCAATGTGATCGACATTTTCATCAAACTTTGAGCACAAACAACATGTGATAGAAGGAATCCCAATCCCAATAGAAGGAATCCCAATACTTGTCTAAAAGTATTTCCATTGGAATGAACAATTGATATTAACTATATGATTTCGTAGATTCAAAATCATTGGTAGGTTATGCTGAAATAAAAATACTACGTGCACAAAAGTTAATTTATAACTTCTCTTAAGGTTTTATTATTTTTTTTAACTATTAAATGACTAAATCGATAAAGTAACTGAATAAATAAATAATATCTTTACAGATTAAACCAATATATTATTTTTAGTTTATTAAGTCAAGAAACAATACTTTTGATTACTTAATTGATTAAATATTTTTGATTAAGCGATTTTTTAATTAAGATAAAACCATTCATGCTGGTATGATTACATCAATGAACATCTTGTAGGTGGGATAAAGTTTTAAAGTTTGAATCTCAAAAAAAGTTTTTCCTAAAAATTTAAATATTTATTTTTCAACTTGTTACTTGTTATCAAAATATATTCGTTTAATATCATTTGTGACGATAATAATAATTCATTAGTGATCCAATCATCCAAAAATAATGTCTGTACAGATTAAATCAATATATTATTTTTAGTTTATTAAGTCAAGAAACAATACTTTTGATTACTTAATTGATTAAATATTTTTGATTAAGCGATTTTTTAATTAAGATAAAACCATTCATGCTGGTATGATTACATCAATGAACATCTTGTAGGTGGGATAAAGTTTTAAAGTTTGAATCTCAAAAAAAGTTTTTCCTAAAAATTTAAATATTTATTTTTCAACTTGTTACTTGTTATCAAAATATATTCGTTTAATATCATTTGTGACAAGATAATAATAATTCATTAGTGACCCAATCATCCAAAAATTGTCCTTAAAAGCGAAAGTATACACAATATATGATAGGACACTTGCACGTATTTGTAGACGTGTTTTCTAAATCCATCTACGTACCAAAGCGATATGCAAAGATGTCGGCAGAGCCACAAAGTTCCGCGATACATTTTAATTTATACATCAAAACAACAAAAAACAACAACTATAATTTTCGTTGTTCCTTCTGTTATCAGTTTTTCAGAGAAATTATAGATATAGCTAGTTAGGACTTTTAAACGTATACGAAAATATCGAAATGTTCATAATTTTATAATTAATCTCATAAGCCTGATCCTATATGTATCTTATTTTTGACATAAAAATATAACAAGCATATTACAATTGCATGAAAAATCATCAATGCTTTCGTTATCTTCTACCCGCTCATTCTGTTATTTACCACTTCCAAATCTTCTGCCGATATCAATATATAATTGCTATCACTGTTATACTGTTCCATTTTTCACGATCCCAATTACTATCATTGAAGTTAAAGTCCACTTGGATTTTGAAATCTAGAGCCAACTATATGATTTTCGGTTTTTTATTTTTAGGTTTCGCTAAACGAAACCCTAAGGGATTTCGTTAAGGTACATTAAATAGTTATACACTTACCTTAAAATTCAACGGGTGAGCTAAACGAAACCTAAAGGCTTCATTCCTTTATTTTTTTAGGAAGTAAGTGCTAGATATTGATGATTTGCGAACCCCACCAATGACATTTAAAGTGGACAGTATGTTATAAGTTGGAACCCGCGCACTCCTGCATAATATGACCGATAACACATGTTCGTACATGCTCAAGAGATAAATGTCTGAAACCACGGATAATCAAGATTCAATACGTATGCTTTTCTGTTTACCGGTAACACTTAATTACTATACGAAAATATCGAAATGTTCATAATTTTATAATTAATCTCATAAGCCTGATCCTATATGTATCTTATTTTTGACATAAAAATATAACAAGCATATTACAATTGCATGAAAAATCATCAATGCTTTCGTTATCTTCTACCCGCTCATTCTGTTATTTACCACTTCCAAATCTTCTGCCGATATCAATATATAATTGCTATCACTGTTATACTGTTCCATTTTTCACGATCCCAATTACTATCATTGAAGTTAAAGTCCACTTGGATTTTGAAATCTAGAGCCAACTATATGATTTTCGGTTTTTTATTTTTAGGTTTCGCTAAACGAAACCCTAAGGGATTTCGTTAAGGTACATTAAATAGTTATACACTTACCTTAAAATTCAACGGGTGAGCTAAACGAAACCTAAAGGCTTCATTCCTTTATTTTTTTAGGAAGTAAGTGCTAGATATTGATGATTTGCGAACCCCACCAATGACATTTAAAGTGGACAGTATGTTATAAGTTGGAACCCGCGCACTCCTGCATAATATGACCGATAACACATGTTCGTACATGCTCAAGAGATAAATGTCTGAAACCACGGATAATCAAGATTCAATACGTATGCTTTTCTGTTTACCGGTAACACTTAATTACTAATTTACGAAAATATCGAAATGTTCATAATTTTATAATTAATCTCATAAGCCTGATCCTATATGTATCTCTTTCCCAATACAATTACAATATTATATGATGTAACAATAGTTTGTATCCATAGAGTAAATTAATATATCCTTCAAATTAATCTTTTTAAAAACAAGATCATTTCATGTCACAAAATTAAGAAATGAAATTATTAGGAAAGAAAAGTAGGGAAATACACATGTCATGTTTTAATAATTTTAAGAGATTTTTTAAAAATATCATTAAGAGAATTAATCATTTTCTATCCATAAATCGTGTGAGTTTATAACTGTCCAATACTTTCATAATCGATAGAAATGGGTTTCATATCTTCTTGTAACATGTATTTTGATTTATCTTTTTCATGATGATTCAAGGGTTCTGCTATTTATATGATTAGGTGGAGAAAAAAATAAAAAAAAAATTGCCAATTAATTTGATGACTCATTGATAAGGTCATTGATCTTGGGTGAGTTTAAGTCTCACTTCACACATTTTTTTTTTTTTTTTTTTTTTTTTTTTTTTTTTTTTTTTTTTTTTTTTTTTTTTTTTTTTTTTTTTTTTTTTTTTTTTTTTTTTTTTTTTTTTTTTTTTTTTTTTTTTTTTTTTTTTTTTTTTTTTTTTTTTTTTTTTTTTTTTTTTTTTTTTTTTTTTTTTTTTTTTTTTTTTTTTTTTTTTTTTTTTTTTTTTTTTTTTTTTTTTTTTTTTTTTTTTTTTTTTTTTTTTTTTTTTTTTTTTTTTTTTTTTTTTTTTTTTTTTTTTTTTTTTTTTTTTTTTTTTTTTTTTTTTTTTTTTTTTTTTTTTTTTTTTTTTTTTTTTTTTTTTTTTTTTTTTTTTTTTTTTTTTTTTTTTTTTTTTTTTTTTTTTTTTTTTTTTTTTTTTTTTTTTTTTTTTTTTTTTTTTTTTTTTTTTTTCATTACTTGACATTATTTATGATGCTTTTTTTGTTTTTTTTTTTTTTAGAACGGCAATATATTAAAAAACGAGGCATCCAACGAAGCACTAGAAGCCACAAACAAAAGTTACAAATACAAACACGAACCAAGAGAACCACCAACAAAACGAATACACTAAATAAAAAGAAGAGGGTTTTGAAACAACTCATCTCACGAAATACAAAACTTGCGAAATCTGCTAGTGGCCCACAAATGAGATTGGGTGACGATAAAGTCAAATAAGAAGTCCAAACGCTGATGTCCCGTAGAGAAAACATGATCATTACGTACCTTCCAAATTGCCCAAACCATACAAAAGATGATAGCCTCAACACATATCTTTTTGGAAGACTTGATATGTAAATTGTCTACATAACTGAGAATATCTCCCAGATTGCCAAGGGCCACAATAGGAATATGAAGCCATCTAGAAATTAAATCCCATAACTTGCCAGCCACCTTACAATACAAAAAGAGGTGGTCTGTAGTTTCCTCTCCACACGAACATAAAGGGCACAAAACTAAAGGGATATCAATTCCTTTATTTGAAAGATTAGGACGAGTAGGAATTCGGTCCACAAGAACTCTCCATAACAAAATATTGACCTTTTTCGGGACGAGACAACTCCATCGAGTGACCACCAAACTATCAGGTAAAGTGTTATCATCGATAACATGTCGGGTTTCCTTAACAGAGAAGTCGATAGAATCCGAGAGACACCATTGCCATTTATCTTCATTTTCGACCAACACAATATTATTAGTGATAGAAAGAAGATCCAGCCATTCACTCTCTTCAGCACCCCCTCTAATCGGGCGACGCCAAGAGGATAAGACATCAGACCCGTCCCATCGATCTGAAACAAAACAATTTTTTTGTTGCTCCAATCTATAAAGACGAGGAAAACGAACCTGTAACGGGGTATGACCATACCAAATGTCATGCCAAAAAGACGTCAATCTACCATTTCCAAGCTTAATTTTCAAAGCATTGAGAGGAATAATATTATTCTGATCCAACTCAATTGCAATTTTGGAAACTTGATGCCAAATTTCATGCTTCACACTACACCCATCAGTCCATGACCAAAAAGAGGTCGGTTTATATAGGCTGTTTAACACCTTAACCCATAACGCCTCCGGAGAGTTGAAAAGGGTAGATTAGGCTATCTCCAATTGGGGTGTCTTTGGGTGCCCTTAGGTGCCCTTGAATATCCTTTGCCATTGAAGCTTGTGCAAAACTAAAGATTTTTTAAAGGATGCTCTTACCTTAGGGCATACTCTTACTTGTCCTTACCTAATATATTTTTGTTTTTTGTTGGAGGTAAAAGGATTTGTAAGGATGTTTGTATGGTTGGAGATAAAATTATAGGATTTGAAGGATTTATAAGGATGTATAAGGATTTGTAAGGATATGATGTGGCAGCTCAAGGACGCCTAAGGGCGTCCTAACATTGGAGATAGCCTTAATAGGAAAGTTTTCTGAGAGTAAAACAAAATAAATCGAGAGAGAGAAATTTGGGGAATTTTCTATATTGAGCTTGATTAAAAAATGAGTTAATTTACAAAGTACACGTATATATAAAGAGTAACTAACTTCTACTAATAAACATTTAACAAGTTAAGTGCTTATATCTATTGTGTATCTGTCTACGAGCTCTACATGTTGCTGCATTCCTTGAAGTATTGCCTATGCCACTTATTGCGCTGTGATGTTGTTGATCATTACTCTTTTAAAGAGTCATGAGTTTAATTACAGACATTCGTGTAATTTAAGAGTAGGATCCGTTAAAAAAAAAGATACAAATGAGATTAATTATACAAAGAACTTGAGAAACAGATAAATATTGAAGATGGTTTAGCATAAGGGAAAAGACGAAAAGTTTTGGGAAGCAAGTCATTGTTGACCCGAAGTGCCAACAGACAATAGTAAAAATAGTGCAGTGAATTAGAAACAAAGAAGCCAAAGCTAAAATAAAAGAAATTGTTGTCATGTTTTAATATGATCAACAATGACGGCAACTTTGAAGACACAACTATTGCAGGTGGCGTTTGTGGGTTTCGGCAGTGGATGGAAGGGAAGGAACAATACATTCGCGGATGAGAAACAAGAGATGCAAAGGAAGAAGCAGAAGCAGTAAAGAACCCGCTCTGATATCATGTAAAATCATTCAAACCCCATAGGTTATCATTTGTTATTGATCCGCAATATAAATGTATGGTTTCCATTCCAAAAAAAACATTAAACATGATTTTCTGGAATAGTTTCAGTTTATTTATGTGTCATATAAATAATGTATCTTTTTTTTTTGTAAAGTTAGTTTCGATTCAGACGTGCTGGAGCAATTTTAACCAGCGATTTGCTGGACCTCCAACCCCCTCCTCATGGAAAATACCTTGAGATGAGAAACCCAAGACTCGAACCCGAGACCTTGAGAAAACTCACCTCCGGGGCCCACATAGTGGATTTAGAAGATACCCCTGACCAACTCTAACTAAAAACTAAACGTACAGTAACCATTGTCCAAATGTTATATGCAAATCTTTTTTTTTGTAATAATAAATGGTTTGTATGTATATTGAGGAGATTAAATGAAACCTATATGTTTCAATTTTAATACATGGAATCCATTTCACTTCCCTTTGAAGGTTTGAATCAAATGTGTTGTTTGTACTTTGTTTTCACCTTTGGCATAATGCTTCTAGTCCATTCTTTTCATGTGACTTGCCAAGGCATATATCTTGAATGGATTGAATGCAAATTTTTGCTTCGAATCATTTTCTATATTTGGAAAAAGTTTGACTCCAATTTAGCTACTTATAACCAATTTATTGATTATGATGTGTAAAGTTTTGTTAACAGAATTTAGGTACACTATTAATTAATGATTTTTTCCAGTTGTACTTTTTTTTAATTTTATAATAATAACCAAATTTAAAATATACCTACATATTTGTACGTTTATATGATGCTATCATTTCAGCTTTTACTACATTTGGTCCAGTAGCATTTTGCTTTCGAATTCAGAAGGTGAATAAGAAAACTTTCAAGTAAGAATAAAAATCTCACTATGAAACAGACATATCAGTGCATGGAAAAAATCGCATCAAACAAAAAAGTACATGCCCATGTTCTACAGTTAAACAATACTTTGGTTGAATCTAAACAAATAAATTATTAGCTAAAATTTTAATATAACAAAAACCATACATGAAACTTTCTCTCAGAAACTTAAATACACATGTAATAGATATGAGCCCGGAAAACATAGAAAATCGATGACCGTAATTGACAAAACACAACATTTCCATCAGATCCTCATTTCAAAACTAGTTTTACCATTCGGAATAAAAAAAATTTCATATATTTTATGCTCTAATGGCCTTTCCTACGACCACCTTTACCACCTTTCTTCTTTTTTCCACCCTTCTTCTTGCCACCTTTACCAGAACCACGATCACTAGAGCCACCACCAAAACTGGAATCACCACCAAACCCATGGCTCCTGGAACCACCGCCACCCCTAGAAGAACTGGATTTCAATAAATCTTTAACATCAAGAACACCATTCCTAAAATGTCCAGCAGTTGACATAAGTACTCTATCCTCAGGTCTACGTGTGTCTGATGCCCGTTTGCTACGATTGCTACGCTTCCCACCAACATGTCCAAGTATTATATTCTATTTAAAATGTTGGCAATATCAGTTACTCTATATGTATAAGTTGCGATTAACAAGAAAGAACCGAGTGTTATAAGAGAAATCTAATAACCTCTTGTAACATCTTTTGTTCCCTTTCTTTCTCTCTTTTCATTGGCACGCGTGCCACGCTTAAAGGTAATCTCTGTTTCTTGGGAGGCTGTAACATTATAATAAGCAAAGAAAAGATTTAATGATCACGGTTTAAGTGCATTGTGGAGTTCAGTTTCGTTGCCAAGCCAAGCTTATCAAAATACTCTCATAAGATTACTTCGTATAACACAACTATGAACAGATGGAATAGAGATAATATCATAATAGACCTTACCTTTCCACCAAGAGAAACTACTTTCCTGTTTTCCATGGCTTTCTTCTCTTTCCATGTCATATGTGAGGGTCCTGAATGTTTATTTGCAAACAAATTAAGAGATGATGACTACATTTTTTTCAACGAAGACGTACTAATAGGAGTCTTTTCCTACAATCCAACTTACATAATTACATTTATACATTGAAGAAATCTGAAAGAAGTTACAAAAATAAGTGTTATTTTTTATTTTCATGTGCGCCTTGTTCATTAAACATTCTCAGTGTTACCCAAAAAACAATTTTAATTGAGCTTCACAAAGTAGCTCAACAAAAGTTATACCAAAACATAACATTTTAACAATGGTTCGTATGTATAGTACACCGGTAACTACTTGCAGTTCATTAAATTTACGTGTTGGGTAGAAGGCTCAATTTTATCATGGAATCAAAGCAGATTGGAAGAAAAGGTACTTCATGTCATAAGAGGCCTACATTTCTTTACCATGGGTTATACTCCAATCATGAATTTTCTACATTAAAGAAAAAGGCATTTCCTTTTAAGCTGAATGTCGATGAGGAATTAAGGATGGACACAAGACCAGGAATTATAACTCATAGCACTAATCTGTACCTATGTTGACCAGTTTAGAATTGTACCAATCAAACAAATATGATCCTGTTTCTTTCTGCTTTAATACTCGACTCAATTATTATTTGCGTACTTCAAATCTATGTGGTTGATGGGGCCCGTCATAGGGTCAGTTACCCCTTTTTTACTAGCTAACTGCATGTGACAAGATGAGCAAATAGGGACAGAAGCCCCAGGTCAAAACAGATTATGATTCAGTTAGGCAGGTTCAAATGGGTCAACGTCCAAACCGGCAGGTTCATACACATTTTGGGAACGGTTTCCGCTACATATCATAGACAAATATTGGAAAATCCACTAATTCCGGGCAATAAAAAAGGGAAGCGAAAGCACAAGACTAATTTGTAATACAGAAAAATGAATATAAAGAGAGCACAAGCAGAACACTTCATGTAGACAATGTGAAGAATGAAACAAAGACCTCATAATCAATAGACAACAACACATGGAACATGAGGTTTTCTTTTGCTTGTTATGCAAAAAGTGAAAGACAGATGTTCTGATAGCTACGTTTTACTGTTTTAGTTGCTTAAAAAGTCAAGTTAAATCAAACTTCTAGTTGAGATCTTCACTATTAGTCTAAGTTGTAAATGAACATACATTATAAAATGAAGTTGAATCATTAAAGTGCCCCTTTATCTTGGAATGAGACAATGAGTTAGTGGACAGTTTGGCGGTTACGTAGGAAGCTATGGCTAGTCAAACGTCATTTTTCTTACTGCCTTACAATGTGTTTACAAAACTCTATAAAAGTTTGAAATGTTGAATATTGCAATAATGTGACATGCAAAAGATAACTCGGTAAGGGATCAAATAAATGAGCGAATAACACAATAATCTTAGAGCAGAGTTCAGACAAGATGATGATGATTGACACACTGATCAAACAAAGAAATAAGCTGATGAATTTGAACAAAAAAACAATTAAGTTCAGGTTTAAGCTTCCGACAAAGTTTGAAAGGTATAACGCCAACAGATCCTGTTACATCATACCTACCCAAGCACCGATCACTGCCTAGAAAAACCAGTATAGTAGATAGATCCAGTTAATGCAAGTTCATCGATGTGTAAAACAATGCCGGTAGTTCCATTAACCTAATTCTATCACCAAAAACACTTCAGATTTACTCATTTTCAAATGATACTTAACCAATCACCGATTATAATTATATATACGACACCCGTTACTAGTCCAATCATGCTGGGATTCAGTCCTTTTATTGGCAATATTCGCATCCGCCATTCTAGTGTGTCTAGCCTAAACCCTATATTAACCAAAAGCTTAGCTTACTGTCCTTTTGAATTTTCAATAAGCCGATAATCCATCAAAATAAGCTAAGTTTCTTCCATCTAAACCTAAAATATTAAAACTTACAACTATAATGCCTACTCATACACAACAACCAATAAAAACCAAAAAACAAACAAAAAAAAAGAAAGTGAAATATAAATATAAATACATAAATGAATATATACCCATATATTGAATATCTTTCATTATGGATTTAAGCTCCATTCTTGTAGACCTCATATCCGTGTAATCTGTAGTTGCCGGTTCATCTTTCTTTCCTCCTCCTCCTCGCTTTCTCTTATCCATTTTTTCTAGTTCAACTTAGCTAAAATCTGACCCAAAAAAAAAAAACTTTTTGTAGTTTATAAACTGTAAAAATCAAAAGTTACACTAAGAGGGGCGAATTTAGTATCGACGGAGCAGCAATATCGCAGAGGCGGTATCGCCGTTGAGGTATAATCTTTGCGATTACGATTGTGGTGGCGGTATGGTTGCGGTGGTGGTAATGGCGGCGGTACGGTCGCAGTGGGGGTGAAATATTATTTTGAGTGATATGATTATGATTAATTGTTTACTAGTGGGCTGAGAGCCTAAAACCTTAAATAAATGACTATTGGTTCGGCCCAATGGACTCGATAGAACTTTATTACTTTTTATTTATTTATTTTGGTTTGGCCCAATGGACTCGATACAAATTTATTATTATTATTTATTTTCTTTTTCCAAATGAAGGGTTTTCAGCTTACTTGATTACATGGAACATCACAAGTTTGTTTATATCTATATACTAGAATTATACCAATGTAATACGTGAATGTTAGTAAATGTATACATTCAGAAATGACGTGAACGGTAAGGCGTCTAACTTTACTAAACGCCAGCTTTGATGGGTGGTTAATGATCGTGTAAGAAAGTTTCTATATTTTTCAAACGAAAGATATTGTATTTTTTGTCGATAAATAAATTAATATTGTCTTTTACATATATATCATCAATTTACCATATAAATAATCATTATATTGTACTTGTTTTTAAATTCATACAAGTTTTTGTAAAAAGTCTTTAAAAATTATAAAATGACCGGACTAAACTTAAACATGATGCAATAAAATTGAGTAACATGGTATAAGTCATAAGAATTTCACGAATGTACGGTTATTACATACTTAAAAAAGTTGTATATCCTCCAAATATTAAGGTCACAAATTCTCTAATCATAACATTCTATCTTGATAAAGAAAATAAATTGAACACGAATAATGTATACTTGAACGAATTACAAATTTAAAGCGTATACTAGGTTTAATTTTTACAAAGTTTGGAGCTTTGGCCATTACGTGTAATTGTAAAACTAAAAGTGACAAGCATAGGATATGGAACTCACTCATACTAGAACAAAAAGTCAAACATGCGTAAAGACTTGTACTAAAACTTTGCTTAACCTAAGGCCTATGCTTATAGCGTCCAAATTCATGCGTCCTTGAGCATTTGGACGCCGGACATATAGACAGCGGGAGTCCTTGGAGCTTTCAAGCAAGAGTCCTCCTGGAGAAGTTGGAGGACGCATGAGAGGTGGGGTATTATCTTTTTTTCCCCATATGTGTGGTGTATATATATATATATGTATTTGTGTGTGTGAGATAAATTATAAATAATTGATGATGTGGCGAAAAAGTTCCAAAAAGTTTTTCTTATAGGTAGGGAGAGTCCTGAAAGAGAGTCTGAGTGATATGGTGCTGAGTTGGCAGGCAAGAAGCTCCTTCCTATAAGCACAGGCCTCCTAATGACCCAACTTTGCTTATTGACCCGTAATACTTGGTCAGCCTCCAGCGGTAAAAACTTCGTTCAACTTTATTAAATGATATAAATAAAAATGATACAAATTACCAATTCAATCTTGATAATCCATGGTTGATATGCTTACTTGATCTCGATCGTAGCGCAACTGACCACTAGACTAGAGTTTCCGAGTAAATGAAAGCATGTGGATTTCTGAAAATTTTTATTCAAAACTGCAAACGACTCATAGTCTAACAATCGATCATAATTCATATTGTCTTTGAAGATTAATTTTTGGGTTCATTTGTACACGATATATATGTATTTGTAATATATAATTAAATTATAGTCTCGTGTTTATATACAAAAAAATTTATATGATGACAGCTATTAAATAATTTCCTATGGTTTATATGTAATGATGATTTATGTCCGATTAATATACTTATCAAGAATAATTTCCTATATATGGTTCAACAATCGACACCAAAGTGATAGTAAATCATCACAACCACAACCGTTGTTAGAGAGAAGACTTTAAATGTAACAAAATTTCAAGGAAACAATTGATTTATTTAGTGATAGTAGCCATATTTTGCACATGTAGTTGTCGATCATCTGACCTTTTACAAATCTTGTCGCGGAAATCAATGGCAAGGTTTCATACTTAAATAGTTAGTCACAAAGTGAGTACAATATTGTTTTAATGGGGAATTTCCACGCTACACCCAATAATCTTCTTCAAACCCAAAGTAAAAAACAATATAAAGCGTTCCATGGTGATTAGACGAAATCAAGGTCGAGAGATTCAAATCTAAAAGCAGTTGATGATATATGGAGTAGGTTTTGGGGTTTTATTTGTGATCTTATGTTAGCCACATCCAGAATCACTTGTTTGGATCATAATAACATGTTATTGTCAATTGTTTACTTCATTTGGAAAACATAAACTTTTCTATCAATAACCAAAATTTTGATTGGATAACGGTATCATATTAAGTATTTTAACTTGCTTACATAATACTCTGATAAAGTAATCACTAGTATTTAGACTCTAATTCTCACTACTTTCATTACTTGGCAAAGCCACATATAAATACACAAAAAACAGACGTGAAATAGCCCATGTAGAAGATCATGGAGCATAACAAAGAAAATGGAACAAACTACCTAAACGTGAACAAACTACCTAAACGTGGGGTAACCACAACCGACACATTTGACCGACTAAGTCAATTCTTCACAATAAACATAACTAACAAAAGTGCATAGCACGTGACCAACTAAACTTGCAGTGAGATGGACCGAACTTGAATTCTCCAACAATCCCTGCCTCAAACTTGAAAGTAATTAATCTTCAAGTTTGTCTTTGATTGAACAAACACCCAATCTTGCCTTCAACTTCAGAAATGTTTCTCGTTCAAGTGGTTTTGTGAAGATATCCGCCAACTGTTCGCTTGTACCACAATGCTCCAACTCAATGATTCGATTCTTAACTAGATCCCTCAAGAAGTGGAATCTTACCCAATGTGCTTACAACGGCCATGAAACACAGTGTTCTTCGAAAGCTTAATTGTAGAAGTATTATCACACTTAATAACCATAGTACCTTGTGGTTCCATATCGAGCTCTGTCAACACATCTTTGATCCAAATGGCTTGACATGCACAACCTGCCGCGGCTACGTATTCTGCCTCGGTGGAAGACAAAGCCACCACATCTTGCTTCTTTGATTGCCAACTCACAGCTGCACCATCCCATAGAAAAGCATAGCCTGATGTGCTTTTCCCCCCATTAACATCACCTGCGAAATCACTGTCGGTGAAAGTACTCAAGTTGCCTGATCCTCCTTTCGCATACCACAACCCGTGATCTAGTGTTCCCTGTAAATATCTGAGAATTCTTTTGGCAGCTGCTAAGTGTATATCAGTTGGGTTAGACATAAACCTGCTTATCAAATTCACAGCATATTGCATATCCGTACACGTGGTGGTGATATACATTAAACTACCTACTATTTGCTTGAAAACAGTAGGATCAACCTTGGAACCTTCATTTGCGATAAGTTTGCTTCCTGGGACAATTGGGTTGATAACAGGATTGCAATTACTCATTTCAAATCTTCGTAAAATTTCTCTACCATACTTACATTGTGAGATGTGTGTGCCATGGCCTGTTTGCTGAACTTCTATTCCAAGAAAAAACTTCATTCTTCCAAGATCAGACATTTCGAACTCTCGCTTCATGGACTCCTTGAACGAGTGTAACAGCTCCTTACAATTCCCTGTGTAGATTAGGTCATCTACATACACATTGACAATCAAGATACCACCTTTTGAATCTTTCTTGAGTGTGCTCCTTCTCACTCTTCTTGAATCCTTCCTGCAAAAAATAATTTTCTATACGACTAAACCAAGCCCGGGGTGCTTGTTTTAGTCTGTACAAAGCCTTGCGAAGTTTATAGACGTAATCCTCCTTTCCTTTCACCACATAACCTTGAGGCTGTTGTACGAATACTTCTTCTTCTAAAACTCCATATAAGAACGCCGACTTGACATCCATTTGAAATATATCCCAGCCACGTTGAGAAGCTAAAGCAATGATCAACCGAATGGTATCCATGCGAGCTACTGGTGCATAAATCACTTGGTAATCGATGTCGTGTTCTTGACAGTACCCTTTGGCAACTAAACGGGCCTTGTACTTGTCGACTTCTCCTCTCTCATTTAGCTTCGTCTTGTATACCCATTTAACACCAATGCACTTGGCGTTCTCTGGAAGTTTGACCAGATCCCATGTATGATTTTTGACGATGGCCTGCATTTCAACATCCATAGCACTTCTCCATTTTTGTAACTTAGAGGCTTGATCATAAGAAATGGGATCTTCATAATTTACCTCCACCGAGTTTAACTCATCTTCAATTGCATCTCCAGTCACATAATCTTTTAAATAACTTGGTAGACGCCGACTCCTACCTTTCCTCTTTTCTGTATTACTAGGCTCAGCAGGCCCAGTAATCGTGATGGGCTGAGATAAATTAGTGGGCTCATATTGTTGGGCTTGCTCTTGATCAGTTGATAGGTCAAGCTCAGAATCACCATCTTCATTAAATGATTCACAATCATTCCAAGTAAGTGTGTTGTTTTCATCAGGACCCCAACTCCACAATTTGTCTTCTTCAAACACAACATCATTACTAGTAATAACCTTCATGGTGAGTGGATTAAGGAGGCGATAAGCCTTTGATTCTTCATTATAACCTGTCAGAATACAGGTTACACTTTTGTCATCGAGTTTGCTGCGATATTGTTTCGGTATATGAACATGAGCGATGCAACCCCAAACTCTGAAATGTTCAACATTCGGCTTTGTGCCAGTCCATGCCTCTTGTGGTGTGATGTAATTTAGAGACTTTGTTGGACATCTATTGAGAACATAGAAGGTCCATATAACTACTTCAGCCCACAAGACCTTTGGTATTTTCTTTCTTGCAAGTAACGACACCACCATGTTCATAACCGTTCTATTCTTCCGTTCCGCTACTCCATTTTGTTGAGGAGTAAATCGCGTAGTCAGCTGCCTTTGTATTCCATGATCTCTGCAAAACTTATTAAAATCTTCGGATAGAAACTCACCACCCCGGTCAGTTCTCAGAATTTTAATTGTTTTGCCCATTTCATTCTCAACCAAACTTTTAAAGTCTTTGAAGCATTGAAACGCTTCAGACTTTTCTTTAAGTAAGTAAGCCCAACCCTTTCTACTATAATCGTCAATAAAACTTAAGAAATACCTGCTTCCTCCTTGAGATGTTGGATTGATATATCCACATATATCCGAATGAACAAGCTCTAGGACTTGTTTGGCTCTCCAAGTACTGACCTTCGGTATAGACTTCCTGGTTTGTTTCCCGATCATACAATCGGTGCACACATCTTCTTTCAATTTGAATTGAGGAAGCCCTCTGACCATACCTTTTCTTTGCAAGGTTTCCATGCTTGTATTACTCAAGTGACCATATCTCTCATGCCACAGTTTGAAGAGATCATCATCACTTGAGTACATACACTTAGCACCCTCCTTGTCGCTTGCATCACTTGTTTCATCAGCGAGAGGAAACATTCTGTTGGAACTCTTTTGGATTTGGAAGAGAAGACCTTTATCTGGATGGTAAACTTTGCATGTATCTCCTTGAAATAAAAAGGCAAGTCCTCTCTGCTGCAACTGACCAATACTTAGAAGATTATTCTTCAGTTTTGATATGTAATAAACATCATTAATTACATAAGAAGCACCACCCATGGTCAGTTTAACTTGGCCCTTTCCACTCACGTTCGTTCTAGTATTATTTCCAAGTTTTACCGTTTGAGAAAAACTGGAATCAAAACTAGTGAACTTCTCCCTGTCACCGCACATATGGTTTGAGCAACCCGAGTCGAGAAACCACACATGCTTTTTCTTCGTATCTTCTGTTTGCGCCATGAATACACACTCAGGAACAACCTGCTTCTCATCAACAGTAGACATCAATATCATGGCCTCTTCATCGTCATACTCCACGTAATTCGTCTCCTTCCAAGTTGGACACTCGTATTGGAAATGTCCCAACTTGTGACATTTGTAACATTCAACAGTTTCTTTGTTGAACGATGATGAGCCACATCCTCTACCACGTCCTCGCCCCCTATAGCTTGATCTTCCCCGACCACGTCCTCCGGAGTTTTCATGATTGATTGTTAGTGCTTGATCTTCATCTCTCTCAGTCTTCTTGAACTTTTGCTCATGGACGAGCAAAGTACTTTGTAATTCATCTATCGTCATCTTTTCGACATCTCGTGATTCTTCAATAGAAACTACCACAAACATATACTTTTCAGTAAGTGTTCGTAAAACCTTTTCCACTATCTTGTCGCCGGGCATGTTTTCTCCGTTGCTTCTCATTTGATTGACGATGGTCAGGACTCTCGCGAAGTATTCGGTGATCGTTTCTCTTTCTTTCATTTCGAGAATTTCGAAGTCTCTACGAAGTTTTTATAACATTGATCTGTTGACTCTAGCATTTCCTTGAAACCTTTGTTTCAAGCAATTCCACACCGATTGAGAGGTTCGTCTATCGAGTATTTGCTCAAACGTTACTCTATCGATGGCTTGATAGAGATAATGTTTGACTTGAAGATCCTTAGCCCGCAACTCTTCCAATTTTTTCTTTTCCGCTTCACTCTGTGCTACTCCAACACGTGGTTCTCGAATCACAGGATCAATCAGATCCCATAGCTTCTTTGCTCTC
>CM067167.1:245102329-245249829 GCA_034093135.1 Erigeron breviscapus | reverse complement strand
AAAAAAAAAAAAAAAAAAAAAAAAAAAAAAAAAAAAAAAAAAAAAAAAAAAAAAAAAAAAAAAAAAAAAAAAAAAAAAAAAAAAAAAAAAAAAAAAAAAAAAAAAAAAAAAAAAAAAAAAAAAAAAAGAAGTCTTTAAAAATTCAAAATGACCGGACTAAACTAAAAAACGATAGAATACAATTGAGTAACGTGGTAATAATCATAAGGATTTTACTCATGTACTGTCTAGCTTAAAAAAGTTGTATCTTAATTAGTCTTCAATTATAAAGCCCATGAATTATCTAATCATCCTATATGTATGTATATATATTAAGCATGTAATACTAAATTGATGACGACTATAATAGCTAGCTATTGCATCAGAACCATTCTATATTTAAAAAAGAAATACTTTAAAAACGATTAATTAATATATATATTTGAACGAATTACAAAATTGAAACGTATACTTTTAAGGTTTATTTTTTACAAGGTTTGAAGGTTTGGCCATTACGTGTTGTAAGACTATCCCCATCGGTGAGTTTTTAGCCCGGTTGGTCGGTAAAAAGCAAAATTTTCAATGGGGCTCATCCAAACATCCACCCACCCACCCGTTCGTTCTAGTAAACATTAGTTGGCCTATATCTTATTATTTCTTTAGCAAGAGATGTAACATACATGACCACGTGTATCTTTACCTGCCTGGTGTCCATTGAAATTGTGCTTCCCAAAAACATTCTTATAAAAGTTAATTTGGTTGGTTGTTAATGAGGATGTAAATATTAAGTTTAGTTGGGTTGGATAAATGAAAAATGTAGAAATTAATTTTATAATGAATAGTATTGTTGGGTTGGTCGTGAATGGAGATTAATAAAAGGAAAGGGATAAGACAAGCATATATAGCATATGGAACTCACTCATACTAAAACTAAAAGTCAAAGCCTTAAAAAAAAAAACTAAAAGTCAAACATGCGTAAATTAAGACTTCTACTAAAAGTCAACTGCTTAAACTATGACCCCAACTTTGCTTGATGACCCGTAATACTTGGGTCAAGCTCTAGCTGTAAAAACTTCGTTCAACTTTACTAAATGATATAAATAAAAATGATAAAATCATAAAAAAGACCAATTTAATCTAGATAATCCATGGTTGATGCGGTCATTAGTTGACCATATGCTTAATTAATCTCGTAGCTCAAGTACTGACCACTTGAGTTCTTTCCTAGCTAGTAAATGAAGCATGTGATGGATTTCAGAAAAATTTTATTCAAAATTGGCAACCAACTATATATATAGTACTTCAAAAACAAACGGCTAAATATATTTTTATTCTTGATATAAATTCATATTACATTACACATAGTTGTAGTTATATATACATCTTAAATACCTGGCTTAGAATGATTCCACCTTAATTATTTAATCAATAAAGTATTCTTATTATGAGTATGATAAAACAAAAAATACTTCATGCATGCATCTCAAGTTTCCAAGTCTATAAAAGCCTCAGAGTTGTGTATATAAAGTACATCCACACATACAATATACAAATCCTAGCTAAATCAATCTAACATAACCTAGCTAGCTAGCTATCTTTAGCCGATATATTAATGCATGCATGAAGATGAGTTTAAAGAGTGTTATTGTGTACTTCTTAGCCATTTTCTTTGCACTTGCCCTCCTTTCTTCTATATTGACAGTTCTCCAAGTACAGATGGGAGAACCGGGACCGGCAAGTGGATGGGGTGGAAACTGGAGATGTTGGGATGACGGCGGATGCAACAACGGAAACGGTTAATATTTCTTTCTAAGAACTATTAATTATTAATCATCTTTTACAATATTTGTTTGATTTTGATCTGATCCATTTCTTCTTTGGTATGATCAACAGGTAAGAAACGATCACCCCCGCCACGTAGATTTGGCGGCTGGGGAAGCCAGATACCATGAAGTCAAGTTCTTTAACTAATTATGCAATCCGACACGCAACAACCAAAAACAAAGAAAAGCAATCATTTCAATTCCTACTATAAATCTGTTAAATTCATTGACTACTGTTTTATTTTGTTTTAAGCATTATGAACATTGATATACATTTTTAATATATCTTCTTATTAAAACTACTAACAGATAGTTTCTCATCGGTCAGAATGTTGTAATTATAAATATAAAAAAAATGCTAAATACAACCTTTACTTCATTAACCCATATAAGTAGTTCATGTAAAACATTTCTTGTTGATATTGGAATAAAATTTGAAATTTATGTTACTTATGTTGGTAATCTTGGGAGTGATTTACATAATTACATACATCAAGACAAAATTATTAAGTTATTTGCGCATATTGATATTCTTAGAACTTCATTACGTACTTTAAAACAAAACAAAAAGTACATAGTAATATAGATAATTTATAATCTAAAGTCTAAATTAGAAGGTGAATGTTTACGGAAAAAAAAAAGTGAATGAGGTGAGAAAAATGAAGCTGACAAGAGAAAATGTAGGTAAAATGAATGAATGGTCTAAAAATGGTCTAAAACCAACAAAAATTAATACATTACGCGAAATTAGTAATCGACAACATAAAGTTTTTCTATGATGTGATTAAATACTAATAAATATACATATCTAAGCCTTTAAGGTGTATACAAACATTTCTCAAAAAATATTAGACGAGTTCATATTCAAATATAAGTCAACCATCTTTTGTCAAAGCTTAAAAGTCAAACACTTGGAACATGTGGTGAGAGATTTAGTCATTTAGTTCAACACCAGTGTGACAGTTAAATGATCAGTTCATCACAACCACAATCGTACGCTGTTAGAGAACACCTTATAACGTAACAAACTTTTCAAGAAACAGTTAATTTATTTAGTGGAGGAGGCCATATTTTTCACACGTACTAGTTGTTGTAATCTGACTTTTTTCAAATCTTGTCTGGTAAATCAATGGTAAGGTTTCATACTAAAACCAGTTAGTGACAAAGAGTACAATATTGTTTTAATGTGGAATTTCTATGCTACACAATAATCTTCCTCAAACCCAAAGTGAGAAACAGAAAATATAAAGCGTTCTATGGTGATCTCCGAATCAAGGTCGAGAGATTTTACTTTAAAATCAAGTGATGATATATGGAATAGGTTTTGGGTTTTTATTTGTTCTTATGTGGCCACATACAAAATAACTTATTTAGATCATAATAACATGTTATTGTCAGTTATACCTCATTTGGAAAAAACTAAACTTTTCTATCAATAACCAAAATTTTGATTGGATAAGTATCATATTAAGTATTTTAATTTAATTTGGTTACATAATACTCTTCATCCGATTCATATAACTTAAATTGAAAACCTAAATGAGATTTTAGGAAGATACCAATGAAAACCTATATGTGTTTGCTACGAACACACTAAAAGTTTAAAATTCATCATATGTATCATATCCGCCAAGGCGTCAATCCGTGTAAATTGTTGTTAATGTTTCCTCTTCCTATCCTCGTCGCTTTCTCTTATCCATTTTATTAGTTAAAATCTGACAAAAAGATGGGAAAAAAACATCACACTTTAGTCGAATCTTATGTATAGTTTATAAAATTTAAGAATAATAAGTTATGGAATTATAATACAACAATTCACAAAAGTCGGCGGTGTGAGAGAGATCACTGTAGGAAAAAACTAATTTTTTATTGTTGTTACTGTAGCTGCTACATTAACTTTATTTGTTCTGCTTCTAAATCCAGATCCATCTCTTTATCTTCTTACTTTCCCATCTCCTCTATCTTCTTCTCTTTAGGTTTTCCACGACATCCATATCCAGCTCACCACTCTCAACTATCAATCCATCCATCCTCACCCACAAACCTTGCTCTCGTGGGTGACAGAGCGTGACGGTGGTGTTGTTACCGAAGGGGAGTAACGGCAGCGAAGGTAATTGTTGGGGTAGTTAAAGCCGGCAGAAAAATGCTACTGCTATGGATTCTTGATAGGTACGTTTACATTCCTTTATGTTGACTTTAATTATCATAGATTAATGATGCTATTCAATATACTTCTCCTTAAAGCAGAAAACGCGTTGTTGCCCACGAGTCTTTCTCTTTAGTTTATCCCTTTCCCCCTGCTTCTTTATCTTCTTATTTCGTGAAAGAAAAATATGATACCGTGTGATGGTCATAGTGAAAGTCCCAAGTTTGCAACGATATGTAATTAAACAACTAATGTAAATTACACTAAGAAAGCAAGATAAGAAAGTAAACACGTTTAATCATAAGTAGTATTAATTAAACGGTGAATACATGGTTGGTTTACAAAGAAAGAAAGAAAGAAAATATTGTTAAGTTTTTGCACACACAAAGACTTAACAATTATACAATTCTACAATGAGAGAAAAACACACTAAGTGACTATTGTAGAATGAACCAACAACTTTGCGGCTAGGTCAAGTGATGCTTTATATAGGGGAGAGAAGGCATCACATGACAACCCAATAGATGTTGACACATGAAGGTTGTCAACTATCTATTGGTGTGTAAGACTGGTCTTCAGACATCTCTGTTTGCCATCTTGTTTCTTTCCCAAAACGGCATGAAAGAGAAACAGCTTAGTACCATTTTGGTACAAGGTCACATGGCTCCATCTTGATCTTGCAACACGTGTCCTTGGGACCAGTCTTCTTATCTTCATTTCCCCGCCTATATTTGACTTACAACATATGACGGTGAGTCATTGAACTTATCCTTTAACTCGAAGATAATAATGATCGCTGAAGGCTCGCTGATGAAACTTCTCGCTGAGGCTGTCAGCGACTACTTGACTCAGCAAGTAATCTTCAGCGAATCCATGACTCAACAATCTCCCCCTATTCGCTGAGGAGACTTAGCTGAGTATAAGTTACTTCTTAGAAGTACAATAGATAGAAATGAAGGAATGCTGATCTTATTTATTTGACAAACAACTTTACAATAAAAACAGCATTACAAAGGTTACAAGTCTCCTTAATCCCATTGCGACTCTTGCTTGGCCTCGATGAAAGCTCTATCTTGTTGTCTTTCAGGCTTCAGCAACTCTTGATCAATCAGTCTTATAAACTCTGGATCATTGGAAGACTGAGCACAATACTTCCTTATTTTCAAAAGAAAGGCAGAAGGAGCAATTCCAATTTCATTGGTCCTGAAGAAGAGTTCATGACCATGGACATTGCAAAAACAGAAACCTCCCAGCTTCTCATCATATGTACCTTCCATGAAAAGAGTTCTGGAAGGCATTTTCAAGTTTAGCAGCGGCTCCTCATCTATATCAGTTTTGGGAACCATTCTGAGTACAGCGGGGAGACGAGAGACTTGGGATCCAGACGTTGATCTCTTTGATCCAACTCTGGGTTGCTGAGGAGGAGGGAAGGGATGTCTTGCAGCGCTGAGCAGAGAGTCTTTGACTTTGTATTTTTGTTACATTTTGCGAATAAGCTTTATCTGCTCACCTGCCATCTTGATCAGCGGTTCATAACTTACAGCTGTCTTATCCTTGATCAGCTTGTAAATTTTGATCCATTCAGTTGGCCCAAGTGTATCCTTAGTAACATTTTTCAGCGTATATAACTTGGGCACTCCTTTTCTTTGTAGGGAAAGATTCATCCCTTGTTGGGTTAGTGAGACCCTGACCGACGTGATCTCTTCTTTCCTTTGCCTTACCTCTCTTGATTTGAGGTAGGTCGCCTATCCTTCTTCAAAAGTTTTTGTTCTTTTGGCAAAGAACTTTTCTTCATTCTTTTTCAAGACTGCCAATCCACCAGATTGCTGAGCCAACCTCTTTGTCTCATCATCAGCATCTTTAAGTTCATCACCAACAACTTGCTCACTTATAAACTTCTAAGACAGCTCCTCTTCTTTCTTTCTTACTTAACCGTTCATGTTGACGAACAACTTCCTCAGGAGACAGTTCAGCAGTAGAAGTTGTGGATTTGGGAAAGGCTCAGACATTAACTTTTCTTGTTGTTCCCTTGCTGAAATGGGAACCTTTGGTGGCTTGCTTTGAGTAACCACTGCTGCTTTACCCTTATCAGCATATCTCTTTTCAAGGGCAGCGTGGAACTCAGCAGTAGGCTTGAAGATAGAAACATTTATTGGTTTTGCTGGCACATTCTCAGCAACAACCTTCTCAGCTGTCGGTTCAATAACCTTCTCAGCTTGCTCCCCCTGAATACTTGCTGCCGGTTTAACAACCTTCTCAGCAATTGTTGTTTGCTCCCCCTCAACGTTTGCTGCCGGTTCATCAACCATCTCAGCATTACCAATGTTTTCAGTGAGGGGAGCTTGGGGAAGATTAGATGCTGGATCCTTCTCAATATTTTTCTCCCCCTTGGAAGTAGCTGAGGAACTAGCTACTTCCACTTTATCTTTCTTGAGGAGGCCCAACATTTCAACCATCATACCCTTCAGATTTTCAACCTCTTTTTCAAGCTTCTTGGTACGGTTGACAGATTCGTCAAGTAGCTTTTTGTCAACAGCTATTTGGAAAGGAGTTTGAGAGAAGAGTTTATTTTTGAGAGAGTGGATTTCTTGGGTGATGGAAGTGCGAAAATTATCTTGGTGAGCGGAGAAGGATGAGACAGTGTTTTGTAGTTGATGGAGGTGGGCGGTGAAAAGAATGTTGGATTGAGAGAGTTGCTGAAGAGATGATAAGAGACCAGGCTGTTCGGTGACCTTCGCTGAATGGACTTCAGCTTTCAATTTGTCCAGCGAGGCGGAGATGGCGGAGTTAGAGGTGCTAACCCTCTTCATGCTTTCATTCAGCAAGGATTGATTTCGTCTGAACAGCTGCTCATTGGACTTGGTGTGGGTGACTTGATTCTTGGTGATCCCAGACACCATACCTTGAAGAGTGGTCAGCTCATCTTTCACAACATCATTTCCAGCTATCAACTTTAGAAAGTTGTCATGAGCCTCAATATGAACCTGAGCTACTTGGTCTACCAGCCAAGCATATAAGTATCCATGTCTATTCCCTTGACTTTGGCAGATTTGCACCCTTCTCAACAATTCTTGTAGCTGGCGAGTTTCAACATAATCCAGACCAGGTATATTGACAGCAGTAAAAGCAGTGGTGAGTTCTTCATCAGCAGAAGGGACCTTGAGATCCTTTAGAGAGACAGGATACTTGGAGCAAGGAACCCTGAAAAAATCTGGGTGGTGCAATGGTGGCACTTCCATGATTATTTCATCATCAACTTCTTCCACCTCAACATAAACAGCTGACCTTATTCTTTGAAGGTGACATAATTCCACCCTTCGCTGAAGCTCAGCATCATTCACTTCAGGCATATAGTCTTCATAAAAACCAACTTGTTCAAAGGCAGCTGTGGGCCTTGGAGAGTAGCTTGGTGGAGGAGGCATATCAGCCAACGACTCTGGGATATCCTCAAATTCAGTAGGAGGAGAGGAGATTAACAAATATCCCAAGTCTTCTGCCAAGAAGCCACTAACATTGGCCTCTTCTTCACTTTCTTCTGCGGCAGCGAGTGTGATTTCAGCATCATCATCTTGGATGTCAAACTCACTGCCCAGATCTTCATCAGTTTCCATTTCACTTGATAAGATATTTGTCTCAGTCCCTGCACAGACAGTTTCCAAGACAATAGAAGAAGGAGGGGTGAGGGAACCTTGTGCCTCAGTCTCAGTGTGTTGTTCCACCAAGACATCATCGGCCGTAGAATGTGTTGACTCTAGCATCACCTGTGAGGGTAATTGAGAAGAAGGGGAATTATTTGGGGGTGGAGTTGGACTTTGACCTCTAGTGGGTTGGGGTGACCCAATATCTTCACCAACCTCTCCTACAGAAGTTTGAGGTGGCTGCCTGCTGTTCCCATTTAACTCGTCAACAGCCTGTTGGGAGGCTGCTGATGGGGTGGCTTGGGTACTAATGTCCATGGGCGTTGTGGACTTCCTAACCTTGGGGTTGCCCTTTGATACACTCCGCTTACGTTTTGGGACGTCAGCGGAGGGTGAAGATTGTAAATTTTGGGTTGAGGATGCTGCCTTGGATTTAGCTTTGGTCTTTTTGGAGGCTTTGGAGGTCGCTGGGGGGTTTGCCAGCGAGCCAGCCTCTAAAGGCATTTGAGCATCCACAACGACCGTATCAGCCACTTCATCAGTAGGAAGTGCTGCCTCCCAGTCGCTGTTTTTGGGGTATAAAGAAGAGTTAAGGGAGAAAAGTACCTCTTTTATATGTGGAGTGAGGCGAGCAACCAAGTGTTCAGCTGGTTGCTTGTAAATATTGTTTCCAACCCTTGCTATTGGAATTGTTGAAGCATTTGGTAGCACATACTCATCACCCAGCGCCTCCTTGAAAATAAGGGAGAAGAATCTTGTAAAGGGCACAGTGTGTGACCTATTGTTCATGCTGATCTTGTTCTTCATATCATTGAAGATCAGCTGGGCATAATCCACAAATCGTCCTTCAGCAAGAGCGTGGATTATGGGCATCGATGTAGATGATGCCTGATTGTAAGATCCAGAATTTCCACCCATGCATTGAATCACATGAGTGAACAGAACTCTCCAGATTCCGGGAAGATTGTGCTTTAATGGATTGCTTGGAATCGCTGGAGGGTTTATCAAGTTATAATTGTATCCTATTGAGGGCAACCATGCCTTCCATTCACTTTCACTTGATGGTGCCACAAATTTGTTATCATCGGTTTCTTGTGGAAACCCAAGGGTGAGACGAAGAGAAGCAGGAGTGATGGTGATTGTCTTCTCCCCCTGGCGGACAGACCCAGTGATGGACTTGTCTGCATCATCATAATCACAAGTCCACCAGAATTCTCTAAGAAGATGGACAAAAATATTTTCTGGGTCCGCCATGATGCAATTATTTGCAGGAGATGCATGGATGAAATCCAGCATTGGCTTATACCCTTTTGTACCTTTTGGTACGTCAAGCGAGCCAAGATGATTGTTGGGTTTAACAATCATCTTCGAGGGAGAAAAGGAAACTTTTGAGGATTTATTTACATTAACCGGAGTATAAACTGGAGAATTTAAATAGGTAATAAGAGTTTGTTCCTGAACTTGGGGTTCAGGAACAGGTGGATTTTGTACAGCGGGGGAAGAAGAAGAGGGGATCTCAACATTTTCTTGTTGTTGAGGGATTTGAGATGAAGAAGCCATTGATTTGGTTGAAGAGATCTATGAAGGAAGATGAACAGATGGAGAGAGATATTTGGTTTGAGAGAAAGTGAATAGTTATGGAAGCATGAAAATAGGGTTGTGAGAATGAGGTTGTATATATAAGGTATGGTGGTGGGCCACGATTTTACAACATAATTTCTCTCTCCTCTTTTTCAAGCTGTGGAACAGTTGTAACCAACAACTGTTTCGTACATATGTATAATATATAAAAAGATTTTGAGAGTAACGTTTAAATAAAGGAAAAGAAATTTTATCCAATAAAAAATACTTGAGTGTGCGCCGTATTGAGCAGTCGTAACCTGTCAGTCAGACTGTCACATACAGACAAATGACGTGATCAGGGAAAAAATCGAGGTGACCTTTCAGTTTGAATATATAAAACATGTGGTTCAAGATTTTGCCACGTCACCCACATAGTTACTTTGAAAACACTTAGTTTTGAAAATATCCTATGTTTTATTAAATGAGAATTTTAATTTCTTAAGAAGGATATTTGGAAAGATTACATGCTGAAGGGTGCTCAGCATGTTTAAAGTTTTTGTCAGCGACTTCACAACTAACGTTGGTCGCTGACTACAGTTTTTGGCAAACTGTCAGCCATCAACGGATTTGATAAGTCTTTACCACTAGCCGTTTGCTAGTGGACTAGATGAAGACTTTTAGCTCTCCATTGCTTTTATTTTGCTTTTTCCCAAAGCAACAGGGATCAACGGATTTTATAAGTCTTTACCAATAACCGTTTGCTATTGGACTAGATGAAGACTTTTAGCTCTTCATTGCTATTATTTGCTTTTTCTCAAAGCAACAGGGATCAACGGATTTTATAAGTCTTTACCAATAACCGTTTGCTATTGGACTAGATGAAGACTTTTAGCTCTTCATTGCTATTATTTGCTTTTTCTCAAAGCAACAGGGATCAACGGATTTTATAAGTCTTTACCAATAACCGTTTGCTATTGGACTAGATGAAGACTTTAAGCTCTTCATTGCTTTGAGATCAGCGAGTAAGACTGACTTAAGCTCGCTGAATTAGCATACATGACAAGTCATATCGCTGATTCCCCATTCAACATTCCTAACTTGCTAACAAGCAGTTTGAATCTAGTTTCATCCAATGGTTTAGTAAAGATGTCAGCTAGTTGATCATCAGTTGGAATGAAGTAGATCTCAATGTCACCTTTCATGACATGATCACGAATAAAGTGATATCGAATATCAATATGCTTAGTTTTGGAATGTTGAACTGGGTTGTCTGTAATAGCAATAGCACTTGTATTATCACACATGATTGGAATTTTAGAGTATTCCAAATCATAGTCAGCAAGCTGATGTTTCATCCATAGCATTTGGGCACAACAGCTAGCTGCAGAGACATATTCTGCCTCAGTTGTGGAGATGGAAACTGTGTGTTGCTTTTTACTAGTCCAACTAGTCAGCTTCCCCCCCCAACAGTTGACATCCTCCACTGGTGCTTTTGCGATCAAGCATGCAACCAACATAGTCGGAGTCAGAATATCCAACTAACTCAAAGTTGGAGTCTTTTGGGTACCAAAGACCCAACGTGGGTGTACCCTTGAGATATTTGAAGATACGCTTCACAGCGAGGAGATGAGATTCTCTAGGAGAAGCTTGATAGCGAGCACAGAGACATGTTGCAAACATGATGTCTGGGCGACTCGCTGTGAGATACATGAGTGACCCAATCATGCCACGATAGTAAGTAGGATTTACATACTTACCATCAGGGTCAGCGTGAAGATTATTAGGAGGGGACATTGGAGTTCCCTTTGGAGTGACATGGGTGAAGTCAAATTTATGCAACATATCCCGAATATATTTTTCTTGATTGATAAATATTCCAGTGGGAAGCTGCTTGATTTGTAACCCCAAAAAGAAGGTTAATTCACCCATCATACTCATTTCGAAAGTGCTAGACATAAGAGAACTGAACTTTCGACAGAGTTTGGTGGATAGGGAACCAAAGATAATGTCATCGACATAAATCTGCACATACAGAACATCACCCTTATGCTTGTAGATAAAGAGGGTGTTGTCAATGGTTCCCCTACGAAAGCCATGGTCAAGAAGGAAGGTAGACAAAGTGTCATACCAAGCTCCAGGAGCTTGTTTAAGACCATATAAGGCTTTATTTAGCTTGTAGACATAGTGAGGATGCTTTGGATCCTCAAAGCCAGGAGGCTGCTTAACATAGACTTCTTCATCAAGATCACCATTTAAGAAGGCACTCTTGACGTCCATTTGATAGACAATGAAGCCTTTGTAAGCAGCATGAGCGAGAAAGAGACGAATGGCTTCAAGACGAGCGACTGGAGCAAAGGTCTCGTCATAATCAATGCCTTCAGCTTGAGTATAACCTTGAGCAACCAATCTTGCCTTGTTTCTGATGACCACACCAGTTTCATCCATCTTATTCCTATAAACCCATCGAGTGCCAATGGGTTCTTTATAGGGAGGAGGAACAAGGAACCAAACATGTTGTCTTTCAAATTGTGTTAGTTCTTCTTGCATGGCTTCTACCCATGAGGGATCAGCCATGGCTTCACCAATATTGGCAGGCACAATTTAAGATAGAAAATTGACATAGAGACAAGTATTACTTGTCGCTGAGCGAGTTTGGACACCATTGTGTGGATTACCAATCACATGGTCAAGAGGGTGATCAGCAGTCCATTTGAGTGTTGGTGTGTGAATAGAAGAATGATTCATAGCGGATACTGTGGTGGTAGTTTCACTAGGAGTGGGAGTATAGGAGGAGAGATCAATGGTTAGCAAGCGTTCAGGGTTGCTGACAGGAGGGTCACTGAGAACAGTGGGTACCTCTTGCTGAGGAGTGTCATCCTCAGTGTCTCCTGAAAGAGGATTCGGTGAGGCATCATGAAATGTTTCCTTAGCGGCACCGTCAGCATCTTGAGGTTCAGTTGAGAGAGGAACATTAATGGAAGTGGCATTAACTGTTCGAAGAAGAGGCTCAACTGGATCTATAGAAAAAATGTGAGCAGCAATGTACTCATCATTTGGTGAAGGACTTGGAGACTCAGCGATAGGTTGTTCAGCAACATCATGATGTGTCGCTGATACTTCAGATGAGTCAGATAGATCGCTGAGAATTACTTCAGCAGATGACTCATTTGAGAGATCACCTAAAGCTGAACAGCTTTCATCAAAAGTAACATGAATTGATTCATCTACTTTTTGAGTGCGAGTATTGAAAACTGAAAGCTTTGCTTATAGAAGAATATCCCAGAAAGTAGCCATCATCAGCTTTGGGATCAAACTTTCCTAAATGATCCTTATCATTTAGGATGAAAACTGGGCAACCAAAGACATGGAAGTATCCAATTTGAGGTTTCTTGCCCTTGAGAACTTCATAGGCAGTCTTATCATGTCGCTTGACAATAAGACACCTATTTTGAGTGTGGCAAGCAGTACTGACTGCTTCAGCCCAGAATTTACTAGGAAGAGAGGACTCACTGAGCATGGTTCTTGCAGCTTCAATGAGAGTTCTATTTCTCCTTTCAGCTACCCCATTTTGCTCAGGAGTGCGAACAGAAGAGAAATTTTGTCTAATCCCTTGATCAGCACAAAAAGTCTCAAGAGTGTGGTTTCTGAACTCAGTGCCATGATCGCTTCTGAGTTCTTTAACACGTATGCTGTTGAGGTTTTCCATCTTTTTAATGAAATTAATTATTTCCTCAGCAGCATCACTCTTAGAATGAAGAAAGATTGTCCAAGTATATCGTGAATATTCATCCACAATAACTAAGGTGTATCTGCTACCCCTTAGACTTTGGACATTTACTGGACCAAAAAGGTCCATGTGAAGGAGATGGAAATAGCCACTGATAGAGTTGGCCTGTTTGGTTTTGAAGGTGGCTCGGTGGCTTTTACCTTTTTCACAAGCACCACAGAGCCTGTCCTTCTCATAAGTGAGAGGAGGGAGGCCTCGAACTAGATTTTTCTTGGCCAAAGAGTTTATGGTTTTGAAGTTCACATGCGACATACGCTTGTGCCATAACCAGTTGATTTGAGAAGCAGATTTTGAGAAGAAGCAGGTCTCGCTGTCAGTTTTAACAGGAGTGAAATCTACCAAGTAGATATCCCTTTTTCTTGGAGCGACCAAGACCACTTCTTTATTGACATTGATCACTGTGCCTTGATGCTTATCAAGGATAACCTTGTAGTCTGCATCGCACAATTGACTGATGTTGATCAGATTGTGTTTCAATCCATTCACATAAGCAACCTTAGTGAATTTGATCAGCCCATTTGAGAGAGACCCATATCCTTCAGTTTGGCCAGTAGAATTGTCACCAAACACAACTGTGGGACCATCGGTCTCCACGAAGTTATCCAGCAGGTCCTTGGATCCAGTCATGTGTTTTGAACAGCCACTGTCCAAATACCACACTTCTTTTCCTAGCGAGGCCTGCAGGATAACATAAGAAGGATTTAGGAAGAATCATGAGCATCCTCGCTGATAGTATCGTCAGCAGAGGATGTGAGAGGAAGATGAGCAAAGTCATCATCATTTAAAACGAGAGGAAGAGGGGCTCTAGGATCAGCATTTGGATCAACTGGGAAATCAACTAGCTGATGAGCAGGAAGCATATCATGAGTAATCTCTCGTGTGAAGAATTGATCTTCAGAGGTAAAAGTGACAGAGCTTCCAGTGTTTAGAACAACCATGTTAGTGACTTGACTGTTTTCTCCATATTCAGCCAGTATACTATCACTACCATTGGTAATGATTTCATGAGACCTGGGAAAGGAGATTCGCTGAGCGGCAATGTATTCAGCAATGTTGTCATCAGTGAGAACAACATCTTCACCTAAGCTGATATCAGATTCAGCTGGGGGAGTTCGCTCAGCGATTTCAGAGGAGGGATGAGCGGCGGAAGCTGAGGGTAGATTTGGCTGAATGACTACTTCAGGAGGATTCCTGGAGTCTTTGTCATTGCAGTCAGTAGCGATGTGTCCTCTTTCGCCACATAAATAGCATTTTCTTCCAGCCTTCTGATTTTGAATCAGAAATTCCTTGAGTTGTGAGGACAAGTCGTTGACACGCTTATTCAACTCACAAATCTCATGATTGGAGGAAGAAGTTGATGCTACTGAAGGGGCCTTTTCTTCCTGAACCGAACAGGAAGAGTTTTGGGAACAGGGCCAAGAATGGACTTGCCCTTAGATTGAGCATTTGAAGAAGAAGGGGCATGATTATTCAGAACAACTCGCTGACCTCCTTGCTGGGGAGGTCTGACTTGTTGAATAGGTCTGGGTTGCTGAGAACTATGACGACTTAGAGCAACTTGCTGACCTCCTGGCTGAGGAGGTCTAACCTGCTGAACAGGTTTTGTTTGTTGAGGGACAAAGTTCCCTTTGGGACATAGACAGAATTAGGTTGCTGATAACAAGCATCAGCAAACTTAGCTCGTCTATTCATTAAGTGCTCATGCATAACAGCCTTTCTGCCAGCAGGAGAAGTATTAGAAAAAGATGAGGGCTGAGATGCAGGGCGTTCAGCGACTGCTGAGGGAATGGAATTCTCAGCGGGTTGACTAACAGGCACAGCTCGCTGAGGGGTGCTGTAGTCATATGGGACAGCGACCTTGCTCCTTCTAAAGGGTTCAACAATGAACCCACCATTGGGCTTAACAGTGAAAACCTTAGGAGCAAGAGGCTTGAAACCATCACTTGAAATATTCCCTTCAAATGTTTGGGAAAAGGAATATTGAACACGACCCTCATTTGGCATCATGTCAATAATGGGATGGTTTGGAAAGACAGTCTTAGCAAAGCTAGCTGATGAGCTAGTTTCTGCTTGTGACGAGGAAGTGGAAGTGCTGGGTGAGGGAGACTCATCATTCAGTTCAGAATGATAGTCATTCATGCCTTTAACAAAGTAGTTTTTAAGCAATTCCTCACGAGAAGTAAGAGCACTGGAAGGAATCCTCTCTTCAGTAGCAGGTCTCTCGCTGAACATATTGGTGATGACAGCAGCAGTCTCATAATCACCACCGATTATCGCTTTCATTTGAGCAGGAACCTGCAAGATGAAGATTTGGTCGTGAAGCCTAGAGGCTTTAGACCAGGAGGTGACTATCTTTTCAAGGTCAGTGACCTGATTTTTCAGCTTCTCATTTGAGATTTGAAGAGTTTGGTTGAGAAGCTTTTGGGATTCAAGCTCAACATGGACATTTCTCAAATCCTTGAGCTTGTCAGTCTTATCACTTAGCTCAGCACTTACTGAGTTAAGTTAGACTGAAGATCAGCACGAATAGATTCGACGTACTGAATATCACAAGTAAGAGATTCAAGAATTTTAGGTTTATCCTCTTCAGAGGCAGAGGAAAAAGTGCATACCTTCTTGATTGTGACATTGACCCACTGACTGGAGCACACTTGATCTTTAGTCAGCGCCTGGTCATCAGCGAGTGCCATAAAGCAGATGGCATCAACAAAGTCCTCGCTGTCAGAAACGTCGGAATCAGCCCAGTCATATTCTTCGCAACAAGACCTTTGGCGGGAACTTTGGCTTCTTCAACATCAACCATCTTGGCACGAAGCTCATAATACTTCTTTTTGTATTCATCAGCAGGCTTGACTGAAGAGGGCCTCGCTGATGATGAAGAGGGCTTCACTGCCTGCAAAGAAGGAATAGAAACTTTGCATTCCTTTTGGTAATGGCCTTTACGACCACACCTCCAACATTCTTCTTGAGACTTGTCTACCACTGGTTTTTGGAAATGAGTCGACCTACGACCATTCCATTTTTTTGAATATCGTTTACCAGCGATGAGAGCAAAGTTCATGAAGTCCGAGAACATCTCTTGTCTCTCCTCGAAATCGAGGTCATTGACAAGATCTTGGACGTTAGAGGGGTAGAATTGCTGATGTCCATGTCAAGATGGACAGGACTAACTTCAGCAGAGACCAGGGCAAGAGGGTCATGAACATTAGAGACACTAGAAAAAGAAGGGAAGAAGTTGAAGCATATGAACCAGCATGCCTCTTAGACTCAGCCTCAGCTCTCAAAGTTTGAGCGAGGGCTCTCTCTTCAAATTGAAGAGTGCCATAGAGTGACTCTAAGTCATGCTCCTTCAGTTGCTTAGTTGTTCTAAGAATTTGCCTTAAGCCTTGCCATTTGATGGGCAAGACGTCAATGAACTTGTAGCATATTTCAAGCGTATTATGTTCTATGCCCACATTTGTCATATCATTCAAAAGGCACTTAAAGCGATTATACGTGCCATCCAGACTCTCATTAGGAAGAGAGAAGAATCCTTCATAGGCACGTTTCAGATCTATTTTCTTGGTAGCAAGAACATCTGCCGTACCATCGAATATGGTACACAGATTATCCCACACCAATTTAGAAGAAGAAAGTTTGATGACAGATTTCATTATATCATCAGGAAGGGTAGTAATAATGAGATTTCTCAACCGAGCATCCAGATTGACAAGCCTACGCTCGTCATCTGTCCATTGTACTTTTGGTTTTATGAGCTCAGTGACAACTTCAGGAGCATCAGCAGTGGCTCCTGGTGTCCTGGTAACCAGAACCGGTACATATGGCCCTCTGGTTAGAATGGTCATAAGATAGGGTTCAACTCCTACAATGTGTAGGAGCATTCTCTCCTTCCAAGATCCGAAATCATGTGAATCGAATCTGGGTGGGATGGAGACATACCCAAAATCTATGGTATTAACCAGAGAAGGAACAGAAGACATAATAGTAAGAAAAGAAAAAAATAGACAGAAGTTTAAAGAAAAGTGTTTAGATGCAGAAAATTAAGTACAAGAAAGAAAGAAAGATAATCTTGCAAACTTTTACTCAGATCAGATTCGGTGTGTCGAACCACCGCTCTGATACCAACTGAAAGTCCCAAGTTTGCAACGATATGTAATTAAACAACTAATGTAAATTACACTAAGAAAGCAAGACAAGAAAGTAAACACGTTTAATCATAAGTAGTATTAATTAAACGGTGAATACATGGTTGGTTTACAAAGAAAGAAAGAAAGAAAATATTGTTAAGTTTTTGCACACACAAAGACTTAACAATTATACAATTCTACAATGAGAGAAAAACACACTAAGTGACTATTGTAGAATGAACCAACAACTTTGCGGCTAGGTCAAGTGATGCTTTATATAGGGGAGAAAAGGCATCACATGATAACCCAATAGATGTTGACACATGAAGGTTGTCAACTATCTATTGGTGTGTAAGACTGGTCTTCAAACATCTCTGTTTGCCATCTTGTTTCTTTCCCAAAACGGCATGAAAGAGAAACAGCTTAGTACCATTTTGGTACAAGGTCACATGGCTCCATCTTGATCTTGCAACACGTGTCCTTGGGACCAGTCTTCTTATCTTCATTTCCCCGCCTATATTTGACTTACAACATATGACGGTGAGTCATTGAACTTATCCTTTAACTCGAAGATAATAATGATCGCTGAAGGCTCGCTGATGAAACTTCTCGCTGAGGCTGTCAGCGACTACTTGACTCAGCAAGTAATCTTCAGCGAATCCATGACTCAACACATAGAGTTTGGATTGTGGAATCGAAAAAGACTAGGTATGTTTATAATTATTCTTACTCTTATTATTGTTATTCTGATACTTGATATATGTAGATAAGCTGTAGTGTTTTTAATGTGAATCCTATATGCGATGTTTTTTCTTTCTTTTTGGGTTATTCGGAACTTTTGATTTTTGGTAAAGAGCTAAATGTGTCACGAAACCATCTTTTAGTTAACACGAATTGAAAAGGGAAGTACGATGCTTATAATGGGCCGAAATTACGTTAGGTCGGTATCTCAGCGAGAAATTGGGGTTGTTTGGGATTGCCGTCGGTTTATACCATTCTAGGAAAAAACAGTATTTTCCAAAGTAGGTAACCACTTTAATTTGAATAAACCATATCAAGACACTTCTTAACTCATTTGAGGTAAGCATAAGCTATTGCTAATTGCTAGGTGCCTAGGTTCACATCAAGAATAGGCGGATAAACATTTATCCAAACACTAAACTTTGCTTCTAAAAATCGTAATAAGTTGTTTTGAACTTTATATAAGCAGTCATCAAGTTGATGCATTTGCGGCATTTGGGGTTTAAATCTTTGTGAATGTCAGAAACTAACTGATCTTAGTATAATCCTTATCTCTTTCTTCATCAAAGATCGATGTCTTTTTTTCACCATCAATAGATTGATCATAAATTCGTAATATTTTTATTTATATATTTGTTACAGACCTATAAGCTAAATGTCAGGCACGAAAAATTGCTAATAACTTGACTAGACTTACAAATCAATTGTTAGTTCCCACTTTTTTATTTTATCAAGTTGTTGCTTGATGAAGTGCTGCTTTTGAGCATGGATTATTCAGCCCTAGCCACAAGTTTCTTTCAAGATTTTAGGATAGTTTGATGTTGCCAATTAAAGGGTCCATAAATGTGGTAGTCATTGCTGTGACTTGGTTTTTTGCTAGCCAACATGAGCCCTAATTTTCCATCAGAGATTAAAGCATTTGAATATATATGATTTGATTACATACAAACCATAAGCAAAGTAGCTAATTACAAAATGAATGATGATTTTTCTTTGCTATGACTGAATGCAATAAGTATGCAGACCAAAACATAAATATTTGCAATCTTCTTGGGACAATCCAAATTGAAATCTGTTGTGATGTCTTTGTGGCACATGAAAGATATAACACTAGACGAATGTTGTTTCACTTATTATTTTGTGAATGAGCTGCCTTTATGAAATGGATAATCATTTACAAGTTTAAATCACTATCCAACGTGCCCGGCCTGGCCACCTACATCATGTGTTTGTCATTCACTAACAACGACTGATTTTGTTCTCTGTTTCCATTGCAGATTATCTTGGTGTTCAAGACTGTTGGCTCAATGAAGTTATAGTGGGACTAACTAAAGGCTCTATAAGCACTCAAAACAAGATCCCTAAGACCTTATTATTAACAGGTAGTCTGTAGCTTTGATTCAGCATAAGAATTATCATTTGCTTTAATATACACAATATTATCCTGTACTAACAATGTAATAGATAATGCTTTTAATCGAGTTTTTTTCACCGCCGCGAAGCGCGGGAAGTTTACTATTATTAATAGAATAAAATCCAACTTTAACACATAGTCAAAGCGTATAAATAATCTAAGTCGTTAGGTCCTGTTGCAACGCACGGGTAAAAATTCTAGTTAGTAACATTGGCTAGACAGAACAAAGATACATTGAAGATGAATGAATACTATATTACTATGACTATGAGAGATTTCAGATTTGTTTACTTAGTGGGCTGAGACCATTTTTGAATATTAACCTTAAATAAATTAGTACTGGATCGGCCCAGTGGACTCAATACAACTTTTATTCTTTATTTTTCAAATGTGAGATTTACTAAATTACATACATGTTACATCACAACTCACAAGTTTGTTTATATCTATACTAAAAAGGGGCAATTTCAATTATACCCAATAATAGCATGTAAATTATAAATTTCCTCAACAAAAATTTAATATTACAAATATACTCATTCTTATTTTTTAATATGAATTGGACAATCATACCCTTTATTATCAAATAAGAAATTGTGCCAAGCAGATATACTTACAAGTTACGACGGTTTCTCGTGATGACTCGATGGACGATGGGTCATATTCTCAAAAGGAATTATATTAACAAACTTGATATGAAAGTTTGTTTTATGAAGACCTAAACTTCATAAAGCTTTATTTGTAAGATTCATTATAATGTATTTGTGTTTAAAAAAGTAAATAATGATACAAGTTATTGCACAGTCTTTAAAAATTTAAAACTGACGACCTGACTAAACTAAAATATGATACAATAAAGTCGAGTACATGGTATCGATCATAAGCATTTCACTAATTTGTACATGTTGTTACATACTCCTAAGAAGTTTACCTTAGCCTTCAATTATTAAGCCCATGAAATCTCTAATCATAGTATCATACTATATAACTTACTAAGCATATAATAATGAAAAATCATAAATCCTCCTAATTCATCCTCCTAACAATCCTCTTAATTTATAGGATCATGATATATGTAAATTCAATGGATGAGATGATGAAAGAGAATAAATGCATTACACATGTCAAATTTTAAATCAATTAAAAAGATTATTTGGTTAAATTTTAGGAGGATCTATCATTTCCCATAAATAATACTTTGGTGACACGGATAACAAAATTGAAATGTATACTTTTAGGATGAGGATTTACTCTGAGTTCCTCATGTTTACTTTTACAAAGTTTGAAGGTTTGGCCATTACGTGTAGATTAAATAGAAGTGAAAGGGACAAGCATATGGGACTCACTGATACTAAAGCTAATAGTCAAACATGCGTAAAAACGTGTACTAATTAAAAGTCAACTGCTTAAACTATGACCCGGTTTTGCTTAATGACCCGTAACAGTTGGGTCAACCACTAGCTGTAAAACCTTTTTTTTAACTGCTACTTGTTAGATCGCTCGTTACCACGCAACTTCGCTCAACATACATTAATGAGATAATCACGTGTCCACGCGATGCGGCGGTATGGTGGTGGTGGCGGCGACGGCTAGTGGTGACGGCGACGGGTGGTTGTGGCGGTGATGGCGGCGGCGGTGGTGACGGTAAAAGTGTGATTATTAACGTAAAAGCATTTGATGTAAGAGATAATATAGTTATTTTAAGGGTTAAATTGATGTATGTTGTAGATAATTTTATTAAGATTATTATAGATATATTATGTGAAGATATTCAACTTAATAAATAAAAGAGATGGGTAGTTTGGGTAGACAAATTCTTTTTTAAGAAGATGGGAGAGTTCAAATGCTTTATAAGATAGTATAGATATAGATATAGATAGATATAGATATAGAGGGATGAGTTAATTTAGGACCAATATTAAATTAGGACCATTATGATCAAATCTCAACCATTCAGTTTTCTCTCTCTCCTCAAATCTCAAATTCCGTTTTCCAGAATCCGGCGACGGCAACATCTCCGGCGACATTTCCGGCGAGAATCAGTTTCGTTTTCGGGTGGATACGGTACGGGCGTTGCCCTTATGCGTTCTAAAGGGGTTGTCACCGGACGCATATGAGAATCGTATGTATTTGATGGACGACGATCCAAAAGATGGTGGCGGTTTGATACTGTACGGGCATAGCCCTTCCTGTCGGCGTCGGCCGTGGGGTGCTGAGGTGGTCGGAGATGATGGTGGTGGCGGTGGTTGTCTCGCCGGAGAAGAAGGAAGGAGGAGGAGGAGGTGGTGGCCGGAGATGAAGGTGGTGGCCGGAGAGGAAGGAGGAGGGAGGAGAGAGAGAAAAATGAATGGTTGAGATTTGGTCATAATGGTCCTAATTTAAAATTAGTGCTAAAATAACTTTTCGATATAGATAGATAAGTTGTCACACGGGTTCAATTTTTTTTCCAGATTTAGCATACGCGCGCATACATATTGATCGACTTTTATAACCACATGAAAATTACGTGAAAATTAAATACGTCCATTACGAGTCAACTTTTTACAAAATTTTTTTTTCCCCTACTAAATTCAGTTTATACGTACAGTTATTATATCATCTTTTTGATACACGTGGATTGCCAAGTGGTTAATGAAAGCGTTAGCGTACGTTTTATTAATTTGAACGAAAAGATAAAAATATCGTTTTTCTTGAATAGAAAAAAACTTAATTATTCCTTTTGAGATAAAGAGAAGTCCTTTACCCCTTAATTAGACATAGAGTTACAATAGTAATTGATTGATATTTCTTGAAATTTATCCATTTATATTCATGTAAGAATAATGTAGAATCTTAAAAGAAAGAACTTTATGTCAAAGAAAACAAACATATATACTACGAGTAATTAAATACGGAGTACATATTTATTCTTCTTTTTGGATCATTTTTTCATTTATGCATGTCATCTCTAATCTTTTCTATATCGTTCCAATAATTATATTTCATCGGATGTTCTGGAGGGACATATAATAAAATTCGTAGTTTAGAACAACTTACACATCTGAGTTGAACTTTATAATTGTATATACATTATCTTAATTAGCGGGCTTTGAATGATTCCATCTTAATTTAATTAATTAACTAAGTATATTCTTATGAGTATGATATAAGAAAAATGCTTCATGCAGCATGCATCTCAAAAATCGCAGTCTATAAAAGCCTCAAAGTTATGTATATAAAGTAGCTAGCTAGATAGAGACACACAATATCCAACATATTAATCCAAAATTAATCTGGTATACAGAGTAACGACTTAACCGTAGGCAATTAGTGAAAATGATGATCAGTTTGAAGAGTGTTATTGTGTACTTCTTAGCTATTTTCTATGCACTTGTCCTCCTTTCTTCTATAGTGACAATTCTTCAGGTACAGGTAGAAGAAGCAGCACCACCACCAAGCCCAAGAGGCCCCACAGAAAAAGGTAGCGGCTGGGGTGGTAGCTGGAAATGTTGGGGTGACCGCGAATGCGACAGCAAAAACAGAAATGGTTAGTTCTCTCTAAGAATACACTATTATCACATATATATATATGCTTCTTATACACTTATTATTCGAGAGTGTACTTTTTTAAAAATGATCATGTTATATATACTCCTTTATAAAAATTATCACACCCCCCATTTTTAGAAATAGTTACACAATAATTACATACGGAATTACTAAATTACCCTTAATAAACACCCACTATAGAAAGAGTTTTATAAAATACCAAATTTGCCCTTAATGAAGTAATTTACACTCTAAACCTTTATTTTAATAATTAACACTTTAAGCCCTTATCTTCTAAAAATTTCCACTATCACAATTATATCAACCTACACCACTTGACACCGCCACCACCACCAATAGTACCATCACCGACACCACTAGATCGTCTTCCCCACCACCGCCGCCGCATTGCGCGAGTACCATGCTCGTATATTATCATAAATAAAGATCTTTGTCACAAATAAAGTTGAATATTATCTATTTAAACTCACGGGCGTGAAAAAATTTATGTTACGGTTCCTAGTTCCGTCACTGGGTATACGTACCTACATAGGATCAAGCACACACATGATTACCATTATTATTTATTTACTCAATTACACACAGGGTAAATCTAATGGATCACATTTTCCGATCTAATCACTTTTTGACCACAAGTTATTTTTGTTTGTACTCAATTTGATCTGATTGATTTCTTTTTATGGTATCAACAGTGAAAAGACGATTTCCACCCCCCCGCCACGTTCCTATAGAAGGGGTGGTCGGGGAAGCCAGATACCGTGAAGTCGAGTTAATAAAATGATGTCATCTGACTCGCTCGCTACAAGAAATTAAAACATCATTTTCTGTTTTATATATGTATAAAAAATCATTTATTGTTTTATTTTTTAAAAAAATAGTAATATGTCAACGAAGTAGTTGAACGAGTTCGGGGTTAAAAGTTTCAACTAAACGAATCATTTATCGGGAGAAGCCGGAAGGAGCCGCGAGAGCCTAAGAGGGGAACAAAACCCCTCCCACCTCCCATTCTTCCTCTCATTTTTTTCCTTCTATCTCTCTCAATACCACTCTTTTCTCTCTTTCTCTCTTCTCTCTCTAGAAAGCAAGAACCAAACATCCTCTTATCATTTTTCTTCCAAAAATTCGGATTTAAGGTTGTGTTAACTTCAAAATTGTTAGATAAACTTTGTATAATAATGATCATCTTTAAAACCTCAAGAATTTGTGGTTAATTTAAGTGTTCATCCTTTTTGAAGCTCCAAAAACCGGATTTGAAGCTTCAGGTCAAATGGTAAGTGTTTCTAAGCTCAAAATGTTTCCTCTTACATTGTAGGTTACTTCCTTGGTATAGATCTAAACGATTGGTGGTCGATTTGGGTGAAAAATGTGTGTTTTTGGTCAAAAACGGGTTTGAATTGAAAGGTTGAGAAATTGAAAGTGGGTTTGTGAATTGGTACATTTTTATGGTGTGGTTATACTTGAATTTGGTTGTGTTAAAGTTTGGTAACCGGATTTGGCTTCTAAGTTGGTCGATTTTAGTGTCAAAACCCGATTTTGGGTAAGAACATACCCAGATTTGCCACATTTTTTGTGTAAAACCTGAACAGAGGCAAATATGCGCCACATGCATTCATGCATGTGCCACATATTTGTCCTAAATCCTGAAAGAGCTAAATATGTGCCACATGCATTTCGTACGTGCCACATATTTGTCTAAACCTGAACAGAGGCAAATATGCGCCACATGCATTCATGCATGTGCCACATATTTGTCCTAAAACCTGAGCAGAGGCAAATATGCGCCACATGCATTCATGCATGTGCCACATATTTGTCCTAAATCCTGAAAGAGCTAAATATGTGCCACATGCATTCATGCATGTGCCACATATTTGTCCTAAATCCTGAAAGAGCTAAATATGTGCCACATGCATTTCGTACGTGCCACATATTTGTCCTAAATCCTGAAAGAGCTAAATATGTGCCACATGCATTTCGTACGTGCCACATATTTGTGAAAACCTGAACAGAGGCAAATATGCGCCACATGCATTCATGCATGTGCCACATATTTGTCCTAAATCCTGAAAGAGCTAAATATGTGCCACATGCATTTCGTACGTGCCACATATTTGTCAAAACCTGAACAGAGGCAAATATGCGCCACATGCATTCATGCATGTGCCACATATTTGTCCTAAATCCTGAAAGAGCTAAATATGTGCCACATGCATTTCGTACGTGCCACATATTTGTCCTAAATCCTGAAAGAGCTAAATATGTGCCACATGCATTTCGTACGTGCCACATATTTGTCAAAACCTGAACAGAGGCAAATATGCGCCACATGCATTCATGCATGTGCCACATATTTGTCCTAAATCCTGAAAGAGCTAAATATGTGCCACATGCATTTCGTACGTGCCACATATTTGTCCTAAATCCTGAAAGAGCTAAATATGTGCCACATGCATTTCGTACGTGCCACATATTTGTCTAAACCTGAAAGGCAAATATGCGCCACATGCATTCATGCATGTGCCACATATTTGTCCTAAATCCTGAAAGAGCTAAATATGTGCCACATGCAATCATGCATGTGCCACATATTTGTCCTAAATCCTGAAAGAGCTAAATATGCGCCACATGCATTCATGCATGTGCCACATATTTGTCCTAAAACCTGAGCAGAGGCAAATATGCGCCACATGCATTCATGCATGTGCCACATATTTGTCCTAAATCCTGAAAGAGCTAAATATGTGCCACATGCATTTCGTACGTGCCACATATTTGTCCTAAATCCTGAAAGAGCTAAATATGTGCCACATGCATTTCGTATGTGCCACATATTTGTCCTAAATCCTGAAAGAGCTAAATATGTGCCACATGCATTTCGTATGTGCCACATATTTGTCCTAAATCCTGAAAGAGCTAAATATGTGCCACATGCATTTCGTACGTGCCACATATTTGTCAAAACCTGAGAGGCAAATATGCGCCACATGCATTCATGCATGTGCCACATATTTGTCCTAAATCCTGAAAGAGCTAAATATGTGCCACATGCATTTCGTACGTGCCACATATTTGTCCTAAATCCTGAAAGAGCTAAATATGTGCCACATGCATTTCGTACGTGCCACATATTTGTCTAAATCCTGAAAGAGCTAAAGATGTGCCACATGCATTCATGCATGTGCCACATTTTTTGTGTAAAACCTGAACAGAGGCAAATATGCGCCACATGCATTCATGCATGTGCCACATATTTGTCCTAAATCCTGAAAGAGCTAAATATGCGCCACATGCATTCATGCATGTGCCACATATTTGTCCTAAATCCTGAAAGAGCTAAATATGTGCCACATGCATTTCGTACGTGCCACATATTTACTAGTTGTGTATATCTTGTGTTCTAAAGTGTCCTTGGGGATTGTGGCATAGTATAGAAAGTTAGACTTTATCGTTGGGATACCTTTGTGATGATTTGATGTTATAAAGTAGGTTGTGATCGTCGTGGAAGTTTGGGTTGTACTCATCTATCTTTGGAGGTTCTTTGCTCGTCACAGGTGAGTTTCGTAGCCCCTACTATATGTTGTATGCTTTGGGGGTGGAAAGATACTCGCTATGTGTTTATGTGTTATGCCATGGATTTAGCTTATGTTAATCCTATGTGCATACGTTTTCGTGTTAGAACATGTCATAGGTAGACATGTAACGTGATTGATAACGATGTGGATATAGTTGAACGTATAAGATTGTTGTTGCCTATACTAGAATGACCTTTTGATGTGAAACATGATATTGATGAGTGTATATGATTAGAGTTAGGTAGGTTTTTGGTATGCTTAATGGGTGTTGGTCGGGTGGAGCGAAAGCCGATGGTATCACCTGTATACAAACCCTGCCAATACCTAAAGGGCATATCGGAAACCTAGGTCCATTTGGTGATTTAGATAAATTGGAAAGTATACTCCTTGTTAAATGTGAACATGTTCGTTATATGATCATTTTATGATCAAATCGAGGAATCAAGGTTATATGATCGTTTGGTTATCGAACCAAGGTTACAAGTTCGTTATATGATCGTTTGGTTATTGAACCAAGGTTACAAGTTCGTTATATGATCGTTTGGTTATCGAACCAAGGTTACAAGTTCGTTATATGATCGTTTGGTTATCGAACCAAGGTTACAAGTTCGTTATATGATCGTTTGGTTATTGAACCAAGGTTACAAGTTCGTTATATGATCGTTTGGTTATTGAACCAAGGTTACAAGTTCGTTATATGATCGTTTGGTTATTGAACCAAGGTTACAAGTTCGTTATATGATCGTTTTATGATCGAATCAAGGTTATATGTTCGTTTTATGATTGAATCGAGGTTATATGATCATGTTATGATCAAATCAAGGATATATGATCGTGTTATGTCCAGATTATGAATTTAGGATCATGATATGATCAACTTATGAACGTCATTATTTACATATCCATAAATGTATGTATATTGTATGATTCGTTGTTGTAAATCGTTGAACGTATGAATATGTTATGTGATCCTACGAACTCACCAACCTAGTGTTGACGTTTTTGAGTATCTTTTCAGGTATAAGAGAAATCGCTTGCAAGCTAGGAGTTGATGCCTATAGATGGACCTAAGGATGTTTTGATTGCATTCTAGATCTTTAGATTCGGGCAAGATGCCTCAGTTTGTTCTCCCTTTCTTGGGATTTGTATGTTGTATTTTGTACCGTGTATGACAACTTGTTATGTTAATTAGCCATCATATAGTTTCTCTGTGTAATATTCATTTGCAAGCTCGTTTCAGTTGCATCTCATGTTTCCGCCACTGGTGGGGTGTTACAATATTTTAGGCTTTTCATTACTTTATTATTGCTATGTGTAAATCATGAATAACCGATGATTATTTTCGATTTTTCACGGCTAATTTAACAGTCCTACAGTCAATATGAATTGCAAAGTAGCTAAGACTTAATATATACAAATTTAAAGATACCTAACAACTTAAATGATACGAATGTTAAAATCAAGGGTGATAAACTGATAATGGGAGGAAAAAAACGAGAAAAGTTTATTCTATGTACTTAGATCAAATAAGAATAATAATATGTCCTATGTACGGTACGACAGGAGGGAAGGATGGGGCCGTGGGGGTCTATGGGCGTAAATGGGGCTATATATATTTTTTAATTTATTTCTACTTTATAAATTTCATAACATTTTAAGACTGTGAGGAGTTGTGAAAGCGGGGAACACCCCTCCTCTAATCATCACAAAACAAGTGGCCTGCAGAAAAAGTAAAGGGGCGTGAGCGTCTGAAATCGAACGGGCTAAGGGAGATTTTTCGTTGGGAACTCCCCCGGGGGCCGATGAGGGGCATTCCCCGGGGCGTTCCCGAGCACTTTATGGCAGGGGAATGCCTCTTAATGGACTATTCCTCACAGTCTAACGTAAAGTAAACATACTTTTTAATTTTATTTCAACATTAGTATGCAATACTTTCTATCTGACACAAAAACTAACAAAAATTAGTAATTGACAACATAATGATATGATTAAATGTACGTACACAAGGTGCATATAAACATTTATCGACAGATGTTAGAAGAGTTCATATTCAAAATTAAGTCGAACCATCTTTCGTCAAAGCTTAAAAGTCAAACACTTGGAAAAAAAATGATGATAACATCAGTGTGACAGGTAAATCATCACAACCACACAATCCTTGTTGGGAAAGACTTAATGAATGAACAAAATTTCCAGGAAACAATTGATTTATTTAGTGATAGTAGCCATATTTTGCACAAGTAGTTGTCATCTGACCTTTTACAAACCTTGTCGCATTAATCAATGGTAAGGTTTCATACTAAAACCAGTTAGTGATAAAAAGAGAGTACAATATTGTTTTAGTGTGGGATGTCCACGCTACACCCAATAATCTTCCTCAAACCCAAAGTGAGAAACATACGATATATTCCGTGATTGCTGAATCGAGGTCGAGAGACTCAACTCTAAAATCAAATAAAGTTTTGGGCTTTTATTTGTTCTTATGTGGACACATATATAATAACGTACCTTTTCGGGTCATAATAACATATTATTACTAGCTGTTGACTGCAATTATAAAACACGTAAATTTTCTTATCCATAATCAAAATTTGGATTGAATCCTAGTATCAATAAGATATGTGTTGTATTGGTGGAAATGAATTTTGATTATTGATTAATATAAATATGAGACTAATTAAAATACAATTTGAATATGCAACTACGTGTTTCTTCACACCCCAACAAAAACTTACGTATATCTTTAATAATTTGGTGGAAATTGTACGTATTGTCGTATTGAGATACATTTAAATTATGTATCTTTATATGCATGTGAACTAAAGTATTTACACCTGACTTTTGTAAAAATGAATATAATGAATAAAGTATATAAGACCAAACATTCTCATTGTTGGCATATCATTGACAATTTATGAAAATGAGATTTGAGGGTGTTGCTTCTTTTCTCTTGATAGTTTTTATCGCTCTTTCACTCAAATTTTATATGCTGACGGTTGTTGAAGCAAGTGGAGGAGCAGTAATGGCACCACCACCACCAAGAGCTACCGGTACATGGGGTGGTAGCTGGAGATGCTGGGATAGCGGTGTTTGTCAAAAGAGAGAACGTAAGTTTTTATCTAGAATTAGTTGCACAATATAAATATATGTAATAATTAATTGGCAGAAATAAATATTTACCGCTTATATATGCTTCTTAATCTGTAACCGAAAACACTCAATTCTATACATCATACATCTTTGATGGTTATATGCATTTTCAAAAAACAACGTAGAATTATATTCAAAATGTATTAATGTTTTTTTGAAAGGTACGTAGAGGCGTAGAGCTAGATATATATTGATGAATGACTAGCTACTAGCAAGAATGACTACTAGCAAGCTGCTAAGTAGTCCAAAGAGTACATATATACATACACAGAAAAAGGAAGAATCCACATATTGATCACCCATTTTTGCCCAAACAAAAGGAACTAAAATAGTACTCGTAAAATTGAGGGAAAATCGGAAAGACACAGGAAAAAATTTCCGAAACTAGAGATGGGGCCACCGTGAGATCGATAAATGTAGATAGTCATACCTTAGGTGGTAATTTATATGTGTGTGATGTGTAAGCTAGGATCGGATGTATTCTATACAAGTAAAATTTAACATAATTCAAACATTAAAATCACAAATGAAATGTTTTGTCATGATGCATTAAATTCTTCAAAATCACAAAAGCCAATCGATGCATTGTATCTATTGAAGATTTGAAGATGCATTTTTTTTATCTATTCATATATTTGCATCAAATGTACTGTATTTCAACAATTATGAAAGCTTGCATCATTATATATATTTATATATACTAAAAGAAAGTTGAACTAATGATTTATTGATCAATCACATCGTTCGATTTCATTAAATTGACTCTCGCTTATGTCATATTTAGTAATTATAAATTATAATCTGAAAGTCCCAAGTTTGCAACGATTATGTAATTAAACAACTAATGTAAATTACACTAAGAATGTAAGACAATAAGGTAAGCACGTTTAATCATAAGTAGTACTAATTAAACGGTGAATACATGGTTGGTTTACAATAAAAGAAGAAAGAAAATATTGTTAAGTTTTTGCACACACAAAAAGCTTAACAATGATATAATTCTACAATGAGAGAAAAACACACTAAGTGACTATTGTAGAATGAACCAACAGAATTGCGGCTAGGTCAAGTGATGTCTTATATAGGAGAGAAGAGACATCACATGACAACCCAATAGATGTTGACACATTAAGGTTGTCAACTTTCTATTGGTGTGTAAGACTGGTCGGCAGAGATCTCTTTTCTTCATCTTGTTTGTTTCCCAAAGCGGCATGAAAGAGAAACTGCTTAGTACCAAAACGGTACAAGGTCACTTGTCTTCAATCTGATCTTCCAACACGTGTCCTTGGGGACCAGTCTTCTTATCTTCATTTTCCCGCCCATATTTGACTTACAACACATGGCGGTGAGTCATTGAACTTATCCTTTAACTTGAAGATAAAAGTGATTGCTGAAGACTCGCTGATGAAACCTCTCGCTGAAGGCTTGCTGATGAAACCTCTCGCTGAGTCTATCAGCGACTACTTGACTCAGCAAGTAATCTTCAGCGAATCCATGACTCAACAATCTCCCCCTATTCGCTGAGGAGACTTAGCTGAGTATGAGTTACTTTTTAGAAGTACAATAGTTAGATATGAGGGAATGCTGATCTTATTTATTTGACAAACAACTTTTCAATACAGATAGCATTACAAAGATTACAAGTTTTCTTAATCCCATTGTGACTCTTGCTTGGCCTCTATGAAAGCTTTGTCTTGTTGTCTTTCAGGCTTCAGCAGCTCTTGATCAATTAGCTTTAAGAACTTGGGATCATTGGAAGACTGTACACAATACTTTCTCATCTTCAGCAGAAAGTCAGAGGGAGCAATTCCAATCTCATTGGTCCTGAAGAAGAGTTCATGACCATGGATGTTGCAAAAACAGAACCCTCCTAGCTTGTCATCATAAACTCCATCTACAAAGAGAGTCCTAGAAGGCATTCTTAGGTTCAGCAGTGGCTCAGTATCTATGTCAGTGTTTGGAACAGCTCTGAGAACAAACGGGCGCTGAGAAACCGCTTGACCAGACGCTGTTCTTTTTACGCCACTTCTTGGTTGCTGAGGAGGAGGAGGAGGATATGGATGTCTGGCAGCGCTGAGCAAGGAGGAGGAGGAGGAGGAGGAGGAGGAGGAGGAGGAGGAGGAGGAGGAGGAGGAGGAGGAGGAGGAGGAGGAGGAGGAGGAGGAGGAGGAGGAGGAGGAGGAGGAGGAGGAGGAGGAGGAGGAGGAGGAGGAGGAGGAGGAGGAGGAGGAGGAGGAGGAGGAGGAGGAGGAGGAGGAGGAGGAGGAGGAGGAGGAGGAGGAGGAGGAGGAGGAGGAGGAGGAGGAGGAGGAGGAGGAGGAGGAGGAGGAGGAGGAGGAGGAGGAGGAGGAGGAGGAGGAGGAGGAGGAGGAGGAGGAGGAGGAGGAGGAGGAGGAGGAGGAGGAGGAGGAGGAGGAGGAGGAGGAGGAGGAGGAGGAGGAGGAGGAGGAGGAGGAGGAGGAGGAGGAGGAGGAGGAGGAGGAGGAGGAGGAGGAGGAGGAGGAGGAGGAGGAGGAGGAGGAGGAGGAGGAGGAGGAGGAGGAGGAGGAGGAGGAGGAGGAGGAGGAGGAGGAGGAGGAGGAGGAGGAGGAGGAGGAGGAGGAGGAGGAGGAGGAGGAGGAGGAGGAGGAGGAGGAGGAGGAGGAGGAGGAGGAGGAGGAGGAGGAGGAGGAGGAGGAGGAGGAGGAGGAGGAGGAGGAGGAGGAGGAGGAGGAGGAGGAGGAGGAGGAGGAGGAGGAGGAGGAGGAGGAGGAGGAGGAGGAGGAGGAGGAGGAGGAGGAGGAGGAGGAGGAGGAGGAGGAGGAGGAGGAGGAGGAGGAGGAGGAGGAGGAGGAGGAGGAGGAGGAGGAGGAGGAGGAGGAGGAGGAGGAGGAGGAGGAGGAGGAGGAGGAGGAGGAGGAGGAGGAGGAGGAGGAGGAGGAGGAGGAGGAGGAGGAGGAGGAGGAGGAGGAGGAGGAGGAGGAGGAGGAGGAGGAGGAGGAGGAGGAGGAGGAGGAGGAGGAGGAGGAGGAGGAGGAGGAGGAGGAGGAGGAGGAGGAGGAGGAGGAGGAGGAGGAGGAGGAGGAGGAGGAGGAGGAGGAGGAGGAGGAGGAGGAGGAGGAGGAGGAGGAGGAGGAGGAGGAGGAGGAGGAGGAGGAGGAGGAGGAGGAGGAGGAGGAGGAGGAGGAGGAGGAGGAGGAGGAGGAGGAGGAGGAGGAGGAGGAGGAGGAGGAGGAGGAGGAGGAGGAGGAGGAGGAGGAGGAGGAGGAGGAGGAGGAGGAGGAGGAGGAGGAGGAGGAGGAGGAGGAGGAGGAGGAGGAGGAGGAGGAGGAGGAGGAGGAGGAGGAGGAGGAGGAGGAGGAGGAGGAGGAGGAGGAGGAGGAGGAGGAGGAGGAGGAGGAGGAGGAGGAGGAGGAGGAGGAGGAGGAGGAGGAGGAGGAGGAGGAGGAGGAGGAGGAGGAGGAGGAGGAGGAGGAGGAGGAGGAGGAGGAGGAGGAGGAGGAGGAGGAGGAGGAGGAGGAGGAGGAGGAGGAGGAGGAGGAGGAGGAGGAGGAGGAGGAGGAGGAGGAGGAGGAGGAGGAGGAGGAGGAGGAGGAGGAGGAGGAGGAGGAGGAGGAGGAGGAGGAGGAGGAGGAGGAGGAGGAGGAGGAGGAGGAGGAGGAGGAGGAGGAGGAGGAGGAGGAGGAGGAGGAGGAGGAGGAGGAGGAGGAGGAGGAGGAGGAGGAGGAGGAGGAGGAGGAGGAGGAGGAGGAGGAGGAGGAGGAGGAGGAGGAGGAGGAGGAGGAGGAGGAGGAGGAGGAGGAGGAGGAGGAGGAGGAGGAGGAGGAGGAGGAGGAGGAGGAGGAGGAGGAGGAGGAGGAGGAGGAGGAGGAGGAGGAGGAGGAGGAGGAGGAGGAGGAGGAGGAGGAGGAGGAGGAGGAGGAGGAGGAGTTGGTTTAAAGATGGAAACATTGATGGGTCTTGCTGCCGGTTCACCAACCTCTCCTACAGAAATTTGAGGTGGCTGCCTGCTGCTCCCATTTAACTCGTCAACAGCCTGTTGGGAGGCTGCTGATGGGGTGGCTTGGGTACTATCGTCCTTGGGCAGTGAGGACTTCCTAACCTTTGGTTTGCCCTTTGGTACACTCCGCTTACGTTTTGGGACGTCAGCGGAGGGTGAAGATTGAGAAGTTTGAATTGAGGACGCTGCCTTAGATTTATCTTTGGTCTTTTTAGAGGCTTTGGAGGTCGCTGGGGGGTTTACCAGCGAACCAGCCTCAGAAGGCATTTCAGCGTCCACAGCGACCGTATCAGCCACTTCATCAGAAAGAAGTGCTGCCTCCCAGTCGCTGTCTTTCGGGTATAAAGAAGGATTAAGGGAGAAGAGTACCTCTTTTATATGAGTAGTGAGGCGAGCAACCAAGAGATCAGCTGGTTGCTTGTAGATATTGTTACCAACTCTCGCTGTTGGAATCGTTGAGGCGTTGGGCAGCTCATATTCGTTTCCCAATGCCTCCTTGAAGATGAGGGTGAAGATTGAGAAGTTTGAATTGAGGACGCTGCCTTAGATTTATCTTTGGTCTTTTTAGAGGCTTTGGAGGTCGCTGGGGGGTTTACCAGCGAACCAGCCTCAGAAGGCATTTCAGCGTCCACAGCGACCGTATCAGCCACTTCATCAGAAAGAAGTGCTGCCTCCCAGTCGCTGTCTTTCGGGTATAAAGAAGGATTAAGGGAGAAGAGTACCTCTTTTATATGAGTAGTGAGGCGAGCAACCAAGAGATCAGCTGGTTGCTTGTAGATATTGTTACCAACTCTCGCTGTTGGAATCGTTGAGGCGTTGGGCAGCTCATATTCGTTTCCCAATGCCTCCTTGAAGATGAGGGAAAAGATTCTAACAAAAGGCACAGTGTGTGACCTATTGTTGATGCTGACCTTATTCTTCATGTCATTGAAGATCAGCTGGGCGTAATCAACAAACCGCCCCTCAGCGAGTGCATGAATCATTGGCATCGAAGTTGTTGATGCTTGATTATATGACCCTGAATTTCCACCCATACACTGTATTACGTGGGTGAAAAGAACTCTCCAGACCCCAGGGAGATTTTGTTTCATCATCAGCATCTTTTAGCTCTTCACTAACAATCTGCTCACTTATAAATTTCTGTGACAGCTCCTCTTCTTTCTTCTTGCTTAATTTTTCATGTTGACGAACAACTTCTTCAGGAGACTGTTCAGCAGATGTAGATTTTGGAAAGGCTCCAACCATAAGTTTTTCTTGTTTTTCCCTTGCTGAAGTGGGAGCCTTTGGTGGTTTGCTTGGAGCAACCAATGCTGCTTTACCCTTATCAGCGTATCTCTTTTCTAGGGCAGCGTGGAATTCAGCAGTTGGTTTAAAGATGGAAACATTGATGGGTCTTGCTGCCGGTTCACCAACCTCTCCTACAGAAATTTGAGGTGGCTGCCTGCTGCTCCCATTTAACTCGTCAACAGCCTGTTGGGAGGCTGCTGATGGGGTGGCTTGGGTACTATCGTCCTTGGGCAGTGAGGACTTCCTAACCTTTGGTTTGCCCTTTGGTACACTCCGCTTACGTTTTGGGACGTCAGCGGAGGGTGAAGATTGAGAAGTTTGAATTGAGGACGCTGCCTTAGATTTATCTTTGGTCTTTTTAGAGGCTTTGGAGGTCGCTGGGGGGTTTACCAGCGAACCAGCCTCAGAAGGCATTTCAGCGTCCACAGCGACCGTATCAGCCACTTCATCAGAAAGAAGTGCTGCCTCCCAGTCGCTGTCTTTCGGGTATAAAGAAGGATTAAGGGAGAAGAGTACCTCTTTTATATGAGTAGTGAGGCGAGCAACCAAGAGATCAGCTGGTTGCTTGTAGATATTGTTACCAACTCTCGCTGTTGGAATCGTTGAGGCGTTGGGCAGCTCATATTCGTTTCCCAATGCCTCCTTGAAGATGAGGGAAAAGATTCTAACAAAAGGCACAGTGTGTGACCTATTGTTGATGCTGACCTTATTCTTCATGTCATTGAAGATCAGCTGGGCGTAATCAACAAACCGCCCCTCAGCGAGTGCATGAATCATTGGCATCGAAGTTGTTGATGCTTGATTATATGACCCTGAATTTCCACCCATACACTGTATTACGTGGGTGAAAAGAACTCTCCAGACCCCAGGGAGATTTTGTTTCAATGGATTGCTTGGGATTGCTGGGGGGTTCCTTAAGTTATAATTGTATCCAATGGAAGGCAACCAATCCTTCCACTCAACATCAGTTGCTGCCTCCACAAAAGCATTTTCTGCAGTAGCTTGTGGAAATCGAAGTGTTTGGCGAAGAGACGCCGGAGTGATTGTAATCGTCTTTGACCCTTGACGAACAGTACCACTGATGGACTTGGATACATCATCGTACTCACAAGTCCACCAAAACTCACGGAGAAGATGAACAAATATCTTCCCCGGATCTGCCATGATGCAATATTTGGCAGGAGAAGCATGGATAAAGTCCAGCATGGGCTTGTATCCTTCGGAATCTTTTGGCAACACAGAGGTGCCAATATGATTGTTAGGTTTCACAACAATCTGGGAGGCAGAAAAACTTACTTTAGAAGATTTTGTGATGTTAGAGGGAATGAAGACAGATGAATGAAGATATGTGGTGGAAACTTGTTCCTGAACTTGTTGTTCAGGAGCCGGTGGGTTTTGTACGGCGGCGGTAGAGGAAGATGGAGGAATATCTGAAGAAGAAGCCATAGATTTTATGTAAAGATGAAGATGAAATAAGTAGAAGGTGTTTGAAGAAATGCTTGAGAGAAAAGATGAACAGATGGAGAGAAAGAGTTTTTGATTTAGAGAGAGAGTGAATAGGAAGCGTGAAAGTAGAGTTATGAGGTGAGGTTATATATATATGGTATGGTTGTGGGTCACAACTTCTCTCTCCTTCTTTTTGTATTGATGAACAGTTGTGAACAACAACTGTTTTAGTACTTTTATAATATAAAAAGGTTTGAGAGTAACGTTTTGAAAATAAAAGGAAACTTTATCCAAAAAATTCATGAGTGCGCGCCGTATTGTGCAGTCATAACCTGTCAGTCAGACTGTCACAACAGACAAATGACGTGATCAAGATCAAAACTCGAGGTGACCTTTTAATTTGAATGTATAAAACATGTGGTTCAGAAATTAGCCACGTCACCTTCATAGTTACTTTGAAAACACTTAGTTTTGAAAATATCCTATGTATTGTTTTGAAAGACAATATGCTGAAAGGTGCTCAGCATGCTTAAGACTTTTTGTCAGCGACTTCACAACTAACGTTGGTCGCTGACTACAGTTTTTGGCAAACTGTCAGCCATCAACGGATTTGATAAGTCTTTACCACTAGCCGTTTGCTAATGGACTAGATGAAGACTTTTAGCTCTTCATTGCTATTGTTTGCTTTTTCCCAAAGCAACAGGGATAAACGGATTTGATTAGTCTTTACCAATAACCGTTTGCTATTGGACTAGATGAAGACTTTTAGCTCTTCATTGCTATTGTTTGCTTTTTCCCAAAGCAACAGGGATAAACGGATTTGATTAGTCTTTACCAATAACCGTTTGCTATTGGACTAGATGAAGACTTTTAGCTCTTCATTGCTATTGTTTGCTTTTTCCCAAAGCAACAGGGATAAACGGATTTGATTAGTCTTTACCAATAACCGTTTGCTATTGGACTAGATGAAGACTTTTAGCTCTTCATTGCTATTGTTTGCTTTTTCCCAAAGCAACAGGGATAAACGGATTTGATTAGTCTTTACCAATAACCGTTTGCTATTGGACTAGATGAAGACTTTTAGCTCTTCATTGCTATTGTTTGCTTTTTCCCAAAGCAACAGGGATAAACGGATTTGATTAGTCTTTACCAATAACCGTTTGCTATTGGACTAGATGAAGACTTTTAGCTCTTCATTGCTATTGTTTGCTTTTTCCCAAAGCAACAGGGATAAACGGATTTGATTAGTCTTTACCAATAACCGTTTGCTATTGGACTAGATGAAGACTTTTAGCTCTTCATTGCTATTGTTTGCTTTTTCCCAAAGCAACAGGGATAAACGGATTTGATTAGTCTTTACCAATAACCGTTTGCTATTGGACTAGATGAAGACTTTTAGCTCTTCATTGCTATTGTTTGCTTTTTCCCAAAGCAACAGGGATAAACGGATTTGATTAGTCTTTACCAATAACCGTTTGCTATTGGACTAGATATGTGGTGGAAACTTGTTCCTGAACTTGTTGTTCAGGAGCCGGTGGGTTTTGTACGGCGGCGGTAGAGGAAGATGGAGGAATATCTGAAGAAGAAGCCATAGATTTTATGTAAAGATGAAGATGAAATAAGTAGAAGGTGTTTGAAGAAATGCTTGAGAGAAAAGATGAACAGATGGAGAGAAAGAGTTTTTGATTTAGAGAGAGAGTGAATAGGAAGCGTGAAAGTAGAGTTATGAGGTGAGGTTATATATATATGGTATGGTTGTGGGTCACAACTTCTCTCTCCTTCTTTTTGTATTGATGAACAGTTGTGAACAACAACTGTTTTAGTACTTTTATAATATAAAAAGGTTTGAGAGTAACGTTTTGAAAATAAAAGGAAACTTTATCCAAAAAATTCATGAGTGCGCGCCGTATTGTGCAGTCATAACCTGTCAGTCAGACTGTCACAACAGACAAATGACGTGATCAAGATCAAAACTCGAGGTGACCTTTTAATTTGAATGTATAAAACATGTGGTTCAGAAATTAGCCACGTCACCTTCATAGTTACTTTGAAAACACTTAGTTTTGAAAATAAAAGGAAACTTTATCCAAAAAATTCATGAGTGCGCGCCGTATTGTGCAGTCATAACCTGTCAGTCAGACTGTCACAACAGACAAATGACGTGATCAAGATCAAAACTCGAGGTGACCTTTTAATTTGAATGTATAAAACATGTGGTTCAGAAATTAGCCACGTCACCTTCATAGTTACTTTGAAAACACTTAGTTTTGAAAATAAAAGGAAACTTTATCCAAAAAATTCATGAGTGCGCGCCGTATTGTGCAGTCATAACCTGTCAGTCAGACTGTCACAACAGACAAATGACGTGATCAAGATCAAAACTCGAGGTGACCTTTTAATTTGAATGTATAAAACATGTGGTTCAGAAATTAGCCACGTCACCTTCATAGTTACTTTGAAAACACTTAGTTTTGAAAATATCCTATGTATTGTTTTGAAAGACAATATGCTGAAAGGTGCTCAGCATGCTTAAGACTTTTTGTCAGCGACTTCACAACTAACGTTGGTCGCTGACTACAGTTTTTGGCAAACTGTCAGCCATCAACGGATTTGATAAGTCTTTACCACTAGCCGTTTGCTAATGGACTAGATGAAGACTTTTAGCTCTTCATTGCTATTGTTTGCTTTTTCCCAAAGCAACAGGGATAAACGGATTTGATTAGTCTTTACCAATAACCGTTTGCTATTGGACTAGATGAAGACTTTTAGCTCTTCATTGCTTTGAGATCAGCGAGTAAGACTGACTTAAGCTCGCTGAATTAGCATACATGACAAGTCATGTCGCTGATTCCCCATTTAACATTCCTAACTTGCTAACAAGTAATTTGAATCTAGTTTCATCCAACGGTTTAGTAAAGATGTCAGCGAGTTGATCATCAGTTGGAATGAAGTAGATCTCAATATCACCTTTCATGACATGATCCCTAATAAAGTGATATCGAATATCAATATGCTTAGTTTTGGAATGTTGAACTGGGTTGTGTGTAATAGCAATGGCACTTGTATTATCACACATGATTGGAATTTTAGAATATTCCAAATCATAGTCAGCAAGCTGATGTTTCATCCATAACATTTGGGCACAACAGCTCGCTGCAGAGACATATTCTGCCTCAGCTGTGGAGATGGAAACTGTGTGTTGCTTTTTACTAGACCAGCTAGTCAGCTTCCCCCCCAACAGTTGACATCCTCCACTGGTGCTTTTGCGATCAAGCATGCAACCAGCATAGTCGGAGTCAGAATATCCAACTAATTCAAAGTTGGAGTCCTTAGGGTACCAAAGACCCAGTGTGGGTGTACCCTTGAGGTATTTGAAGATACGCTTCACAGCGAGGAGATGAGATTCTCGAGGAGAGGCTTGATAGCGAGCACAGAGACATGTTGCAAACATGATGTCTGGGCGACTCGCTGTGAGATACATGAGGGACCCAATCATGCCACGATAGTTAGTAGGATTCACATACTTACCATCAGGGTCAGCGTGAAGATTATTAGGAGGGGACATTGGGGTTCGTTTGGGAGTGACATGGGTGAAGTCAAACTTATGCAACATATCCCGAATATATTTTTCTTGATTGATAAATATTCCAGAGGGAAGCTGCTTGATTTGTAACCCCAAAAAGAAGGTGAGTTCACCCATCATACTCATTTCGAAAGTACTGGACATGAGAGAACTGAACTTTCGACAAAGTTTTGTGGATAAGGAACCAAAGATAATGTCATCGACATAAATCTGCACATACAGAACATCACCCTTATGCTTGTAGATAAATAGGGTGCTGTCAATGGTTCCCCTACAAAAACCATGGTCAAGAAGGAAGGTAGACAAAGTGTCATACCAAGCTCTAGGGGCTTGTTTAAGGCCGTATAAAGCTTTATTAAGCTTGTAGACATAGTGAGGATGCTTTGGATCCTCAAAGCCAGGAGGCTGCTTAACATAGACTTCTTCATCAAGAGCACCATTTAAGAAGGCACTCTTGACGTCCATTTGATAGACAATAAAGCCTTTGTAAGCAGCATGAGCGAGAAAGAGACGAATAGCTTCAAGGCGAGCGACTGGAGCAAAGGTCTCATCATAATCAATGCCTTCAGCTTGAGTGTAACCTTGAGCAACCAGTCTTGCCTTGTTTCTGATGACCACACCAGCTTCATCCATCTTATTCCTATAAACCCATCGAGTGCCAATGGGTTCTTTATGGGGAGGAGGAACAAGGAACCAAACGTGTTGTCTTTTAAATTGTGTCAGTTCTTCTTGCATGGCTTCAACCCATGAGGGATCAGCCATGGCTTCAACCCATGAGGGATCAGCCATGGCTTCACCAATATTGGCAGGCACAATTTGAGAAAGAAAGTTAACATAGAGACAAGTATTACTTGTCGCTGAACGAGTTTGGACACCATTGTGTGGATTACCAATCACATGGTCAAGAGGGTGATCAGCAGTCCATTTGAGTGCTGGTGTGTGAATAGAAGAATGATTCACAGCGGATACTGTGGTGGTAGTACCACTAGGAGTGGGAAGATAAGATGAGAGATCGATGGTTAGCAAGGGCTCAGAGTTGCTGACAGGAGGGTCACTGAGGACAGTGGGTACCTCTTGCTGAAGAGTTTCATCCTCAGCGTCTCCTAAAAGAGGATTCGCTGAGGCATCATGAAATGTTTCCTCAGCGACACATTCAGCTTCTTGAGTTTCAGTTGAGGGAGGAACATTAATGGAAGTGGCATTAATTGTTCGAAGAATAGGCTCAACTGGATCCATAGAATAAATGTGAGCAGCGATGTACTCATCATTTGGTGAAGATTTTGAAGACTCAGCGATAGGTGGTTCAGCAACATCATGATGTGTCGCTGGTACTTCAGACAAGTCAGATAGATCGCTGAGAATTACTTCAGCGGATGACTCATTTGAAAGATCACCTAAAGCAGAACAGCTTTCATCAAAAGTAACATGAATTGATTCATCTACCTTTTGAGTGCGAGTATTGTAAACTCTGAAAGCTTTGCTTATAGAAGAATATCCCAGAAAGTAGCCATCGTCAGCTTTGGGATCAAACTTACCTAAATGATCCTTGTCATTTAGGATGAAAACTGGGCACCCAAAAACATGGAAATATCCAATTTGGGGTTTCTTGCCCTTGAGAATTTCATAGGCAGTCTTATCATGTCGCTTGACAATAAGACACCTATTTTGAGTATGGCACGCAGTACTAACTGCTTCAGCCCAGAATTTACTAGGAAGAGAGGACTCACTGAGCATGGTTCTGGCAGCTTCAATGAGAGTTCTATTTCTCCTTTCAGCTACCCCATTTTGCTCAGGAGTACGAACAGAAGAGAAATTTTGTCTAATCCCTTGATCAGCACAAAAAGTCTCAAGAGTGTGGTTTCTGAACTCAGTGCCATGATCGCTTCTGAGTTCTTTAACACGTATGCTGTTGAGGTTTTCCATCTTTTTAATGAAATTAATTATTTCCTCAGCAGCATCACTCTTAGAATGAAGAAATATTGTCCAAGTATATCGTGAATATTCATCCACAATAACTAAGGTGTATCTGCTACCCCTTAGACTTTGGACATTCACTGGACCAAAAAGGTCCATGTGAAGGAGATGGAAACAGCCACTGATAGAGTTGGCCTGTTTGGTCTTGAAGGTGGCTCGGTGGCTTTTACCTTTCTCACAAGCACCACAAAGCCGGTCCTTCTCATAAGTGAGAGGAGGAAGGCCTCGAACTAGATTTTTCTTGGCCAAAGAGTTGATGGTTTTGAAATTCACATGCGACATACGCTTGTGCCATAGCCAGTTGATTTGAGAAGCAGATTTTGAGAAGAAGCAGGTCTCGCTGTCAGTTTTGACAGGAGTGAAATCTACTAAGTAGATATCTCTTTTTCTTGGAGCGACCAAGACCACTTCTTTATCTACATTCAGCACTGTGCCTTGATGCTTATCAAGGATAACCTTGTAGTCAGCATCGCACAGTTGACTTATGCTGATCAGATTGTGTTTCAATCCATTCACATAGGCAACCTTTGTGAACTTGATCAGCCCATTTGAGAGAGACCCGTATCCTTCAGTTTGGCCAGTAGAGTTGTCACCAAACACAACCGTGGGACCGTCAGTCTCCACGAAGTTATCTAGCAGGTCCTTAGATCCAGTCATGTGTTTTGAACAGCCGCTGTCCAAATACCACACTTCTTTTCCCAGCGAGGCCTGCAGGATAACATAAGAAGGATTTAGGAAGAGTTATGAGCATCCTCGCTGATAATATCATCAGTAGAGGATGTGAGAGGAAGATGAGCAACGTCATTATCATTTGACACTGGGGGAAGAGGAGCTCTTGGATCAACATTTGGATCAGCCAGCTGATGAGCAGGAGGCATATCACGAGCCACCTCACCAGTGAAGAACTGATCTTCAGAAGTGAAAGTGATAGAACTTCCAGTGTTGAGGACAACCATGTTGCTGATTTGATTATTTTCCCCATATTCAGCTAGCACACTATCATTACCATTGGTAATGATTTCATGAGCCTGGGGAAGAAAGATTCGCTGAGCGGCAATGTACTCAGCGATGTTATCGTTAGAAAGAACAATATCATCACCAAAGCTGATATTGGATTCAGCTGAGGGAGCACGCTCAGAGATTTCAGAGGAGGTATGAGCAGCGGAAGCTGAGGGTAGATTTGGCTGAATGACTACTTCAGGAGGATTCCTGGAGTCTTTGTCATTACAGTCAGCAGCGATATGTCCTCTTTCGCCACATAGGTAGCATTTTCTTCCAGCCTTCTGATTTTGGGTCAGAAGTTCCTTGAGTTGAGAGGTCAAGTCGTTGACACGCTTGCTCAGCTCACAAATCTCATGGTTTGAGGAAGAAGATGATGCTACAGAAGAAGCCTTTTTCTTCCTGAACTGAACAGGAAGAGTCTTGGGAACAGGGCCAAGAACAGATTTGCCCTTAGATTGAGTATTAGAGGAGGAAGGGCCATGATTGTTCATAACAACTCGCTGACCTCCGTGCTGAGGAGGTCTGACTTGCTGAACAGGTAGGGGTTGCTGAGAACTATGAAGAATCTTAGCAACTCGCTGACCTCCTTGCTGAGGAGGTCTGACCTGCTGAACAGGTTTTGGATGGCGAGGGACAAGAGTTCCTTTTGGGACATAGATAGAGTTAGGTTGCTGATAACGAGCATCAGCAAACTTAGCTCGTCTATTCATTAAGTTTTCATGCATAACAGCCTTTCTGCCAGCATGAGAGTTATTTGAGGAAGACGAGGGCTGAGACGCAGGGCGTTCAGCGACTACTGGGGAAACAGAACTCTCAGCAGGGTGACTAGTAGGCACAGCTCGCTGAGGAGTGCTGTAGTCATATGGAACAGCGACCTTGCTCCTTTTGAAAGGTTCAAGGTCTGTGGACTGAACAGTCAAGAGCTGAGGAGCAATAGGTTTATAACCATCATTTGAAGGATTTCCTTCAAATGTTTCTGGAGAAGAATATTGAATTCTGCCTTCATGGGGCATCATATCAATAATTGGGTGGTTTGGAAAGATGGTTTTTGCAAAACTAGGAGCTGAGCTAGTTTCAGCTTGTGAAGAAGAAGTAGAAGTGCTGGTTGGGGTTGCTTCATTATTTAGTTCAGAATGATAGTCATTTATGCCTTTAACAAAATAATGTTTTAGCAACTCTTCACGAGATTCAGGGGATTTGGGAGGAATCCTCTCTTCAGCTGTTGGGCAGTCACTGAACATATTTGCAATAACAGCGGCCGTCTCAAAGTCACCACCAATTATGGCTTTCATTTGAGCTGGGACTTGCAAGCTGAAGATTTGGTCATGAAGCTTGGAGGCTTTAGACCAAGAGGTAACGATTCTCTCAAGGTCAGCGACCTTGTACTTCAGCTCCTCGTTAGAGATTAGAAGTTTTTGGTTGAGGAGTTTTTGAGATTCAAGCTCAATATGGACGTTTCTAAGGTCCTTGAGCTTGTCAGCTTTATCACTTAACTCAGCACTTACTGAGTTAAGTTTGGACTGAAGGTCAGCACGAATCGACTCGACATACTGAATGTCACAAGTAAGAGATTCAAGAATGGTAGGTTTGTCCTCTTCAGAGGCAGAGGAGAAAGTGCATACCTTCTTAATTGTGGCATTGACCCACTGACTGGAGCACACTTGGTCCTTTGTCAGCGCCTGGTCATCAGCGAGTGCCATAAAGCAGATGGCATCAACAAAGTCCTCGCTGTCAGAGGCATCGGAGTCAGCCCAGTCATGTTCTTCAGCAACAAGACCTTTGGCGGGAGTTTTGGCTTCTTCAACATCGGCCATCTTGGCACGAAGCTCATAGTACTTCTTTTTGTATTCATCAGCAGGCTTAACTAAAGAGGGCCTCGCTGATGATGAAGAAGGCTTCGCTGCCTGCAAAGAAGGAACAGATACTTTGCAATCTTTTTGGTAGTGGCCTTTTCGACCACACCTCCAACATTCTTCCTGAGACTTGTCTACCACTGGTTTTTGGAAATTGGTCGACCTACGACCACTCCATTTTCTAGAGTAACGTTTACCAGCGATGAGAGCGAAGTTCATGAAGTCCGAGAACATTTCTTGTCTCTCCTCGAAATCGAGGTCATTGACAAGATCTTGGACGTTGGAGGGAGTAGAATTGCTGATGTCCATGTCAAGATGGACAGGACTGACCTCAGCAGAGACCAGGGCAAGAGGGTCATGAACATTTGATACAGAAGAAGAAGAAGAAGTTGAAGCATATGAACCAGCATGTCTTCTAGACTCAGCCTCAGCTCTCAGAGTTTGAGCGAGGGCTCTCTCTTCAAATTGAAGAGTGCCATAGAGTGACTCTAAGTCATGCTCTTTCAACTGCTTGGTGGTTCGAAGGATTTGCCTCAAACCTTGCCATTTGATAGGCAAGATGTCAATGAACTTGTAGCATATTTCAAGAGTGTTATGCTCTATGCCCACATTCGTCATATCATTCAAGAGGCACTTGAACCGATTATACGTGCCATCCAGACTCTCATTAGGGAGAGAGAAGAATCCTTCATAGGCACGTTTGAGATCTATTTTCTTGGTGGCAAGAACATCTGCTGTACCATCGAATCTGATACACAGATTGTCCCACACCAATTTAGACGAAGAAAGTTTGATGACAGACTTCATTATGTCATCAGGAAGGGTAGTAATGAGAAGATTTCTCAACCGAGCATCCAGATTGACAAGCCTACGCTCGTCATCTGTCCATTGTACTTCTGGTTTTATTAACTCAGTGACAACTTCAGGAGCATCAGCAGTGGCTCCTGGTGTCCTGGTAACCAGAACCGGTACATATGGCCCTCTGGTTAAGATGGTCATAAGGTAGGGTTCAACTCCTACGATGTGTAGAAGCATTCTCTCCTTCCAAGATCCGAAGTCATGTGAATCGAATCTTGGTGGGATGGAGACATACCCAAAATCTCTGGTATTGACCAGAGAAGGTACAGAAGACATAATAACAAGAAAAGAAAGATAAACAGAGGTTTAAAGAAAAGATTTTAGGTGCAGAAATTTAAAGTACAGAAAGAAAGAAAGAAAGATAATCTTGCAAACTTTTACTCAGATCAGATTCGGTGTGTCGAACCACCGCTCTGATACCAACTGAAAGTCCCAAGTTTGCAACGATTATGTAATTAAACAACTAATGTAAATTACACTAAGAATGTAAGACAATAAGGTAAGCACGTTTAATCATAAGTAGTACTAATTAAACGGTGAATACATGGTTGGTTTACAATAAAAGAAGAAAGAAAATATTGTTAAGTTTTTGCACACACAAAAAGCTTAACAATGATATAATTCTACAATGAGAGAAAAACACACTAAGTGACTATTGTAGAATGAACCAACAGAATTGCGGCTAGGTCAAGTGATGTCTTATATAGGAGAGAAGAGACATCACATGACAACCCAATAGATGTTGACACATTAAGGTTGTCAACTTTCTATTGGTGTGTAAGACTGGTCGGCAGAGATCTCTTTTCTTCATCTTGTTTGTTTCCCAAAGCGGCATGAAAGAGAAACTGCTTAGTACCAAAACGGTACAAGGTCACTTGTCTTCAATCTGATCTTCCAACACGTGTCCTTGGGGACCAGTCTTCTTATCTTCATTTTCCCGCCCATATTTGACTTACAACACATGGCGGTGAGTCATTGAACTTATCCTTTAACTTGAAGATAAAAGTGATCGCTGAAGACTCGCTGATGAAACCTCTCGCTGAAGGCTTGCTGATGAAACCTCTCGCTGAGTCTATCAGCGACTACTTGACTCAGCAAGTAATCTTCAGCGAATCCATGACTCAACATTCCTTATATTCCAATATATTATTATATTAGTATTTATATTAATTTGTAGAAAAAGTCTCATTAATTTACATTTTTTTTGTTTTCCATCAATAATTTACACTTTTTAGCCCTAAATACTTAATTTATATTTTTAGCCATCAACTTAAGAAGATTTTTTTCAATCTTGCATCATTTAATTAATTAAAAAAATTTCAACATATAAATATTGTCTAAAAAAATTATTTCAAAAGATGAAATACAATATATGTGTTCAATGTTCTAGAAGTATATTCTTTTAAATTTGTTTTTACTTACATTTTTTACATTTAAATTTATATATTTAATAATTTATCTTATCTTTAAAATGTTATAAACAATCTGTGTTTGCAATGATAAATATAGTTAATGCATCTATATATTTGAGATATAAAAGTGCAGATTTTAGTTATCAATTTTGTTGATCATCATGATTGAATTTAAACTTTTTAGTGTTCTTCCCATTTGTTAAAATAACAATATTACTACTCGAATTAAACAGTATATGTATGTATGTAACTATATGTGTGTATGTATTTGTTCATGTTTAGACTTCAACATTCTTTCATATATTATAAAGTGCTTTTGCTTTTCTGTTGGCCATTGACTATTTGACTTGTTAACTCTAAATTCTTGTTATGGAAACGTTCTACTCAGCAGTACCACCACCACGCGCAACTCGCAAGAAGGGGCAGGGCGGCCGGTGACGATGGGCTAATTAACTAGGAGTCATGTTAATGATCATATGTCGCTGCAAGCAAGATGATCATGTTCTTTTAATATATTCATAATAATCCGTAAAAACTTTTAGTATGTCTGATTATTTCAAAAAGAAGAAAAATACATTAAATGTTTCTTTTATGTATATGAATGGCGAGTCATAAGACATAGTTCTATATGATGTAAGTGTTTACAACCCGAGTTCTCACCAATTTATGTTAATTATTTTAAATATATTCCATGTGTTGACTACATTTATTTCATGTATGTATCTCTTATTTATTTGTTTAAAGTTTTTTAGTTGTTATTTTTAGCTTTTAGTTATTTTTTTAACAACAAATTTATTAAAATAGAATGTTCACAATAAATGTAAAATTACATAGCTAGGAAAAGAGAGGGTTTAGCAACTTATCCCACAAAATATAACTTTTCTTACATTTATTCGAATATTATTATAAGTAAAACATGTTTACGGTGCTTCTTTCGCAAAAATTCCTCATTACTATCAAAATTTCCAAATCGCTCACCACCTACAAAATATAATGGTCTCAAGAATGTTTTTCTTAGCCACCACGATCGATGATCAGATGATGTAATAATTCAGCTGGAGGTTATAGACTAAAGTGAGATGAATCCAACCACTTTGATACCAAGGACCACAAGCTATCGGGGCATAATGAGAACACATGGTTTGGTTAGACGTTTGTGTTGTATCCGAACACGTACATTGGACATAAAGTTAAATGGGATATGTCAATACCCTTAATTGCCATGTTCAATCGAGTTGGCCCTTCTTGAAATAAATGGTTTAATTTCTTTCTTCTTTTACTAAGTTATTTTCCAGTTCGTACGTTTGGCCATTAATTGTGTTGTAGTGTATGTACAACTACCACTCATTTGTTTTCGAAACATGGCTAGACTTGTACCCACGCACACTCATATAGAATCCCTTTTGTGACCACCATCCTAGCTACTACTCATTTATATATATACACCCCGAACAACACAAAAAAAATAAAATGTAAAATCAAAATGGCGATTCCTTCGGTCTTGCTAAACTTCTTATTTCCACCACCACCATCGTTGTTCATCACCACGATGTCGGTCATAGGTTTCTCGTCGCTAACAAATGCCGGGTTCAAGGAAATAAAAGGCAAACACATGCAATATTCCAAGTTCATGAACGTAGGAGTTGCACAAAAAGAGATTAATAATGGGATGAAATTGTCAAGTAGAAATGGGATGCTTTTCTTCTACACACCTGCCTTTCTCATTGGCTTGACTTCTTTCTTTGTATTTCCTGATCAAGATCTTAGATTTGTGTTGCTTTCTTTGGCTCTCACCCTTCATTTTCTTAAAAGGGTACTTGAGGTACAATTTATATCTATGACACTAGCTATATACATCTTTCTTCGGCTGTCACAGTTCATACCACATTAATTTCTTGATATATTTCTACAAATTATGCAAATATTGAAGTGATTTTTTTTTACGTAAAAAATTGTATAGTGCGGTAAGTTAGTCAAAACTTGTATTTACGTTATCGTCTTCCTAATTATATAAAGCATTCATGTGAATATGTGATCCAATATTGTCCGGCCAGGCGGCCAGCCTAGCTTAATTTGATGGAATCGATCTAAAATTTGAAGTTCAAAACTAACAAGCATATTTTAAATTTTAAGGTTGCATTTAGTTCACATAGTTTAAATAGTAAAGCATGATGGAACTGAAATTGAATTTAATTCTTTATATGTTTATTGCATGTTAAAAAAATGATGAAATCTCATTGAGGTCTTGAATAGATTTTTATTTCTTCTCTTGTAATTTGCAAAATACAAAAATTCTTTTTACAAATTTTATTCATTGTAAAAACATTATGTAAATCAAATGTGTTCTAAGTGTTGACTAAATAGGTGGGGCAAAGCTAAAAGCTAATAAAAATTTATTGATCATTGATTTCAATCCAAGGGTTAAGAATTCTCTAACTTTACCTCTAAAATTGCTTCCAACTTTAGAAGATCTATAAAATGTTAAATTCTGAAAAAAATTTATAGGTAAGTTTAAGAATGCAAAAATATTATTTGTTCACAAATTTAGTGAATAACACTTATTTTATCTCGTGTAGGTCTTATTTGTTCACAAATTTAGTGGTTCCATGACATTAGAATCTGCAATAATCGTTTCATTGAGCTATGCCTTCTCCACTGCAACAATGATTTATGCTCAATATCTATGTCGAGGCATTCCTGAGCCAGTACTAGATCTTAAATACATTGGAATTGGACTATTCTTGGTTGGAATAACGAGCAACTTTTACCACCATTGCATTCTTGCTAATCTACGGAAGGAAGGGGAGAAAGATTACAAAATCCCTCGAGGAGGGTTGTTTGATTTGGTTATATGCCCACACTATCTCTTTGAGATTTTCGGGTACGTTGGAATCTCTTGCATTTCGCAAACAATGTATGCTTTTTCTTTCACTTTAGGTACTATTTTCTATTTGACGGGAAGGAGTTGTGCCACACGAGAATGGTACATATCAAAGTTTGGAGATAACTTCCCCAAGGATGTGAAGGCTTTTATCCCATACATTTTATAAATTATAGTGATCAAGATAAGATTATGAGTTGTATGTGTTGTATCTACATGTACAGTTTTAGGAATAGCTAGCTAGTACATCTAGTCTTATTGTGTTGTAGAAGATTAGAGCGCTAAACGAATGTGTTATGTTATATGTATTACTTACAATATAAATCATACCCGCACTATATGCAACAATATATGACTTATTAAAGTTTAAAATAATTTATATATTTAAGTTATGACACCCTACAAGAAGTGACGACAGACAACTTTGAACAACTAAATAATTTAGCTCTATATTCATTAAGTGGATAAATAAATTTAAGGACCGGAGTAAAAATAACTTTTTATACAAATGATGTTTTTAGACTAAAATCATGATTATCAAAATTACCTAAAAGAAATTTTTTTTTAAACATAATAAGAGAATTTAAGAATTCTTTTGATTTATTTAAATTAGCACACAAAATTATAAGTGTATATGCATCATTGATTTAATGAACCGCAATATACATAACTAACCCATATCAAATTATCCCAATCTCATTTTTCACGAATAAATTAAAAAAACAATGCCAAAAATGTTTAATTTGGTGAAATAAAATTAAGAGAACATCGAGTGATGAGCTTAATTAATCTCATTATTATTTTATCCAGAGTATCTATTTTTTTACCCGCGTCAAATCAACGCGTTACCCCGAAACCGACATATACCGACAATATATATACGTACATCAATTAACAATCAAATCATATATAGAGAATTAACCTCTTTTTTTTTAACGATCAATCAAAATATTATTAATCACCAAATATCAGCAGGATGCTGACAAACAACCGCAAAGGTTGAGTACAAAACGCCAATCATAATATTACAGAGAGTGAAAAGAAAACAACATTAAGCAACCACCATTTCATACTACACGGATCAACTGTAGCCCAAAAACTCCAAGTCAGATGCTGACTTCTTTGCGACGGCTTCTAATCCACAAATAACTTATAGCTTTAATCTCACCAATCGACTTCTGCAAAGAACAATCTATGCTGTTGAACACAAGATCATTGCGAGCACGCTAAATACGCCATACAACCACCAACACAATTCCGTAATAGGCCTTTTTAAAAGAAGCAGACCCGCCAATGTATCTATGCGTATCCAATAAATCTTTAAAGTTAAAAGCAAAAATTGGGGAAATTTTACACCATTGAGATATAACCTCCCATATTGACTTTGCAAAACCACAATCAAGGAAAATATGCTCCACAGATTTAAGCGTTGATCCACAAATTGGACACAGAACCGAAGGCAAAGCAATGTTTCTTTTAACCAAGGCAGTACGGACTGGTACTCGATCAAGAGCAGCACGCCAAGCTAGGATGCCCACTTTACGGGGGACCCAGTTTATTCCAATTAAACACATAATCGGGGGACGAATACTTGTGATTAGATAAGAAGTGTTGGAGGTGGGAGCGAGAGTCAAGGAGAAGTGCAGGATGGGAGTGGAAGGGAGGAGAGGGCGAGTGGGCCTCCTCCTTGTGGCTTCCTCCCTCAGCTTTTCTCCTCCCCTCCCCGCCCCCCGCTTCTCTTCGTTTCCCGCCCTCCCTTCCCCCTGTCCGATTCATTTGAAAGATGAGGAGGATTAAATATGGTCATAAGCAATTGTAATTGACTGCTTTCTTCTCCATTTGGTATTCTGTTTCATAGCCAAGCCCAGGTCCACCCTGAAGGCCCCTCGACAATTCTATCAGCAACAACACAACCTTTATGATCTTCCAAACTAAATAGAGCCGGGAATACAACCGTTGCCACACCAGCTGTAACACCCCAAGCCAAGGCTCAGAATATCACGGAAATCATATAGCACAAGGTGGGATTAATGTAGAACATGAACTAAATGAAAGTAAAGGATTCAGTGAATCCATACAATAAGATAAACAAGTACCAAAATACATAAGAAGCAAGTAATCAATGAAGTTAACACAAGAACATCAAAAGATGGCTAACGGTCCTAAGTACAATGCAAAAGAAGGCAAATGGATCCTTGATCCATATAAGTCCAAGTCCGGGTTCAACAGCAAGCAAACAATCAAACTTCTCGTCTTGGATTAACCTGATTACCTGAAAAGTGTACTAAGCATAGTCAACACAAGGTTGGTGAGTTCGTAGTAATGGTCCACAAGGAACCATAAACAATAATCATAATGTACAAGTAGAGGCTAGACGTGACTTACAGTGAGCCTCTAAGTAACACAACAATATCCATCCAACAAGATTACATAAGTACAAAAATGCGTGTAAATGAATGCTCAATGATATAAATATCAAATGCAAGTACCAAATGCATGAGTAAGTCAACATGCCTATCTTATGCGTGAACACCAGTCACCAATGCAACGATACCCTTCTGTCATCACAATGAACAAGGTTGTATCTCAAAATCATTGAGATATATATGTCTATATACTCGGAGTCAGGAACTACATCCAAAATGGGTGCATACATCTATACACCAGGATGTCGGCAATCCCCTGCCGAGGGTCATCAACAATGTATGCAATGCTTACAATCAATTGTAAATGCATCAATCATAAACCAACAATCAATATTCGACAAACATGAGCCAACAATCAATAATCGTAACGGGGCTCACTTGACAACAGGGGGACAAGGCCGCATTTCAACGGGGCACACTTGTCAACAGAGGGACAAGCCGCATTTCAACGGGGCACACTTGTCAACAGAGGGACAAGGCCGCATTTCAACGGGGCACACTTGTCAACAGAGGGACTTATGCACAACATATGCATCAATCAACATCCATTCATCACAAGTCCATTAATCATCAAACATCAACTTAAATTAAACTATACGTACATACACTTAAGAGGATTCTACTTCCTTCGAGTCCCAGATGCTTATGTATAGGGTCACCCGCAGCCTTCCCACCACATCTAAAACCCAATGAAGGCATAATCGACTTCCATGTATGTACGTCTATCCTAATATTAATGAAATACTTAACAAAACCACGTCAAACAACGAAATGAACGCCACATCAATCCAACAACTAGAACAATCAACAATCAATAAATGCAAGTAAACACGAAAGGTTTACACTTTTCAGCCCGAATCTCAAGCGAGTAGGGAGATACGAAACTCACCTGTGACGAGCAATGACAAGCCAAAGATGACAGGAAGTAGTACCGACGCCCTCGATAGCTGAAACATATCATACACGTATCACATTAATCCTAAAGCATATCAAGAGGTGAGGTCCTATCAATATTGACCTAATATTACCATAAAAGCTTTATCATGTCCATTTTATAAGTCTTTGATCCAACCGAGGTGGAATCATTACGTTTTGTTTCACCATGACTAGTCGGGACACGACCACTGTTGCTAAATCAAAACTTTAGAATTGTTCAAACTATGTTCTGGGCTCAAAGGCCTATACCATTAGAAAGTAGACTCATTTACGCTTCTGTGGCCGCTTGAATCGTCAAAAACGGACTTACGGTTTAAAAGTTATTGACGTTTGAAAAATGACTTTCCTGTAGTAAATCGCGGCGCGAGATTTTGACTTCACGGCGCGATATATTGACCTCGCGGCGCGATATTTTGGTATCGCGGCGCGATATTTTGACCTGAATGAGATTTCCCAAGTTTATGCAAGACTCGCGACGCGACATGCAAGCCTCGCGACGCGATAAGCTTCAGAATGCAGAAAAAACGCGTTTTAGACCTCAAATCGACCCACCAAACGTCAAAATCAAAGCTTCTAACTTTAACACAACATATTTCAAGTATAAACAAAAAAAAATCAAAAAAAAAAAAAAATCAAGCTTCTAACTTTAACACACACTGTGTTGGAATCGTGGTTGGAGCCCTGCCTCTGGAGACAGAGGTCAAGGGTTCGATCCTCATGCCCAGCAAGGCTGGAGGGCCTTTTCTACCTATGGTAGAACATGGAACCAGCCTCTTTACCTTTGGTAGGGTAAGGCTGTCTACATCTCAACCTCCCCCATACACCGTCGAAGACGGTATTGGGACCCAAAAACCCGTGGAAGACGGCATTGGGAGTTACTTACATTTCAAGTATAAACAAGTGTAAAAATCAACTCTTAAACAAGCCCACTTCCTAAATCTCAAGATCTAATCCAAAACCCGTTTTTAAGCAAAAACAACTATTTTACACTCGAATCGACCGCAAATCGCTTAGATTTGTAACAAGGAAGTATTCTACTAGTTAAAGGGAACATTTTGAGCTAAAGATCACTTACTAATTCGTCCTGAAACTCGAAATCCGGTTTGGAGCTCTTGAGGATGAAGAACACTTTCTTAAACCAAAAATCTTGAAGTTTTGAAGGGAAGGATTATTGTTTAACTAAATTTTCACACTTTTGAAGTTACCCTTAGCCTTAGATCCGAAATTTTGAAGAAAATATGATTAGTGTGTTTGTGTGTGTTCTTGAAAGAGAGAGAGAAATAGAGAGTGTGTGTGTTTTGTGTGTGTGTAGAGATAAGGGGGAAATGGGAGGTGGGGAGGGGTTTTGTTCCCCTTTTGCACTCTCGCGACTACCTCCGGTTTCTCCCTATAAGTGATTCGTTTACTTAAAACTTTTGACTCGAGACTCATTCAATTATTTCATCGACAAAATCTAGCATATTTTAAAATTACGCTTCTAATGACTATTCACATGCTTACCTTTTCATTACACAAGTTTATTTACTTTAATTTAACAAATTTCTGTTTTACGAGTTTGCTAGTGTTGACCGGTCAAAGTGGCGGGTGTTACATTATTCCCCAGTTAAAAGAATTTCGTCCTCGAAATTACAACGATTCTCGCTCTCGACAAGGTTTAACTTCCCTCGATGTATCCACACTCGTCAATTCCCAGAATCACAACCACATTGATCACTAAACTCACAAGTCGCCACGGGACACCAATACTACGGAGGTATCAAGCACCAAAACGGAAACTCGTCCCAAGTTTCCATCAAAACCATTAAGGAATACAACAAGTACTACATGCAACATCCAAAGATCGCCTAATCATTGTAATATGTGCTCCCGTTTTCTATCACGTGTGAGTCTAAGATTCCACTCACATGTCGTTCACTCCAAATCATTTCTCCTCACGCACGCCATGGTTGATTCCCCAGTTAGTAGAGAACCTCCTCAGACCAAGATCTTACTTTGACTCCTTGGGGAATTCCCCAGTTAAAAGAATTCCCCTTCAATTCCGAACTTACTTTACTAATCCAATCTTGTATGACTCAAATGTTTATGTCTTCTCTTGTTAGTATTCACTAGTGTTTAGGTTTTTGTTCGTTCTTAATTGTCATCACGTTGTTTTGTTCAAACGGAGATTGCTTAACGGTTCTATCTTATCACTCTTAACTTAACATTTGCAAACTCTATAAGTTAAAACCGATTCTCATTTAAAAATCGAGAATCCACAAGCCTTTGGAGTAGAATGTAATTAATAAAAATCTTTTCATAAGTTACAATTTGTTACACAATTTGATTTTGAAAATCGCTAAAGACATCTACAAAGAATTCATTGGTCTTTTTCATTTAAAATTTCCCCCACACATGTCTCAAAACATCTTACTATTATGTTCGCAAAATTCATACGATTATAGGAGCCGTATTACGTAATAAGTTTTTAGTTTATAACTCGTTAGGTTATTTAAAACAGGGTGACGTCGTACGCATCCTTCATACCAAGTGTTAAATCTTTTGTCATGATTCATCAATCTCCGGGTTATAATTACATTTTTTTTTTTCAAACGAGTTTATTGCCAACTTCCAGTAATTTATTATTTATTATTATTATATACATCGCGGTTAACATTAAGTGCAATTAGTTATAAACAGGTAACACTTATTATGGCGATTTGACTTATAGTCAGCGCACTCGTGACGTGTTTCACCCGTTGATCGACGGCTCATTCGTTGAAATTACGTGTTTGCTCCCACTTCTGGCCATCTGTCTGACAATGGGAGGGTTTGTGTTCACGACATCCAATCCTGACGGCACCTCATTCGTGCGATAGACAACGATCTAGCAATCCGTTTAAGTTCGAGAAGATTTGAGAATTGCACACTATAAGAACTCGAGCTTCGTACATCCTACGTGTGATTCGCACTATGGCACTCCCTTGGCACCTAGTTCTCATGCTTATGAACTCTCGGTTCCGCGTTAAGCTAGGCGTTCAATTAGATCAACTTTCACCAATCGGATTCGTGTATATGTACCACTCAATATCGTTTACACCTCAATTCCATTCCTGCGACGTTCGTGTTTGCGCAATTTTACGTGTTGGGTAGACTTTTAGATTTCAATTTATTTGTTCAAATTTATGGTTAGTCTAGCCCAGGTCGTCCCTTCTCACGCATAGTAAAGTTTATAGTTGCATAGATGCTCAACGTAAATCATTTAAGTCTCGATGCCGCCCTCGTTATTTACACAATGGTCGCTTTCATTGCCGTTAGATTATTGTCATGTCACCTTAGTTAATTCAAGCACTGTCCTAAGGTTTAATATTAGAGGAGTATAATACCACGAGGTCCTCAAGATCATAATACAACTATACTTACAATTTACATGTTACCAACTAAGTCATGTATTCTATATAGTAGGCCAAAAGGGCTATACCATGAGAAGGTATACTCTCTCACGATTCCAACAATAGGTCATATGACTCGATCGGACTTGCGGATCAAAAGTTATGCATGTTCGAAAATCTGACGCGAAAACTACACAAACTCGCGACGCGAGTTTCTTGGATCGCGGCGCGAGAAAAAGACCTGAACGAATTTCTTGCTCGACCACCAAAACTCGCGGCGCGATGGTGGTGACTCGCGGCGCGACTGCAGCAGATCAGCAGCCAAACCAGCATCAAACACGATTGTTTGACAACCCAAAACACAAATTTGACTTCCAATTCGACCAAGCAAGGTTTGTAAATCATTTTCAGACATAGTTAAGCGTAATTGAACATAAATAAACACAACCCACTTCACAAATCCATTTCAAATCATCAATTAATCGCCAAAAAATCATTTTTAACCTAATTTGATCCACAAAACCCTAATTCGCATTTTGACCCTATTTGTGACCCGAATTCACTTGAAATCAACTAGGAATATGTAAATAAACATGAAATGAAGATTATAGGACGAATTTAGCTTACCAAAATCTTCACGCATGTATTACCAAGTCCTAACGATTTATTTCACTCAAATTAGTTAGGCAACAAAATTTAAGCATATTCAATCATTAGAATATCATGACAACCATATTTGTTTTACCGCATATTCTAACAATTCATCCACATAATCAAGTTAGAAGGTAAGTTTCTTGTATGTTCTATCAACTAATCCCACAAACCAAGTCATACTTACGGTTTCTCATACGTTAAATACAACTATGCATGATTTATCGATCATTATCGATTCGTTTTTATAACTAGATTAAGAAATAAAGTTTTGGGCATACTCAATCTATATAACATGTCTACCGTTTTTATTTATCTAATTATCCATCGATTTCATATTTATACATGCATCACCGTATTCGCTTATCTCATGTATACAATTTAGCCTCACAACATAATTTATACATGCCAAACTATCAAACTAGTGCACTAATCCTTTCATGAAAGCGTTCGTTGATTAACACACCTACACATGCATCATCTATTTCCATTCCATCATGCATAAAATCATGTTTAACAACATAGTTTCTCATACTCATGCAATACAACTAGTGTGTTAAATCCATTCATATAATTCTCCGTCAACTAATAAATTTTACGCATGCATCACTAACTATCTTATATCCTGCATACAACTAAGTTTAACAAGGTCTCATGTATGTTCAAGTTCACATACTATTAAACAAAACATCCTCATTGTTCACCATAATGTCAACCTTAGTCCAAATCATGGATGTCTAGACAAATCAACACTAAATTCCTCAGCAACTAAGCGATTCAAATTGCACCTAAAATATTTAAAACATCAACATGACCACCACGGGACATACATACATACACATCACACATGCATAACATACATGTTACTCAATCATACGAAACAACATGTCATTCCATCATCAAATTTCCAACCATAGTAATAGCCCTAGAGTTTATGACCCGGGAAGTAGCTTCACAATTGTTCTCGTGTTAGTCTTACTAGTAGTTAGTGCTTTCATGCCAACACACTACACATGTTTAATGTCTTTTCACTAAGGCCAACATATAAATGTCCCCAAGTAACTGTCATATATCATGTTATCATACCAATCATATCATACATGTCTCATATCACTACGCTAAAGACAATATACTAAAGTTCTCATGTCAAGTCCACAACAATTGTCCACTATCAAAATCAAGTACTCATATTCACCACATTATGCAATCCAAGTAACTAACACGAATGGTTCAAAGTATAATCCGAATTCGATATGCTTTCTAGTTATTGACCGGGTATGTATACAGGGTGTACCAATGGCTAACCCTCCACCTAATCAACTTCTATTAAGCATATCGGTTCCTTATTATACTCTAAGCCATGCATGCGCAATCCATGATGTTATTAACTTGTTATAATATTGGGTGACCATAAAAGAGTTGATCGGGTTCTTTTAGGGTTGCCACAATATTATACTAAGTTAATAACATAACTTCATTTTGCTCTAAATCATCAAACTAGCACCAATCAATAGTAACAATCCATATCAACGACAATCAACTTCAATCAATGCACACATTAACCACATTGTACTCAATCCACATTTATCACATTAAACTCAAGTCATCACATAAGTGGTTTTAACTACGAACTCACAATATACACTTTCTAGGGTTCACATAATTCACGTTGCACACAAATTTCCTAACCATGCATGCTATATGAAGAGTTTTAACTTAAGCCGTAGTCTAGGTCAAACCGCCTAATTCTCTACGACCACGCATGGGCCACCATTCTGTAACACCCCAAGCCAAGGCTCAGAATATCACGGAAATCATATAGCACAAGGTGGGATTAATGTAGAACATGAACTAAATGCAAGTAAAGGATTCAGTGAATCCATACAATAAGATAAACAAGTACCAAAATACATAAGAAGCAAGTAATCAATGAAGTTAACACAAGAACATCAAAAGATGGCTAACGGTCCTAAGTACAATGCAAAAGAAGGCAAATGGATCCTTGATCCATATAAGTCCAAGTCCGGGTTCAACAGCAAGCAAACAATCAAACTTCTCGTCTTGGATTAACCTGATTACCTGAAAAGTGTACTAAGCATAGTCAACACAAGGTTGGTGAGTTCGTAGTAATGGTCCACAAGGAACCATAAACAATAATCATAATGTACAAGTAGAGGCTAGACGTGACTTACAGTGAGCCTCTAAGTAACACAACAATATCCATCCAACAAGATTACATAAGTACGAAAATGCGTGTAAATGAATGCTCAATGATATAAATATCAAATGCAAGTACCAAATGCATGAGTAAGTCAACATGCCTATCTTATGCGTGAACACCAGTCACCAATGCAACGATACCCTTCTGTCATCACAATGAACAAGGCTGTATCTCAAAATCATCGAGATATATATGTCTATATACTCGGAGTCAGGAACTACATCCAAAATGGGTGCATACATCTATACACCAGGATGTCGGCAATCCCCTGCCGAGGGTCATCAACAATGTATGCAATGCTTACAATCAATTGTAAATGCATCAATCATAAACCAACAATCAATATTCGACAAACATGAGCCAACAATCAATAATCGTAACGGGGCTCACTTGACAACAGGGGGACAAGGCCGCATTTCGACGGGGCACACTTGTCAACAGAGGGACAAGGCCGCATTTCAACGGGGCACACTTGTCAACAGAGGGACAAGGCCGCATTTCAACGGGGCACACTTGTCAACAGAGGGACTTATGCACAACATATGCATCAATCAACATCCATTCATCACAAGTCCATTAATCATCAAACATCAACTTAAATTAAACTATACGTACATACACTTAAGAGGATTCTACTTCCTTCGAGTCCCAGATGCTTATGTATAGGGTCACCCGCAGCCTTCCCACCACATCTAAAACCCAATGAAGGCATAACCGACTTCCATGTATGTACGTCTATCCTAATATTAATGAAATACTTAACAAAACATAAACCAAGTCAACCGAACGAAATGAACCGTCACATCAATCCAACAATCAAAACAATCAATCAATCAATCAATAAATGCAAGTAAACACGAAAGGTTTACACTTTTCAGCCCGAATCTCAAGCGAGTAGGGAGATACGAAACTCACCTGTGACGAGCAATGACAAGCCAAAGATGACAGGAAGTAGTACCGACGCCCTCGATAGCTGAAACATATCATACACGTATCACATTAATCCTAAAGCATATCAAGAGGTGAGGTCCTATCAATATTGACCTAATATTACCATAAAAGCTTTATCATGTCCATTTTATAAGTCTTTGATCCAACCGAGGTGGAATCATTACGTTTTGTTTCACCATGACTAGTCGGGACACGACCACTGTTGCTAAATCAAAACTTTAGAATTGTTCAAACTCTGTTCTGGGATCAAAGGCCTACACCATTAGAAAGTAGACTCATTTACGCTTCTGTGGCCGCTTGAATCGTCAAAAACGGACTTACGGTTTAAAAGTTATTGACGTTTGAAAAATGACTTTCCTGTAGTAAATCGCGGCGCGAGATTTTGACTTCACGGCGCGATATATTGACCTCGCGGCGCGATATTTTGGTATCGCGGCGCGATATTTTGACCTGAATGAGATTTCCCAAGTTTATGCAAGACTCGCGACGCGACATGCAAGCCTCGCGACGCGATAAGCTTCAGAATGCAGAAAAAACGCGTTTTAGACCTCAAATCGACCCACCAAACGTCAAAATCAAAGCTTCTAACTTTAACACAACACATTTCAAGTATAAACAAGTGTAAAAATCAACTCTTAAACAAGCCCACTTCCTAAATCTCAAGATCTAATCCAAAACCCGTTTTTAAGCAAAAACAACTATTTTACACTCGAATCGACCGCAAATCGCTTAGATTTGTAACAAGGAAGTATTCTACTAGTTAAAGGGAACATTTTGAGCTAAAGATCACTTACTAATTCGTCCTGAAACTCGAAATCCGGTTTGGAGCTCTTGAGGATGAAGAACACTTTCTTAAACCAAAAATCTTGAAGTTTTGAAGGGAAGGATTATTGTTTAACTAAATTTTCACACTTTTGAAGTTACCCTTAGCCTTAGATCCGAAATTTTGAAGAAAATATGATTAGTGTGTTTGTGTGTGTTCTTGAAAGAGAGAGAGAAATAGAGAGTGTGTGTGTTTTGTGTGTGTGCATGAAAGAGAGAGAGAAATAGAGAGTGTGTGTGTTTGTGTGTGTTCTTGAAAGAGAGAGAGAAATAGAGAGTGTGTGTGTTTTGTGTGTGTTCTTGAAAGAGAGAGAGAAATAGAGAGTGTGTGTGTTTTGTGTGTGTGTAGAGATAAGGGGGAAATGGGAGGTGGGGAGGGGTTTTGTTCCCCTTTTGCACTCTCGCGACTACCTCTGGTTTCTCCCTATAAGTGATTCGTTTACTTAAAACTTTTGACTCGAGACTCATTCAATTATTTCATCGACAAAATCTAGCATATTTTAAAATTACGCTTCTAATGACTATTCACATGCTTACCTTTTCATTACACAAGTTTATTTACTTTAATTTAACAAATTTCTGTTTTACGAGTTTGCTAGTGTTGACCGGTCAAAGTGGCGGGTGTTACACCAGCAGTCTAACCAGAACCTGATAGAGGACCCACATCCAACCCGAGCCTTCACCAACCTTGGGAAATCTAAGCCATAAATTGCTAAGCTCGTAATAGCTTTTGAAACATTCTTCCATACACCGGTAATGGAAACCTTAGAGGGAATAAAGTTCCAGCTTCTTGAGTTGTTATGAATTGCCCATATTACTCGCCGCCATTGAGCCATATTGTCCACTTTAAATCGCCACCACCACTTAGCAAGCATTGCTAGATTAGCATCTCTTAAAGAACCGAGTCCCACTCCTCCATACTCGACGGGAGCTATAACTTTATCACAGGCAACCCAATTTATTTTTGCTTTTTGATCTGAGCCACCCCAAAAAAACACTCTTCTAACACGGTCCAGACAATAACTGCATCAGGAGCCCGCTAGAGAGAGAAATAGTGTGTGGGAAGTGAATTCAACACCGATTTCAGCAATGTAATGTGGCCTCCAAATGATAAGTGTTTGGCTTTCCAAATAGAAAGCCTATTTTGAAACACATCAATCAGCGACTTCCAATTTTTGCAGAGATTCATGTTAGCCCCCACTAACAGGCCAAGGAATCTGAAAGGGAATACACCCACCTTAACCTTAAGAACATCTGCCATATTTTTAACCTCCTGTCCCTCAACCCCAATGCCAAATAAACTGCATTTCTCCATATTAACACGTAATCCTGAAACTAGATAAAAACACCGCAACAAACGTCTAAGACTTTTGGCGTTAAACAAAGACCACTCTCCAAAAAACACCACATCATCAGCATAAACCAAATGTGAAAGAACAGGGCCAGTCGGTGTGCAAGGTAGCCCTGAAAATAACCCCACCATACATGCCTATTTCATAAAACATGACAAAGCCTCCATAGCAAGTACAAACAGATACGGAGATAGTGGGTCTCCTTGCCCAAGACCCCGATAAAACTTGAATTCTTCAAAACAAAATCTACAAATCCAGGTAATTCCAGCAGATCCATAAAACTTGAATGACCTGCACTCCTTCAAAACAAAATCTACAAATCCAAATCAGCAGATCCATAAAACTTGAATGACCTGCACTCCTTCAAAACAAAATCTACAAATCCAAATCAGCAGATCCATAAAACTTGAATGACCTGCACTCCTTCAAAACAAAATCTACAAATGGCCAAATCAGCAGATCCATAAAACTTGAATGACCTGCACTCCTTCAAAACAAAATCTACAAATCCAAATCAGCAGATCCATAAAACTTGAATGACCTGCACTCCTTCAAAACAAAATCTACAAATCCAGGTAATTCCAGCAGATCCATAAAACTTGAATGACCTGCACTCCTTCAAAACAAAATCTACAAATGGCCAAATCAGCAGATCCATAAAACTTGAATGACCTGCACTCCTTCAAAACAAAATCTACAAATCCAAATCAGCAGATCCATAAAACTTGAATGACCTGCACTCCTTCAAAACAAAATCTAAGTTTGGTACAAATGGCCAAATCAGCAGATCCATAAAACTTGAATGACCTGCACTCCTTCAAAACAAAATCTACAAATCCAGGTAATTCCAGCAGATCCATAAAACTTGAATGACCTGCACTCCTTCAAAACAAAATCTACAAATCCAGGTAATTCCAGGCAAGTATTAAAAAACTTGAATGGAATATGACCATAATCAACAGGAGCAACTAAAAAACTCGCATCCACATCTGATAAGCGAGTCAAGTTCGGGCAGTCAAAAGAAGGCCTAACCGTCATGGGTTCTTTAAACTTGTTAGAGAAAAAATTCACCGCCTCATCCTTAATGACAACAGGGTCGGATATCCACTCGCCCCCCACCAGTAAACCATTGATGCGGCTGTTGGAGATATTAGAATTAATCACCTTATGGAAGAAACTGCTATTCTCATCTCTTTCAATCGCCCATCTGATCCGATACTTTTGTAGAGCATCCCGGGCCTTTCTGCGGTCATAATCTGCAATGAAAATCTTACACGATACCCTCCTATCCAGCTCTACTTGAGAGAGCGCTCTAGATTCCGCCCTTATTTCTAGATCATCCACCATTTTAATCATATCCATATACGTCCCTTCAATCTTCATCTTCTCCACATTTACCCAGCTTTTAATTTTGTTTTTCAAAAATCTAAGTTTGGTACAAATGGCCAAATCAGCAGATCCATAAAACTTGAATGACCTGCACTCCTTCAAAACAAAATCTACAAATCCAGGTAATTCCAGGCAAGTATTAAAAAACTTGAATGGAATATGACCATAATCAACAGGCGCCGTACATAAGAGGATAGGGCAATGGTCGGACAAGTGTCTGGACAAAGCGGTCACTGCTGCAGTTGGCCACATGCCTATGAACTCCGAGCACACCAGAAATCTGTCTAATTTGCTCATTTTAACACCATTGTCCGACATGTATGCGAATTTGTTACCCACCATGTTATATTCATGTAAATCCGCCGACGTCAAAAAGAAATTAAAATGATTAGCATTAGTCAATACAAATTTGGAATTAACCCTTTCCTCAGCAAATCTCACATCATTAAAATCGCCCATTAGAATCCATAGATCGGGCAAAAAAGACTTCAAGTGACACAATTCTGACCAAAGAGCCCGCCTACCCGCCGGATCATTAGGGGCGTGCACATTTACCACATTCACCCGTACCCCCAAAACAGATAAATCCCCAGACACAATAAGAAAATGACGAAATTTGACCTCACTTACCTTGTGAAACATGGTGGGGTCCCAAATGCTAATAAGACCACCAGATAATCCAACCGAGTAGAGATGCTCATACTCAAAACTTGATCTGCCCCAAATAGAAGACAAATCAAACCACGAATTTTCATCCAATCTTGTTTCTTGAATTGCCAAAAAATGCACATTATTACTGGTCTTGAGACCTCTAATCCACCCGGGTTTCCCAGCTGCCCGGACACCCCTGATATTAATGGCTAGATAATTCATTGGGAAACGGGGGGTACACCATCATCAACCACAAGAGATCCTACATGGTTTTTGAAACCAGCCAGGTTCACTCCAATCATGGATCCATATTGAAAAGTAGCATCAATCTCATGGTTAATTGTTGATTGAAGCTCTAAATCGACACCTGGTTGCGATGACTCCTAATCCATGGCCATACGAGCGTGAATCGAAGAAACATGTAAGTTGAGGTTGGGGAGAGAGGAAGTAGGTGTTGGGGCGATAAAAGCTTTGGTAGATGGCCCTTGTGTAGAACCAGCCGATGGTGGACTGCGTAAGCATCTTCCCCTTTTTCTTACACTACATTCTTGAGTTTTTTTTCATAGGATAAGAAAAGAAATGATAGAAAATTATTTTAAATTTTCATTCTTGAGTTTTTTTTATAAAAGAAAAGATAGGAAAGGATAGGAAAACTTGGGGGTTTTAAGTCCCAAAGTTTTCTTGCCAATTTTGGCATGATTGTGATGGAAAAGAAAGGATAAATATGTGAAATTACCACTTCACCCTTTAATCTACATCTAATACTCATTTTACAAAGGCTATATGTGTAAAATTATATCTTTTTTTCTTTTCCTTTCCTTTCATATAAACTCAAAAATGTAATTAACTATTTCTTTTCTTATCATTTCTTTCATTTTTTATTAAACTTGAGAATGCATTATATGTATATAGTTTCTTTTCTTCTCTTCCCCAATCTAATCTTATCATTTCTTTTCTTATAAGTATAAACTCGAGAATAGAGTATTAGTAAAGACAGAGATGGGCCAGATTGGTTGATTGGGCCAGAGCGGAAGTTTTTATTTTGGGCCGTCATAGGCTCAACGGAGTATTTTGATCCAGGAAATTTTCTTTAGGAGAGTGATTAATATTATTGTCATCGCCGTCAATAATAAAAGAATCCACTTTCCCATGCGGCCCTTCCCCTCTCACCTCTTCCCCAAACGGCTCCTCTTCCCCATGCACCAACTGTTCCGCTACCCCATGCCTGAATAATTCCTCCACCCCAGGCTGTTCATCTGCAAACGTTGGACGGAATTCCCCTTCTTCAATATCGACACCCAAATTAACTGTCCCATTAGGATTCTCCGATGAGCTGCTCATGAAATTTGGAAACCACTGGACATTTTCTTCTACCACCCAAACATCATAGTTAGTGTTCTTCCATGCCAAATTAATCAACTCGTCAATCTTGCCCCACTGGCGGCACAACACAAGACATGAGGCAGACGCATTATCCACATTATTCCATGAGAAAGATGACCCCTCAACAACCTTGCCAAACAGGCCACCAATTTTATCGAACACCTCTGCTTTCCTGACCAAGATCGGAACACCAATAATGTTCAAACGGACCACCCTTTCCAATGGAATGACATGTCCATCCCATACATTTACCGATACTAGAAAGGTTGACCAGAACTTAGATTTTTAGTTTAAAAAATCTAAAGCTCGATCCCTGTTGCAAAAGTTTAGAAGTACCTTCATGCCACCCACGTATGAAATACCCACATCCTGATAACCTCCATCAACTAATGACTTACAGATATTATTGAGAGCATGGACATTCATGACTTCTCCCAATAGAGATCTCTCCACCCAATGCTTTTTGGATAAAGTTCCTCATTATCATCCAATATCAAGTATTTCCTCTGACTGTTCGATTGCCTGCCTCCTTTTAGAGCATCTCGATAGGACATGCCGGATGTGAATCCACATGGCACAACACCTTCATCATTGACCCCAAGTGGTTTAGGAACCCACTTAGGCTTCGCTGAAGGTCCAACATTAATCGAAGGGTTTTGCTCAAAGTGTTCAAATCTGTAATCAAACTTTTTGTGGTTCTTATCAAACTTAGCCAATGACACATCGAGTATTGCTTCAAAAATCCGAACTTTGTTCATAGCCACTAGCAACTCTTCAATATTCCTTACATCCAAGAGTCTGACATACCCGAACCGACCACCAGCTGCATTCTTCTTCCTAGCGACATAAGCATCCGATACCCTCCCATGTGACTTGAAGGCCTTCCATAAGATACAATTGGACACTCCCTCTGGTAGATTCTCGACAAGGAATGTAGTTTCCTTGATATCTTTTTTACCTTTTCTACTTTTCCGGTGATGAACCTCCTGCCAGTCAGAATTGTCGTTTCTCATTCTAGAGAGAAAAACTTATAAACCTCGTGACACTTAGTACCAGTATATATATACCAACTGTAAAACAAATACTCGTAATTCACTCATTCCCTCCAAACAACGCTCCCGCCCTAATCGACAACTCTCCACTTATCATCATCTACAAATTGGTTCCTTTCTGGTAATCGATTTTTAGGGTTTCTTTGTTTCCTGCCGAATGCAGCAAAAACAAGTTTACTCATTCTTCTTCTATCAAGATTCGATCTTTTTTTATTATTTTATTTTATTTTTTACTGTGTATTAAATTTCGTAATCTTTCAATTTTCGTAATCAACATCATACATTGCATTCTTCTTTCTTTCTTTCATCCATCAAGATTCTGCCTTTTTTTCTTCTTCTTCTTCATATGGGTACTCTGTTATTCTTTGTCTGCAGTTTTATTTTAGTTATTTATTTATTATATTTATAGAGGAGGGGTTATTTGAGAACCCTTAAAAAAAAGAACTCAAGAACTCCTCTCCACCCTTGGATCAAAAAAACTGGATGGATAAGATTAAAAATAAAAACCCCTCTCAACACTAAAGGGGTATTTTCGTCAGCTCACTCTTTATTTCTCTCTCTTACTTTATTAATTAAATAGAATTCTATCTAATTCACTAAAAAACTTTTATCTCACAAACCGTAAATCGTTAGACGAAAAGAAAAGCATGGGTAGTCTTAGAATTTCGTCCTCTTTCATTAGAGATGCGATTCGACATACTTTTGACGACTTTTTAAATTTCGTTTTTTTTTCATCACGTTCATCTTACACATGTGTAAGTTATTATTCTTTGATGACGTACACATGTGTAGGATGAACCATTTAGTGGTTTCCACTTATCCTACACATGTGTAGAATGAACCTTTTAGTGGTTTTCACTTGTCCTACACATGTGTAGGATGAACCTTTTAGTGGTTTTCACTTGTCCTACACATGTGTAGGATGAACCTTTTAGTGGTTTTCACTTGTCCTACACATGTGTAGGATGAACCTTTTAGTGGTTTCCACTTGTCCTACACATGTGTAGGATGAACCTTTTAGTGGTTTCCACTTGTCCTACACATGTGTAGGATGAACCTTTTAGTGGTTTCCACTTGTCATACACATGTGTAGAATGAACCTTTTAGTGGTTTCCTACAACTTCATCCTACAACTTCAAACCCTAAACCCTACAACTTCAAACCTTTTAGTGGTTTCCTAACGGCTAACCCTACAACTTCAAACCCTAAACCCTACAACTTCAAACCCTAAACCCTAAAGCATACCGTATACATCCGTCCCCCTACTACATCCCGCTCTAGGGTTTAGGGTTTGAAGGTCGAGGGTTAGCCGATAGGCTAACCCTCGGGCTTCAAACCCTAAACCTAGAGTGGGAACCCTCATCTTTTTAGGTTTTTAGGGTTTAGGGTTTAGCATTTAGGGTTTAGATTTTCCAGGGTTTTTAGAATGTAGCTTTCCCTCGGATTAGCAATTAAGCTTTAGGGTTTAGGGTTTGAAGTTGTAGGGTTAGCCGTTAGACTAACCCTACAACTTCAAACCCTAAACCCTAAAGCGTACCGTATACATTCGTCCCCCTACTACATCCCGCTCTAGTAGGGTTTAGGGTTTGAAGGTCGAGGGTTAGCCGATAGGCTAATCCTCGGGCTTCAAACCCTAAACCCGCTTCAAACCCTAAACCCTAGAGTGGGAACCTCATCTTTTTAGGTTTTTAGGGTTTAGGGTTTAGCATTTAGGGTTTAGATTTTCCTGGGTTTTTAGAATGTAGCTTTCCCCTCGGATTAGCAATTAAGCTTTAGGGTTTAGGGTTTGAAGTTGTAGGGTTAGCCACGGCTAACCCTACAACTTCAAACCCTAAACCCTAAAGCGCGGGCCGAAGGCCCCCGTAATCACACCCCCCTCGAATTAGCATTTAGCCCCCCAGGGTTTAGATTTTAGGGTTTAAGAATGTAGCTTTTCCCTCGGATTAGCAATTAAGCTTTAGGGTTTAGGGTTTAGCATATAGGGTTTTAGAATGCGTCCTCATCATTTTTGAACTTTATAAGTAACTTACCCATGTGTAGGTTGTACTTACCCATGGGCAGGTTATACAACTCACCAGTTCCAGGTCTTTCCTACACATGTGTAGGATGAACGTGATGAAAAAAAACGAAATTTAAAAAGTCTTCAAAAGTATATCGAATTGCATCTCTAATGAAAGAGGACGAAATTGCAAGATTACCCATCCTTTTTTTCCGTCTAACGATGTACGGTTTGTGAGATAAAAGATTTTTAATGAATTAGATATTTTTTAATTTAATAAGAGGAGAGAGAAAGAGAGAGAGCTGGACAAGTTTTTTCATAATGACAATCATGCCCTTCCTGATCTTGATGAATGAATGACTAAGATTGGTTGATCGATTGGTTCTTGCATGTTCTTTTTTTAATTCTCGCATCTTTTTATAACTGAATCTCGTGTCTATTTTGATGGGTTATCTTTTATATCTAGGAATATTGATTTGCAAGCTGTTTTGTTGGATCTTGATTAGGAAGTTTTTTTTTTTGCCCATGTCTAAGGAATATTTCATAACCAATTAATCATAGTTATAATTCTCGTATACTTGGGAATAGATCATTTTTACAAGAAGTTTTTGTTGCTGATTTGTGGTTTTATGAAGTCTTTGTTTAGGTTCCTGGTCCCATGGTACTTATTGGTTTGTAATTTCTATTTTAATTAAATGGCTGTCTTATTGTTTATAGGATTTGGTCAGATAATGTTTTCACTTTGATGTTTGCTCTAGGTATTCCTTGTTCGTTAGATTTTGATTATCAATCTCTCATTTGGAAAAATAGTATCATGAGGTTGATCTTATTGTATCTAGGTTGTAGCAACAAATGCGTTTCTGATATGGGGACTTTCTGTTTATCTGTCTTATTTTTGCATTTGCTATACATTTTAATAATATACTATATTTTTAGTATAACTCATGGTATGTACAAAGTATTTTCTTATGACTACCCATAATTTTCTTTGACGACATTTTACTTAATGGAGTGACATATATTTTAACCTTTTCGATTGCTTTTGTTTCCCCCAATTACAAGAACACCTAAACAGGATTGCTTTCGCTTTTGAACTCCTATACTTTATGTGGTTTTGACATCTTAAGTCATGGGGTTCAACTGCTTTTGTATTTTCCAAATGCTCTTGTACTTTGAGGCTTGTACTTTGGGTGTTTGATTGTGTGTATTTAAGTTATTGTCTTAGCGGGGATTGCTTTAGCTTTTGAAGGAGCAGTGTATATAAACTAGATTATTTCTCGCGTAATACGCGAGAAATACCTTGTATTATGTTTTTCTATGAAGGAGCAGTGTATATAAACTAGATTATTTCTCGCGTAATACGCAAGTTAGCCATATTAAATTGTCGTTATCACTTATAATATAATTAATAGTTATAAATAAGTCATGCTTAAATTTGATGATATTAATATTTTGAAAAAGGTTTTGTATCAAAAACTTATTAATATGATATGTATGTTAATTATATCTTTTGTGACCGTATAAAGTTAAATGTAGATATTACCTGCTAAAATTTTTATATATTAGAAACACTTAATGACATGGTAAATTTTTATGATATCGTAAGTTAACAAACATAGATAAAAGATGTTGAAAATGGTGATTTTGCCATTTTTACAATCTTTTTTTATTATTATTATTCTATGCACCGTATACATATCGGTAATATCTTTTATCTAAATATCATAAGACACTAACGATAACGATGTAAAACTAAATACTTATAACTAATATTTATTAGGTTATAGGATAAAAATCCGATATCAACTCATAATTTAAAAAATGTATGACTTAAAATAAAATAAAATTGTATAATGTAAAAAAATTTTAAAAAATGATTTTAAAAAGTATAATATAAAATTTAAGAATTATTTCCATAATTATATCATTAAAATAACTACTTTCTATAATTATAAAATGTAGGAATTTATTTTCCATAATTAATGACCATATCTAAATTTATTAAATTAAAATTAAATCTAAAAAAGTTATAAAAGGTATATGACATCAGCGTTTTGATTTAATGGTTCTAATTAAAACTTAAACTTCTTCATTTTAAAATTAAGGTTTCTCTTTTATATATATATCTAGAGATATATTTGAATGTATGTCTTCTTTATCTAATTCCCCCATCCGATTTCATCGATAAACCTTATTCCTATACAAAACCCTGAATCTCCCAATTCTACAACATAAACCATGGATCTTTATAAAACACGCTATACCATGAAATGACAATATGATTTGAATGACAACAAAAGAACAATCAAACACTATCTTCTGATCTGCCAGATGCAGTTTCCAACTTCTGTTTGTTACAGGGTGATGGTCGCAGCATTACTCAGCACATCTTTGGTCTTTGGTACTGCTAGTGCATTAGTTTTGAATGTCTTCATGAGCAGCGAACTTGTAGCAGCAAACTAGAACTGCAGCACCAACTTTGTACATTAGTATTAAAGTAGACTTCAAATTTGCCGTTCAAAAAAAAAGTATTAGACTAGACTTACGAAAGGTTTTAGCGAACATCAGCCTTAATAAACCCAACATTTTGTTTATTCAAAATAATACCTTGATTGCATAAAGAATGTAAGTATTGGTACAATTATATCATATTGATTAGTAATTGAATGTGAATCAAATGGTATCTAGGTTGATAAGTATTCAATGTATAAGCTAGTCTCTTCGGTGGTTAAATGGCAGTTAGTTCCAACTGTTGTATCTGAAGGGCTGCAACTTTTGTTATACACACACACTCTACTGTATGGAGGAGACAAATATAATGAATATCTGCAATTCAAAATGCAGAAACAAAAGATCTAATTATAATAAATTATATATAGTTTGTTCCATCTTCTCTGGTTTGTTTTAGGATAGAAAATTCGTACACCACTAATCCTACTCCTAAAGCTACATAATTTTTAATAAAGCTTCATAAGTTTCCACCTATATACGAGACTAATATCCTCACCACTTAGGATACTAGTGGCCTATGCTTTGTTTGGTCAAATAGCACTTGGAAAGCTACAGTGTCAGGTAATCGAACATCAACTTATAAACTACGATTTATGCAAGGGAGCTCTTAACAAAAACGTACTCTGCTAAAACTCTTCTGCACCTCCAGTCTGCCCGTAGACCCCACCAATCGACATGTAAATCTAATCATAACAACAAATTAACATTTGTCATATACAGAGGATAAGTAGTGTTATCTTAGCAACCCTTTTGAAAAATTTAGGAGCTTACCAGAAATACCATCTATATAAGGAACGTCCATTGGACCACCAATCTTAAAACAATATGTTTTCCCACTATGAACATAATCTGATATCTCTACTTGCAGTGTGTCAGTCCATGAAATGTTTTCTTCATTAATTTCCTCTTGGTTATCCTCCCCAACTTCATTATCATCGTCATACACAAGGTCTACACAACATCCCCCTACTATATCGCTTCCAAGCAGCCTGATGGTTACAACAATTTCGTCCCCGTCATCCAGTAGATTGCCAGTCCGCCAAAGGCTTAACCAAACGTAATTAGACATACACTCTCTCTTACGTACTTGTACTGTAGGATTGTATTTCCATACCAAGACCTTAGTCTTGTTATTGACTTCAACGTCAGAAATTATTGGTCTATCAGAGTTTGGAGTGGACATGAAGCACACATTCAGACCACTTGTTCTTGAACCATTACGATGTGAAGGAACTCTAAATGATACTGTTGATCCAGTTTCTTTATATCTAAAACATGGAAGTGTTTTCCCTGAAACATAGGTAGTGAATATACCAAACTCAAATGATACCTGTAGTACAAACCATTTGTTAATTTGGTTTTCTTAATATTAACGAGAAAAAGAAACAACATAAAATTAATAGTAAGAAAGTGGACCTTTGTATATGCATTTTCGAACCCCATTCCGTTTTCTGAAATTAATTCAAAGCCCAGATATCTTATAATTTTCCTGTCAACTTTTTTGATTGATTGAAGCTTAAAACAACCCTCCACTGCAAACAGTTTTTCACATCGATTAGTGGACATGAAGGTTAAGGGATTTGGTGTTGGTTGCACTATTTCCAGGGACATATTTGCAAAGGTATTTAGGCGTGTTACAGATTTTGGGAGATCTTGAATTGACTGAAGATGCGAACACGCATAAGCATCGAGTTGTATAAGACTTGGTAAACTCTTGACACACCCTGGTAAAGAAGTTATATTATTTTGGCTTATATTTAAAAACTTCAATGAGATGAGGTTACTCCAGTCCTCTGGGAAAGAAGTATTAAAGAGATTGCATCCTGAGACATCAATATCTACCAAAAGAGAAGATAGTGAACCAGAATCCAAGCATTTAACTTGTCCAAGAACTCCAAGGTTTGAGCAACCATACATTTTAAGTGATACCAAAGATCTTGGTAAGCATGGAATGACTTTCAAGCTTCTGCAACCACTTATGTCTAATAAGACCAGTCTTTCAAGGTAGCCTATGGATTCACAAACCTCAGTCAAACTTAAGCATCCTTCAAGGTGCAAACTCTCTAATCTAGGGAGTCCATCAAAATCTGGGGTTTTAATTAGCTCCATGGAATAACTGAGATTAAGGATTTTTAGGGATCCAACCACCTATACAAGATATATATAAGTAACTTTATTATGGACTCCTGTGACAAAATAACATTCATAATTAGTAATCAATTGGGAAACTAAAGATGACACTAAATATACCTTGTACCCATCCCAGAGTTCTTTTAATTTGCTATAACGCAAGTCAAGAACTACCAACTTCTGCAAAGGTACATCACCTGGTATGGATTTTAAAGGAAACCCATGCCAACGCAGCAATCGTAACTTTTTGGGCAATTTCTTGTAGCTCCCAGAAAAAGTTGCATAGTCGAGTTGAAGTAGCATCAGGTTCTTCATCTTTTCTATTGCTCCAACCTTGAAATTTTCTTTATTTGTATAACCACTAAAATCTTCATAACTACGCTTTCTTCCATTGTCCATCTTTACAATTGAAGTTGAATTAAATCCCTTGATCCTTTGCATATCAAGAGCAAGTCCCTCTACTTTCTTTGTACCCTAGTTAAGATTATTATAAGGTAAGCTTTGGCTGAATGTATACAATGAATTTAGTAGAGATGTAGAAGTTGGATATGCATTGCTTACTTCATTTTCATTCAACACATTAAACGAATCTTGATGGTGCCACAATCTACTTCGTCTCCCCGGATGCTTTGGTGATTCTTGGCGAACAACTTCTTGGCCCATCTCCTTGATTAATTGATGCATCATCACTCTCCCATCTTCAATGTAGAGTAGACATCTATTGATTAGATTCTTGATCCCAACTACAGGGTAAAGATCGCATTCAGCTAACAATTTTACAATAAAATCTTTATCCTCGCCCACAAAAAAACAAGCAATATGTAGGAATAAATCTTTATCTTTGGTATCATCTAGAGTGTCAAAGCTCAGCTGTAGAACTTTTTGAATCTCTTGATTAGGAACTGCTTCCAGTTTACGCATTGCATCTTCCCACACATCGACGGTCATTCTGTATAGAAAAGAACCCAATACTTTAAGAGCCAAAGGAAGACCTCTACAGTGATGAACTACGAGGTTTGATTGGACGATGTGGGGTTCAATAGGATGATCTCTATGAAAGGCATACAAACTAAATAGTTTTAATGCATCATAGGGGTCCAACTCTTGAATAGCAAGGACCTTTGGATTTACTTCAAAAAAATTAAACAACCCTTTGTGCCTGGTTGTAACGATCACTTTACTTCCATGATGAAACTGTTGAGGCCCTAGTAGTGCTGCTAGTTGTTGCCTTGTAGAGATGTCATCCAGAATGAGAAGTACTTTTTTATTGTGTAACGCGTTTGTAACCTTAATGACTCCCTCATCAAGATTCCATATAAGTTCCTCCTTGTTACTTTTTAATAGTGTTGAGAGAAGCTGAGTTTGCAATCGCAATAATCCATTGGGTTGCTTTGAGGTCTCGTGAATGTCTGCGAGAAAGCAACTACCACCATACTCATGGTAATTCGAGTTATAAATGCATTTGGATATGGTTGTTTTTCCGATGCCTCCCATTCCATGAATAAAAAGGAAAACTGCATTAGGTGATGGATCTTGCAACCATGATTCGATCTCAGCAACATTCTTCTCTATTCCCACTAGTTTTTCTTCAATGTACAAGAGCTTGCAGTTGAGTTTCGTTCTTATGACACTGACAATCTTACCTATGAATTCGGCCTCATGTCTGCAAAGATCAATTTGAACAGTCAACGTCTATTCTTATTACTCCATGATGGAGAATATTTTTAGAATGATTTTGTTGATCTCATACAATACATATATATATATATAGGGGTGGGTTATTTATAGTACAAGCAATCCAAAAAGTATAAAAGTACAAGGTTCTTCCTCCTTCTTCCTTCTTCTCCGGCGAGACAGCCACCGCCACCACCTCCGGCGACATCTCCGGCAACTTTTCCGGCGAGAATCAAGTTCGTTTTCGGGTGGATACGGTACGGGCGTTGCCCTCATCCGTTCTAAACTGGTTGTCAAGGGACGCATATGGGAATCGTATGGATTTGATGGGCGGCGATCCAAGAGATGGTGACGGTTTGATACGGTACGGGCGAAGCCCTTGCTGCCGGCGCCGTGGTTGGGGTGGTCGGAGATGATGGTGGTGGAGGTGGTTGTCTCGCCGGAGAAGAAGGAGGTGGTGGCCGGCGGCGGCAGTCTCGCCGGAAAAGAAGGCTGGCCGGAGAAGGAGGAAGAACCTTGTACTTTTTGTACTTTTTTTTTCCATGTGTACTACATTTATCTTTCTCCTATATATATATATATATTATATATATATAATTTTATGTTATCTCTATTAATCTCTACTACATTATAAAGCATTTGTTCCCGTCAAATTTTTTCAACTTTTCACCACTCATTTTCATCTCTCTCCTCAAATCTCAACCACTCATTTTTTTCTCCCTCCTCCATAAATCATTTTATTCCTCTAATTCATTCAAAATCTTTTATCTCAAAAACCGTACATCGATAAATTATAAAAAATATATGGGTGTTTTTAAAATTTCATGCTCTTTCATTAGAGATGTCATTCGATATACTTTCGACGAATTTTTAAATCCGAGGGCGGAGCCCGTACGGCTAAGGCATTTGGCTATCACACTCTATGACCTATCACTTCCTATGACCTATCACACTCTATGACCTATCACCCCCACCATCTCACCGTCGCAACGCGCGGGTACTTTCTCTCGTTTAGAGATAATATCTACGTACTTTAGGTAAATATAATGAATTATAGAAAAGCATACAAATGCCTAAAATATAAGTATTCTAATTAATCTATTACACCCCCGGAGTTGTAACGGGAGGTTGCCATAAGCGAACCAAAAAATCATTAAACAGCTTTAGTAGATCTTTAGTAAAGATATCCGCTATCTGGTAACGTGATGGAACGTATAAGAATTCGAAATTGACCCCACTGAACCTTTTCCATGAACAAAATGAATATCAAGTTCAATATGTTTCATCCGTTGATGTTGAATTGGATTTCCGGAAAAGATAGATAGTGTTGACGTTGTCACAGTACACCAAGGTGGCAGTGGTCATTATTTGTAGGTCGACCCACCAACTCATCTGACCTAACAACCCACAACCCACCAACCGAAATGTAACACCCCCAAAATTTAAAGGTAATAAATTAACCATTTTTGTAGTTTTAATATTAAACTAATTTCCTAGTATTTTAAGTTTTGGATATGAGGTTAATTTAGTTGGAACTTTAGCGGATAGCGGATAAAATACCTACTTAATTTTGAAGAAGGGGCGTGGCACTCAGAAAAAAGTACCAGCCATCTCCTCCTTATGACTCATGGTTCCACTTTCAATTCTTCACTTCTTCTCAAATCTTCTTCTATTGCTTCATCTCAATCAAATCTTGCCTTCAATCCAATTGAAGAATTCTTCAACTATCAACTAACAATAATAATTTTTCAATCTTATAAAAATTGGAAGTGAGGGTTTAGTGTGTGTGGGTGGCCGAAAATTACAAGAAGAAAGGGGAGGAGGAGAAATTTCCACTTAAAGTCTTGAAATTTGTTCTTGAACCCTTAACCTAGTTTTGATTTATATTGAGAATTAGGGTTTATGAAATACCCAAAATTTGAAGATTTTACTAGAAATTGAGTTTTATATAATTTTTCCCAAATTTTTGTATAACCTAATTTGTTATTGAGTTGCATGATGAATTTAACTAAGAATGTATGTGTTGGCATGAAAATCTAAATATTAAAACAATGGTGATTTTCACTAGTTGAATATGATGATGATGGAATTGATGAATTGAACTCACCAAGTGAGTTTTTGAATGAAATGCAACTCAATGGCAAAATAAGATGATTTGGGTTAGGAATGCTAGTGAAATGTTGTAAGGCTAGGTTGAGTAGCCAAAATGGTGAATATTGTCATATATGCGTTTTATGACGATTTGAATAGGTTGAAAGCTTGTTGTGCTTTGCGGTTGTTTTGATTTGATTGTTGTGTCGCGAAGGAGGTGGGTATACTTGCATACCCTTGTATATTCGTCGGGTCGATTACCATACGATGGTGGATTCCGTGTGTGGTAATCGATTTGGCGTTGAGCCTAAGTAGGGATCGTCTTTGATTACGGGCCTAAGTAGTGGTCATAGCCCATGTGGGGCATTGTTATTGTTTATATTTGATTGAGATTGTAATCATTTGCTTATATGGATCCATGTAATGCGTTGGTACAAATGTGAGTATATAGATGTGGCACGACGGTGCCATAGGCTATATGCAATAGTCCTTTGTGCATTGCCTCTTTCGTTTATATAAATGTATGCAAGCATATTCACTAAGCATTCGCTTACCTTTTAGTTGTTTACCATTTTATAGGTGGTTTTGAAAGAAGGAACTAGAGTTTGTTGAATCGAAGCTTTAGTAAGAAGTTTGCTAGGATCGTGAAGGTATTGTGACCATTCATGATAAAATGGTGTTTTGATAGAAACTTAGATCATCCCAACCTCTTATGGCTCATGGTACTATCTTGTCAATTTGGAACTTATGGTTATGTAACTTTGGTAAATTATGATGTTGATATTTAGTTTTGGTAAAATTTGGAAGTCAAAGTGAATGGCTTGGTTGATGCGACAAAATGGGCAATGTGCCTAACTCATGTGAATGTGTATATTTTGTTAATGGAAACTTTTGAAATGTTTGGTTCAATAATTTTACCTTGTTTGAGTTAGTAAATTTGTTTGGAATGTTTGAAATTGAGTCTTGGGTTGTTTCAAGTGGTTTTGGAAGTGTCAAATGAGTTTTTGGTGCAGACTGTGAGTCTCTCGCGTCCGTGAGAGGGTCTTCTCGTGCCGTGAGAGGGTCCTCTCACGTCGTGAAGAGTGAATTTCGTGAATAAAATTTTGATCAGTGGTTATTTTCGTGCCGTGATGTTCAGTTCTCGCGACGCGAAGGCTGTCACTCCTCGCGCCTCGATATCTATAAAAAAAAATCCGTCTTATTTTGGGTCGAGTCGTTTCACGAAAATAAATTCGCCAACCCACCAACCCATTTAACCCGTCAACCAAGCAACCCATCTACCTATATGACCTGAAATCAACCCACCAACCCATTTAACCTGCCAACTCGATTTTTTTGGGTTCGTGGTTGGGTTTGGGTTGACAGATTGATCAGGTTCGGGTTAAGTATTTTCATCCCACCAACTCAAACCGTTATAATTATACTTATATTTATTTTAGTTTTTATCCTATATCAAGTTATTTGTGTAAGTTTACTTTGTAGCCGATTACTAATCTAGTTATGAAACTAATATAGGTGTTATTTGTTTTATATTATATGGTTATAAATATAGTAATAATAATAATAATAATAATAATAATAATAATAATAAATAATAATAATATGCCCTCAACAATCAACTCTATTTTTTCATCTTCACCTAATAAACCTATAATAATCTTAATTAAATAGTAATTTACAATATTCATCCCTTAACCCATAATAACTCTACTAACCCTTTTACATTAATTTTTTACATTAATACTTGAAAATGGGACAGAGGTCATGTGTTCTATTCTCATCCCTTGCAAGTTTAGTGGTCATTTTCTATCATTAGATAGAACTTGAAAACAGTTTCTCTACACCATCATGATAGGGGTAAAGTTGTCTACATCTTAACCTCCACAATTTTCCACCTGAGGGATGGTTTGAATTGGTATTATTATCTATTGTTTAGAGATAATATCTACACATAAAAACAAGGAATCATAAAAGCATACAAATGACTAAAATATAAGGGAGGGGCCCTAACATGATCTAATACTCCAGCTTTTATTGTAAGTTTATATTAGATGACAAGTAGGGAACAAGCTAGCATACCCGTTAGCAGTTAATACGATTCCAGTCAAGCTTCCTGCTTTTCTAAGTGAAACCCTCCACGCCTTCACCTTTTCCAGCCATTCATTCTTCTTCTGGAGATCTGTTTCTGCCTCAATCATATCATCATACCCACCAAATGCCTCTGCAAAGCTTCCTGTTTGATTCCTGACATCCGATGGCTCCACGTTGTAGAACACAGGTACCACTTCATGCTTAGAGGAAATCCTCTCCTGTTCTCCAATGATGGTTAAGACCTCATCCAGACACCACTTGGAAGATGCATAGTTTCTAGAGAAGACGATGAGCGAAATTGCCGACTCACGGATCGCTTTGTTCAGCTCTGGCCCTAGCAGTCTTCCTCGGTCCATTGCATCATCGTCCCTGAAAGTGCGGATTCCTGCCTGCGTTAGGGCTGCATAGAGGTGATCGGTGAAAGTTGTACGGGTATCTTCACCTCGAAAACTTAAGAAAACATCATAACTGAAACCAAATGGGTGACCAGTAGTCATGGATGAACGAACATGCTACTCTTTCTTGGGATCATAGATCATAGCTATTAAGCAAAGTAAAGTGTTCGATCTATAGAAAAACTCTACCCAATTTTAGTAGTATTGTAGGAGAAGATATTATTGTGGAAAGAAGTAACCATGTCCACTCAATTTTTTGATTCGTATGCTCCACATTCAACAGACGGACTATAAATTTAAATTAAATGAGTACATCAAGGACTCATCAATATAACCTTGTGGATCCACCTGGGTTCGATTCTCACTTCCCACATTTGTATGAGTGAATTAATAGGGATTTTTCAAGAGTTCTGAGTTTCATTTAGGCATTCGTGTAATTTAAGAGTAGAAGTAGATTAGAATGTCGTTCTAAAAAAATAAAAAAATATACCCTTATAAATAAACTAGATTATAACCCACTTGAAACGGGGACACCCATATAAAAATAGTTAATTATGTACATATAAAAAACTGGCAAAAAGAAATAAATTAAAATTTATAAAAAACTAAGAGAAGAAAAAATAAACCATAATAAGGAAAAGTATTTTCTTTGTTTACTTTATACGCGGGGGAACACGTTAACATACATTAAAAGTTATGATGCATGTTAATATAATTTACCGTTAATCTTTATTATATAAAGTTGTGTCATTGTGTATATTTGTGTAGTTGATAATTGATAATATCAAGATAAATTTAATTGATAAATTTGATTTAACAATTAAAAGCGACAAAAATAAGAAGTTTAAGAAGTTAAATTTATAATGTCACATCATGAGCCATTGTAAGTTGTATTAGTTAAAAAAATATATATTATGTTAATATACTTTCTGGTGTATAATTAAATTTAAAACAAAATTTAAATTTTAATGTATTTTGTATTCAATAAAATCTTCAATAATATTGTGTTCATCCAAATTATATTTTGTATTTAATAAAATAAATAAATAAAGAAACTGCTCAGTGTCACCTTCTGCGGGTTTTGGGTCCCAATACCTCGATGGTGTATGGGGGAGGTTAAGATGTAAGCAGACCTTATATCTACCTAAGTAGAGAGGCTGCTTCCATTTTCTAACTAAATGATAGATAAGACCCTCCAACCTTTGTATGGAATGAGGATCCAACATTTGTATTCAATAAAATCTTCAATAATATTGCCAACCGTGAAAAGAGATTATAATCTTGATATAAGTTATGTTTGATAAAAGTAATATCCAATTCTAGGCTTATCATGTATTAATTGAATATAACTTATTATTGGGTTTAATCACTGGATGACCAATGTACCTTTCTCGTTGTATATGGTTGCCCACTAAACTAAAAAAGTTGATGTGTATTACCCATAAACTTATCAAATTTGTAAATGGTTAACCAAATGTTGACATGTTACCTTCTATCGCAGGTTAAAACATATTATATTTATATATAAACCTTATTTTATTCAATTTTATTTTTTAATTTATAATCATAGATTCACTCCATCTTTATATTCACTCCACCATTATTTATGAAATTAAAAAGGGGTTTCGATAGTTAATATGCCTAATAATCGTTGTTTAAAAGAAATATACCTAAAAATAAAAAAACTATTTTATAAAAATCTTTTTATATCTTTACCTAAAATTGCCTTGAAAAAAGAATACCGAAAAACTCAATTTCATGTTGTGTAGAACCGGATTCACAACAAATTTTGTAAATATGGACTAAAATTGCCATAATCATGAAGTTTCATGTTAAATATGCATATATATACCTTACGGAAAAAAAGTATGCATATATATATAAATGTTTGTATGTAGATGATACATTCACATATATGCATAATAGTGTATGAATTAGATGAGTTGTATTCATGTGAAAACATAAAATTTGGTGAAACCCAAGGGACTCATATGAGCCATTGGATCACCAATGATCTAAGGTAAGGGTTAGACATAAAAATAACTAAATAAAGGGTATTTTGGTCAATTAGACACTGGAACATTAGACTGATTGATATCTCTTATCTCACATCGTTATTTCTCTCCCACTCACTGAAAACTTAATCGGAACCACCAACACCAAATTAATTCGGCAACAGCCACCGCCGTCGTCAATATTTGATAAAAACAATCTCAATAATCATCTCCATCATCCGCGCGATAAAATTTGTGTTTTTAATATGGAGTCTAGCTGATATGAGGAATTTTGGAGGCTTCGATTTTTTAGTTTGAATTTACATCTCGCTATATAGATTGATATATCAGTTCCAATTAACAATCATGATCTTCTATTTGTTTAGAGGTTAACAACTTTGATTGTTTTTATTTGTGTTTGATTATTGAGTGGGAAAACATAGTTGTTTGATGATCTTAGCTTAAAATTCTTAAGATATAATCGGAATTGAGATTACAAGTGTTTGCTATATTTGAACTAGTAAATTAGACTTGATAGCTATTTGTTTGTGTGAAAGTGTTTGGATGAATTTTATATGAAATTTCTGAATGCATAGAAACTGTTTGTTGAAATGCCAACATGAAACTGTTTGACAAATGGCAGTTTGCTCGTTTTCTTTTGTGCTGGAATAAATCATTAAGCATTTTTGTAGCATTTTTATGGTTATTCACTAGCTTGGTTAGGCATTTTGGTGGTATTTCAATAGTTATGCATTAGCATTTTGATATTTGATAAGTTGTCCAATATATATTTTGTGTCGTTTTTTGCTAGGTACTAGCATACTTAGCATTTGTCATAGCTGCTCAGTTTGTTAGTTTCACATTTGCTAGTTGTTTTGATAATTACTCGGTGTTTGATTCCCGGTTTCGTATTCACCTTAGTTTTTCTAGTGATTAGCTAGTTTCTTTAACTCCATTTGTTTGTGTAAATTATACATAAAATCAAATTTGATTTTGTATAGATTTCTTGATATGGACTCCATTTGTTTTTCTAAATGTATGCATAAAATCAAATTTGATTTTGCATAGTTTCTTTAACTCCATTTGTTTGTGTAAATTTATAAAATTAAATTAAATTTGATTTTGTATAGCTTTTTGAAATTGTACGTATACAATCAAATTTGATTGTGTATAGGTTTGTTGACATAAACTCCATTTGTTTGTGTAAATATCTCAACAAAAGCAAATTTGATTTTGTATAGCTTTTTGTAGCTGTATTTATACAATCAAATTTGATTTTGCATAGATTTCTTGATATGGACTCCATTTGTTTTTCTAAATGTATGCATAAAATCAAATTTGATTTTGTATAGCTTTTTGACATTGTACGTATCAAATCAAATTTGATTTTGTATAGGTTTCTTGATATAGACTCCATTTGTTTTTCTAAATGTATGCATAAAATCAAATTTGATTTAATACAAAAAGCAAATTTGATTTCAAGATAAAGACAAGAGCGTGTTTTTATAGTTGGAAGAAATAAATACATCAAGGAATTTTGTAAAAATAACCCGACCCATTTAAGATAAGAAATCATTTTTATGCTTAAAATCAAATTTGATTATGTGTAGCTTTGTAGTTTTTAAGATATCTGTGTTTGTTTAGTTTTATGCTTAAAATCAAATTTAATTTTATGCATAGAGTGTCAAAAAGCTATACAAAATCAAATTTGATTTTCTGCATACATTTATAAAAACAAATGGAGTCTATATCAAGAAACCTATACAAAATCAAATTTGATTTTGTACAGTCGAATTTGATTATGTGCAGCTTTGTAGTTTTTAAGGTATCTGTGTTTGTGTAGTTTTATGCTTAAAATCAAATTTGATTTTTTACAGTTTCAATCGAATTTGATTATGTGCAGCTTTGTAGTTTTTAAGGTATCTGTGTTTGTGTACTTTTATGCTTAAAATCAAATTTGATTATGTTGAGCTTTGAAGATTTTAACTACATGTATGTGCGATACTTTATGTTTGGAATCAAATGTGATTATGTAAGCTTTACGTATCTATGTTTGTGTAGTTTTATGCTTAAAATCAAATTTGATTATGTGCAGCTTTGTAGTTTTTAAGGTATCTGTGTTTTTGTAAGTTTATCTGTGTACAATCAAATTTGATTTTGCATTGCAATATGTTGTTTTCTATAAGAATTGATTATGCACCGAACCGCGTAAGCCTAGAGAATTGGATTGTGAATGGAAAAGATGTTTTTATGGGAAAAACCCTAGAAGGTTTTTTAAGGTTTGTTGGCGATTCCCCGAAGGTAGGAACGGTGTTCCTTTACGCCAACTAAGGTTGATGATTGATTGTCGAACCGTGTTCGACTTTTAGTTAGGGTTTTGTTCGATCGGTGATCGTATGGTATGTGTGTGTGTCGATATTGTATTATGTATTCAAGTACATAATTCTGAATGTCGAATGTGGAGGAATCCTCCTCCTTTTATAGGAGGAGATTCCTTGGAGGAGAAGGTTAGGGTTTTCCCTATTCCTTCTTTGAATTAAATTCTACTTACCGTGTTTATCTGATTTAGTTTCCTTAGGAGTTTATCCTTTAAGAAGATCGAACTAGGCAAGAGTATATTTATCTTTGGAAAGGATTTGTGTTAATCCTTTTACTTATTCGATTGAGTTGATCGCCTTCGGGGTTCTGTCCTTCGTAAATGTGCTTCGTTATGTTTCCTTCGTATAGCAACTCGGAGGGGTACATCGTCAAGCCCCCCAGTCTAATGTTAGAGGCTCTAAAGACTGTAATTTTAGACTAATATTTTCTTCCAGTGTTTTAGAAATTCTGAACCTTATTACGAAGGATCGAAGGAGAACTTGTATTCGTCTTCCAGGGGGTAAAGAGCGGTGACCGTATGTGTAGGGACCGTTCTTGGCAGTTTCAGAAAGATAATGGAATCCTTTTGTCTTCTTTGCGCGGAAATCGAAGTGGTAGGTAAGGGCTATTAAAGCTTTTGCCGTTTCATTTTTTCGAGATTATCATTTTCTTCTTTCTATCAATCTCTCAAATTTCTTCGTTTATATTTTCTGGACTTTGAATGGCTCGTGCTAAAGCAAAAAGAACTGTTGGTGGTAACCAACCTGCATCTACTCAGGCTGACACATCTGTTGATAGAACTCCGGCGGCCGACGTATTTCCAAGGTCGTCGGAAAAGATCGGCTGTGAAAAGTAAGCATCCAGTTGTCTTTACTGATTCTGATTCCGATTCTGAAGTAGATAAGGCGTCATATCGTGATTTGAGATATGAGTGGGCCCGTCTTCGCCGAGAAATTGTAGAAGTGAAAGGTCGGGAGGCGCGTTTGAAAGGTGACGTCAGATGGGCTGGTGATGAGATCCGCCGTTTATCCCATGAAATGGAAAAATCTATTCCTTTCATTGCCCTACGCTGCTCCAACAAACGTTATCAGGAGAAGTTGAAGGAGGCAGAGGGAATTTTTGATGATTTGGCCAAAAAGCTTGATGACTCCGAGAAGCGACTGTCGGAGAATAACATCTATGTTGATGGGGTCAGGAAGGTGTGGGGTGACAAGTGCGAGGAACTGCAGACTGCTCATTCGAAGATTCAATTTTTGGAGGAGCAACTGAAGAAGTGGAGGAAGGAAGTTATTCCTCATATTTATCAAACCACACTTGCTGACCCGGAGGCTGCAAAACGCTTGGTAGAAACGGCGGTTGCTTCGGAGAATGTTTCCGATATGTGCCCTGTAAAATAAATTGTATTGTAATTTGTTTATATATCGTGTTTATATTGTATTTTTCTCTTTTTTGAAGTATGCATGGTTCCGAAGGGTCCCCCTACGGTGTTCCATGTCTTTTTGTTATAAATGCATGGTTGCGAAGGGTCTCCCTTCGTTGTTCCATGTCTTTGTGTTTAGTGCGTATTGATATCCTAGGACTGTGTCCTTAGGTTTCTGGTTGTACGCTATGTGGGCGTCCCCTTGAACATGCGTTTTACTCAGAGAAATACGTCTTTGAAATATATTGGATAACGATCGTGGTAAAAATACATAAGGGAGCGACCCTTCGTATAAGAAAAATGCATTGCTTTTTGCAATTGCTTTATTTATTCTAAAAAGGATAGTTGTCACATTGTGAATTCTATCTATTTATTATGTGCCGTAGCACTTGGGTACAAAAAATAATCAGTTTTACTGATAGAATTTTCGGAGATTGGAACTGTTCCATGTGCGGTCCACTGGTTCGCCATCCAATGTTGTTAGCTTGTACGCTCCATTGCCGAAGGCTACTTGAACCTGGTACGGACCTTCCCATGTTGGTCCCATCTTTCCTGTGTACTTTACCTGACTTGCACTGTTAAGACGAAGGACATAATCACCAACCTTAAACGAAGTTGGGTTGGTGCGCTTGTTGTAGTATTTCTCAAGTCTCTTTTTATATGTTGCTTCCCTTATTACTGATATGTCCCTTCGTTCTTCCAGCAAGTCTAAGTTCACCCTTAATTCTTCTTCGTTTTCTTCTATGTCAACCTTGGATGTTCGGCAAGTTGACACCTGAATTTCTGCTGGTAAGACTGCTTCTGTTCCGAAGGCAAGGCTAAAGGGCGTTTCGCCATTGCTAGTTTTGGGTGTTGTTCGTTGTGCCCATAAGACGAATGGCAGTTCATCTACCCATCCAGTGTGCTTTTTCCCTAGCCTTTTCTCCATTCCTTTTACCACCTATCTGTTTATTGATTCAACCTGCCCGTTTGCCTGTGGGTGGTATACGGAGGTGAATTTTTGTTTTATTTTCAACCTTTCGCAGAACTTCGGGAATGTTCCTTGTGCAAATTGTTTTCCATTATCAGATACGATGGTTTGTGGCATCCCGAACCTGCACACTATGTGTTCCCAAACGAATTTCTCTATTGCTTTTCCTTTAATAGAGGCGAGAGGTTTGGCTTCGACCCATTTAGTGAAGTAATCAACTGCTACCACCAGAAATTTGACTTTTCCAGGGGCCTGTGGGAGTGGTCCCACTATGTCTATTGCCCATTGTACGAAGGGCCAGGCTGAGGTGACCGAGATCATATCTTGCTTTGGGGCCTTGGGTACATTCGAATGGATCTGGCAGGATTCACATTTTTGGATGTATGTCGTGGCATCTTGATGCATTGTTGGCCAAAAATATCCTAGGCGCATAGCTTTAGTTGCCACGGATCGTGCTCCTGAGTGAGTCCCGCATATTCCTTCGTGTATCTCTTCGAGGATGACCGAAGCTTGATTCGGGCCTACACACCTTAGCCAAGGTGTCACGAAGGACTTTCTGTATAATTGTCCGTCTGTGATCTTATACTGAGGTGCTTTGATTCTAATCTTCCGGGCTTCGTTGGAATCTTCTGGTAGTATCCCGCTGATCAAGTATTCACATATCGGTGTCATCCAATTTTTCCCGTCTTCTTTTATGAGATCAACAACATACTTTTCGTTTATTACTTTTCTTTTAATACTTCAATGAGCACCTTTTTGCTGAAGTGTTCGAAGGTGAGACTTGCTAACTTGCTTAGTGCATCCGCTTTTTTGTTCTGATTACGGTGAACGTGCTCTATCTTGAAGCTGCTAAAGCAGTCAATCAACTCTTTAGTCTTTGCCAAGTACTTCTTGATGGTTTCTTGCTTAGCTTCGAATTCCCCAGTGATTTGGCATGCTACCAATTGGGAATCTACAAAGGTGTGGATTCGCTTGATTTTCATTTCCTTTGCCAAACGAAGCCCTGCTAAGAGAGCTTCGTATTCTGCCTCGTTGTTTGTTGTGTCGAATTCGAACCTTAGAGCATAGGTATATTCCTTTTCTTCCGGGCTAACGAGGATAATCCCTGCTCCTGATCCATCGGAGCTTGATGCTCCGTCTGTATATAACCTCCAGACGCCCCATCCTTCATTCTCCATGACATTTAAAGAGGCATACTTTTCTGGTTCATTACTTCCTTGTGTTTCTGCTATGAAATCAGCTAGCACTTGTCCCTTAATCGCGTTTCTCTTTCGGAACTCAATGTCGTGTTCCCCTAGCTCTATTGCCCATTAAGCTACTCTTCCAGACTTTTCTGGTTTGAGCAATATTTGCCTTATAGGTTTGTCAGTTAGTACTACAATTGGGTGAGCTTGGAAGTACCTTCGTAATCTTCTTGCTGCATGCACCAGGGCGAGGGTCAATTTCTCTAGTTCCGGATAATTAGCTTCGGATCCCTGCAGAATTCGGCTAACGAAGTAAATGGGAACTTGCTTCCGCTCCCTTTCTACCAGGAGGACTGCGCTTACACATTCGGAGGATGCGGCTAAATACATAAAAAGAGTTTCTCCTGGAACCGGGGAGGTGAGGGTAGGTAATTGTGCTATGTATTTCTTCATTTGCTCAAAAGCTTCGTCTGCTTCTTTTTTCCAGACGAAATCCTTTTTTATCCAAACATCCTTTGAGTGTTTTGAAGAACGGGAGCTGTTTATCTGCTCCTCTGGATAGGAAATGGCTGAGGGTTGCAAGATTTCCGTTTAGGCTTTGAACCTCCTTTATTGTCTTCGGGGGTGATAATTGGCAAAGTTTGTCCACTTTTGAAGGGTTAGCTTGAATCCCTTTGTCCGATATATAGTACCCTAGGAACTTTCCCTCTTCTACTCCAAAGGAACACTTCTTTGGGTTTAGCTTCATATTGATGGAGCGTAACGTGTTGAAAGTTTCCTGGATATCTTCTAACAAGTCTTCCTCTGTTTTACTCTTGATCACTATGTCATCGACGTAGGCTTCTAGGTTCCGGCCGATTTGATTCTTGAAGACTTTATCTACCACCCGCTGGTAGGTGGCTCCGGCATTCTTCAATCCGAAGGGCATTTTTTGATAGCAGTTTGCTGGTGTAGAATATTGTCTTTTGTTCGTCCCCTTTGGCCATCTGGATCTGGTGATACCCTTTGTAAGCATCCAAAAAGCATTTCAACTTATACTCCGTTAATGACTCCACCTTCCAGTCTATTTCTGGTAATGGGTAGCAATCTTTTGGGCAGGCCTTGTTAATGTTCGTAAAGTCTACACACATTCTCCATCCTCCGTCACTTTTCTTGACCATGACTGGATTCGCTACCCAGATGGGGTACATCGACTTTCGCACAATCCCGGCTTTGGCGAGCTCCTCTACTTCTTTATTGGCAGCTTCGTCTCTTTCGGCAGCCAGGCTCCGTTTCTTTTGGTGGAAGGGGGTCGCGTCTTTCCTTTCATTGAGTCTGTGCTCCGTTATGAATTTTTCTCTTTCGATCTCGATTATTCGAGGTATCCCTGTCATATCTGAGTATTTCCAAGCGAACACGTCTAAGTTTCGTTGCAGCAGCTTAAGCAACTTCTTCTTTAGACCTTCGGGAAGTTGTTTTCCTATTGATATAGGTTGGTCTGGGTATCCCGGATTGACGATAACCTTGTCCTGATGATCTGGTACCTTCGTAAGATCTTCTGGGGCCTTAGTAATCTCTTGGGCTTTCTTAACCTTGTGTACCTTCGCTTGGCCAGATTCTGAGTGGACAGTCCCTACTCCTGCTGGTGTCAGGTGTTTGATCATAGAGTGAATGGTGGAAGCGATCATCTCCAACCGGCGCATTGCCGGTCTTCCTAGCAATATGTTATATGGAGAACTAGATCTGACCACTATGAAATCTAACGTTTATGTCCTTACGTAGGGTGGTTCGCCAATGGTTACATCTAGATCTATTTCTCCTAATGGACTAACCCTTTCTCCCGCGAACCCTATTAACGGGGTTCGTGGGGGACTTAGGCGAGCTCTTATTCCCTTCGGGAGCTGTACAAAGCAGTGTTCATAGATGATGTCACATTCGCTCCCTCCGTCTACGTAAACCCTATAAACTTTCGTGTTAAATATTGATATTTGTATCACGATTGGGTTTTTTGACGGGGGTATCTTCAGTACCGGGAAGTGGAAAGCCAGTGGTGTCCATTGTGCAAGTTCTTTTCTTTTGTTGGGTGTTTCTTCATTCGGACGCCCAGATCTGTGGTGCGATTCGTCCGTCATGGTTGTGCTACGTTTTGGAAATCAAAGTCGTGGTGATTTGGTGGGTTGTCTTTTGTTTTAGAGTCCCACGGATGGCGCCAAATGATTGTGCACCGAACCGCGTAAGCCTAGAGAATTGGATTGTGAATGGAAAAGATGTTTTATGGGAAAAACCCTAGAAGGTTTTTTAAGGTTTGTTGGCGATTCCCCGAAGGTAGGAACGGTGTTCCTTTATGCCAACTAAGGTTGATGATTGATTTTCGAACTGTGTTCGACTTTTAGGTAGGGTTTTGTTCGATCGGTGATCGTATGGTATGTGTGTGTGTCGATATTGTATTATGTATTCAAGTACATAATTCTGAATGTCGAATGTGGAGGAATCCTCCTCCTTTTATAGGAGGAGATTCCTTGGAGGAGAAGGTTAGGGTTTTCCCTATTCCTTCTTTGAATTAAATTCTACTTACCGTGTTTATCCGATTTAGTTTCCTTAGGAGTTTATCCTTTAAGAAGATCGAACTAGGCAAGAGTATATTTATCTTTGGAAAGGATTTGTGTTAATCCTTTTACTTATTCGATTGAGTTGATCGCCTTCGGGGTTCTGTCCTTCGTAAATGTGCTTCGTTATGTTTCCTTCGTATAGCAACTCGGAGGGGTACATCGTCAAAATCAAATTTGATTTTGTATAGGTTTCTTGATATGGACTCTATTTGTTTTTCTAAATGTATGCATAAAATCAAATTTGATTTTGTATAGCTTGTTAACATTGTCCGTATCAAATCAAATTTGATTTTGTTAGGTTGTTAAATTGTCCGTATCAAATCAAATTTGGTTGTGAAATAGATCAATTGTGTTTAGTTCTGTTCCAGATTTAATGTTGTAAAGGTTTCTTGATATGGACTCAATTTGTTTGTATCAAATCAAATTTGATTTTGTTTAGGTTTCATGATATTGACTCTATTTGTTTTTCTAAATGTATGCATAAAATCAAATTTGATTTTGTATAGCTTGTTAACACTGTCCGTATCAAATCAAATTTGATTTTGTTTAGGTTTCATGATATTGACTCTATTTGTTTTTCTAAATGTATGCATAAAATCAAATTTGATTTTGTATAGCTTGTTAACATTGTCCGTATCAAATCAAATTTGATTTTGTTTAGTTGTTTTCTATAAGAATCAAATTTGATTTTATATATATTTTCATACTCGTTATGCTGATTATTGTTTTTGACATGTATATTTTCATACAGTTCCTGTGCTGAAAAAAACACCTAAAACAAATGTTACACAAACATTTCAAACACCAGATGGATCGTAGTTTTTTGTGCCAATAGTTGATTATAAACGACAACCAGTGCTTGGAAAAAAGTATGGAACACTTGAAAACTGTCGGAGAAATTGTAGCATGTGCGGAGGTACGAGTCACAATAGCAGGACATGTGGAAAGAAGAAACAAAAAGTATATGAAAACATGGATACTGAAGGAGCTGCAAACAATTAGACAAACATTTTTTGATATGGACTCAATTTATTTGACAAATCAAATTTGGTTGTGAAATAGATCAATTGTGTTTAGTTCTGTTCCAGATTTAATGTTGTAAAGGTTTCTTGATATGGACTCAATTTGTTTTTCTAAATGTATGCATAAAATCAAATATGATTTTGTAAATGAATCTTGATATGGACTCCATTTGTTTTTCTAAATGTATGCATCAAATCAAATTTGATTTTGTTTAGGTTTCATGATATTGACTCTATTTGTTTTTCTAAATGTATGCATAAAATCAAATATGATTTTGTATAGCTTTTTGACATTGTATGCATAAAATCAAATTTGATTTTGTAAATGAATCTTGATATGGACTCCATTTGTTTTTCTAAATGTATGCATAAAATCAAATATGATTTTGTGTAGCTTTTGGAATTTGTAAGTAATAAATCAAATTTATGTTGTAGGGGAGGGACGTGCAAAATCAAATTTGATTCGGAGGGGGAATCATGACAACGGGGCCTTCGGCCACCGCTCTAGGGTTTAAGGTTTGAAGCCGAAGGTTATCCTAACGGCTAACCCTCGACCTTCAAACCCTAAACCCTAGAGCTTGTTATCGTCGGGGAGGGACGCATTCTAAAACCCTAAAAAGAGCACCCTTTCAGGGGGAAGGACGAATTCTAAAACCCTAAAAAGGGTGAGGGTTCCCACTCTAGGGTTTAGGGTTTGAAGATCGAGGGTTAGCCGATAGGCTAACCTTCGACCTTCACACCCTAAACCCTAGAGCTTGTTATCGTCGTGGAGGGACGTGCAAAATCAAATTTGATTCGGAGGGGGAATCATGACAATAGTGCCTTCATATATTTCAAAAAGTTTGATTGTATACATACAATTTCAAAAAGTTATACAAAATCAAATTTGTTTTTATTCAAATATTTACAAAAACAAATGGAGTTAATATTAACAAACCTATAAAATCAAATCTGATTGTAAACGTACATTTTCAAAAATTTATACAAAATCAAATTTGATTTTAAACATACATTTACACAAACAAATGGAGTTTAAATCAACAAACTTATACACAATCAAATTTGATTGTATATATACATTTTCAAAAAGCTATACAAAATCAAATTTGATTGTATATATTTACATAAACATATGGATTTTATATCAACAAACCTATACACAATCAAATTTGATTGTATACGTACAGTTTCAAAAATATATACAAAATCAAATTTGATTTTATTCATACATTTAAACAAACAAATGGAGTTTATATCAACAAACCTATACACAATCAAATTTGATTGTATGCTTGAATCTTTTGTATTTCTTATCATATGTGTTTGTCAAAACCTATCAAGTTTGATTGATTTGGCCAATCAAATTTGATTTTATTCAGAATCATAAAGGTGATTAAATCATATTATCAAACTTTGGTTTAGACATTTCATCAAGTACTTTGTATGCAATACTCAATTAAATGTGATTTAATTGTAAATCATATACTTTGGTTTAAACATTTCATCATATAACTTGTAGGCAATATTGTACCAAACAACAAAGTCAATTATTTAGCTAATAAAAGTTAACAAATTCGAATATTATAATAGATCTAGGTACAATCAAGTATGATTGGATGTATAATCAGCAAATACGTATATAATCAAATTTGATTTAGTACATACACTTTGGTTTAGACATTTCATCAAACACTTTGTGGGCAAAAATTCTTTAAAAATATTTTAAACAACAACAACCGATGATACAACTTCTTATCATATGAAAAAACAAAAATAATAGAAAAGAACTACAAATCATGGATAAAAATGGTTTGTTTATCTACTTTTTATATAAAAAACATTAACTACATAAAATCTCACTCTAATAATATCTAGAACATCATCATCCATTTGTTGTTGTTGTTAATGGTTTGAGGTGGAGATCCAGACAGGAGGAGGAGCGCGAGATGATGGTGGCAGTGGTGGTGGTTACCGTCGCCGGAGTAGAGGAGAGGGAGAGAGAGGGAGAGGGAGAGTGTGTATTTGTGTGTGTGTGTGTGTTTCTCTGTGTGTGCGTGTGTCCATCAGGAGGAGGAAAGGGAAAAGAGGAGTTTTTTTTGTTACTAAAAAATTAAAACTTACAGTAGCAGAACCACAAAGAAGGTGGTATATGATATTTTTCTTTTAGGTAAAAGTGTAAAGCTACCATCTATTCAATTAAATTGATTAACTATGGTAATATATTTATTTATTTATAGCCATATATGTTATGGGTGAAATTTCAGGTGTCAATATCCTGAAGGTTCAAGATCTTGACATCCCAGGATCTTGACATAGAAGAATATTCTGATTACTTGTTAATACTTTGCTAACGTTATGTTTCAAATGTTATTATCATTTCCACATAAGATAAGTATGCAGGTTCCAGAATATTCGATATAAGGCTAAGTAAAATACCTCTAACGGTAAAAGGAAGATTTCACACATGGGATAAAGTCTTCAACACGCAAAGAAGACTTAGTCTACCAAGATAATCGGACTTCAAGTTGAATTCAGCACGACGAGAAGAACTATAACGTTCATTGGTCAAGATATGCTCCAACGTTCAAATGTTGAAGACCTGGAAGATCCCTACAACTTCGGATAGTTAGTTAGATCCTAGGTCTATATAAACAAAGGAGGCTGATCGATTTAGGCATCTAATCTCATCTTATTTTTCCTGCTCACTACACACTTGTATTCACACACACTGCTCTCATTTACTTTATACTTAGATACATCGATCAACCGAATTCCACCATTTGTAAACATTTAACAATCATTAATAAGAGAACAAAGGCAGGGATGATTGCTTCCTCCCGGGGTTTTTATGCCGGCAATCCTTAAAGGATTAAGGGCTTTTCCTCGATAATAAATCTCGGTGTTCTTGCTCTTTACTCTTTACTTTTAACGTATTATTTACTTTGATTAGCATTATTTATCGTAATTTCATTTATTTCGATACTCTTTATTCTGATTATCATTGCTTTACACCTTTGTTTCTTGTTTAGTCGACATAATCGTTCTTTAAATCCTTTTACTAAACGCATCTTTGAATCTCAAACATATTTTACAAGCCCTTAACCTCACGAACGAAAGTTTGGTTACATTATTGATCTAAGTCTTCAACGTAGATTATCTTAGGTAATTTTTGACCAAAACAATATAGTTATTCACATACGGGATTTTGGAAGAAATTTTGTATGAGATTAGACATTTTTTTAAAATATTTTATGTATTGCTATTAATTAATATTTATATGGGTTTTGTTTTTCTTTCTTAACGGGATTTGTTTTATATACAACTTATTTTATTTATTTAATGTATATTCAGTATTTATTTTAATTTAAACTTGCATGAAATATTTAGACATATTGGGTATATATTGTAAAAAAACTAGCACGATACCCGCGCAATGCGGCGGTGGTCGTAACGGTGGTGTAGATTAATGTAAATGTAATTGATGGAGAGGTAATTGATCTAAAGGGGTAGTGAAGAAATTTTAGAAGATAAGAGACTAGTGGTATAAATTATGTCATTAAGGGTATAATGGTCATTTCACATTTCTCCTTTTTCTAACTTTTCAACAAGGGTGTATAATTTTTATATAGTAGTATAGATATGGAGATGCCACATATGATAAATCTTATGTGGCATAGGGTATTTTAAAAGGCTTGGTTAACTACTCTTTTAATATATATATATATATAATATATATATATTATATAATATAATATATTATATAATATATGTAGATAGTCAGGGTTTATTATTTTAAAAATATATACAAGTAACAAGTCAACATTTGGCCAACCATGTACAAAATTTACAAGTTTGTGGGTGATACATTTCAATATTTCAGTCTACTAGGCAACCATGTACAAAAGGAAAAATATGTTGTTCATCTAGTGATTAAACCCTTTATTATTATATACTTAACTTGCTGAATAAAATATGTTAGGTAAATTTTTTTTCTTAAATAACAAAAGTTATTTTTTTAAAAAAAAACTATGTATATTTACTATAATTAAATAGAGCAAATCTGACAGTCCACAAGTTTGCTTAATCTTATATAATTAACTAGACAAGAAAGTAAGAACTATAATTAAAGAACAAGAGTAAGAATTCAAGAACACAATCTATTCAAGTCTAATTATATGTATAATTGATTAAACAATGAATACATGGTCGACATTACAACTTAACCTACAAGCATGTAAATGAAATTACAATTGTTAAGTTTAGACTAACTAGAAACTTAATCAATTACAAGAAATATGAAAGACAAACTTTCTAAGTGACCAACACTTGTAGGTGATGTTTGAGCATAGAATGTTGGGCTCAATCACAAAAGAGATTTAACCACGAAAACCATTATAATCTCCTACTATGTAGTGCAAACCTACTAAATTCTTCGCGAATCTAAGGTGAATAATGGTTTTCCCAGAGAGATGTATCGATCTCTGGAGGATATTGAATGAATGTGATTTTTTGGTGAATGATTGATTTGATTGAATCGATATATGAATGTACTGTGTGTGTGAATTGTATTGAATGAATTCTAACATATAATGATTAGGGTATTTATAGGCATCCAATTAGGTTACCATCGTATTTTGGGCCTGTCATAAATGGGCCCTGGCCTCTGAATCCAAAATGTCAGTACGAGGAATAGAACATTCAAGAATTCTATTATACTACTATCCAAAGAGGTTATGCCAAGCTATTAACTTTCAAGTAGCAAGGGAGATACTTATTCCGAGAGGCTTTCCCAAGGGCAAGGGAAAGAAGTCTTTCCAAGGGCAAGGGAAAGAAGCCTTGGGAAGGGAGGAGAGTCTTTCCCAAGAGCAAGGGAAGGAAACATAGTTGCCAAGTAGCAAGAATTATCGTGGGAAACAACCATACCCTTCGGCTGGGAATTTGGTTGGGGTTTAGCTTCCGATCGGCTGGGGATCGGCTCGGATGCGGCTGGGAATTTGGCTGGGAATTGTTGGCTCCGATCTGGCTGGGATCAGCTCCAATTCGGCTGGCAATGTTGGCTGGGAATCGGCTGGGGTCGGCTCCCAATCGGCTGGGAACCTCGGTTGGATTTTAGCTCAGGTTTGATTGTGATTTGCCTCCGGTCCATCCCTTTAAGAAAAGTATGCCAAATTCTTTCATGTCTCCCTTCCATAGCCGCACGTATCCTTTGCTATTAAGTAGGATTTAAGGTGGGTCGTCAGGTGACAAACACAAATCTTGTAGGCGGTTGTGTTGCTTTATATAGGGAAGAAATAGGGCAACACAACCTTGTCTTGATGCTGAAAGGATGGTGGTTGTCAATTTCTTATTGGCTAAAAGTACTTGCGACAGACGCCTTTTGTCATCTTTACCAAATCGGGTATGAGAGAGAAACCCATATTTTCTTTCCAACTGTACCTTTGCCATATAAGGTATATTACAGTTGGAACAACCACCATATGACTCTTGTCTTCTTCTTGTTTGAATTCTTCTCGCCTTGACTAACAATTTGGATAAGAATGCATTGTTGGCAAAGAGTCACTGCACTCGCTGATGAACACACATCAACGACCAAGTCTGGTCAGCGAATCATTGACTCAACAAAATCTTTTTTAAAATCATATATTAATAATATATATATACTATATATATATATATATATATATACACGTATTATTTTGTTTAGGCACACACTGTTCCATATATTCTTGGTGTAGTTTTTTGTTCTCAAAGATAAAACTTTGTCAATGACTTCTCATGTACCAGGTTGGTTTTTTAGTTTGAGTTTCTATGTTTGATTATTATTAATATTTGCTTGATTATAAAAGTGTGATTGCACCATTATGTTTGATTGGGCACCAAATCGCGTCGAGAGGCTTTGTGAGATAAGTGGCAAACCCTAAAGGGTTTTTAGGTTTTGTTGGCGATTCCCCGAAGGTAGGAACGGTGTTCCTTTACGCCAACGAAAGTGGATTGGAGTAATAGTCGAATTGTATTCGACTTTGGGGTTTAGTTAGGGTTTCGATCGATGATCGTATGGTATGTGTGTGTCGATATTGTATATCGTCTGTATGATCCCCGTATGCGAAGGAGTCTCCTCCTTTTATAGGAGGAGGTTCCTTGGAGGAGAAGGTTAGGGTTTTCCCCTTTCCTTCTTTGAGTCAAACTCTACTTACCATGTTTATCCGATCCAGTTTCTTTAGGAGGATATCCTAGAATATTCCGAACTAGGTAAGTATTGTTTTTGCATTTGGAAAGGATTTATGTTAATCCTTTATTCGATCGAGTTTAAGCACCTTCGTGCTGATATCCTTCGTGAGGGCGCTTCGTATTGCATGTCCTTCGTATGGTGATTCGAAGGGGTACATCGTCAAGCCCCCAGTCTAATATTATAGACTGCTAGGGGTATGATTTTAGACTATACTTTGTATCCTTTCTTGTTAACCTTATCTTCGTCGCGTCAAAGGATCTTGTTTGAGAGTTGCGCCCTTGTTTTCTTGATGAGGTGTCGTCGAAGTATGTCTTTTTGTCTAATTTGTTCTCGGAGGCAATTTCTCTTCGAAGGACCATTTCTGCAACTTATTTTAATTATCGAGGGGCGAAGGACGGTGACTATTTCTTCAGGGGGTAAGATTGAAAAATTGGGCATAAGTAGGTAGTTGATTGTCTTTAATTTTGACAAGTGGGCGGCTATATCCTTGTTTTGGAAAGCGTGCTTCATAATTTTCATAAATACTTCCCCGTCTCCCTACTTTACTTTCTTTCCCTCCATTGTTCACCGCTCCGTCTTCCTCATTGTTCGAATAGTCCATTCGCTGATCCAGGTACTACTCTTTTCTTTCTTCATTTTTTGCTTGCTGTCTCGATGGCAAAGATAGGTATTAAGTCAGCCTTTTCTTCCGTATCCATTGAACAACTTAGGGATTTTGTAGATAAATATTTTCCGGGCGAGATTAGGTCTTTTCGTCTACCTGGGAAGAAACAAAGTATAGTATCTCCCCCTAGTGGTTTCGTTGGTATATATCTAGATTCCTTTGTTCATGGTAATGTTAGGTACCCATTTTCCCCTTTCTTTCTTAGCGTTCTTAGTCACTATGGGAACCATTTATCACGATGACATCCTCAAGGTCATGCGAAGGTGATGGCTTTTGAGGTGATGTGTCGTGCTTATGGTGGTGATCCCACTGTTGATCTTTTAGGAGGTTTGCGAATATTTGTGATACGGGTGATTGGGTTACCATTCAAAATAGGCCAAACAATGCTGGTTGTTTTGAGAAGGGTGGGGTGACTATTAGAGATTGGAAGGATCGCTTTATTTTTATGAGTGATGGTTTAATTCCCAATGTCTTTAGCGTCTTGGTAGATAGGGCGGGATTGGAGGATGTGAAGAAGTGTGTCGATCCCATCCCTCCTGGTGAAAACCTGAGCCCTTTGTTTAAGGAGATTAGTGAGAATCATATAGTTGCATTGTCATACCCGGATAGTGTTCTTTTCAAGGCGAAGGTTATAGATGTTTTGCCACCTGGCGAAGAAGAGATGGATGGTAAGCACAGGTTTTACCTTATTATTTCTGTCTCTTGCATCTTTAAGGTTATACTTTAGCTGACTTTTTTCTCCTTTCCCTTTTTTGTAGATATGAGTTTTATGGACTTTGTGAAGAAAGGAGGTCAGGATGTTGTGCAATCTTCTAGTGAAGCTGTTGCTGGGTCTCAACCCATGCCTTCTGCTGTGCCATGTGTAGAGCATACTGAAGGGCTTGAATCTTCTCCTTCCAGAGGGGTTGATCCTTCTGGAGAAGGATCCCCTTCTGCTGTAATCGAGGAGGATGATGATGTAGAGATTATTGGTGCCAAGGAAAGTGATTGGAAAGCTCCTGAAGTTGGCATTGCTTCCCGTCTTCGTAAGAGGAAAGAGTCTGCGTCTCCTTCGGGTCCTTCGTTGAAAAAGAAGAAAACTAAGATGAAAGGTATATGTCCTTTTTGTTGCTTTTGTCAAGTTTTTTCTGCCATCGTCTTTATATCTTGGTTCTTCTTTTCCTTTGTTTGCTCTCTACTTTTGCTTGCTTATGTGCAATATATGCCATTTTTGATCGTGCAGATGATACTCCCCCAGGTCTTATGATGATGAAGATGATGTTTCTCTTGACTCTCTCCGTGGCATGAGTGATTTGGGCTTTATTAAGTCGTATCACAAGCATGCCCAATGTCAGAGTAAGATGAATATTGTTGTGGAGGAGCGTCTGCAGGCAGTGTGTTCTCGTGCTGAGGATTTGTTGGAGCAGCTAGAGGAAAAGAACCAAGAGTGTGAGAGGCTAAAGTAATCTGTTGAGGAGGTCAAGTGCCAATCAAGTGAGTTTTCATCGTTGGAAAGGAAGCTGAGAGAAGCTGAGGTTGGTTTCAAGATTCGCGAGGATGAGATTGCTGAATTAAAGCAAAAGTTGACCAACTCTGTCTTGATCCTCAATTTGGAAAAGGAGGTGTCTTCTGGGCTGGCTAAGCAGGTGCAGGGGCATATTTCGGAGCGAGCTGGTCTGATAACCGATGTAATTCCTTATGCTTGCAGGGCCTTGGTAGACAGTGACGAGTTTGGGAAACTTGTGGCAGCAGTGATTACGGCGAACAGGGATGATGAGAGGTCACTTATTCTGAAGAAATTGAGCGATGATGGGAAGGTGGATTTGGCTTCTTGTTCTGACTTCAAAGCCAATACAGCTGAGGTCATTGATCGAGCTATGGCTGATTACAAGAATGCTGATTTCCCATTTGTTGAGAAGATGACCTCCGATCCTGCTGCTTCGTATAAAATTTTAATGCACATTGTTCCTGACAAGATTGATCCTGTCCCAACACCTGCTTCTGCAAATATGGAATCATCCGTCCCTCCTATGGTATCTCATGTTCCACCCCCTTGCCCGGAGACCTCAATTGATGACGTAGGTGTTCTTTCTTGATCATTTGATGAAACTTGTTGTGTTTGGCCGCTGGCCTCAAGACAATTGTTATTTGTATTTTGAACTTCGTGATCTGGATAACTTTATTATTTTGCTCCTGCGTTATGTGCAGGTTTATGTAAATATTGTCGTGGTTCATGTTGGCCATGACACTTTGACATCTGAAAGTATGTAACCTTAACGAAGGTCAAATTTTGTTAAAGGTTTATGTGACCTTTGTAAGGTTTTTATTTGCACAGATTCGAGGGTATTCCCGTTCGATTTTTCTGTGTCTTATGTTTTGTGCATGGTTACGAAGGTGATTTCCTTCGTAATTTCCATGTCTTATTTTTTTTGTGCATGCTTCGCAGTAAGAATCTTACTTACGATTCGGCTTTTATGTTATGTAGGCGTCCCTTTGAACATACATTTTTAGCCTTAGTAGCATGTCTTTAGTTGATTGATTTGTACGTACATGGTAAAAAATAATAATACGATAGGGAGCGACCCTTCGTATGTATAGGTGATCACTTTGTGACCTAAAAAATGAAAAATTTCATTAATCACTGTGTGATTGCATAAATTCCTAATGGGATTGCTATTTATTTTCCTTAAGGGCGTAACCTATTACATTTATCACTCATGTGAGAAAAATAAAGGCTACAAAGCAATCCGGGTACATTGTACCTTTAGTCTTCGTCCTCCTTTACTCCAAAGGATCTAGTGGATTCCTCTGGGTCAAAGGTCTTTCGAAGCTTTGTTGAGTCTGAGGTTGATTCTTCGCTCCTTTGGGAGCCTTCGATTTCTGACAATTCTTTGTCTTCTTTATAAATCATGAAGATTGTTTGCTCCGGAGCTTTGTTCCTCTCTTGGCTTCCTTCTTCATCCTTTACTTTAGTGTTTTGCCGAATTTCCACTAGTAGGTGACCTAGCTCTCCTTCTTTTATAGCTTTGCTTATGGCTTTCCTTAGGTTGATGCAGTCATTAGTGTCATGACCGTGATCACAGTGAAACTCGCAATACTCATCATAATTCTTCTTGTTTTTGTTGCTGAGCTTTGGAGGGGGTGCGAAGGTTTTCGCTACCTTTTCTGTTGCTAGGATCGCCCTTGGGGTCTTGGTAAGCTCTGGGGGGATTGCCCTTTCTTTACCTTTGTCCTCCTTGCTATACGGAGAGTACTTAACTCGGCTATCTTTGTTGCTGAACAAATTTTGCTTTCTTTTACCTCCGGAGGACTCCCCATCTTGTGTTGGTCCTCCGATGCTATTGGCAACAGTATCTCTACCGTCTAACCATGCTTATGCCTTAGCCTTCGTATCTTTAAAAGTCTCTGGGAGCTTTTCTACTAGGTGTTCGATAAGGGCTCTGCTTCAGCACCCATGAATGAGACCTGATATCCTTTGGGATTCTGGCAAGGTGGGTATTTCTTGAGTTTCATTGGTATACCTGTTTATGAAAGCCCGAGTACCTTCCTCTGCTCCCTGTTTGATATTATGAGCTGCGATATGGGTCTTCTTGTGTTTCTTTTGTTGGCTAAAGTGTGCTCGGAATTTATCTTTCAGATCTGTGAAACCAGTTATTGATCCCTTGGGGAGATTGTTGAATCATTCTCTAGCATCACTCTTGAGTACCCAACCGAAGGCTTTGCAGGCTACTGGTCGTTCCATTGTTGCATAGCTGCTGCTCCTCTGAATAATTGTAGGAAGTCATCGGGATCAGTTTTCCCTTCGTATGTCCCTAGGTGGGATGGACACTTCATATTCTTAGGTAGTGGGTACTTTTGTATCCATTCGACTAAGGGTGAGATACTGGATTCATCTTCGAGAGGGAAAAGCTGTTCTTGATTGATGCCTACTCATTCGGTGTAATGCTGCTGGAGTAATGCTGGCTCCCCAAGGATATCCTCCATAATGGGGATACCACGGAGGGTATAACGGGTGATGTCCCAATCCAGCCAATGTATGTGAAGGTTAGGGCTCGGAGAGTTATGGTTGAGTCATTGGATAGCTTTGAGGATATCCCGGAGGTCTTGGTTCGTACTTTGGAGGCCTCGGAGGTGGCATTCCCCAATACGAGTAGTAATCGTATGGATGGGGGACTCCCTGAGGGGTTGTTACCGTCGAATCCGTAATAATGGGAGCTCCGGGAACATTACTGGTTCTTGCCCTATATCTAGGGATCCTTGTCAAATCAAGGAAGTTAAAGTTTGCATCATCTGCAAATTCCTGAGCCCTTCGTTGTGGTTGAGGAGTAACCTCTGGGCTTCGGGGGTTGCGTGCATTGTTCCCTGTTGGTCTTCCGTCTCGGTCCTCCACCTCCCATTCTTCGTCAGTATCGCTTCCAAAGTTTAGTGCTCTTCCCGCCGTTCGCTGCCTGTTAATGAATCTTAGGGCTTCTTCAATCAAGGCTTGATTCCCTAAGAGTTGTTCTTCGTTAATTGGCTCTACTTGCCTTGAAGATTCTGCTCTGTTGTTTCGCCTTTGATATTGTAAAGAGGGTTCTGGGCGGTAAGTTGCTGCAAACTCGGGTTGGCTTTGAGTCCTATTAACTGGAGTGCTGAATGTTGGCGACGAGACTCCAGCCGTCTGGGATGCGGCTGCACTGATTGGGGTTTCCTGGCCTGCGTTCGACATGATTGTGGTGAATCGGTGCGGTGGTTTGATAGTGGGTTTTTTTTATGATATGTGTCCCACGGATGGCGCCAAATGATTGGGTACCAAATCGCGTCGAGAGGCTTTGTGAGATAATTGGCAAACCCTAAAGGGTTTTTAGGTTTTGTTGGCGATTCCCCGAAGGTAGGAACGGTGTTCCTTTACGCCAACGAAAGTGGATTGGAGTAATAGTCGAATTGTATTCGACTTTGGGGTTTAGTTAGGGTTTCGATCGATGATCGTATGGTATGTGTGTGTCGATATTGTATATCGTCTGTATGATCCCCGTATGCGAAGGAGTCCTCCTCCTTTTATAGGAGGAGGTTCCTTGGAGGAGAAGGTTAGGGTTTTCCCTTTTCCTTCTTTGAGTCAAACTCTACTTACCATGTTTATCCGATCCAGTTTCTTTAGGAGGATATCCTAGAATATTCCGAACTAGGTAAGTATTGTTTTTGTATTTGGAAAGGATTTATGTTAATCCTTTATTCGATCGAGTTTAAGCACCTTCGTGCTGATATCCTTCGTGAGGGCGCTTCGTATTGCATGTCCTTCGTATGGTGATTCGAAGGGGTACATCGTCAATGTTTTATATAAAAACTTGGAGTTTAATTTGTATGAAAGGGTACTGTTTTATATGAAAATAGGCAACTTGTGTGTAGAAATATTGTTACTTGATCACAATGTTACTCGATCAAGGCCTGGTTGTGTATATGAAAAAAGGCAACTTGTATATAGATATATTGTTACTGTTTTATATGAATATAGGCAACTTGTGTATAGATATTGAACTTGTTTATAGATATGAAATCATGCATGGTAGTGATTTAATCACAATTAATCTCGATCCAGGTTGTTTAAAATAAGTAGAGTCGTAGAGACATGAAGTGTTTAAGTGTCAATCACAACTATGATTGTTACTAATGGCTGTTGATGAAAAGTTTGCTTAGCTTAAAGGTTTCTTGGTTTTTTTTTGGTCCAATGTTTGGTTTTTTTTTCTGTTTGATGTTTTGGTTCATTATTGGTCAGCACTAAAGTTGCCATTATTGAGCACATTGTTGTAGGCATTAATGATCCAGGAAAGGGGCTGCAATATGTGAGTATCGTTGGAGAGAATTTTGAAATTTACTTGATATTATGGGATGTATGTTTAGACCACTATTAGATGAAGTGTAATTCTTTTTCAATATTAATTATGAAGACCCCTGCTTCGGTTTTTAATGGAAAGTTGTTTCCTGTATCCGGAGAATTAGAACATGAAATAAATTTAACTGGGAAATGGAAAGTTAAGGCTAATCAAGACAGTGCAGGCAACTGGAGGTTGTATGGAAATGGTTGGAGGAAATTTGTTAAAGATAATTTTACAAAAAGAATGATGGTAGTTCACTTAATAAAGACCACGGGCAAAAGCTTATATGTCACTGGTTATGATTTTACGGGGAAAGAGGTTAGCGCTGTCATGAATAACGGTTTAAGAATTGAAAAATGTTGTGTTGTTGGTGATGATTTACCAATTATACACCAGGTAAAAGTCTTAAGGATATTGTATTTATTCTTGATTATATATTATTTTACATCAGCAAAGTAATGTGTTTGTGTTGATGGACAACCTATGCCAATTGACTTTTAAAAGTTATATTAACGTAGCCTTGCAAGAAGTGTGTTTTCTTGTTAATGGAAAAAAATATCCTACCGACATTTCGTATTCAAAGATGAATCATTAGAGGTTAATGTCGGATTCGCCGTATGGGGTGAGGTATGAGAAATATTGTGCAAAGATTACGAGTTCAAAAAACGGACATGTTATGATAATATGGGATATTGATGATGATATGTTTGGAGGGAAGATATTTCATAGTTGTGCAAACTGATTGTACACCAAACCGAGGTTAGGTTTAGAAAGGGGGATGATGGGTGTTTTTGGTTGTTTGTTGGCGATTCCCCGAAGGTAGAGTTCGTGCCTCTTTACGCCAATCAACTATGTTTGCGCTAGCCGATTATGATCGTACTAGCGGATGTGTTTTAGATCTGATCGATCGTATTGTGTATATTGTGTTTCTGATCTGTTCGATCGTGTTTAGCATGCTCATGGAAGGATATTATCATATCCCGATATCCAAGGATGCTTTTGCCTAATCATTGTAGGCTGTGAGAAGCTTCGGGACGGAGAGTCACTGTCCCGCAACATATTGATATGTTGTTGATATGTGAGTATATTGTTGTAGGTTGCTGGAGCATCTCTTATAGAGAGAAGAGGACGTCCAGATCTGTGTGTGTATTTTCTGGAGAGGTGGAGAATGATCTTTTAGGTTTAGAACTCATCCATATATATAGGGATGGTTATCTTGGAGAATAAGTTTAGGATTTAGAGAATATTCCTAATTATATGCCAGATCTGGTATTTAGGACGAGATAAGAGCAAATCTCTTTAATTTAGGAGGAAGAGATTGAGATAATCTCTTCCATATTTAGATAAGGCTTACAGCGGGTACCTTCGTTACGCAGGATCGGCTCTATCACGAAGGTTCGGTTCCGTCACGGAGGGTGACATACACCAGCAAGCCCCCCAGTTTAATATGAGGAGCTGCAAAGGTCGTTATATTAAACTCTAAAAAACTTCTGCATCAAATTAACGCTTCCTTCGTATGACAAGTGCTTCGTACCGCTGGGAGGGTACATTATTAAGCCCCCCAGTACAAGGTGATTCTGTAAATCACTGCGTTGGACTATTTCTGGCCACTTCGTCATTTCCCAGGGTAAATTCCTTAATTCCCAAAAGTCAATTTGTTACCCGCTTCTCAGGCGCGTATCTCGAGGTGCTATATCGACGGTTAGGGTTTTTGGTGGCCGTTGTATATCAACTTTCCTATCGCATCGCTGCTTTTATTTTCCATTTGATCTGCTTCGACTGTCGCTGTCTTCGATTTTTTAATGATTATTGTTTTGCAAGTCTTCTTTCTTCGAAATAAGTTACCTTCCCCATTTAGGCTATGGACTTCTTTTGTTGTCTTTGGTGGAGAGACCTATTTTAATTTGTCAACATTTGAGGGATTAGGGTGTATCCCTTTGTTGCTGTTATAATACCCTAGGAATTTTCCTTCCTTTACTCCGAATGAGCATTTATTCGGATTGGGTTGATTGTTCGGAGGTTTCCGAAGGTCTCCCAAATGTTTCATAAGAGGTTTTCTTCGTCCCTACAATGTCATTTATGTAAATCTCCAAGTTTCAGCCAATCTGTGTGGCAAATGCTTTGTCAACCAGGCGCTGATACGCAGCCCCTGCGTTCTTTAGCCCGGACAGCATCTTGGTTGTAAAAATATGTACTGTCTTCGTCTTCTTTGCAAATTAACACACATCCTCCACTTATCATTTTCTTTTTTCACCATTACAGGGTTTGTGATTCATTCTTTGGGGAGTTGGATTAGGTTTCGTGGCGAATTTGCAAAGATAAATGATTCAAATAACTCCAGTGGTTTTTATGGGATTTATAATCGTGGGTAATGCCATAACAAATATTTCGAAGGCTAGGTCCTCGTCGGAGGAAAGAAAAATGGGTTTGTGCCAGAATAGGACCAATACGTCTCATCTTTCACGACGCTCTATTCCTATTCGCAAGCACGTAAATTTGGTTGGTATTTACGAAGGATAGGTTTCATAGTGATTTTCAATGAGATATTCATGGAAAGTAGAGGTTACGTACCAGTAATCAATGAGATATTCATAGACTTTCCTCCTTAGATCTTCTATTACGATGGAAATGTGGCTATCGCCGGCTTCATAAGTTATGGATATCTATGTAGCATGATCCTTGTGCATTGTTAAAGTTGTGTGTCAGTCCGTTGGTTCTGAGGGTCAGCTGCTTTCCATTTTTGAAGCACGGTCTTCGTTGCATAGTCTTTGGCGCGGATGCACTCTTCGTTGCGAATCCTTTGGGGATGGTATATTCTTCGTTGCGAAGCCTTTGGCGTGGCATACTTCTGCCACGCAGTCTTAGGGACCCGTAATTGCTCATTTATACTAGAGTAGTGTCATTTGCCAGCGGTCCTCATCTGTTTGATCGAATTGAGTATGTTATGAGTGAATAGGAATGCCTTGAAATGTCTTTAGGATTCTCCTTTTATAGGGAGAATTTATCTTGGAGGAAAAGTTAAGCCTCTTTAGGGTTTTCCTAAGTCTTAGGCTATAAGAGTCCATGAGGATTCTTTCCTTCTTTACTGAACTTAAGTGATAAGATCAAATCCCGATATTATAGGGGAACAATCTTTATCTCTTTTATCTTCTGCAGGAGCCTTCGTTACGGACAACCTTCGTGTCGTAGCGTGCTACTGTTCCTTCGTGTGGCAGGTCCTGAGATTGTGAAGTTGATTGGTCCTGTGGTCCGCGCTCTTGAACCTGCTTGGTTACTCGTCTCGAAGGGTCTCCAGAGTATGCTATCTTGAAATTAGCTATCATAGTAAATTTGTTAATGGTATAACTGTTATACCTGATCCTGGGCCTCCGCATTGTTGCGTGAGAAATCCCGGTACTTTTTCTTTGGCTTTTTGCCTACACACTCAATCTTTTATATGTCGAATGTGTTTTTTTTTCTTTACGTACGTATGCGCGTACATTGGGGTGTCTGTTCAGGCGTCCCTGTCAGCTTGTTCCCTCTTTGTTTACTGAGGTGGCGACCCTCTATTTTTATATTAAGACAATGAGTCTTTTGAATAATGCATTATCCCTCATGGGGCTTTTGCTTATTTTGAATAATTGAGGCACATAGCCTTGTATATTTAAGACTATTGGTCTTTTATTGAATATTCAAGACTATTGGTCTTTTATTGAATATTCAAGACTATTGGTCTTTTATAATGCAATGTCCCCCGTGGGGACTTTTTGCTTTATTGAATATTTCAAAGGCGTCTTGGCCTGTATATATTATTGAAAAAGTGAGAAACCTTAACAGTAGAATTTTCGCAAGTTCGAGCTGTTCCAGGTCTTGTCAACCGGAGCCCCTTCGGGTGTTTTCAGCTTGTATGCTCCATTTCCGAAGGCGGTTCTGGAGTATGTGTGGGCCTTTCTATGTCGGTCCCAGCTTTCCTTGATATTATGTGATGCTGTGCTGTTTAGCCAAAGTACATAGTCGCCGGTCTTGAATGAAGTAGGATTGATTCTTTTGTTGTTGCCTCCTTCGGCTTTCTTTTTGAACATTGCTTCTCCAATTTTCTCTTCATTCTTCTGATGATTCTAGGTCAACTCTGAGTTTCTCCAAGTTTCCTTCAGTATTTAGCATTCTATGTGTCGATATTTGGAATTCTGCTAGTACCATGACTTCGGTACCGAAGGCTTGGCCGAACGGTGATGCTTCGTTTCGGAGTTATTTTGTTTGCTCAGAGGACCAAGGGGAGTTTGTCTACTCACCTCTTCGTGACGCGGCTTGTTTAGAGACTATGTATCATAAGTGGTATATGTATAATTATGTGATGAAAGTTTCGCACCTTTGGGCATCTTTTCCTCGTGGTTTTTTATGGCTAAAACTGAGGTGTTTCCTTAGTATGCCAAGATTAATCCTTGCGGTTCTCCCGAATATCTGCACCTTCTTTGGAAAGGCTAGTATAAGCGTTTTCACCTTTTAGGTAGTTTGGATAACGGTTCTTAGTGGTGGAGGTTATCCGTAAATCCGGATCTCCTTTGTACGATCGACAAACGGAGTTACGTAGTCGGATTCTTCTTGTGAAATACATTCAATTTTTGAGCTCTGAGCTGGTGAAAATCTTTAAGGGGTTTATGAAGGTTTTAGGGAACCTTTAGGACCTTGAGTTACGGAAGGCCTGCAGATTGACCTTCGGGATCTGAGCTTCGTAAGCTTTGCGGGTCTGAGCTGTTTCTGGACCTTCGGATCCGAGCTTTGGAGGATCTGCGGGATCTGAGCTGCGAATGGGCCTTCGAACATAATTCTATGTAAGGTCTAAGGATGGGCCTTCGAACCCGAGGCTATGTAAGATCTGCGGGATCTTCTTCGGAAGGTCTGCGAATGGGCCTTCGGACACGAGGTTATGTAAGGTCTTTGGATGGGCCTTCGGACCCGAGGCTATATAAGGTCTGCGAATGGGCCTTCGGGGCTGAGGCTATTATATAGCATTAAAGAGGTCTTCCAATCTAAAGGTTGTGTGTGGCAGCGAAAGGATCTTCAATATTAAACGGGGCGGACGTTCCTCCTCAATCGTGATGTTTTTATATTCTATCTATGCAGATGTAACCTCTTCTTTCGTAGGGAAAAGCCGGACCTTGGGATGAATATTGAGGCCTTATTTCGACTAACCTTTGTAGGAGACGGCTTTGCAATCGATTACCCTCTGTAGCATAGCTCATTGATGGGGCCTTGTAATAATGATATGAGTCTTTGTGACCCACGTGTTTCGTGGCGCAACCGGTTCGTGACGTTGCGTGTCACCATGACCCGAATGTCATAAAAAGTATCAATGTCGTTAATGAGAAGTTTAATTATGAGGAACGCCAAACACAACTTGAATCTGGATCAAATCCCTAGATTATAGCCTTCGCTACGGAGCGCCGTTGTTACGGAGAAGCCTTCGTGTCGTAGCGAGCTACTGTGGTAGGTCCTTTAACAACTAGGTCCTTAACATCGAGATGATCTTCAAATCTGGAGGCTTCGGGTCGCAACAGAGATGTTTCTTAAGAAAAGGATCTCCAAACTGGGAAGAGATCTTTAGATCTGATGGCTACGTGTCGCAGCAAAGATATTTTTTAAGAAAGGGATCTCCAAACTTAAAGGAGATGTTCAGATCTGATGGCTGCGTGTCGCAGCAAAGATATTGCTTTAAGAAAAGGATCTCCAAACTTAAAGGAGATGTTCAGATCTGATGGCTGCGTGTCGCAGCAAAGATATTGCTTTAAGAAAAGGATCTCCAAACTGGGAAGAGATCTTCAGATCTGATGGCTGCGTGACATGGCAGATAAATCTTCTAAAAACATGGGGATCTCAAAACAGAGAGGCTGCGTAACGCAGCGGTCATATATATATGTATTTAAAAGGGGATCTCCAAACAGGGGGGAGATCTTCAGATCTAAAGGCTGCGTGTCGCAGCAAAGATATTATTTAAAAGGGGATCTCCAAACAGGGGGGAGATCTTCAGATCTAGAGGTTGTGCTAAGTCACATGGAGGCACATGACATGTATTGTTTGGGTACATCTCTCGTCTTTAATAAATCCGGTTCGATGCACGTTATCATAATGATTTTGAGAAAGTGGATATGGGATCTGAAAGTTAGGGTCCCACGGATGGCGCCAAATGATTGTACACCAAACCGAGGTTAGGTTTAGAAGGGGGGATGATGGGTGTTTTTGGTTGTTTGTTGGCGATTCCCCGAAGGTAGAGTTCGTGCCTCTTTACGCCAATCAATTATGTTTGCGCTAGCCGATTATGATCGTACTAGCGGATGTGCTTTAGATCTGATCGATCGTATTGTGTATATTGTGTTTCCGATCTGTTCGATCGTGTTTAGCATGCTCATGGAAGGATATTATCATGTCCCGATATCCAAGGATGCTTTTGCCTAATCATTGTAGGCTGTGAGAAGCTTCGGGACGGAGAGTCACTGTCCCGCAACATATTGATATGTTGTTGATATGTGAGTATATTGTTGTAGGTTGCTGGAACATCTCTTATAGAGAGAAGAAGACGTCCAGATCTGTGTGTGTATTTTATGGAGAGGTGGAGAATGATCTTTTAGGTTTAGAACTCATCCATATATATAGGGATGGTTATCTTGGAGAATAAGTTTAGGATTTAGAGAATATTCTTAATTATATGCCAGATCTGGTATTTAGGACGAGATAAGAGCAAATCTCTTTAATTTAGAAGGAAGAGATTGAGATAATCTCTTCCATATTTAGATAAGGTTTACAGCGGGTACCTTCGTTACGCAGGATCAGCTCTGTCACGAAGGTTTGGTTTCGTCACGGAGGGTGACATACACCGGCACAAACGACTTATATGGTATTGCAAAGACATGTCGTGAGTATATACGTGATGAAAATAATGTCATGTTATTTAATTCATTTATTAATGTAATACTTTATTTTATTAATGTCATGATTTTTAGTTTTTAGGTAACGTAATATTGTATTTATAAATGAATGTTATTTTAAATAATATTTTATTTTAAAGTTTTAAAGTTATGTTAAGTTTTATTTTCGAAAGTTTGAAAATAGATTAGTGGTATATTAAGGTGTTGTATAAAAAGATTTTATATATGGAAAGTCAGAAAGTATATATAAGATTGTTGTGTTTTTAGGTGTTTCGGTTATACATTGTATGTTTAAATATGTGTGTGTGTGACAACCGATGAGATATATGTGGTGCGATGAAGAGAAGAGTGTGAAGTTGGAAATGTGTGTGTGACAATGACGAAATTGGGGTTGGAATGGGAAGTGTGAATTGTGAAAGGTGGAATTGAAGGGTTTTTGTGTCATTTTCGGTATGTATAATGAAAATAGAGATATTTAATAATAGTAATAAAATAATAATAATGTAATAGAATAGTTAATATTCAAAAATAAAAACATGACTTCTTATATAAAATAAAATTAAACATTATTTTTTATTTGAGAAATTTACCAATGATTAAGTAATCATGGCTAATTATATTTTATAAGTTATTATGAAAGCTAGACACAATGATTATTTTTTGATGTTGGTACCCTAATGAAAATATTTGGTGTGTATAATGAGGGTCTGGTTTTAACTTTTAAATCATTATTACATGTAAGTATGTAACAAATATTGGTGTTAAAAAAGTAAGTGTTGATTTGACATAAAGTTATTAATTTTTAAATATTTAATTATTTCTTTTGCCTGTCATTTGGTTAAGTGTAACATAAAGTAACGGGTGCTATCGTGATATAAATTCTTTACATGTTGTCACGGGTATAAATTTTTTACATTATCAATATAAGGGGTAGTAGGAGAGGTTGTCCATTTTGATATTTATTCCGATTTTGATTACAAAATTAAAACACAAATCAACCCCCTAGCACTCATGATAATTAAAGCATGGTTATACCATTTCTATCTTTTACAATATATATATATATAGACAAGCAGAAAGTATTTCCATGAATAAATATCTATAATTAATACCTCATACTGAATGATACATCTTTGTGGCTCACAACAACATGTATATCTTAGGCTAGATCGGGTATTCTATAAACTGCATTCAAAAGATTGAAGATCAGAAAATCTTTGAAGTAATACTCTGATAGATTCGATTGCAAATTCTTAATATGCTGATTTATTAAAGAAGTTATTGATATTTAATAAATTGATTTATTTGGTTAAGATAATATATGTTAAATCCCCTAACATTTAAAGTAATTTACACTTTTAAATAAAAAAAATTAATAGATTTTGTAATGCACTATACATATGTCAAAATAATATACGGACAATATCGATTAGAGAATGTTTAAACAAGAAAGCAAACAATACTAAAAATGTTTAATTTGTTGAAATGGTATAACCATGCTTTTACTATCTATATAAGAAATGATTTGGAGGCCTAATATAAAGGCCTAAAATTTTGCCTAATGCCATCTATATTTTTATTTTTGGAGAGTCCATTAATTATTTTCTTTTGTGACTATAATACCCTTGATCTTCATTATGAAATTGTCAAACTAATCAAATACATGACTTTATATTATAACACTTATACGGTGATCAAGTAATTCTCTTTCTGCATAATTTTTTTTACCCTAATTTATTTTTATTAACCCTAATTTATTTTTTAATTGTTATGAGATTTAGGCATGCTTTTCATAATCTATTGCATGTTGGTGTATGCTTTTCATAATCTATTGCAGAAAGCAGAGGCGGTACCAGAAAAAAATCCTAAAGGGGTCAAAATTAGAAAATTCATAAAAAATAAATCTAAAAGGGGGCAAAATGTTAAAAGCCTATACAAAATTTTTTAAAATCCATGAAAATTCTAAAAATACATGACAAAATTTAAATTTTGAGGGGGGCATTGGACCCCCTTGCCCCCCCTTTAGTACCGCCACTGGCAGAAAGGTGTATCTTATTGATCTTTTTGTTTCTGTTAAAAGTTTTGTTATTCTCTTATTTCATTATATGAACTTCCATGTAATTTTCTTATTGTTTTGTTTTGTGGTTGAATGTGAATTTCTTTATAGTGTAATCATACTATAATTATGTTGCAAAGTAAAAGACGTACGGCTCTACATCATATTTGGGTAGAGTAACTATTGTTAATTTCTTTGATGTTGCACAGGTGTGGTTATTTGGCAAACATGATCATTCCGAGAGCACCATGGAGACAAATTTCCATTATTTCCTAATAATAATTGTAGTACTCAATGGCCAATGCTTCTAGACCAATTATAGTATGAGTTTTTTTTTATAATATATGACTGAGTTTGATTTTATTGTTTGCGAGATAAGAATTATTAACTATATAGTTTTTATGATCAATATGGTGTCATGTTCTAAGTATATATGCATGACTCAATCTTAAATATATTGTATTATTATCATATTGTGTATGTGAATATAAATAAGAATGCGTAAATACACATCCAGTGAGACTTACATTTACATTTATTATGTTTTTATATGTTTTGTCGTGAGATTGAAAATCATCAATTAAAACATGTTAATTAATTGGATAGAGATACAAAGAAGAAAAAGAAAAGTCAGGTACATTAATATTAGGGGTAAAGTGGGAAGAAATTTATTTAAGTTTTAAAGTAATTAGTGATATATACACATGGCAATTTTTTAATGGTTAGGCTAGTTAGTAGGTTTGTTTATTAGGCCCCTCAATCAAAACTCAAGATAGAATGGTACAGCGCTTTCAGTAATTATTACTGTTCGTGTTAGCCTTCTCGAATAAGGAAACATTGACGAGTGTTTTTTCCCGCGTTTAATCAACGCGATATCCAAACCGCCATATATACCGACTGTATATATACTAGTTGTATGTACAGTAATGATAATTCATCATTCAATTGTCATCACCGCCCCTGACTTCCCTCCCGCTCCCGCTCCCGCCCCCGCCCTAATCATCGACAACTCTCCACAAGTTCCTTCCTTTCTTTCTGTCAATGTATTTTACTGGTTTAGGGCTCGAAGGAGGGAATTAGGGGATTTTATCAACATACATTGCATTCTTCTTTCTTTCTTTCTTCCATCAAGATTCTGCCTTTTTTCTTCTTCTTCATATGGGTACTCTGTTATTCTTTGTCTGCTTTTATTTTAGTTATTTATTATATTATATTTATATATGCGCATATTGTTTTTTCTTGCAGTTTCTATCTGGTGTTTTCGCAATGGGCGATTGAGACATTGCACCATCTCATATTGTACTTAATCTGGACACCGTGACGCTATTTGCAATTGCAGATCGATCGATTGGTTCTTGCAGGTTCTTTTTTAATTCTCGCATCTTTTTATAACTGAATCTCGTGTCTATTTTGATGGCTTATCTTTTATATTTAGGAATATATTGATTTGCAAGCTATTTTGTTGGATCTTGATTAGGAAGGTTTTTTTGCCCATGTCTAACCAATATTTGATAACCAGTTAATCATAGTTATAATTCTCGTAAACTTGGAATATATCATTCTACTAGAAGTTTTTGTTGCTGATTTGTGGTTTTATGAAGTCTTTGTTTATAGGATTTGGTCAGATAACGTTTTACTTGATCTTTGCTGCTAGGTATTCCTGGTTCTTTAGATTTTGATTATTAATCTCTCGTTTGGAAAAATAGTACCTTGAGGTAGATCTAATTGTATCTAGGCTGTAGCAACAAATGCATTCTTGATATGGGGCTTTCTGTTTATTTGTATAGTTTTTGCATTTGCTATATATAGTAGTATAGATATACTATGTTTTTAGTATAACTCATGGTATATAGTATGTACAAAGTATTTTCTTATGACTACCCATATTTTTCTTTGATGACATTTTACTTAATGGGGTGGCATATGTTTTAACCTTTTCGATTGCTTTTGTTTCCTCCAATTACAAGAACACCTAAACAGGATTGCTTTCGCTTTTGAACTCCTCTACTTTCGTTGGTTTTACATCTTAAGTAATGGGGTTACGTATTTTAAGCTTCAACTGCTTTTGTATTTTCCAACTATTATAACACCTAATCACCCATTTCAAATGCTCTTGTACTTTGAGGCTTGAACTTTGGGTGTTTGATTGTGTGTATTTAGGTTGTTGTTTTAGCGGGGATTGCTTTAGCTTTTGAAGCCCCTTAATTTTTTTATTTTTTTTTGACGTTTTTAATAATACGGTTACATGTTCTTAAAATTTTAAATTGCTATTGTATTTCCTAACTACGATCACACATAATCACTTTTTTTAACTTCTCTTGTACTTTGAGGCTTGTGCTTGAGGGCTTGATCGAGTGTATTCAGGTGGTTGTTGTAGCGAGGATTGCTTTAGCTGTTGACTTCCCCAACTTTCTGTTATTTTGACGTTTTTAATGATGGGGTTACATATGTTTCAAAAAATTTCAATTGCTTTTGTATCATCAACTCTACTATAACTCCTAATCACATGTTTCATATTATCTTGTACTTTGAGGCTTGTACTTGAGGGTTTGATCGTATTCAGGTGGTTGTTGTAGTGAGGATTACTTTAGCTGTTGACTTCCCAACTTTCTGTGCTTTTGACGTTTTTAATGATGGGGTTGCATATGTTTCAAAAAATTTCAACTGCTTTTGTATTATCAACTCTACTATAACACCTAATCACATGTTTCATCTTTTCTTGTACTTTGAGGCTTGTACTTGAAGGTTTGATCGTGTGTATTCAGGTGGTTGTTGTAGAGAGGATTGCTTTAGTTGTTGACTTCCCCAACTTTCTGTGTTTTTGATGTTTTTAATGATGGGGTTACATATGTTTTAAAAAAATTCAACTGCTTTTGTATTATCAACTTCACTATAACACCTAATCACATGTTTCATCTTCTCTTGTACTTTGAGGCTTGTACTTGAGGGTTTGATCGTGTGTATTCAGGTTGTTGTAGTAGCGATGATTGCTTTAGCTGTTGACTTCCCCAACTTTCTATGTTTTTGATGTTTTTAATGATGGAATTACATATGTTTCAAAAAATTTCAACTGCTTTTGTATTAACTCCACTATAACTCCTAATCACATGTTTCATCTTCTCCTGTACTTTGAGGCTTGTACTTGAGGGTTTGATCGTGTGTATTCAGGTTGTTGTAGTAGCGATGATTGCTTTAGCTGTTGACTTCCCCAACTTTCTATGTTTTTGATGTTTTTAATGACGGAATTACATATGTTTCAAAAAATTTCAACTGCTTTTGTATTAACTCCACTATAACTCCTAATCACATGTTTCATCTTCTCCTGTACTTTGAGGCTTGTACTTGAGGGTTTGATCGTGTGTATTCAGGTGGTTGTTGTAGGAGATTGCTTTAGCTGTTGACTTCCCCAACTTTCTGTGTTTTTGATGTTTTTAATGATGGGATTACATATGTTTCAAAAAATTTCAATTGCTTTTGTATCATCAACTCTACTATAACTCCTAATCACATGTTTCATATTATCTTGTACTTTGAGGCTTGTACTTGAGGGTTTGATCGTATTCAGGTGGTTGTTGTAGTGAGGATTGCTTTAGCTGTTGACTTCCCCAACTTTCTGTTATTTTGACGTTTTTAATGATGGGGTTACATATGTTTCAAAAAATTTCAATTGCTTTTGTATCATCAACTCTACTATAACTCCTAATCACATCTTTCATCTTTTCTTGTACTTTGAGGCTTGTACTTGAAGGCTTGATCGTGTGTATTCAGGTGGTTGTTGTAGAGAGGATTGCTTTAGTTGTTGACTTCCCCAACTTTCTGTGTTTTTGATGTTTTTAATGATGGGGTTACATATGTTTTAAAAAAATTCAACTGCTTTTGTATTATCAACTTCACTATAACACCTAATCACATGTTTCATCTTCTCTTGTACTTTGAGGCTTGTACTTGAGGGTTTGATCGTGTGTATTCAGGTTGTTGTAGTAGCGATGATTGCTTTAGCTGTTGACTTCCCCAACTTTCTATGTTTTTGATGTTTTTAATGATGGAATTACATATGTTTCAAAAAATTTCAACTGCTTTTGTATTAACTCCACTATAACTCCTAATCACATGTTTCATCTTCTCCTGTACTTTGAGGCTTGTACTTGAGGGTTTGATCGTGTGTATTCAGGTTGTTGTAGCTGTTGACTTCCCCAACTTTCTGTGTTTTTGATGTTTTTAATGATGGGATTACATATGTTTCAAAAAATTTCAACTGCTTTTGTATTATCAACTCTACGATAACACCTACTCACATGTTTCAGCTTCTCTTGTACTTTGAGGCTTGTACTTGAGGGTTTGATCGTGTGTATTCAGGTGGTTGTTGTAGTGAGGATTGCTTTAGCTGTTGACTTCCCCAACTTTCTGTGTTTTTGACGTTTTTAATGATGGGGTTACATGTGTTTTTAAAATTTTTAATTGCTTTTGTATCTCCCTATAAATACCCGAACACATGTTTAACTTCTCTTGTACTTTGAGGCTTGTACTTGAGGGTTGATCGTGTGTATTCAGGTTGTTGTAGTAGCGATGATTGCTTTAGCTGTTGACTTCCCCAACTTTCTATGTTTTTGATGTTTTTAATGACGGAATTACATATGTTTTTAAAATTTTCAATTGTTTTTAAATCCCCTACTAGAATTACGTATGTAGTCGGTCAAATGTCATCACATTTAGACTAGAGATTTACAACTCGATACTATCTAGATCTGGTCTTAAAAGAAGATTATGTCAAACTTAAATAAGGCAAGTTTATCTTTTGTGGTATACACATGCACATGGGATCAGGTTTTAATAGATAGACAAAAATGGACTGTTCGATATCTTCTAGATTTAATTTTAAAACTACACCGAATCTTAAAAATATAATACGAGTAAGTGATTGTTTTGCTATATTAATATGGATATGGAATTGGTTTTAATAGATAGACTGGCAATGGATAATTTCATATTATTTAAGATACCTGCAGAGTTTTTATCTTCTTAGTATGGCATGTCAATTAGGCCACAATATGAATTTCGCGCTACGTGAACTGGTTATTACTTGCAATTACTTGATCATAAAGCTCAGCCTGTCCAGATGGTTTTTAATTGATTTTTCATTGCGAGGTATATGGACTTTTCAACTTGTACCATGGGAAACTATGGATGGGATGGCAGAGTTCGAATGTGAAGCCTCTTTGTTTGCTGTTTTATGTGGGGAATATAAACTGTGTAGAGTCCCTTGGATGCTCCAGAAAATAGAGTTGATAGCAACAAATTTGAAACAGGACTTGATGCCAGGACATAGAGGTATTAATGTATATTATGGATCACTCAAGGATCTTTCTGTGTATGGGGACTGTTTATCTTAATATTTATATTTGAAAAGAAGTTTTAAGAAAATCAGCTAAAGAGCAATGGGCTAAATCAACTTTTGCCTGCAATTGTTAATGTATGTTTTTGAATGTTACGAGTGATTGCAGGATTTTGTTAATAAAAAAAAAAAAAAAAAAAAAAAAAAAAAAAAAAAAAAAAAAAAAAAAAAAAAAAAAAAAAAAAAAAAAAAAAAAAAAAAAAAAAAAAAAAAAAAAAAAAAAAAAAAAAAAAAAAAAAAAAAAAAAAAAAAAAAAAAAAAAAAAAAAAAAAAAAAAAAAAAAAAAAAAAAAAAAAAAAAAAAAAAAAAAAAAAAAAAAAAAAAAAAAAAAAAAAAAAAAAAAAAAAAAAAAAAAAAAAAAAAAAAAAAAAAAAAAAAAAAAAAAAAAAAAAAAAAAAAAAAAAAAAAAAAAAAAAAAAAAAAAAAAAAAAAAAAAAAAAAAAAAAAAAAAAAAAAAAAAAAAAAAAAAAAAAAAAAAAAAAAAAAAAAAAAAAAAAAAAAAAAAAAAAAAAAAAAAAAAAAAAAAAAAAAAAAAAAAAAAAAAAAAAAAAAAAAAAAAAAAAAAAAAAAAAAAAAAAACATTATGGTATCAAGTCAAACTTAAATAAGGCAAGTTTATCTTTTGTGGTATACACATGCACATGGGATCAGGTTTTAATAGATAGACAAAAATGGACTGTTCGATATCTTCTAGATTTAATTTTAAAAGAAGTTTTAAGAAAATCAGCTAAAGAGCAATGGGCTAAATCAACTTTTGCCTGCAATTGTTAATGTATGTTTTTGAATGTTACGAGTGATTGCAGGATTTTGTTGAATATGTACTTAGCTTTCTTTCTCTTTTGCATAATCGAGCATCATTCTAATTAGATTACATTATCATTGTGTAATTAATAGAAGGTTCATGTGCTGTCTCTAGGAAAGATATGTGGCTGGTGTATCGGATGTCAAGGTCATATTAGATCTACATAGTTTAGCAGGTAAGTCGCTCTCATTGAACATCACAAATTTTTATTTTCATTTAAGATTAAGACTTTGTTTGAAACATTAGAATTAAATAAAGTAGATCATTTTTCATTCATTGTATAAGAATCATATGATTGTCCCAACATTTTTCAAAACCCCGGACATTGAGTAGTATCTACTACATTCAAGGTCTCTATGAAACGTGCCTCATATTTCACGAGGTTCTAAAAGGACAGTTGGAAAAACTTGATTCCACCCTTTAATGAAAATGAGCATAAATATTCATGGACAGGCTGCGAAAGAAGAGTGCTTTAGTTGATAGTTTTTCACCAACCTTGCAGTTGCATCCGCAGTTCCTTCTAGGTATACTGTGTATGTTATAGGTTATAAGTAATATTTTTGTTTTTTTAAGTCGACTAGTTGTCTTTTTATATGGATATGTTTTCTGCTGTCATTTTGTAGGGTTTTGTTGGTTGAGAAGGATCTATGGCCATTAGTTCTCGTGACTTTCTTGTATTTGGATGGTTGTAGAATGTCTGGGTTAGAGTTTTGTAGGTTCAGGTAATAATGATGTCGTATGTTGAATAAGTATCAGTTGGATAGCTACTGGTTATCGGTTATTTATTATGCATCACTATCTTATTACTGTCACGAGAAGGTGCCGGTGTAGATTGTAGATCGGGTGACATTGGTTCATGATTCTCCTTTTCATAGGTGGAGTAAGATTTAGCTGATTGTTGCTCTTTTTATTTGTCGTTATGTGTTGATAATTTCTTATATCTTTCTAGAGCTTGTTGGTTGTCAAGAGATTCGTGGCTTCAAGTTCAATCAATTCCTAGCAAATGGGATAATCTTCATATTTGCCTCAAAAGGTATGGTTTGGTATTATTATTATGCAAAGGAGTCCATGATGAAATGTTCTGGTAATATTATTATGCAATAGTCCATTATGCAAACTGTCTTACTTGAACTCTTTGTGTGCTTCTACCTGTTCTCTGTCATTACTTCCACAACTTCAGTTAATTTTTTCGTTTGCATATTGTCATCTCTGAGTTAATTGGGTGCAGGCTCGTATGGTACATTACCATAATTTGGATGACATGGTTACATTGTGTTTGTGTCCTTCCTTGGGCAGAATACTTAAGGGTTCTATTCTGGTATCTTCGCGAGAAGAGACAACCGGGTCAAGTCAAAATTAGACCCCTTCAAAAGGGGGCATGAGCTTGTCATAGAAGCGTGTAACTATAAATTTGCTTGAATTGTGCTAATTGAACATGCAAAGATTGACCTTTCACATGGTTTGGTTGAGACCTTTACTGTGTTTGACTTTCAATGCGAGGATGAACCTTTCATATGGCTGGATTAAGGGAACTCGGGTGTTTAGATTCCTGGTTTCTCATGGTTGGTGTCCTTCTTGTTCATTTGTATGTTTTGATTGCGTATAGTGATTCAATCTTAAACAATATCTGGATATAATGTGTTGTGTAGAATATGGCTTGTGAAAGGTTTATGCTCCTTGTTTTGGTTATAGGTTGTAGAGCATGGTCCTTGTTTCCATCCTGGCAGGAATCCCAATCAAGTTTTGGCATAACCTGTATAATGGGTACAACTTTGCATCATCCCTGTCCCCTAGTGCTTCATATAATACTGGTTTTTATTTTAATCAAATGGCTGACTTATTGTTTAGAGGCTTTAGACGGATAATATTTTGACTCGATCTTTTCTGCCGGGTAATCCTGGTTCTTCTTTAGATTTTGATTGTCAATCTTTTATTTGGAAACATAGTTCATGGTTATTATATGGGTTTTCTTAGTGGCCAGATCAAGGAATTATCAGTACTTGCTAGATAGGATGTTCTTGCGGTACTCTCCAAGTGGGTGCTGACTGGCTTGCCGCTAACTCCCAGTTTTGGAAATTATCAGTTTGGTTTCCAGGTTTCCTTTCGCCGCTGGTATGTTTTTGTTTTCTTTTTCATTTGTAGGTCTTTTACCGTAAATAATGATTCAATCATAAACATTTATAAGCTTTTTGTTTCTGTTATATTTTAATTAGTTTCTCTTAGAAGGTGAGCATGAGTGATAGGTAACAACTAAGAAATTCGAATCCAAATTATAACGTATAACAACGGTTACAAAACGAGTTACAGAGTACACCACCCGCTTACCGTTGGGCTGCTCAAGCGATTATCAAGATACAGAATTACACCACTCAACAATCACTATGAGACTCCAAAGAACACCTTCTTATTTGCCACAACAAGAATAGCAATGGAGTTTTAATATCAAATTCATACCCAGATAACTTAGAAATCCACTTTTGATGATCCCTGGGTACCAACCGTTGCTCTAGCAAATACTTTAGGCTTTTTTGATCAGTTAATACAGTAAACCGACGACCTGGCAAATACGGACGCCATTTCTGAACTGCCAAAACTATAGCCATTAACTCGTGCTCATATACCGATTTCAACTGGGCGCGTGACCCAAAACCTGACTACAGTACGCAATTGGCTTTCCTTCCTGCATCAGAATCGCTCCAACCTCGCTCCCAGAGGCATCCGTTTCTATCACGAATTCCTTGGAAAAATTAAGTAATGCCAAAACGGGAACAGTGGTCATAACCTGTTTCAACTCATCAAAAGCCTTAGTAGCGTCATCTGACCATTTGAATCCCTCCTGTAATAAATTAGTTAAAGATCGTGCAATCATCCCATAATTCCGAACAAATTTACGATAATAACCGGTCAGTCCCAAAAATCCCCTTAACTGATGGTACGCGGTTTTGGCCAACTCATCATCGCCTCAATTTTAGTTGGCTTAGCCTTAACCCCTTGACTCGTGACAATGTGCCCCAAGTATTCCACCCATTCTTGCCCAAAAATACATTTCTTTCGATTACAATACAATCCTTCTTCCCGTAACCGCCCAAAAACAATTGATAAATGTTCCTTATGTTCTTCCATACTTCGGCTATATACTAAAATATCGTCAAAGAAAACAAGTACAAACTTTCGACAAAAGTAGCAAGAAAAGTCGGCTGTAACATAGTTAAATTGATAAACTGGATTAGAGCCCAGTAACTCCCAATGTCTCATAGGACAATAATAATAATAATCTGCATATCTAAAACGATGGCCTAAAGGCCTTATTTATCCAAGACTAAACCTAACCTTGGAGCATAAGTAATTACTAAAATAAATATATCAAAACGACACTCTCCACCCTTCTACTTCTAATTACTTTTATCTTTCTTTTTCTTCCGTGTATAAATCTGTCCCCGGTCCTTTCCATCTTTCGGGCTCTAGTCCAAGTCCATATCATTACCCCCCTCCCGAAGAACCACCTTGTCCTCAAGGTGAAAGTTTGGAAACTGCCCAAGAATCTGATCAAACTTTTCCCAAATAGTTTTTTCCCTTGTTTTTCTTTTCCTCTCTTTTCTGGCAAGTTCTAAGTCATACATGATTAGTAGGATGTTCTTTATCGGTATTCAAACCATGACCTTTTCTTTTACCTTAAAAGCTTGGTGGCATAGGCGATATACTTCATGATCAGTTTATGTCAATTGTCACATGAGCACTTTTAAATCACGTTTACTTTTTCAGTAAAGGGTGTATTAACTTTGTTTTGGTAGTCTATTTGTAATTCGGGACCTCTTGTCACACTTTTTCTTTATTTGGAGGTGATCTTTGACATCTTGCTATACTTGCTTTTTATCTTGAGGTAGCTGGTTTAGCAAGAAGCCTGTTTTGTGCAGTTTTTTAATCTTCAGGAGTGTAGGATTGGATTATGTTTCCTGGCTAGCAGAACTCTTTGGCTCTTTACAAGTTGAGTCTATATTCAGATGATTTCTTTTTCTTCAGTTTGTCAATCTCTATTTTGCCTTCTCTTTTGTTTATTGATGACTGTTTTTTATGTTGTCTATAGTCCTGGTTTATATGGTGACCCTTATTTTTTTAGCAACCCTCCTTATCATAACCTTTTTACATTTTGTGAAAAAGACATCTCAAGCTTTAGCGATTGAGAGTGTATTCTGGATGCTAGTAAATTGGTACATGCAGCCATCTGATATCTACAACCATCATGCACATGTTACCCTGGTATGTATAGCCATCCAGTACATGTTAATGTCTGGTATACACTGCTATCCTTATGTGAGGCCCTAAACTATCCCAAACCTTGATCAGATTTACTCCAATATGCTTGATACATTGGAGTATACATTCAGGACCTTTGTACTGCAATGGAGTCACAACGTCTATCAACGAGACCCATTTGAACCTTCTTTGGTCAGATACATTGGGCACATTCTGTTGTCATATGACTTAATCAACTAGATACCTCTAGACCATGCCCTTGCTCCAAAACCTTCAATATTCGCTATTCTGGTTCTGATATAGTCCTCCCTGGAGTTTGGTGATGTAAAATAGAATTTCACCTGCCTGATCAGGGTTTTTCATCCTAGAAGAAAGACAAGTAGTCAAGGAAGGCTGATTATATACAGTAATCGACTTTAACTTCTGTCAAGTCCAGAATTTAGCTGTACCAAAAGACTTATCTGATCCTTATCTAAGAGAAACGGTCAAGTACACAGGTAACCCAATCATCGACTTGCCTGATGGGATTCAAGCAGATGACTTTAAAGACTCGACGAGGCGATGACCACCTAGCTTGCAGATGATGGAAATGGATAACGATAATGGGAAGTTATAAAGATGCAAGAGGAATCATTTTAGTATCACCCCGGCTGACCGTGTAAAGCATGTACTAAAAGTGGGATTGCTTGACCATGGGAAAGACTATTACATGATCGGGGTTTACAGTCCTAAGCAAGTACTGAAGAACAGTATGTTCCTTAAACTGATTTAACACAGTACGCTGAGGTATAATTATGGAAAGTACTATGCCTCAAAGTCATTTTTTGACCCTGTGAAAAACTGATGGATCTTGATGGCTTGGGTGAACGCGTCTCATCCTTAGCCAAAGTAGTCACCAACGGATCATTACATAAGGTTAAAGGTATAAAGGCTTCTCATGTAATCCACGATATCTTAATAATTATACTAGAACGGTACCCGCGCGATGCTGCGGTGTAATGGCGGTGGTGGCAATGTAATGGGCGGCGGCGGCGGCGATTGGTGGTGGTGGTGGTGGCGGAGGCGGTGGCGGGCGGGGCGATTGGTGGTGGTGGTGGCGGCGGCGGCGAGTAGTGTAAGTTATTGATGTAATGTGGTTTTAATGGATTGGAATGTTGAAAGTTGAAAATACTATTTGCTTTATAATATAGTATAAATATAAATACTCAATTCATTTGTGCCCATTGTCTGTCCTTGCTGTAAAGGGGTGGGAAATCTATAAGTGAGGCCTTCAAGCATGGCCATCACCCATTTCAGCTGAAATCGACCCAGCAACTCACAACCCATATGACCTATTTGCCATGAAATCAACCGCCAACCCACCGAGCCATTTGACCCGCCAACCCGATTTTTTTCAAGTGGTGGGTTGGGTTCGGATTGACAGCTTGTGGGTCAGGTTTGAAGTTTCTGATCGAATTAGGGTCTGAGCGTTTCGAACCGCCAACCCGAACCCAAACCATTGAAAGCCCTAGTTATGAACGTGCATATTTTTGGTCTTCTACAAGACATGGACTCGATAAGACCGCATATGGAACATTTATGGACATAGATCGTGTGTAAGTTTCTTGTTTTTTAATGTGTCAAACTTGGAGGTGGCATGACGGTGGACTGGTCAAAACATGTTTGGGTTAAAAAGTCATTTTCTAGTGTATGTCAAATTAGACCTGGCTACTTTCACCCACTAACACTGTTTTTTGTCCTTTTTAATAATTTTTTATACGTATTTGATTTGTTGATTGAGGCTAAAAACAATGATATTAAACTGATAATCTTAATTTTTGAATACAACTGATATGCATTAAAGGTAAACTTCGGTGGCTTTCAACTGAGTTGCCACTTTTCTATGCAAATGTGATCTATAATGTAGTTTACCAGGGGATCAACACATGCAGTAGATTTTAGTGAATATTTGAATATACACGCGGTCCAAACCTTCTTGTTAGTACCTACCCAACCCACATAGTTCTGGCCCAGTTTTGGTTTTGAGCCCAGTTGAAGACCCATACCGAGCTTATTTGTTGGCTTGTTGCTGGCTTGAGTCGCAAGCTCGGATTATTTTATGGAAAATGATTAATCCTTTTAAAGATTCTTCAAAAAATTCTCCTGAAACCTCCAAAACTTGACATATGGATTCCACTAATTAATTCTCTTACCTAATTTCATCTCTTGATCACGTCACATGTCATGATCTTGTAATTAGGAGGATTTTTAGGTTGATTAGTTACGAGGATTAATCATTTCCCTTAATTTATATGTTGATTATAATATTGGAATTTCTCTTTGTATGTTGCCTAAAAACTTGGCTAGGTTTAAGCTTTAAATACGGTTTTTTTTCCAATACTTGTGAACTCGTTTTTTTTTTAATTGAAGACCAAAAACTAGGTAATTCTTATCCAAAATATTATAAACTAAACTAAAAATTGATATTATTGATATTCTCAGCCGGCCATGAAGACAAGTTGATGACTAGTTTGATGGCCAAATGATGTAGTCGGGCTTGACCTAATCAGCAGTCGAGTCATATACCCAACCCATAACAGTTATGGCAACTTTGGTTTTGAGCCCAATCATGCCCATCTTAATTGTTGCTGACTTGAATTGCAAGATGGGATTACTTTATATATTGATTATTATAGTAAAATGTTAACTAGAACACTAGGAGTTGTCGTTAAGGTGTAAAAATAGCTGTACTTTTTATATCAAAAGTCCATCCCTAAAATGTTTTATGATGTTTATAAGGATGTGCACTTTATTTATAATGTGTTGCTTGTTTATTTCATGGTTTGATCACCTAGTCACTAGACTTCTATAGGTTTGTCATGATACGTGTATGATTAACGACCCTAAAGTAAAGAAAAGATTTATGTGATTAGTTTAGATTTATAAAAAGAAGACTGAATTTTATTGATTTCATCTTTTGATAATTATACATGAACCATAAGTCCCTATTTATACAAAGATAAAACCCTAATTAGGGTATAATGACCGACTCTAATTACTTTGGGCTTAATTCTAATATCTTGGGCTTGGGCCCAACGATACATATCTGATGCCTTTGTAAACTCGGGAGGTGATGAGATTGATTCTGATCCCACATACTCTAACACTCCCCCTCAAGTTGAATATTGGGATTACCAAAATTCAACTTGCTTAAACACTTATGAAACATAGATGTTCCCACAGCTTTGGTTAAAATATCAGCAAGTTGATCTTCAGATTTAACAAAGGGTAATTTGATGATTCCACTCTCCAATTTTTCTTTAATAAAATGACGATCAATTTCCACATGCTTAGTTCTGTCATGTTGAACTGGATTCTCTGAGATCTGAATAGCAGCTTCATTATCACTCATGATTTGAATACTTTCCTTAGGAGCAAAACCTATTTCAGACACCAGTTTCTTCAACCACAAGGCTTCTGCTAGTCCTCTAGCTATACCTCTAAACTCAGCTTCAGCACTAGACAGGGAGACAACTTTCTGTTTTTTACTTTTCCATGTAACCAAGTTACCACCTACCAATGAGAAATACCCTGAAGTGGACCTTCTGTTTTTTACTTTTCCATGTAACCAAGTTACCACCTACCAATGAGAAATACCCTGAAGTGGACCTTCGATTACCTTTATCTCCTGCCCAATCTGCATCTGTGTATATCTGAATCTTAAGATGACCATTAGCTTTAAATAACACCCCATGACCTGAAGTCCCTTTAAGGTACCTGATAATTCGTAGAACTGCATCCATATGATCTTCCTGAGGTTGATGCATAAATTGACTAACCACTCCAACAGCATAGGCTATATCTGGGCGAGTATGAGCCAAATAAATAAGTTTCCCTACCAACCTTTGATATCTATGTTTATCAGTGGTTCTAGCATCTGCTTTAACAAACAATTTTTGATTGATGACCATGGGTGTGTCTGCCGGTTTGCAATCAATCATTCCTGTTTCGGCTAAAAAATCCAATATATACTTCTTCTGACAAATAAAAATTCCATGTTTAGATCTTGAAACTTCTATTCCAAGAAAGTACTTCAAATCTCCCAAATCTTTCATTTCAAATTCTGCAAACAAAGCTGTTTTTAGTTGATCAATCTCTTTTTCATCATTTCCTGTAATAATCATGTCATCGACATAAATTATTAGACATGTTACTAGATTTCCTCTATGACGAAGGAACAGAGTGTGATCAGAATTGCTCTGTTGATATCCATACTTCTTCATAGCAAGAGTAAATCTTCCAAACCAAGCTCTAGGTGACTGTTTAAGTCCATACAAGGACTTTTTTAACTTACAAACTTCTCCATGTTTGAAGTTATGAGAAAAACCTGGAGGAGGATCCATATATACTTCCTCTTTTAATTCTCCATGCAAGAAAGCATTCTTCACATCGAACTGATGAAGAGGCCACCCCTGATTTGCTGCTATTGAGAAAAGAACCCTTACGGTATCTAGTTTTGCAACTGGAGAGAACGTTTCTGAATAGTCAATGCCATAGGTCTGAGTGTATCCTTTGGCAACAAGTCTTGCTTTATATCTTTCTATCTCCCCATTTGGTTTATACTTGATGGTATATATCCATCTGCACCCTACTGGATCCTTTCCCTTTGGAAGAACACACTTCTCCCATGTATCATTTTTCCTAAGAGCCTCCATTTCATTATCCATAGCATCCTTCCAATTTTTTAACTTTAAAGCATGCTCTTCATCTGACGGGAGTTCTTCTGAATATAGTTTCGCTGCAAAAGCCTTTGCTTCTTTTGAGAAGAGACCTTCTGCAATATTAGCAAAGTTGTCTACTGGATACTTGGTAGACCGAGATCTTCTTTCTGGAGAATATCGCTTTGCAGGTATTCCTCTGGTAGATCTTGGTGGAAGAACATATCTTCCTGGGGCACTTTCTTGAGTACTTTCTGGAGCTTCTTCTTCTATATTTTCCTGCTCTTCATTTTCCTGTACTTCCTGATCTGGAATATCAGAATTATTTAGAATATGTCCAGGTTCAGAATTACTTACCTCGGATATCAGGTTTGGATCTGGGTTGTCACTTTGAGAGGAGGACTGTAATTTTTGTAAATCTTCCTCATGTGTAGTAACTTGAACCGAATGTAACTCTTTATCTGGAGTAGTTCCCTGAACATTTGATGCGTACTGAAGCCAACTCAGTGTGTCACTTTGTTCCTCCCCCTGACTACTGAGTTCTTGAGAGAAGAAATACTTTGTTTCCAAAAAATCACAATTTATTGTAGTAAACATCCTACGAGTTTTAGGATTATAACATCTATACCCTTTTTGAGTCACCCCATATCCCACAAAGACGCATTTTTCGGCACATGGTTCGAGTTTATTACGATATGTCTTTGGAATATGAACAAAAACCGTACATCCAAACACTCGTGTGGGTAAAGTAAGAACTGAAGGAGGTTTATGAAATTCCGAAAGAACTTTTAAAGGTGTCTTCATATCTAGAGTCTTTGTAGGAAGGCGATTGAGCAAGTAGGTAGCAGTGGCTAAGGCTTCGGGCCAAAAGGTTTTTGGGACCAAGGATTCAAACATAAGGGCCCTAGTCATCTCTAAAAGAATCCTATTTTTTCTCTCAGCCACACCATTTTGTTCGGGGGTGTGAGGGCAAGTGGTTTGATGAATTATGCCCTTTGATTGAAAAAATAGATTCATTTGTGAATTCACATACTCTCCACCATTATCGGTTCTCATGATTTTGATAGATGTTTGAAATTGATTTTGAACCATATTATAGAACGTCATGAATCTATCATAAACTTCATCTTTGGTTTTCAAAAAATAAATCCAGGTCATTCGAGTGCAATCATCAACAAAAATGACAAAATACTTGAAATTATGATCTCCACCCACCGGTGCGGGACCCCACACATCTGAATGTACTAAAGAGAAAGGAACGTCAACTCTAGTATTACGAGGTTTAAAAGATTGCCTGTGACTTTTTGCCAGAATACATGTTTCACAATCAATCTTTTTATTTAACGGAAAAAGTTTTGGAAACAACATATGCAAATAACTCACTGATGGATGCCCCAATCTTCGATGCCATAACCATGCATCTCTTTCACTCGTTCCATGAGCAAGCATAACAGTCCCACCTTCAGTGACTTCATCAACATAATACAGTCCTTCTCTCTCAGTGCCACGCCCAATGATCCGACCCGTCCTGATATCCTGTAACAAGCAAAAAGTTGGATGCATTAGAACTGAGCAATTAAGTTCCTTGGTCACATGACTGATGGATAAAAGTTTATGAGATAAATCCGGAACATATAGACAATTGTTTAAATTGATGTTTTTAGCAATAGTAACACTCCCGCCGTTCATGACTTCCATTTTCCCTTTATTTGCTGCTTTGATGTAAGCTTTCCTGGGAGTTGATATATCAGTAAAATCTGAAATATCATATGTCATTGTGTCAGTGGCTCCACAATCGAATATCCACTCCCCATTAGACTTGCCATAATTGTTCTGGGCCATGAGGGCTGCTCCATTTCGGTGTTGGGCCATTTTACTTACTGTTGGGCCTATGTGAGCCGTTTTATTCACTGTTGGGCTCATAAGCCCATGCTTTACCCTATTTTGGGTATTATTTATTTTATAAAGAAAGTTTTTAGGGACAGATGATATTTTCTGGAAATTAAGATAATCCTTTCTCTCTCTTTTACCCCCCACCAACGAAGAACAACCTCCCCCCTCCTTATCTCTACCAGTCGCTGCCATACTACTGTAACCCTCTAATCGCCGGTCACCACTGCCACTTGCTTTATTTTGTTCAGTGAACGAAGTATTTGATTTCCCTTTTTCGGATTTGACTGATTTGGTGCCTTTCTTGATGCCATCAGTCCACCAATCCGGATAACCGATGAGGCGGAAACACTGCTCCTTGGTGTGTCTTTCCATGCCACACTCATCACATGTTAGATGAGATTTATAATCTTGAATCTTTTCCTTGTTGTCATATCGGCGATAACCTTTCAAGACAAATCTACCGCCGTTGATATCTCCGGCAGTCAACCCGGCAGTGATGCCCTGGATTTCATTGGTAGCTGCTCCCAAAATAGTTTGGTGAGCGGTTTCCTTGCGAATGGTGGTAGGCAGTTGGTGGTGTTTAAGAGATGGCAGATGGCGATTTAAAATCGGGGGAGTTTGATTACTCGATTGAAACGATTTGGTGGTTTTTTCTCTGTTATACCGGCAAGGAGTTCCGTCGGTAAGTTCAGTTATTGTGTTTGATCGATTTCGGTGTTGTGGTTGTTTACCCCAGTCGCCGGAATAATATTCCATGGTGATTTGGGTTTTGATTTTGTTAAGAGATGATTGAAATTCCAACTCGGAACCCGAGCTTTGGTCGCCGGCTTTGGCCATGGTGACTGCTCGATGGTCTGTGAGTTTAGGCGGAAGTTTATTGGGAAGATTATGAACCGATTGATGGCTCTGATACCATGTTTAGATTTATAAAAAGAAGACTGAATTTTATTGATTTCATCTTTTGATAATTATACATGAACCATAAGTCCCTATTTATACAAAGATAAAACCCTAATTAGGGTATAATGACCGACTCTAATTACTTTGGGCTTAATTCTAATATCTTGGGCTTGGGCCCAACGATACATATCTGATGCCTTTGTAAACTCGGGAGGTGATGAGATTGATTCTGATCCCACATACTCTATGATTAGTTTAGGTGAAAGTTAGCCTAAGTCAATAAAGATAAAAAGTCTCGAGCATAAGCATAAAGTTGTGTTAAGCTTAATTCATGCTAGTTCCTCGGAACTAGGGTGTAAGTGGTCACGTGGTGTGGGAATCTAGATACCTCCCGCCGCATAGTTATGTTTGAGTATTCCGGGTGGAGTAACTAACTACTATACGCACAAAGGGTAAACGGTATCAATTGGATTGACATAGTCTCTCCTTAACGACCTCGATGGACCACTAAAAGGTCTACCCATCAAGTCGGGTGTGAGGACTCCATGTAAAGTCTTATGGCCGCCTACAAACAACCCCACATCCCTACGATAAGTGGCTTATGTCACTTAGCCTACGTATAGGTAAAAGAAAGGAAACTAAAGAAAGAAAAGTAAAAAAAGATTGTAAAGTATGGAAGGATAGGCACATTCAGGAATACGATGAATCCTAATGTGTTATGTTTATGTTGTGGAGGTGATAAGTCTAATGTGATATGATATGTGTTATGACGATTATGTGATATTAACAATTATGATATGCTTTTGTTAATATATAATGAATCGGTAAACGTTTTCTTAAATGCATGTTATCTTACTTAGCTTATAAAGCTAACATTTGCTCTTTTGAAAAACGTTGTACCATGAGGTTAAGCAGGATTAAGTTGGTGAAAGATTTAGCTTGGTGAGCGGGTAAATGCTTAAAGGAAGACATTAAGTTTTCCACTTGCCTAGATAATCATGATTAGCCATTTATGTTGATTGGTTACATTTATTATGATTTATGTTATGAATTTTTATGGTGGCATTTATGTGTATGCAATTTCTGGATCATCTTATATTATTGTAATGATAATAATTCGTAATGCCACTTATAGTGAATGAAACAACCGTTATGGGTTGGTTATGTTTTATAAAAGTTGTTTTCCACAAAGTTAATGCCGTTAGGCAAAAAATTATGAAAATCCGCGTTATTAAATTACGGGTGTTACATTTAGTATATCCTGATGTACATACATGATTTTCAATGACATTGTTAGATTTATATTTGTTATTTTATTTTATGCGTATCTATAAAATATAGGTAAGGTACTTTAAAAATAAAATAAAAAGTAAAACAAACCTACTAAAATTCTTTGCATTGCCTTATATAAATTGTATCCCAATTTCCAACCGATAGATAAAAGGAAACTCCTACCGATTGCATTCTCTTTAATTCCTCTCGATATAGATAGATATATAGAAGATGTCTAGAGAAACCAATTACTTGATGAATATTAGGAATTCAAATGAGACAATGACGATCCTCCATGATGATGATTTAACCAGCATCTTCAGCTGGCTACCCGCAAAACAAGTTGCTCAACTGAGGTGCCTCTCTAAACCCTTGAATGATCGTTTATCTGACCCCGCCTTCCTAAAATCCCTGCTCGATCACGCTGTAAATCTCGAAGACGACAACAAAGCAATTTTCTTGGTCTTTCAGAGTAAATTCTCTTTCAAGAATCATCAACCATTAAAGGTAATAAACTTTTCAAAACCTCATCTAGAACTCATGAATGGTTTCATCAAACTCCCTGCTAATGTGGATGCCACGTGTAGCGTTATCGGCTCCATAGACGGCTTAATATGCTTTTATTATCATCAAGATCCGAATTTTGTCATTCATATTTGGAACCCTTACATCTCAAAGTTATTGGTTTTCCCACAATCTATTAGTATTCCTCAAGCCACATGGAGTTATCATCTTTTTTTAAGTTTTGGATTTGATCCGAAAACTAATGATTACAAAGTTGTTACTCTAAGATTCCGCGCTGGACCTCCCACCTCGGCCGGAGGACTTGAAGAAGAACCAACTGTGCCCAAAGAATGCTTGCTGGTTGAGGTGTATAGTATGAGAAAAGGTGCATGGAAAGTTATTACTGACAAGTTTCCGTCACACGTTACAAGAATTTATCATGAAGAAGAAGTTTGTGTACATGGGCATTATGATCATGCTCATTGGCTTGGTGATCATGGTGAATGCAGGACTCGACAAACAATTGTGGCATTTGATTTCGGTAGAGAGTATTTTTTCGAGATTGCTCTTCCATATTCTATACAAGTGTCTATTAAAGATCGCGCAATTGCTTTGGGTTATATGGATGGAAAGATTTGTTTGATGTCACATGTTAGTGCCAATGACTGTGAGATTTGGGTGATGGATAGGTATGGGATGAGTCAATTTTGGGTAAAACACGCTGTGTTTTCACACTTTAGTGGTATCGTAAATCCATCTGAAGGGTTTATGAAAGCTGAGTTCATTTATAAAGCGTACGGTAATTCTCTAGCTTTGTATGATCCAGTTGCAGCCAAGGATCATAAACCCCTTAAGATCATGGGTATACACGTTGGAAATACTAAAGTTGTGCAGTACCTAGAGAGTCTTATGTGGGTAGCACCGCCGGCTGACGAAGTGTTGGATCATCAACATCTCACTGAAGTTTGAAAAGAAGGATCGGTTAGACTGATAAAAATGGCTTAGAACAAGCAAAGACATTTTATCAACTCCTATTATCTTTTGTTAATACTAGTATATAATCCTTCCGTCCCATATTAAATGTTTGACTTGTCAAGTCTTTTTATTTCAATTTTGACCATAAATATCTTTCTTTGTGTTATATAATATATAGTTGATGAAAGTTATATCAATGATAAATACATTCATATATTTTATATGGAGTGTTATATAATACAAACAAAAATTTTAAAGTCAAAGTTGAAAGCATAAGACTTGACAAGTAAAAATTGGACATTTGATATTGGATAGATGGAGTAGATATATACTAATTAATTAACATGCCATCCTTCATTATTTAGCTTTATAGCAATCGTCTTTTCAATTTGAATTACGACTAGATTCTCTTTTCTTAGCTTGATGTATGTGACATTGCCGTTTGATTAGTTTTGTGCAACTATATGTTCTGGGAAATTTAAGTACCTCTTTGAGTTAATTTTTTTTATTAGTAATCATGGGTGTCATATTCACTTTGCGAGCAGACTAATCGCAAGAGCTAACTCGCTTTGCGAACCTAGAGTAGTTTACCTCTTTGAGTTAGACATATGTTATTTCACTTACAATTTGTGTTTAATTTTCCTAAGCATGATGGTTATGCTTAATTGTGGGTTTTAAGTAAGGCAGGGAAATATGATCTACGGTGAAGGTTACCAACATGATGCAGTGATGATCAAATTGGTCCATGTATAAATAATGAAGAGTTTGTGTGTTCAAATATCACTTGATCTATATGTGCATCACCGAGTGTGTAATAATATGGGTGTGTAGGTCACCTTTCAAAATAAGTTTTCGTTGATGATGACTGATGAGTATGTTTTCTATATGAACACGCCAGTTCTCTTTGAATGAGCATAACTTTTTAATTAATTAACTTTGTAATAACAAATACATTATTAAGCAAATACACAACGAAATATGCGTGAAGTCATTGCCATAAGTGACCTGTTATTCTGTTAACATGGCGGTTAGAAAGTCGATGTCGTTCGTATTAGATGTTCGGGCTCTCCTTGACAGCAATAGGGAGTATATTCCATTAAAGCGTCTTATTTTGGTTGCCATAATTTCTCATCTCGTTTATGGTAAGCCCATTCTTTGTTGTGGAGATACAATTGAAGTACGATACCTAAAAGTATGTTTATCTTGATTAGTAGAGACGTTCTTTTGGATCCTCCGAAACAATCATCCAAATTTTGGCTAAAGAGTAAAGACAACATTTCTTGCTTGGCCCAAAATAGTCGGCTAGATGGTTGAGATTCACCTTTTTTTTCTTTTGTTGTTTTTGCCTTTTGGAGTATAAGCTTCGGGTTGAGAAGATGATGGTGGTGTTGATTGGGTACACAATTCCACAGTGTAGCTTGTGGTTGGGTGAAAATCTTGTGTTGGAGGAATTGTTGTGATGGAATTAATCCGTAAAAAAATAAAATCAAAATATTTACCTTTTAAACCAAATACACAATGTGATCTCATAGATCCACAAATAAGGTTAGAGGTCACAGGTTTAAAACTTATCAAATGCAAGTTAATAACTGTGATTCATATGTGAAAATGATGACTTACCAGACATGAACTATATACGGTGTGCGTTCTGATTTCTATCTATTTATCTTTTTTTACAATAACCCCAGCTTTTACGCCAGGCCTCCAACCCATGTGTGTTGAGGCTCCTCGCAAAAGGGCTATCTGTAAGTCCCCTTGAATCGGATCGTTAATAGTTTGCTCCAGTTATTTTGAGGTGCGGAATCCCTCACGATAACTTGGTGATTCACAACAAGCCTTCAGATTATCTGCTGCCTCGCAGATCTTCTCTAGGCTAGCGGAACAATCTATTGACGACTTAACCTGCACAATATGCTTGATATTTCGACAAATGTTCAACCCTAATCTCTGTTAGGGTTCGGTATTTATAGGAATCAACACGACTGGACTTCAGCGCAGCGGCCTCGCATTTCAAGCCCAGCTCGACACTATTACGAGGTCGTAATCTGTGTCTTGCCTCGTATTTGTCCCTGCAAATACGGGGTCGTATTCCCTATGTGAAATGCGAGGTCGCATTTCACACTTAGCAGATTTATTACACATTTAATACTTAAACTTAATCTAGTATTCTATGCATAATACTAAGTTCATTAATGACAATCACATTACAAAAGACATATCACAATATAAGCCCAAACAATCTAGACTGCTATTGACATAGACGTGCACTTACAGACTCCCCCTTGGCAATAGCTTCTAGACGTTAAAATAAATATGTCTTCGTCTTGTCTTTGTCATTAATCTACTTCTTCTGCTTCTTCTTATCAGCCTTCTTCTTCTTCTGAACCTCCTCTAAATCATCTGCAGCCTTATAGAAATCGCAGTCTGAATGTAAACCAATCTTCAAGCACAAACTCACTGCATTCCTATATCGCAACGCTGGACCCTGAAAATCTTTTGGAAACCAAATATTAACACTGTTCAGCTTCAGCAGATCTTTCTTACAGAAGTTCACTAGATGCAAAGGCTCATAAATCCTCACAATCTCATAGTAATGATCACCATACATCACAGCTTCATACGTCTTACTATCAAAGTACCAGCCAATCATATTATCCAATAAGTCCTTCTTGAACTTCTTCAAAGGCACTTCTTTGGCAAACTTGGTCGGCTCATACTTTAAAGTAATAACCGGCTTCTTTGTCTTCGGATCTATCTTCGATTTATCCTTGACCATCTTGCCCTCCTGTGGATGATATTTTCTCTTTGATGCATCCTTGATTTTCAAATCATTTGTGATAGACCTGGCAATATGATTAGCAAATTCATAACCACTAGGATTTATTAGTTCTAGCCTAGCTAAACACCAGAAATCAACATCAGTAAGAGAGTTGATTGCTTCTGTTGTCATCTCCAAATACTGCACTCCGTCTGTTCTCCTGGTAACAAGTAGTCTCAACTCATTATCCCAATGAAAACTCACGATTCTTGAGCATGCAGTAGTGGCATAGGCTTCAACCTTTTCTCCCTGTATCTTATCTTTATATTTGATAGGTCTATGCAAAGCCTCATACTCAGCCTTAGTAAGCATCTACCAATTTGATCTAGTATCCGCATTAGGATCTGTATGTCGCACATCAGGATCCACAGCAACTGGTTCTTGAGTGACTGGAGCTTCTTGATCTTGGACTTGTTCAAAATTGTACATTCTATCTATCTTAGCTCTAAAGTCATCAATACTAAACCCTTTGCTCTCAACATCTTTATCCATAAGTCTTGAAGCTGTAACTGGCAGATCAACTTCTGCGATGTCCATCCAGCTCTCATTACCATAGATTATCTCACCTTCTTCCCTCACAGCATCAGTTGTCTTAGAAGACCTTTCCATACCAGTCGCAATCTCAGTCAAAGATTCTATTGCCTTGGTCAGATCTTCTCGATGCTTATTACCCTTATCTTTTGCTGCATCCGGGTCTTGATTTGAATCATCATCTTTCTTCTTTGAAATCTCATCACCCTTACAGCCTAGATCTGGTAATAACTTCTTCTCTACAAAAAACTTCTCAATCAGCTTATTCAAATCTGATTGCGTCACACAATCCAGCATGACATCAGCAATCTTAGTCATTTGTTCAGCTACTCTAACTACACCTTTATTCGCTCTAGTAGCCGAACTCTCTGCCTTAGTGGCTTCGCGACGAACCATGTCAAAGTTGGACATGAGAGTGTTAATAAAGTCTTGATGATTCTTTCTTTCATCATTAAGAGCTTTCTTTAACGTCTCAACTTCCTTTTGCTTTTTCTGCATTTCTTTCTCATGGTTCTTCTTCTGTCTTTCCAACTCATCAAACAAACCATTAACTCTAGCCTCTAACACAGTCATCTTCCCTTTCATGTCAGCCATACCAAAAACTGGTGGTAATATAGGAACTTGACGTGTAGTCGCTTCAGCTCTTGGTTCAGGATTAGGCACTCCTCATTCTATGAGTTGTAGACGACCTTTCAAGATTAACAATAGTCTTTTGAGGTCTTCTTGACATCACTGGCTCAGCATGTGATTCAACTGATCTCCTGGACCTCTGTTCAGGAATTCTGCTTGATGCTTCTGGAGCTTTGATCGTCTCATCTACTCCACTAGCACCAGCTTTCTCTTTCACTTTCAACTTGATAACACTTTTCTTCTTTGGAGCAGGTACCTCTTTAACTTCTGGCACCTCAGATTCCCTAGAAGACTATGTTCTCTTCCTTTTCAGACCCTGATCAGACGGAACTTTTTTTGAAGCATCCTCAGAAGTATTAGCAACATGATCAACAACATCTTCATGTGCTTCTGCTTCTTTTTCAAGAACCACATCTCTCTCAACTCTCACCTCTTCTGTGCCTTGACCCTGTGGTTGTTCTATGTCGCGCATTGCCTCATCTGGCATCACCATCTGTAGAGGAACTGGGTTAACAACAGGCTGATGTGGAACAATCTCAGTCCTGAATCTGGCAAACTCTTCAGTTGTAGGTGGATTGAAGTTAATATCCACTAGAGCTCCAAACAAAGGTATATCTTGAGCACCTGGATCACCCTCAAAGCTACTCTTGAGCTCATCATATGCCCTTCTCACGATAGATGTCACTTTCAGGACCTTCTTTGTAGCCGGTAGATTAGGAATATGATAATTGATAATCATCATAACGAATCTAGGATAGACCATAAACCTATGCCCTAGTCTGGCAGTCGTTTGTTTCCTCAATTCGTTGAAGAAATACTTAGAAAAGCTATACGGTTTGTTGTATACCAGACCAACCATCTGAGCTTGAGATTCTTGATTAAGTGTATCCCATCCGGTTCTTCTACTACACAAACTAACCAACAATACATGCGCTAAGTATCTCCACCTTCCAAAGAATCCCCGTTTCTTCAATGTTCCCACATTCAAGTCATCAGCATAACCCATCCTTGTAAATCCTCCAATAATAACCTCTACTGAAAGTAGTAAGTCCATTCTCTCCTCCTTCTTGATCTACTGTACCTAACTTTAAGATATCAATAAGATCATGAGCTGAGAATGTGATAGTCTTGCCAGCAACCACTGTTTCTATCACCTCCTGAGTAGCAGTCTTCTTATGCCTTGCATTCTCCCAAAACTCTACCAGGTATGACTCATATAGCACAGGTGAATGAGTAAGAATGTGATGAATTCTCGACCGCTTCAAAAATGCAAAAATCTCATGATAATACGTGGTTCCATCTTGATTCTCGTCCTAGTTGATCAAAAAGTTATGACCTGATACAAATTCTTTTGCCATTTCTGTAATCAATAACAAATAATTAATTACCCAATATGACATCAAAATTCATATGCATAAAGTCATACAATTAACTCATTTTCAAATTTTTATAAAAATAAACTTTTGAAAATCTGCTAAGTCAAATACGAGGTCGTATCTCTGTACGAGGTCGTATTTCAAGGTCAAAATACAAGTCAACCAAACTCTAAATACGAGGTCGTATTTTCCAATTTGGCATCGTATTTGGTTCAGGTCGTAAATCCATCTCGTATTCTGAAAGTCAACAAAGTCAAAATAAATTGACAAATGCGAGGTCGCAAATCTGGGCTAGCAAAACCCCAAATGCGAGATCGTCGCACTGTTCATCTTCCCCAACACGATTTCGTGATTTACCCAACCAAAACTTGTAAAAATCGTTTCTATACACTCGTATTCAAACGATAAACATACCCCAAACCCCAGAAAACATCAAAATCGAAGAAAAAAGTGAAACCCAATTCGAAAATTTCGAAACCCTTTTTCTTGATTTTCTTGTTGCATGGTTAACTATAGGACGATTAGATTATATACCTAGATTCAGTTTTTCGAGATGATCACAAATATATCGATCAAAAACTCTGGATCTAATCGTATATATCGAATCTAAAACGGGGTAGCAAACTTATATTTCGGGGTCGTAATGCTCTATTTTTGATTTTTAGTATGTGAGGTCGTATTAGGGTAAAATTGGGTTATATACCCACTCAACCCGAATTGGCTTGGGTCAACCCGGACCATCCAATTACGAGGTCGTATTGATACAAGGCCCAATTGACCAATTGCGAGGTCGTATTCTGCCTTCTTCAATTACGAGGTCGTAATTACCTCCTGCACACTTAAATTCAAAATTTCGTCAAAGTTTCTGAATAATTGATCAACGTTTATTACGAACTTCCTGGAAATATGAAAATTTAAAAGACCAAACCTGTAGACTTCCAATTTTCATCTTTTCCTCGATCTTCGTCTTAACCTGAAAAGTTAATAAACTTACGGAAAATTCTTTAACTTTTCCATGATCAATCTTTCCAAAACTTTCTCGAAACGAGCTTTCCCGAACTGTACCACTTGTAAAAACTCAATAAAAAGTTATAAAATTGATTCTTCATTCTTATACCTCCCCCTCAATTTTATGACTAGGATGTATAACTATGATTAATCACTATAACAAGAATCATTCTTATGTACTCCCCCTCAATTCATGACTGGGATACATAACTATGATCTATTAAATAGAACAATAATCATTCTTATGTACTCCCCCTCAATTTATGACTGGGATACATAACTATGATTTAGAAAAAAAAACTCAGAAATTCTTATAATATAAAATCTCATTATATCATATAAATTTCAAACAAAATATTGATTAAATACTTCATATTTTTATGAAAACCTTTCATAACTATATGATCTAAATAATCAATTTATAACTAACCTTTTTCACATACCTATACATGTTTCTATATCTAAAGTTTCAAAAACACATTTGAAAACTTTTCATATTCAAACATAATACTTATGTCTAAGTTTGCAAAAACACAACATCCTTTCACATTCATATAACACATTTCTATGTCTAAGGCATTACACACTATATAACCTTCTACATTCACACTATGTCTATGTCTAAGGTATTACACACTATATAACCTTCTATATTCACATTATCTCTATGTCTAAGGATTACACACTATATAACCTTCTACATTCACATTATGTCTATGTCTAAGGCATTACACACTATATAACCTTCTATATTCACATTATCTCTATGTCTAAGGATTACACACTATATAACCTTCTACATTCACATTATGTCTATGTCTAAGGCATTACACACTATATAACCTTCTATATTCACATTATCTCTATGTCTAAGGTTACTTATATCCTTCTACATTCACACTATGTCTATGTCTAAGGTTTTACACATACAAAGTTGATAATCTTCTATATTCAAATTTTCATTTCTATATCTAAGATCTTCAACTAGTAACATAGCTATCATCATCTTGTAAATACTATATAAATAATAAAAACCTAATGATCTTAGCCTTGTCTTCAATACTCCAGCCTTTTGCTCAGAAATCCTTCTTTTAGATTGACTTTTCTGCAAATGCTTTGCAAAATATAACTTCGAGACCACAACATTTATTGCTATGCCCGAATTCGATCTTCTGAAACTGCAAATTGATCAGCAAACTTCAAACTCTCTGTATCGTCATGATAATCAACAAATGCACCATAGCTCGTTGTAGTTCTCCTCCTCAATGATAAATCCCTCCGAATTAAGAATATGCAATCTTCCATCTTGGATCTATTGCTCGAGTCCCTGCTCGCCTTGCATAACCGGCATATAATAGAGAAGTAAAATTTCCAACGATCAACACTGAACTAGTTGACTTCCATGAAAACCAGAAACTTTGAAACTTGCATCACAAATTGTAGGAGCATGGATCATGTTCCTAAACACAATAATATTCCTGTCTCCGTATCTTCATAACTTTTGCTTCCTTGTGCTAAAACCTGCACATACAAGCTTAAACATACAAAAACAAGATAAAAATGATAATGTTATTCTTCATTGTTTCATCACTATTATATACGATAGTAACGACTTAATCTAGAACTACATTCTTCATTTTCTTCTCCAAATTTGTTATTCTTCACTATCATAAGTCATAAAAGTATGACATTATCTTAGTCTAGAACTACAAACTAACTATCAGACCTTGAGAACAATGTCTCATTGTTCAAAATAGATGACCTATAGATTCATCGTCTATCCGTCAACTTATCAAAAATTTAGAATTTTAAGATCCCTGTCTTATTATTCTATGGATAACCTAAACGAAGGTCTTCCAAATTATGTCTCCTTCATCATGCAAATTTATATAGATTTTGTTTCCAAAGTCACTTGTCTTTAACTCTGTAAAAACATCTAATCGAAACCTAATCACTTATACTTTTGCATAATCAGACTTCACATGCAATACTCCCTCATACCATATGAAATACTCCTATGATTGCCGCATCAAACTAGTATCCAACTTGGTCGAACTAGATAACAATTATAAATACTTCTATGATTGCCTCATCAAACTAGTATTTATCTTTGTTCAGTATAGATTTGCATGATCCATATCCTTCTTCCGTTGTTAAATCTTGCTTGACAACCTACAAAATCAAACATCTGTTCGTTGTCCTGCACAATCTCAACACAAACATCAAATCTTCTCAAAGTAATAACATACAATCTTAAGAATTGAATAAATTTGCAAAATAAAATGAATATACTTAGCAGTCTATTATTGGCCTAAGTCACTTTAGGGTCAAATAATTCACTGTAAGCACTTTCAAATTATGCACATATTCTAATTTTGCTTAGTTCAAATGTGCTTACAAAACAAAATCATTTGAATCTCTGTTCCAAATCTTTTTAATTCAAACAAAAATCTTTTCAAAGATCAAATTCAAACTATGAATCATCTCTGTGTTCATTCTTATGAAAATCTTCTTTCTAAAGATCAAAAATAGGTATTAACTCAATATCTGTTTACTGAAATCAACAACTCTGTGTTCTTTTCCTTAAACTCATATTCTGTTAATATGACACACTTTCTTTTAGCTTTTAATCATAACACTATCGCTTAACTACCCTACTCGTTTATTCAGTGTTCCATAGAACGTAGTTGAGTCCTCTTGGAAACTAGATTTTATTCTGACTCTGTCTCTCGTGCAATAAGAACTTTTATTTAAACAATACAACAATAAAGATAAAAATAAAAATAAAATTACACATTACACAAAAAAACATAACACACACACAAACACACTGACCATAAACGAATAACATAGTTACAAGAGCTAAAGTTACTGCTTGATTAGATCAGCTTAGCATGTTACATAAGCCTACAAGTGAGAAATAATTCTCTTATTATTAGTTATGAACAGTGACCCATCAACGATTACCAATATATTTGTCCACTTAAACACTCGGTACTTCCAGTTTCCTTTTTGGTTGTGACACTTTCGACATACCCTGGCCAAGGATAGTCACCATGCAACCCGAGTAGCCTAATATGTCACTTAATCACGTTTGCGAACTTATGTGCCCCATATTCAGATACACTCTCACAATCGACACAAGCACTAAGATTAAGACATTTGGTGAATAAAGTGAGAAAGTCTTTAAGAATCAAGTCAGTGGTGACAGGTCGGTGATTCCTCACACGCAAAGCGACTTAACTTGACTCACGTACGGAAATATACCCACCATTACATAATGCTTAAGTACTTGCATATTTGTGACATCATTTTAAAGTACTTATGAAAACCCGTGACTTTCTATGAGATCCATGTAGTGAACTTTCTGACAACCTATCCCAAGTTGGAAGCTTTAGGTAGGCTAGGTATACAAAGACACCCCAAGGACTTACTTGTCCGAATCTCAAAGGCCACATTAGCTCCATAATTTTAACAGATTTATACGATATTTTCATACCTTGTCACAAATACACATCCGAAAAGCAATACATAGTTTCTATGTACCCGAGACCTTCTTTATAAAGACCAAATATACAAAATTACAATGCTAGATCTTTCGTAAGATTTAAAGGACCTGTCTATATTAAGAACAGGCATTCTCAGCCATATATCTGAATACGTTTCCCATAAGTACATTGTATATATTAAGTTCAGATTATAAGGAAACCTTGGTACTTTGTGCCTACCGATACATCGTATGATGATCTCACTGAACTGAGCATTTTTAAGGTACAATTAAGCAGGCTTAAAAGCTATAGTATCGTCACGTCTAATCGTCTTGACGCAGTGACCTTACTCTATTTATTATTTTCTTTTTCTTTTCTGGTTTTTCTCATTTTTATTTTGTTTTTCTGACACTATATGATGCACATACATAAAGACACAAAACACTGACACATTTTACAAAGTTCCTTTTGAGAGACACTGTCACTATAGATTTCTCATTCCAATCAATTGGACTAGCAACTCGAAACGAGTTCGGTCGAAAGCCTTAGTGAACAGATCAGCTAAATTAAAGTCACTCGACACCTTTTCTAGGACTATTAATTTCTTTTCAGCACAATCACGTATAAAATGAAACCTTATGTCTATGTGCTTAGTCCTACTGTGCTTAACAAGATTATTGGTAATGGATATAGTGGATTCATTGTCTATCTTTATGGGAGTATAAAGGAAATTCTAACCGTAATCTCCAGAGCCTGTGAACAAGCATTCACTCGATGTTATGTATTCCGATCTCTTCCCTTAGACTGACATCCACTGACGTCTATTTCCTCAAGAACATTAGTTTCTCCATCCCTGTGAATAAACTAGTAGACTTCTGGAACTGACATATATCATCACCAATAACATAAAACAAAAACATATATGATAAGAAACTGTACTTATAGATCATCATCTTGACATGATCTTCTATAGTACTTTATCTATTACATAAATAATAAAGAAAATGAACTACTTAGAGCAAGTCTTCTTGGAACGATGATCATGAGTTTCATGGATCTTCCTCTTCCGTCCATCTAACACATCTTCAAAGTCTTTGACTGCTTGCTCATGAGACCTACATATCTCTTCTTGTTCAGGAGTTAACACAAGAGGTACAACCTTCGGACAATCATAGCTACGGTCCTCTTTGTTAACTTCAACACTCCATACTTTATCAATCAAAACCCGAGGAAAACAAAATCTTGAAAATTCCATCTCGGTAAAAACTCGATCACTACCTTTTAATGTATAATGAGTAAGATAGACTTTTTCCTTATCTAAGTCCTTCTTAGACATTAAGACGCCTGGCAAAAGGTTTTGATCCTGTTTTTCCTTTCTACTACTCCATTCTGTTGAGGCTCATTGGGTGCACTAAATTGATGCTCAATTCCCTTGCTCAGACAATATACTTCCATAATCTGATTCTTGAACTCTATCCCGTTATCACTTTTGATTCTCTTCACTCTTGTGTTGTACTGGTTTTCAATTCTTTCAAAGAACTCCATAAGAATTTGAGCAGTCTCATCCTTGGTCTTCAAGAAGAATACCCACGAGAATCTAGAGTAATCATCAGTAACTACTAGACAGTAGTACATAAACCCTATGCTTCGAACATTAACTGGTCCAAATAAATCCATGTGCAACAACTGAAATGGAGAAGCAATAGAATTCTGAGTCTTCGGCTTATGTGGCTTCTTAGTTTGTTTTCCTTTTAGACACGACACACATTTATCTTCCACCATAAATCTCTTATTTGGAACGCCGAGAACCAATCCATTACTTGTAATATAGTTCATTTTTCTAAAATGGATATGACCCATTCTTCTATGCCATAGCAGAGATTCATCCTCAAAAGCTTTGGTAAGCAGACAAACTGGATCCACTGAATCAAGTACGCCTAATTCAAGACCATAGATGTCCTTCTTTCTTGGAGCCTTCAGTAAGATCCATTCCTCTGGTATAACATAACCTGGTTTCAGGATCAGGGCTTCCCTTTCTGTAAAGTGAATTGGATTCCCTTTGTCACATATTTGAGACACACTCATCAGATTATGCTCCAACTACTCAACAAAGTTCACATTGTCCATTTTAATCTTCCCATTGACGACTTTTCCAATACCAGAAATACTTTCGCCCTTGGGACCTGCAAAACTGACATAAGACCCTTTAACAGGAGTAAACTATGTCAACAGTCTTTTGTCGCCTGTCATATGTCTTGAACATCCACTATCGACAAACCATAACCCTTTAGTTCTCCTTAGTGACTCCTTATGTACAACAACCTCAAGATGTGCCATAAAGCTCGTCTCAGCTTCAGTTACATCTTCATTTTCGGCTCTTACTGGTTCTGACAATTCAGGTTCCTCTTCTACCCTTTGATGAACACTATCATGAACATTTTTGTTGGCACAAACCCTAAGATCAAATGAATTATCAGCAAGATCGTTCATTTCTTCATCAAGGTCTTGAATTATTGCCATGAATGCATGATTCTGATCATCGGTACTAGTCGAACCCCAATTATAAGTATCATCAGATTGAACAACCAAAGCTCTCGAGTTATCCGTATCTCCTGAGCTTCGGTTCCCAGTATTAGCATACTGACGCCCTGAATTCTGACTCACTATCGAACCACTCTGATTGAAGTTCTGACGGCCTGTAGCTGAATTGTTGTCCCGTCTTGGCCTTTGACATTCATGTGCAAAATGTCCAAAACCATCACAGTTAAAACACTTCACTTTAGTCTTATCAAATCCCACTTTGCCGTCTATGACCTTCCTTCCGGTTCTATCTGTGAAACGCTGAACTCTTAAGGTTAGCATAGCTAATTGCCAGTTCAGGTCCATTTCTTCCAAATCATCAGGATCAACTTGCTTGTAATCCTCCCTAACCAAATCAGGATCAGTCAGCTTTCCTCCAATTAACTTCTCATGAGCAGACACAAAAGAAGCTAGCATGCCCAAATGTCCCTCAGCAGATCTTATGCTCATCGGCATCCCTGTTAAACTCGAGCTTGGAGAACTACTTTTCTGAACCCCATTATGCACAACCATTGCTGATTCTGGAGAAGTTACATACATCAAGTTGTTGTCAGAATCCATCGACATCTTCAGCTTTTCATCATCTCCACTGTAGAAGGCAGTAATCCCTCCACTTGAAGATTTACCAGAAGCAACATTAGGCTTGCTATGATAAAGTTCCGGACGCTGAACAAAATCACTGTTACCTGCTTCATTTGAATTTCTTTTCATATCTTGACCTCTCAGCTTTGGATAATCTTATCCAAGAGTCCAAGTACTGAATTCGGGATTTTGCTGGATAGACGTAACAAACCCTTCCCACTTAGCTGGAAGAGAATCCAACAACTTCTCGATCACTTCATCTGAATCAGGCTTACCCAAAGTATGCAAGCTCAACTAGAAAATGACTATAACGAATCAACGTCTCATCAAGAGATTCATCTTTGAAGCTTGTGAAAACATAGTACTGTTTCTTCAACAAGTCCTTCCGTCTCTTCTTGAGATCTTCGTCACCTTCACAATGCTCCTTGAGTGCATCCCATAAGCCCTTTGCACTTTCATACTTTTCAAATAAGTGCAAGAATTCCCCTTGGAGAGCCATTCGGAGTGATCCTAAAGCTTTACTTTCAGCTTCGTAGTTCTTCTTTTGATCGACATTCATTTGCTCATAAGTATAAGCTTTCCCACCACTCGAACCAGGAGCATCTTTATCATTTGCTACTGTAGGATGTACATAACCATTGACAATACAAATCCACATCCTGACATCCATAAGTCTGCAATATGACTCAAATCTGCCCTTCCAATTGAAATATCTATCAAGGC
>CM067167.1:245077329-245097329 GCA_034093135.1 Erigeron breviscapus | reverse complement strand
AAAAAAAAAAAAAAAAAAAAAAAAAAAAAAAAAAAAAAAAAAAAAAAAAAAAAAAAAAAAAAAAAAAAAAAAAAAAAAAAAAAAAAAAAAAAAAAAAAAAAAAAAAAAAAAAAAAAAAAAAAAAAAAAAAAAAAAAAAAAAAAAAAAAAAAAAAAAAAAAAAAAAAAAAAAAAAAAAAAAAAAAAAAAAAAAAAAAAAAATTGGAATTCTTGGAAATTTTATGACATATTCTTTCTTGAATTGGATTAAATATATGGGTGTTGTTAGCATAATCCTATGAACTCACTCAACTCTCGTAGTTGACACTTTTTCTTCATGCTTTTCAGGTCTAGGGCAGTAAGTTAGCTTTTTGGACCACTTCATGGATGATGTGTTTAATTGTTGCATTTTGGACTAGTAATGCAAACATTTGATCTTTTGATTATGATTTTGGTGGTGTAATGTTTATTAAACGTCAACTTGAACTTGTAACCTTTTGAATTTGAATGGCACTTGAAATTTGATGTTGATGTTTTATACTTGAATCTTTTGTACCATGTCGTTCTGTGGCATCTCGAGTTTCCGCTATAGTCGGGGTGTTACAGCCGCCACCACCGTCATTACATCGTCACCGCTACCACCGCCGCTACCGCCGCATGCCACCACGACCTGTCACCGTCACCACTACCGCCACCAATACACCGCTGCATCACGCCGGTACCCTTCTAGTCTATTATTTATTATCTATTCTATTATTTATTATCTATCTATCTATTATTTATTATCTATTATCTATCAATTATCTATTATCTATTACCCAATATATAAAGCATTTGGCTTGTTTTATTTATGAAAATTATCTTAAGAATTCAGCATTTAAAATGTCATATATGCCCCCCATCTACTCTTATAATAATGCCCCTTACCCAATATATCTAAAATAATATTATTGATTTGCATCATCGATCACTTAACTCCTAAGGTATATACACTACCCCTTTACATCAATTACCTTTACACCAATTATGTACACTACTATCCGCCGTCACCGCCACCACCATTTTTACCGCCGCATTGCGCGGGCACTCAGCTAGTATATATTTATGTTCTCTCCCACTTCACACTTCAGAAGGCGTCGTTCTTATAAAGGCCCTTCTCCCCACAATTTTGTTTGATGGTTAGTTTTCTTATTGTGTGCAGGACCAGCCAAGTATTATAAGTTGACCAAACATTCTTACATTTGCACACGAAAATTACTTCACGAAAACAGCCAATGACGACCATGGCACATATCCCCGATGATGTTATATCCAACGATATATTCATTCGTTTACTGGCCAAATAACTTGCTCAAATGACGTCCCCAATGGAATGTTTTTTTATATATACTTCTTCAATACGATAGACATGTTTACTGGGATGATGCTTTTTGAAAACTCAGTTAGGATAGTTGTCGAGTTTTATTAAAAGGCATTTAACACCGTTGAGCACTAGAAATAATGAGCAAAAGCTGTCTTCTAAAAAACGTTCACTAAAAAAATTAGTGTTTGAAAAGATTATAACCACTTAAAATGTATAGCAGTTTTTAAACATGTACATATACAAAGATTTTATATTATAAAAATAAGGGAAGTGATATTCGTACCATCTCTTTTGATTGATGTACCACCATTGTGCATTACCGGCTTGTACAGTTAGTTATACAATGTGTACATTATGGTACATTAATTATAATTGTTGGTACGAATATCATTTTCTTAAAATAAAAAGGCTTCATTTTCAGATACTGTACATATGAGTTATGGAGTCTCACTTTCTCAGCTTGGCTGCTGAGTTACTTTACCAAGGAGAAGGCTTACTTATACAATGGTCAAAATATAGACTCCCCCATATTCACTTTTCTTTATAAGCTTTTGAAAATAAATATGTATATATCCTTACAGAAATGAAGCTTGTTGGCTAGGGCTTGTCTTTGCTTTGGAGATTTCAAACAAGCCCAAGGTTTGTCATACTTACATAATGTATATATGTATATACTTACAGAAATGAAGCTTGTTGGCTAGGGCTTGTCTTTGCTTTGGAGATTTCAAACAAGCCCAAGGTTTGTCATACTTACATAATGTATATATGTATATACATATATATTTAATAATGTAATTTATATATATCTGCCTTAAATTAATTAGGGTTATCTTTGTTTAAAATGTATATCCTGGTTGTTTAATTGGTGAGAGAAAACAAACCCCAAAAAGCCCTGGTGGTGAAATCTTAAATTGGGGCTGTAAAATCTTGTGTTCTTAAAAATTGAGTAACATCTATAACTTTAATGTAGGTTAAATGTTGCCATTATGGGTTTTTTTGGATTGGATTTTGTTTTCTAGGCTTATGAGTTTATTGATATCTTGATTACCTCATTTTTACCGGCTTACGAGTTTAACTACTTGAGCTTATTACTCATTAGGGGGTGATTGGGTTAGTTTATTTGAAATAGCTTATGTTTAATTGTAAAAAGTTTCTGAGCCTAATAAGCCATTTTGAAAAGAAAAAAGATAAACTTTATGTGTATTGATTCTATAAAATACCAGTAGCTTTATTTTAAGATGGCCTAGTGGTAATTGCGTCCTAAAGGTCTCATAAGAGACCCGATTTGGAACCTCACTAGGTGAACATCTGGGAATGGCGAGTGAAATGGTCAGCGAATACAGATTATGGCGTGTACATCAAAGCCAGGGGCATGATTTTCTCTGGGTTTCGTGAACAGTACCCCTCTGCGTTTACCCATTAAACGTTTTAAGCTTGATAAGGACTTATCATAAAAAGTGTTTTGATATGTAAATGTGCTTGTTCTATTTTGATATATGGTAAGTAACACAATAAGCTCATGTCGATAAGCTAATAAGGCAGGAAATTGAGCGTATTGTTTTTTTGAACTTTCGTTAATAAGTTGATAATAAAATAAGGTAATCGAAAATAGCCTTAAACTGGATAGATATACATGTGGGATTAAATTTTGATAGCTTTAGTTTTGACTTTGATTTACTCTGTCATTTTTTCTTGCTACCCAGAACTTTGGTACACAAACATGGCTTCACGGAAACAACCAACAACAATGACAAACCTCCCTGATGATCTTTTATGCAACAACATTTTCATTCGTTTATCTGCAAAACACCTTGGTCAAATGAGGTCGTTCTCTAAACGATTGAATGCTTCTTTATCTCATCCTGACTTTATTAAATCCCACGTCAACCATTCAATCCACAACAAAGTTGAAATTCTCATGGTGTTTTACTCTTTGTTTTCTTTTCGTGATACAGAATTCACAGCACACCCATCTAAATCTCCTCATCTTGAAGTATCCAATATCTTCAAACTTCCAGCCAACACATCATCAAAACATACCTTTTGTCGTGTTCTTGGTTCAGTTAATGGTTTAATATGTTTTAGTTATCGACCACATCCAACTCATGTCATTAACATCTGGAACTCTTCTCTCTCTGCCTTAATAGTTCTCCCACCATATAGTATTCCTGACTGCAGTCATACTTTACAATTTTTAAAGCATTGATAGGAAATTCAGGTGTAGCTTGTGGTTGAGTGAAATTTTTAATAACTAGACGGATGCTTGCGCGATGCGGCGGCGATGGTGGTAACGACGAAGATGTGGCGACAAAGGCAGTGGTGGCGGCGATGTGCGGCAGTGGCGGTGGTGGTGGCGTGGTGGTGAATGTAAATTAATTGATGTAAGAGGGGTTAATATGATTATTTAAGAGTTGAAGAATCTAAGTTGTAATTTATTTCATTAAGGGTATTATAGGTAAATTGGTGAAAATGTTTAAATTAGTGAATAAAAAAGAGGGGTAATATGGTCATTTCAAAATCTTAATTACTTAAAGGGGGAGGGTAGTTTGCTTTATAGAGTAGTATAGATAATACCTTTCAAACCAAATACACTCCAACCCATCCGTGTTAAGGCTCCCGCGCAAAAAGGCTTTCACCTCGGCTTCAAGTCGACTATTAATTGCCAACTTTTGATGAATCTGGTTTTAGGGTTGGATCAAATATTGCCTGGCCCTACTCCGTAGCTACTGCAAACCCATAACCACAAACTTTCTTCTTTTAATCTACAATAAAAGAAAAGTAAGCTACGGGTTGGAGTTTTCAAATGAATTAAAGGGTCAGTTACTCCATAGGTTAAATATTGAATTCTCTGTTTATATATATATATATATAGGGAAAAGATAAAATGAGTCCAGCTTATTTTGAGTCCATTGATTTTCTTCCATCTCCTCAAATTCCAACCACCTCCTACCACCACCATCATCATCTCCGACCACCACCATGATTTTCCGGCGACGGCGACCACCGCCACCACGACTTACACATGTGTAAGTTAACTTACACATGTGTAAGTTAACTTACACATGTGTAAGTTACATGGACCCTTTTTGGACTCAAATTAAGCTGGACTCAATTTATCCCACCCCTGTATATATATATGTTCTACACCCACAATTTTGTTTGATGGTTAATTCCCTTATTGTGTGCAGGAGCAGCCAAGTATTATAAGTTAATCAAACAATCTTCCTTTTGCACACGAAAATGACTTCACGAAAACAGCCAATGACAACCATGGCACATATCCCGGATGATGTTATATCCAACAATATATTCATTCGTTTACCGGCCAAACAACTTGCTCAAATGAGGTCCCTCTCGAAACAATGGAATGCCTTTTTATCTCACCCAGACTTTGTTAAATCGCATCTCGACCGTTCAATGAACAAAAACAATGACAAGATTCTTTTGGTATTCAAGGGTGGAATGTTTTCAAAACGCCAACCATTCACAGCACACCCATGCCGATCTCCTGATCTCCAACTCACTGATTTCGTCAAACGCCTTGTTGTTAATACACCACCACTTTGTCAAAAGGGTTATTGTTGTGTTATCGGTTCTGTTAACGGCTTAATATGCTTTTCGTATCATTATGATTCTGAGGTTGTTGTTCACATTTGGAACCCTTCTCTCTCAGCGTTGTTACCTCTACCACCATTTGGTATGCCCTCTGTCAAGGGTTATGACGTTCTTTTTGGGTTTGGGTTTGACCCCAAAACTGATGATTACAAAGTTGTTAAGCTTACTTCCAATGTTCCTGTATGTGGCTTTGGACGTAGTCTTGTTAAAAGGTGGGCGTTGCCGGTGGAAGTTTATAGTATGAGAAGGGGATCTTGGAAATTTAACACTGCAAAGGTTCCGTTCAAACATCCCGAGATTTATTCTACACCTGGAGTTTGTGTAGATGGACATAATGGCCATCTACATTGGCGAGGTTCTAGTGGTGACCGACCAAAGATACTTGCATTTGATCTGAGTTTGGAAACTTTCAATGCGATATCTTTTCCAAATTCTATACAAGGTTATGAAAGAGATTGCTATAATGTTATAGGTTTCATCACTGGAAAGCTCTGTGTGATGTCATGTATAGAAGACGGCGAGTGTGAGGTTTGGGTGATGGATGAGTATGGGGTGGCTGAATCTTGGGTGAAACACCTTGTATTTCCAGCTGATTTTGGTATTCTAAATCAAATTGGATTTACATTGAATAATGAGTTTGTTTTTATGGCTAAAGCTAATGATGAGTTTCTTCTATCTATGTACGATCCAATCGCATCCAAGGTTAAGATTATGGCCAGGTATCCTTTCGGAGATAGATTCAAAATTGTTCCTGATGTGGAAAGTCTTGTTTGGGTAGCACCTGCTAAGCGTGGAACCATCATTACTTTGGTGCATGACAATAGCCCGTAATCTGGAAAAAAGTTGAAAGAGGGATCATGTTGGCCAAAACCGTCTACAAAGGCGATGCCTTTCGTAAGAACTATCTTGTTTATTACTTTTTTTCTTATTTAAGTGAATTTCGTCTGTATTTAGTTCTTTTATTACTAGGTTGAGAAAATGAAATACTCCATAGATTCCTTTAATAGCATAATGGGGAAGATAAACTGATTGTTTAATGCTCGGTTTTTTGTTACTTATTGGCACTGGCAGTAACGTGTTAGTTACAGAATTTTTTGTACGGATACGACAAATTTCGGCCCATTTGGTGTAAATACGAACTTTTGTTTGAAAATTTGCAAAACTACGAAAACCGGTGTCTAAGACACCGGTCTTGGGTTTTATGGACAAAGCCGGTGTTACAAACACCGGTCTTAGCTTACGTGGTCTTCACTTTTATGACAAAGCCGGTGTCTGAGACACCGGTCTTCACTTTTGTGACAAAGCCGGTCTTGTGGACACCGGTCCTCAACAGAGTGTCACACCTGTTTCTTGCACCCACCAAATGTTTCACACTTTATTTGCCATCTGCGAGAAATGGTTTTCTCGTACCAAGAAACTTTCTCACATCTGGATGTTTTTTTTTCAAGCACCTGATTGTACCTTACTTCTATATCCTCACATGCTTTTGATTTTAGTGATTGTTAATTTTAAGCTTAAGCTGTGCGTGACTTTTCATAGCGAGTGAGTTTGATTATGTAGTTAAAGTAACAAACAGAAAGAGAAGTTTTTAGAGGATTTTAACTACTGAAATGTGTTTGTAAGTTGATAAAGAGTATTTTGATGTGAGTTGTGGGTTTATATAGGTATAGAGGTGCAAAAACAAGTTAACCGGTTCCGGTTATTTTTTCTAGAAACCGAAATCGGTTTTTAAAAAAAAAAATATTAATCGGTTTCGGTTAACCGATATCGGTTAATAACCGGTTACTCTATATGAAAGTTCAAACCGATGCAATTGATTTCGGTTTATAAAAACCGGTTAACCTATCCAGTTAACCGAAAAAAGTCACAGAATAGAAATCCAGCAAAATATTTGTAACATGTCAATTGGACAGTACTATGGTTGTAATTCTTTAATGGGCTGGATGGGTTATTTTTGTTGTTGGGCTATGGCTGGGTTCTAAAAGAGGCTCAATCAATCGAATAATCAGTAATATGGAATTATATTTATAATAAACACTAATAATATACTTATAATCGGTTAACCGATTATTAATTGGTGGAAAAAACCGGTTATAGGTTAACCGGTTAATAATCGGTTCTCAAGAAATTGGTAATCGATCTGTAACCGTCGGTTTTTCTTAACCTATGTTCGGTTTCTCCTCTCTCTTGGTTACTAACCGGTTAGGTTAACCGGTTTCTGGCCGGTTCGGTTAAGTTATCCGATTTTTATGTGCATGTCTATATAGGTATGAAAAACTAAAAGTGAGAACAAATTAGAGTGTTGTATTTTTTATTATATTGAGTTTGTATCCATTGCCTGCTGTATACATGTTTCTTTCAAGTCTCCCACGTGGTAATATTTGGATGAGGATAAGTGTATGATTTTCTTTTACGTTGCCACGTGTATGCTATCAATTTAAAGAATCAAAGTTCATGTTGTCAATAAAACGAAATCCATGTCGTGTTAAAAAGAAGTTTTAAGACCGGTGTCTAAGACACCGGCTTTGTGAGGACGGCAGAATAAATGAAGAACGACCTTTAAGACACCGGCTTTATTATAAAAGTAAGCTAAGACCGGTGTTTGTAACACCGGCTTTGTCCATAAAACCCAAGACCGGTGTCTTAGACACCGATTTTTGTAATTTTGCAAATTTTCAAAGGAAAGTTCGTATTTACACCATATGGCCTGAAATTCGTCGTATCCGTACAAAAAATTCGCCGAATTTATCATCACATTTAATACAAATCTTTTATTACTTAACAATCGATTTATCTCCAACGCAAACATCAAACTAATCCCGCGGTTACCTCTTTTGTATGACTGGAGACAACACTAGACGCAAAAACTGAGACCGAGATTTCAAGTACATCATGCTAATGCGATAAAATCCAGATAACGTACATATATACTCAAAGTTCATACATTGACATAAATCTAACTAAAAAAGCATAATGGAAAGCTAAGTATCCATCTTTCATTCGACGGTAGCTGAAAGTTTTGGAATCTTCTTTTCTTATCAAAGTTTTAAGAACCGGGTTGACCTGGCTGGTTCAGCTGTAACAGTGACTGAGTTGGGTGCAAGTCCATTTGTAGTCTAATTTTTTAACCGTTTTTCGTTCCATAGATCAGAATTTTGGTTGAACTGAATTGACTAATGAATTATGTCATAAGAGACTTCTATCCGCTGAGATGATACTCTTTAAAAACTTGTTAAAGATAGTTGTTGAATTTTATTAAAAGGCTTGTAACATGTTGAAAACTATTAATAATGAACAAAATTTGCTTTCAAATTAGATAGCAAAAGTTCACTAAAAAAGTTGTTTGAAAATATTTAAAACCACTTGAATTATATACGAGTAGAAGTTTTGTATATTATAATAAATAAAAGTAAAAGAGGCTTCATTTTCAGATACTGTACATATGAGTTATGGAGTCTCACTTTCTCAGCTTGGCTGCTGAGTTACTTTACCAAGGAGAAGGCTTACTTATACAATGGTCAAAATATAGTCTCCCCCATATTCCTTTTTCTTTAAAGCTTTTAAAAATAAATACTCGTAATAAATAAACATGCATATATCTCTACAGAAATGAAGCTTGCTGGCTAGGGCTTGTCTTTGCTTCGGAGATTTGAAACAAGCCCAAGGTTAGTCATATTTATTTATATAATGTATATACATATATGTTTAATAATGTAATTTATATATATTTGTCTTGATTAATTAAGGTTATCTTTGTTAAAAATGTATATCCTGGGTGTTTAATTGGTGAGCAAAAACAAACCCCAGAAAGCCCTGGTGGTGAAATCTTAAATTGGGGCTGTAAAATCTTGTGTTCTTAAAAATTGAGTAACATCTATAACTTTAATGTAGGTTAAATGTTGCCATTATGGTGTTTTACTCTTTGTTTTCTTTTCGTGATAAAGAATTCACAGCACACCCATCTAAATCTCCTCATCTCGAAGTATCCAATATCTTCAAACTTCCAGCCAACACATCATCAAAACATACCTTTTGTCGTGTTCTTGGTTCAGTTAATGGTTTAATATGTTTTAGTTATCGACCACATCCAACTCATGTCATTAACATCTGGAACCCTTCTCTCTCCGCCTTAATAGTTCTCCCACCATATAGTATTCCTGATTGCAGTCATACTTTACAATTTCGATTTGGGTATGATCCCAAAACTGATGATTACAAAGTAGTTAAGCTTGCATGCTATGTTGGAGTACCCAGATTCTCGGAAAATAAAGGTTTTCATGTCCCTAAAGAATGGCAGCAAGTGGAGGTCTATAGTATGAAAAAGGGTTCCTGGGAATTAATCACTAACACGTTTCCATCCCATGTTACAATGATTTACAATGAAGATCAAGTTTGTGTAGATGGACATGATGGCCGACTTCATTGGATTGGTTATATGTATGATAAGATGAAGCTACAGACAATCGTGACATTTGATTTGTGCGTGGAGACTTTCAGTCTTATATGTCTTCCAGATGTTATACAAGAGTATAATGAAAGTTGCTCAATCATTTTGAGTTTTATGGAAGGAAAGCTTTGTGTGATGTCACATGTTATAAATGACGAATGTGAGATTTGGGTCATGGATGAGTATGGAGTGGCTGAATCATGGGTGAAACGCTATGTATTTCCATTTCACATCTGGCATTGTAAATCCATTCGGGTTCACATCAAATGGTGAGTTTCTTTATGAAACTGATGACAACTTGTTAGCTTTGTATGATCCAGTTTTAGACAAGGTTAAATCCTTTGAGATTAAGGCTAATCCCGTACTCATTGGCACAACCAAAATTGTTCCGTATGTTGAAAGTCTGGTTTGGGTAGCACCGTCTAGGCGTGGGATCAACATCTCTTCATTGCAGTAGAGAAGAAGGATTAGTTGGAAGCGGAATGTTCAGAACAGGAATCAAGAGGCAAGACATCATATATTTTGTATTAACTTTGTATACCTTTTGTTAGGACTATAATGCAGAATGCTACGCTTGTTAGATTCTCGCATCTTAGCATGATGCATTTGATTTTGAGTTTCACTAGGCTTTTCTGCTGCATTGTTTTGATCTGAAGTTTTACCTTAATGGAAAGCTTTGTGTGATGTCACATGTTATAAATGACGAATGTGAGATTTGGATAATGGATGAGTATGGAGTGGCTGAATCATGGGTTAAACGCCATGTATTTCCATATCAGCATGTTGAAATTTTAAGACCATTTGGGTTCATATCAAATGGTGAGTTTCTTTATGAAACTGATGACAACTTGTTAGCTTTGTATGATCCAGTTTTAGACAAGGTTAAATCCTTTGAGATTAAGGCTAATCCCGTACTCATTGGCACAACCAAAATTGTTCCGTATGTTGAAAGTCTGGTTTGTGTAGATGGACATGATGGCCGACTTCATTGGATTGGTTATATGTATGATAAGATGAAGCTACAGACAATCGTGACATTTGATTTGTGCGTGGAGACTTTCAGTCTTATATGTCTTCCAGATGTTATACAAGAGTATAATGAAAGTTGCTCAATCATTTTGAGTTTTATGGAAGGAAAGCTTTGTGTGATGTCACATGTTATAAATGACGAATGTGAGATTTGGGTCATGGATGAGTATGGAGTGGCTGAATCATGGGTGAAACGCTATGTATTTCTTTCACATCTGGCATTGTAAATCCATTCGGGTTCACATCAAATGGTGAGTTTCTTTATGAAACTGATGACAACTTGTTAGCTTTGTATGATCCAGTTTTAGACAAGGTTAAATCCTTTGAGATTAAGGCTAATCCCGTACTCATTGGCACAACCAAAATTGTTCCGTATGTTGAAAGTCTGGTTTGGGTAGCACCGTCTAGGCGTGGGATCAACATCTCTTCATTGCAGTAGAGAAGAAGGATTAGTTGGAAGCGGAATGTTCAGAACAGGAATCAAGAGGCAAGACATCATATATTTTGTATTAACTTTGTATACCTTTTGTTAGGACTATAATGCAGAATGCTACGCTTGTTAGATTCTCGCATCTTAGCATGATGCATTTGATTTTGAGTTTCACTAGGCTTTTCTGCTGCATTGTTTTGATCTGAAGTTTTACCTTAATTAACATTTGCGCATGATTCCATGTTAGTTCATTTTAAACTAAAGAATGGGTTTCAGCCGCTGGTTGCAAGACATCACTTATGGCATTTGCGTTTGTTATTGATGTGATTCTGTTATGCTAGTTATAAACTAAAGTGACAATGAACATGCCAAAAGAAGAAACGAAAAGACGGAAACAAAATATCTTAAAAAAACTTTTTTTATGAAATTAACTTTTTTCAAAAACATGTTTTTTTTATAAAAGAGGTAATTTATAAACATCCTGAAGATCTTGGTTTGTCGCTCTGTTTCTTTTCAAAGAATAGAAGACTTTAGATATAGTTTGTTTTACATATATAATAAAGATGCAGAGTAGTCGTACATATAGGAGAAAAAAAATAATTTAAAAAAATGGTATTTTTGGTTTTCAAGTGGTAGAGGGACGACATCAAAGTAATAGCGAACTGCCGAAACTACATCATAGTATTGGGTTTTTCAATGATTTCATATTGGGCCAGGTTTCGCGATTTGCGAAGATGATCGAGTGGGCCATTGGCGTTAAGTCCAAATTCGAGCCCAAACATCCCTACAACCGTCAAACAGTTCCTATATATCGTAACTTCTGTACAGAAATTCCAGCATTGTTTTATACGGCTGGCTTGGACTTGAAGATTTCAAAGAAATTTATCAGAGGTAATTAATTACATACATATATCTATACTTAAACTTATATATTACATAATCTATTCTATATCTATACTACTCGTATATTATAAAGCAAATCCCACCTTCAACTTTCAATATTGATTTTAAGTTTCAACAATTCATCAAAACTACATTACATCAATAACATAAACTACTCTCCACCACCTCTACCGCCGTCGTCACCACCACCTGTCCACACCACCCCCGCCGCCATCACCACCGCCGCCACCGCTGTCACCGCCCCCACGACCACCGTCATTACATCGCCACCGCCGCCATTTACACCGCCGCATCGCGCGGGTACCGTTCTAGTATATTATAAAGCAAATTTCCTTTTGAGTTAATTTCAATATTGAACTTAAATTTCAATATTGATTTTAAGTTTCAACAATTCATCAAAACTACATTACATCAATAACATAAATACTCAATATTAACTTAAATTTCAATATTGAACTTAAATTTCAATATTGAACTTAAATTTCAATATTGAACTTAAATTTCAATATTGAACTTAAATTTCAATATTGAACTTAAATTTCAATATTGAACTTAAATTTCAATATTGAACTTAAATTTCAATATTGAACTTAAATTTCAATATTGAACTTAAATTTCAATATTGAACTTAAATTTCAATATTGAACTTAAATTTCAATATTGAACTTAAATTTCAATATTGAACTTAAATTTCAATATTGAACTTAAATTTCAATATTGAACTTAAATTTCAATATTGAACTTAAATTTCAATATTGAACTTAAATTTCAATATTGAACTTAAATTTCAATATTGAACTTAAATTTCAATATTGAACTTAAATTTCAATATTGAACTTAAATTTCAATATTGAACTTAAATTTCAATATTGAACTTAAATTTCAATATTGAACTTAAATTTCAATATTGAACTTAAATTTCAATATTGAACTTAAATTTCAATATTGAACTTAAATTTCAATATTGAACTTAAATTTCAATTTGTCAAACAAGTTTTCGAATTTATTTTTTTTGGAACCGGGTAAACCGGTATTTGAAATACCGGTTTCAAATATTAAGCTCGAACCCGGTTTTTCAATTACCGGGTTCGCACAAACTGATTTGAAGCCGGTATTTCAAATACCGGTTTCAGGCTATGTACAGTACTTTTCAGAACACAGTAAACGTGCAGAGCATTGTACTGTTGATGTGATGTATGCCTGCGAACCCGGTTTTTCCATTACCGGGTTCGAGGTAAAAGACAAAAAAAAAACCAGTCGAGCATCTGATGATCTAAGTGTTTCCCACAAACTTTGATATATATATATATACGAACATAGGTCATTCTGAGCATTAAAAAAAATTACAGCAACGAAAACTTCCAAACAAAACATATTTAAAAAAATGGCAGGTCAATCATCTTCTGGTGGTGATTCATTCCCAAATATTACACGATCTGGAGCCTCAAACAGCGTTTGGAGTCACATGTTTGATGATAACGAGCGTAAAGATGCGGTGACATCTATAATTGAGCGTTTGAAGGCGAAAAAGTCGGAGTATGAGGCTGAGATTGCAGAACGTGCAACAGTGGTCCAACCGACCAAAATAGACAGGAGGTACGAGGCCTACCTGCAGCAGAAGGTCCAATGGTTGCAATTAACCATTAACCATCTTACTTTTGCCGAGTCCTCAATTAGGAGCACGATTCAGCACGCGTATACCTTTAGTGGTGAATTTCACTCAGTTGGTAGTCGCCCTGATGGTTACGTGACTGACCCAGGAGAAGAATACGTAACAAGAAACCCTGAAGCTGCAACCCCAGCCTATGAGCCCGGTGAATACATTCACCGTAATGATGGTGATAGTTCATTTGACTCCACTGATTCCCGTTTTGTTAATTCGGATTATGACTTATTTATGTAATCGTTTCTGTTTTCAATAAAGTAAGTTGTTTTCAATCGTTTTTAATATAAACTGACAAACATACCTAATAAAAAAACAAACATAAAATTATTGCCATGTTACATGAAAACACTTAGGAATTAAGGAAAAAACGGATTAAAACAACACACAAAAAAACGCAAACAGATATTCAAAGTTGAGGGCATGTTTTCCTATTATGACCCAATCCGTTGCAAATGCCACATCTAGCTTGTTGTCTTGAGGTTGAAGATCTGCTGGTAGAACTCTCATCCATCTCGTTCCTGTACCGTCTGGTGCGTCTCCTACCCCTATGCGTGACCAGTTTTTCCGGGTCTCCTTGGATCTTCCAATCTACCTCCGCCCAGTAATGCACGTCTCGAAGGGGAGCAAGTGCAAAATTATACTGATTTATCCACGTCCTAGTTGTGTACCTCTTACTAGGAAGATTAGCAGCTCTCTCTTGTCTATATCCGCAAACAGCAATGGCATGAGAACATGGAAACCTTTGATGCTGCCAAGCTCCACAAGAGCATTTTTTTCTATTCTCCGCCATGACAACATTGTATGTGTACTCGCCTTGTGCATTTCTTTGGTTTGTTCTGACCGTGTAATTTCCTGTTCGTTCATCATACACTTCCACCCTATGGCTTGTTGAGGCTCTTTCACGCATCTGAAAAACCTCCCACATTTTGCGAGCTAGTGGTGGGTTCCAATTGGTGGCCTTCCGGTATTGCTTGACAAAATGGTCTCTTGTCCAAGTAAAAGTCGACTCAATTAAAGCTCTAATAGGTAGCATACGAGCCTTTCCAAGGATATTGTTTTGGCATTCGGCAACGTTTGTCGTTAAGTTACCCCAACGACGGAGTCCCGAGTCGTGCTTTAGAGTCCACTTATCCAAACCAATGTTTCTCAAATACGGCCAAACCCCCTCTGCTTCACCTCTGACTTGATCCACCGCCCAAGAATACTTGGATTGTTGGGATGTGGAACCGATAACCCAAGCCAAGTTTTTGATTCTCTTGTCCTTGAAGTGCGAGTTGACATTGCTACAAACATACCTCAAACAATACCTATGATGCCACCCAATTTCGTTCACTGCATTAATTATGCCTTGGTGACGGTCTGAAATGATACACAAATCACCCTGCCGCTGCGATCCGACATGCTCTTGAAAGAGATTTAAAAACCATCCCCAACCAAGGCATAAGCGACAGGCAATAATTGTCCATTGGCGTTCTTCGCCACTACAGTTAGCAACTTACCCTTGTAGCTGCCTTTCAAATGAGTGCCATCGACAAAGATCACTGGAATACAACGTTGGAATGCCTTAATTGCCGGTCCAAATGCCCAAAATACAAACTTGAATGTTTGTATATGGCTTGAACTGGTTGGAGAATGGAGCCATTCTACAACAGTGTCTGGATTAGCACGTTGTAATTCAGCAATATACTTGGGCAATTGATGTGACCAATTTATACATATCGCCCACATCATTATTGGCCTTTTTCGTATGTGTTTTGAGTCGATTTTGTATGCATTTGGTGCGTTTATGGTGTTTGTTAGTGCTTTCAGGTTCTTAGCAGGTTGCGCGTCCATTTGGTACATTTTCTGACGATTTTTTGGCCAAGAAGTTGACCCGAGTGTTCGAGTGATGTTGATAAAGAAGAACAAAGATTTCAACAGATATGCACTGCGCCGCAGTGGGTGGGTTATTGCCCCACTGCGCCGCAGTCAAAGGGTGCCAAGGCCAAAGCTTTCCAGTGATTTAACACTGCGCCGCAGTGGGAGTGCACGTGTCCCACTGCGCCGCAGTCAAGGTCGAGAAAAAAAGATATGCTTTTTAGAGATTTAACACTGCGCCGCAGTGGGAGTGCACTAGCCCCACTGCGCCGCAGTTACTAGAGAACAAAGTTTCCAGGGGTATTCCACTGCGCCGCAGTGAGAGCACACCATGCCCACTGCGGCGCAGTCAGCTGCACGGGGAATTAGGGTTACAGCCTCTTTTGCATCAGATTTGAAGGGGTATAAATAGAAAACATAAACCCTATTTCCCATTGATCAAGCTTTCTTTCTAGGAGCTGTTCTAGGCGAATTCTTCGGAGGATCATCTCAAATTTCATCAATTGATTCATTGAAGATTCAAGAACACCCATCTAGATCGTATCTACTTATCCGTCTTGCAATTTCTGTTCAAACAATTTGGTACAATATGTTCTATTTCTATTTCATTTGTTATTTTCAATTTAGCATGAGTGGCTAGATTTCTAATCATCCACTTTGATGAAACTTGACGAATGATATGATTGCAATATTTTAATTCAAGAGTTGATTCAATTATCGTTGTGTCGTGATCTTTATCAATTAATCCCTTGTGATTTATTCTTTTGATGTTGATGGTTTATGTGTTCATCGTTAGTGGTACTAGGTGAATATGTTTATCGTTTCAATTCGATTGTCTATGGTCAATTGTCACCGGTTCATGGTATGACAGTGAATGTCAAATCTATAATAGGAGTTAATTGGTAAACGTGTTTAGAAACGGTTGGTGGTACCACGTTTTCATTCACATAGACATAATTGGTAATTGGATAATCAAACAAACTAATTGTTGGGGAGATTTTCTAGGAATTGGTGGTACCGGCTTGGGTAATTAAACTAGCAATTTAGGTGTTTGGGTGATTTGCAAGCGGTTGGTGGTACCACGTGAGCATTTCTATCCTTTCACGGTTATTTTGTCAACTCTAAAGAATTGGTTTTTAAACGTGTGCAATCATAACTGAAGTCAAGTGGATTCGAAGTGGATGATCTTTATTCATATTGTTTGAACTTTCTTTACTTTCATTTGTCTTGTCATTTCAATTTCTTTAATTTCATATTGTCAAGGTGAGGTAGCAATTTGGCTACGGTTCCATCCTTATTCCAAAACCACTTTAGCTGACAACTATTTCAAAACCATTCCCCGTGTTCGAATTCGGACTTACCTTCTAGCTATACTATATACGAACGGGTCCACTGCCCGCAAGTGTGTAGTAGTCAGTTTTAGGGTAATTCTTGTTTATCAAATTGTAAACTCAATTTTACACATCAAGTTTTTGGCGCCGCTGCCGGGGATTGTGTGCCGATTTAGTTGTTAATTTAGTGGTTTGATCCTTCCTCACACGTGAGGAAGTTACTTGTTTATTAGTTTAGTTTTCTTTTCTTATCACAGGTGCATTTGACGTGTTTGTGTTAGATGTGTGTTTGCAGGCATATTTCTTTAGTTGATGAACTTGCGTTCTTCGGGTCTCCCTTTGAATAGTCCTTTGTCTACTCCGAGAAGACCAAGGGGGCGTAAGTTTAACTTCACTGAGCCATCAACACCTATACCGACACCATTTTCACCTATAGCTAAACCACTCCTAATTCAGACGAGGAAGGGTTCTTTTTAGACGAGTTTTTCAATTTAGAAGTTAAGCAAGAGGAAATGGGTGACGAACAACCAAGGGGTCCAAATGACACTCGCTATGGCGAGAGGGCTCGAACTATCCCAACTGGCCGTGGTTCTGCCATTAGACCCCCGGCTATTGATCACACTTTCGCTTTGAAAGGAAACCATCTTAAGAGCATAGAAGAGCATCAATTTGATGGAAAAAGTAAATGGGATCCATACCAACACTTGGATAGGTTTGAAAAGTTGGCTCGGCTATATCAATATGGGCAAAACCAAATGAATGCCGTGAAACTTGAGACATTTCCCATGTCAATCACCGGAGAAGCCCTTGATTGGTTCAATGATCTTCCGGAAAATTCAATCACTACTTGGAACCAACTTAAGGAAGCTTTCATTGGTGAGTTTTATTCACTAAGAACTCAAAGAAGGTTAGAAAATATGATTAGATCTTTTGAACAAGATGATGGGGAAGATGTTGTTGATGCTTGGGTTCGTTTCAAGGAGATGTTAAGAAATTGTCCAGGTCACGATTTGACTAGGGAAAAATATGTGGAGCTTTTCTTTGATGGGTTAGATAAGAAGTCCAAACGAGAATTGGGATATGCTTTCGGGGGTAGTTTCAATAACATTACACCCAATGAAGGTTATCAAATCTTGGAAGACATGGCAAAGGATAGCTCAACTTTGGATGATGAAAGGTTCTTGAAGAATGAAAGAAAGATGAAGAGAGGTACAAACCAAGGGAGAGTTGCTAAGGTTGAAGCTAGCAATGACCCAGGGGTTATTAGAGAGATTAGGGCGCTATCTGAGCGCATGGAAAAGGGGTTTGCTACTCAAGAGAATAGGTTTGGAGCAATTGAGAGGGATGTTAAGGTAGTAGCCGATGGGTGTGATCATTGTGGTGATATGCACTATTCTGATGAGTGTCCAAATCGGGCACCCGAAGATGTGAGTTATGTTCAGAATCAACCCCAAGGGAATTTCTACCGCAACACCGGTTTTCAGAACCGACCCTCAGGTAATACTTCTTATAACTCCTCTTTTCAGACTAATAATTCTCGTTTTTCAGGTAATAGGTGGCAAAGAGATAATTATCAGAATCAGCCACAACAACAGACTCAGCAAGGACAAGGATCAGCTTCTTCTTCTTCTTCTAATGCCGATCCTAATGCCGAGTTGAGAGAGATGATGAAGTAGTTGGCTAGTAACCAAGTTGAAACAAATACTAGCATTCAAATGATCAGGGAGGATACCAAGACTTTGAGTGAGAGGTTGGATCAGTTAAGTGGAAAGGTGGAGATCAACATGAAAAACCAGGGAGTTAATTTCAAGGATCTCGAAAGTAGGATGGCCGCTCTTGCTAGGCCCACGGGGACTCTTCCTAGCAACACGCAGCAGAATCCTAGGCCTCAGTTTAGCCAGGGACAGAAATACACTCCACCTCCAGTCCGCAATGAGCAAGCCAAAGCCATCACCACTCGTACTGGTAGGTCTTATGACTCACCTCTTATGCCTAATGTTGTTGTTTCAGATGTGCAGGATAAAAGGAGTGATGATGATGAGGTTGATGAAGAGATTGAAATGGAGGAAGATTCGACCGTGAAGACTCCGGTCACTCCACCAAAACCGGATGTGGTTCCAGAGGTTAAAGCATACAAGCCAAAGATACCATTTCCACAGAGGTTCAGGAAAGCAAAGCTAAAGGAGCAATATAATAAGTTTGTGGAAATGATTACAAATGTTCATATTAATGTGCCTTTAGTTGATCTTATTCAGGGGATGCCCCATTATGCCAAGTTCATTAAGGAGCTTGTGACAGACAAAGGGAAGATGGAAGAGGCAAAGGCTACTTTTCTCAATGCCGAGTGTTCTGCTATCTTGCAGAACCGCATACCACCAAAACTTGAAGACCCAGGGAGTTTTCTTATCACTTGCTCTATTAGAACCATTATTTGTAAGGCCTTAGCTGATTTAGGAGCTAGCATTAATTTGATGCCTTACTCGGTTTATGCCAAGTTGTCCTTGGGAATCCTTCGCCCTACTCCCATGAGTATAAGACTAGCTGACCATTCATTTCAGTATCCCATTGGGATTGCTGAGAATATTAGAGTCAAAGTGGGCCATATTGTTTTTCTTGTTGACTTCGTTATCCTCGAGATGGAGGAAGATACGCAAGTCCCTCTTATTCTTGGGCGCCCATTCCTTAATACCGCGGATGCTATCATCCGTGTGAAGGATAAGGAAATTTCCTTAGGCGTAGGAACTGATAGGATTGTGTTTAATGTTGAAAAGTCTATTAAGCATTCATATTCTAATGATGAGACTTGTTTCAGGATTGATGTTATTGATGATGCTTTAGACCGAGAGTTTCAGGAACTGATGGAGACAGATATTGGAGAGGAGGAGATCGCTAATTTAGGATCGGGAGAAATTTCTGATGAAGCTTTGTTTGCAGAGGTCATGGCACTGAGTTTGGATGAATCACCTCCCGAGGATGAGAGTTTTGAGGAGGTTGTTGCTGATGGAAGTTCAAGGGTACCAAACTCTGTTGATGTACCACCTACTGACTTGGAGCTCAAGCCACTTCCATCCCATTTAGAGTATGCATATCTGTCAGGTGAGTCTTCTCTTCCAGTGGTTATCTCGTCCTCACTCTCGAGTGACGAGAAAGACCGTCTCATGTCCGTTCTTAGAGCCCACAAGCGGGCTTTTGCTTGGAAGACCACAGATATTCCAGGTATTAGTCCTAATTTTTGCCAGCATAAGATTGATTTTCTTGATGATGTTAAGCCCGTTGTCCAGAGACAAAGGCGGCTAAATCCTAATATGAAGGAGGTCGTTAAGAAAGAGGTGATTAAGCTTCTTGATGCTGGAATCATTTTTCCTATTGCTGATAGTCCTT
>CM067167.1:244992446-245076329 GCA_034093135.1 Erigeron breviscapus | reverse complement strand
TTTTGCTTTAAGTCTTGTATTACTTTGTTTATATATCTTGAATCTTTATTTACAAGTAATACTAGTCCATATCTAGTGATTATTAGACTTGTTGTATTTTACACTTTCTATTTGGTTAACCATCTCGTAATTTAAGGGACTCACAATTCTAAGAATACTCGTCCTATGACCCACTTGTTGGAGAAGGACGTCCCTTTTGTGTTTGATGATGCTTGTTTGAGTGCATTTCAGGTTTTAAAGGAGAAGTTGACTAATTCTCCTATAATGGTTGGTCCGGATTGGGAATTGCCATTTGAATTGATGTGTGATGCAAGTGACTATGCTGTGGAGCCGTGCTTGGGCAAAGGGTTGATAAGCATTTCAAGCCCATTTACTTTGCTAGTAAAACTTTGAACCCGCTCAGCAAAACTACACCACTACTGAGAAGGAGTTGCTTGCCGTGGTCTTTGCCTTTGATAAGTTTAGATCTTATTTGGTGTTGAGTAAGACCATAGTTTTCACTGACCATTCAGCCCTTAAGTACATGTTCTCGAAACAGGATGCTAAACCCAGGCTTATCCGTTGGATTCTTTTGTTGCAAGAATTTGACATTGAGATAAAGGATAAGAAAGGGGCTAAAAATTTGGCTGCCGACCATTTGAGTCGTTTGGAAGATCCTCACCGGGAGGAACTTCGTGATGGGGAGATCAATGATCACTTCCCCGATGAGTCTTTAATGTTTATCTCTAACTCTGATGATGCTCCTTAGTTTGCAGATATAGCTAACTATTTGGTTGCAGGTGAGATACCTAATGATTTCACGTACCAGCAGAAGAAGAAGCTCATATAAGATGTTAAGTATTATTTTTGGGACCATCCATACTTGTTTCGTGTTTGTGCAGATGGTATTATTAGGAGATGTGTTGCTGGAAGTGAGACTAGAGAGATCTTGGATGCTTGTCACTACGGGCCAACTGGAGGTCATTACGGTCCTTCAGTTACTGGTAAGAAAGTGTTTGATGCAGGTTTCTATTGGCCTACAATTTTCAAGGAGGCTCAAACTTTGGTAGAGACTTGTGACATTTGTCAAAGACAAGGGAGCATTACTAAGCGGGATGAGATGCCTCAACAAAGCATTCAGGTATGCGAGGTTTTTGATATTTGGGGTATAGACTTCATGGGACCATTCCCACCGTCTAATAAGTTTCAATATATTCTTGTCGCCGTTGACTACGTGTCTAAATGGGCTGAAGCCAAGGCTTTGCCCACGAATGACGCGAGGGTAGTCATTGATTTCTTGAAACAGTTATTCTGTCGATTTGGTTGCCCTAGAGCTTTGATTAGTGACCGAGGAACCCATTTTTCAAATCATCAATTAGCTAAGGTCATGAAGAGGTATGGTGTTGTGCATTATTTTTCTACTTCTTATCGTCCACAAACTAGTGGACAAGTAGAAAACACCAATAAGGCTTTGAAAAGGATTTTAGAGAAAACTGTTGGAGATAACCCCAAGTTTTGGTCAAAGAAGTTAGATGACGCCTTGTGGGCGTTTAGGACGGCTTATAAGACGCCGATTGGCACCACGCCATACCGGTTGCTCTATGGCAAAACCTGCCATCTTCCTATTGAGATAGAGCATAAAGCGTATTGGGCGTTAAGGAATTTGAATTTGGACTTGATGGAGGCTAGTGAACTTAGAATGTTGCAACTTCATGAGCTTGATGAGCTTAGGCTAGGTGCTTATGAAAATTCTAGGCTTTACAAGGAAAGGACCAAAGTTTGGCATGATAAGAGGATCCGTAGAAAAGAGTTTAAGGTTGGAGCTAAGGTTTTGTTATTCTTGCCTAAGTTTAAGATCAAGCAACCTAAGCTAACTTCTAGGTGGATTGGACCTTTTGTGATTAAACATGTGTATCCGTCAGGGTATGTTGAGTTGTTTAAGCGAAATGGTGAAGGATCGTTCATTGTCAATGGTCATCGACTTAAGCTATATTTGGAAGAAGAGCAGGTTGAGGGGATATGTGATGAAATCCCCGTGTTTGAATTTGATGCTTGAAGGTTGGTCGAGTCAAGCTAAAGACTCGTTAATAACTTAAGCGCTTCTCGGGAGGCAACCCGTGTTCATTTTATCATTTTACTTTTCTTTGAATTAGTTAGATTTAATCTTGTTTTATTAGTAAGTGCAGGAGTGGTCTCGATTTGATGCGGTTCCGGGTTGTGTGATTTGAGTTTTTGACATATTGTTGAAGAAAAATATATGTTCAGCAATTCCCCACTGCGCCGCAGTGGGGGTAGGATTGCCTGACTGCGCCGCATGCCAAAGCCTCTGTCCACTTGTGATATACATCCCACTGCGCCGCAGTGGGAGTGCATACTCCTCACTGCGCCGCAGTGGAGTACGGGTAGGTCAAAGAGAGACCAGGTAAGTTTGTTTTCTTTTACTCTTTTACACTTTTACTCTTTCTTCTTCTTTCTCTCCAAAAACAAAAACCCATTAACCTCCTTCAAGATCTTCCATTTTTCTTCCATCTTTAATCCTTTGTCCAGATTTTCATCTTCATACATTGCATAATGGGAAGAAGTGTAAGTTTTCTCTTTAGTTTCTTTGTATTTTCTTTTATTTTGAGTTTTAAATTTCTAGGGTTTATGCTAGCTTAATGTTCTAATTAATTTAGGGGTTTTGATGTTTGAGGGCAATAGAAGTTATTTGGATGTTAAATCGTTCACCTAGTTCATCAAATTGTGATTTTAATTTAGAAATTAGGGTTTTGAAAAATTTGGGGATTTGATTTGAAGAACAAGTATGGGGGTATGTTGATATAGGTTGTTTAAAGTGGAGAATACTGGATCTTTTCCCTATATTTGCTTGTTAGATTTCCCCATTTTGTGCCATATCATGATGAACCCTAGAAAAGTTTGCCCAGGTTTTTGACTCACTGCGCCGCAGTAAGGGGATCTTCCACTGCGCCGCAGTGAGGATCTTTTGCCGTTTTGTCCTTTTGCCCCACTGCGCCGCAGTGAGGGTGAAGCATGCCCACTGCGCCGCAGTGGGGGCCCTTCCCTGCCAAGATTTTTGTTGGTTTAATATGCCTCCCACCTTTGCATTCTTAATACTTACAATTGGACGTTTTCATGTTTGTGAATGCAGGGAGCTAAAGATAAGGCCGCGGGAAAGCGCAAAATGGTTGAGGGGCAATCCAGTGAGGCGGTTGATGTCCCGACTAAGACTTCAAAGAGACAAATGGAGGTGCCGCTCACATTTATTGAAGAATGAACGAGCGACATGCTTGGCTATCATTTGAGGGAATTAGGCAGCCTCAGAAGAACATCTACAAGAACAAGTTGTATAAGCTTTCTAAGCATGTGGTCCTTCCCGCAAGACATTTAACTCAATTTCAAGCTCAGGTATTTGGAGTTCAGGAGGATATTCGACGGTGGTTTTCTATGAGTATGAGAGTTGGAGGTGCGTCAAGAGGGCATGACGTGAGTTGTGATATATGGCGGCGGGTATTCGCTAACCGTGAAGCCGCCTACCGTGAGTTATGCATAGAGTTCTATTCAACCTTGAAACTGAAGAAGGAATTGGGAAAAGTCAAAGACATTTTTGAAGAGAGGGTAGTCTCGTTTTACTGTGGGGGAGTGCAGAGGAGGTTGTCAATTGCTGAATTTGGTTACTACTGTGGGATGTATACGAGGGAGGAGTTGCAGAGTGCTGAGTTTAGGGATATTTTGAAGAAGGGGTATAGAACACAGGCCGATTTGGGTGATGGAGAGTCTATCGTGCAATATTACACCAGGATCACGGGGGGAGAGACATGGACATACACAAGTGGTGTGTCAAAGATTAATAATGTACGTTTGAGGTTGCTCCACCGGATGATTGTGACTTTCCTGGTACAGAGGTCTACTCATTGGGAGAAGGCGTACAAGAATGATCTTTGGTTACTTAAGTTATTTTCTGAGGGTGCTCCATCCAGGTTTGCTTTGCCTCCTCTTGTGCTTCTGGACCGTATGTGTAATCATACCGATTCGACTCTGGTTTTGGGACACTTTATCACGGTGATCTATAAGAGGATGGGAGTTTTTGCTTCTGATGATTGCCAGACCTATCTCTCATTGCCAGTACATCAGGAGGATTTTACGTATCAGGAGCTTTGGAGGGCAAAGATTTTGAAGAAAAAGAAAGACAATGAGCAGGAGCGGTTGTTAGATGATAAGGGTGAGGTTGAAGGACCACCTCCTGTACAGGAGGAGGATGAGGAGGCTGATGTTGAGATGGCTGATGCTCCACGGGAGCCACCGAGGAGGACTGGACGTAACATTCCCATCCCTCCTTCGTTTGATCTTACACTCTTGGGGAACACTATTCAGAACATCTATGAGTCTCAGCAGAACAGTCAGCGAGAGTTTGATGCGTACCAGAGGAGGGTGGACCAGGATTTCACCTGGATTGGATCACAGCAGGCCCACACTAACTATAGCCTTGATTATTATCAGCCTATGTGGGATGCTCAGTATCATGGCCGGGAGTTTGTTCAACCTGACCCGATTCCTCCCATTCTCTCCACCGCCTATTTATGTCCCTGATTATCGTCAGGGGGTCAGCCTTTTTTCTCTCAGACGACTGTTCCGGGGAACATGTCACCACCACCCCATGATTTAGGAGGTTCTCCTCGTGGTCCAGTGCAGTTTGGGGTCTTTCAGGGTGGTCATGTTGGCGGTGAGTCTTCATCTCTTGCAGGTTTTGATGCAGGTGCTTCAGGATTTGATGCTGGTCAGTCAGGAGGAGGTGCTGGTGGTTCGGGTTCAGCTCAGGAGGAGGCCTCCGATTGGATGACGAGTATTTTTGGACAACCTGGACTACCTTATGGCTACCATGGACAGCAGCAGTAATGATGATGATTCCCATCCGGTACCGTGGGATGGAATCATATGATTATTGATTTTGTTGGTATTCTTATGTTATTACTTTATTTATCATTGTCTGGTATCCACCCTACGGGGTGATGAAACATTTGTAATCTCCTTTGTTTTCTTTTATTTTCTGCATGGTACTTTATTTTGTTTGAACTATTTTAGATATTTTGGATGGTTGGTCTTTTGGAATGTTATTGAACAGGTTTGATCCGATTGATGGCAATACCTAGTGGAACCCAAGTGTGGGGGAGGACCCGTTGGATTGTTTGATTGTGTGATCGTGTTAGTAGCTCACTATGATGTCATGTGCATATGCTGGCAGTAAGTTCAGTGCAATATTTTTGATTGGCATCTTTATTAACATTGTTTCACACACAGCTCTCGCACCTTCCGTTTTGGACTAAGTTTGTTTCTCCCATCAACCAAATTGGACTTCCTTTTTAGGAAGAGCAATTTGTGGTGCGGGGTCGACTTACTTGTTTTGAAACGGAATGTGTCCATGATCCGGTATGTGTTCTCATTCTTTCTGTCTATTTTGCTTACCCCTATTTACCTTTGTTTTGACCGATTGTTGGACATTGAGGGCATTGTCCATCTTAAGTGTGGGGGGTGGCAAATAGGTTTAAGCTACCGGATATATCTCTTTAGTTGTTTTGCCATTGAGATTTAGTCGTTCTTGTGGATGTGTCCCTCTCGTAGGCTTTTGGGTTTTATCCAGGAGTAAGGGTTCTATCTTGAACTCTGAACTATGATGTGCATGTTTGAGAATGGTTGCTTTGATTTGGTAGGATGACGGAAGATGGTATGATTTGAAACTTGTGTTGAGCTTGTCCTTGTGGTAAATTGCTTTTGTCACTTAATTCATAATAACTTAATGAGCAATTTCACTACAAAATTTTTTCCTTGGTACAAATTTAATCGGCGAAATGTGTTCTGAACGGTTATTGGGCTAATCCTTGTGGATTGATAACATTACTTGCATACTCAAATTTCCCAAACACCTAAAAGTTGTGAGATTCATCATTCATTTATAGATGTGCTAGGTGTTGACGGTTTTGGTTTGATTGCCTTGTAATTTGTCCCTCTCTTAGGCTCTTGGATTTATTCGGGAGTAAGGGTTCCATTTCGAACTCTGAACTAAGATGTGCGAATTTGAGGTTAATTTATTCCATTTTCGGGTTCATTTCTTTGATATGAGTGTGTCGGTGATGTGTTGAGCTAGAACTTGGCCTGGTGATCGTTACGAGACCGCAGTGAGATCACTTTTGTGATATAAGTACATTGGATGACGAATTGGCATATTAGGTTTGACCCGTATTTTCTTTCTTTCTTTTCACCTTTGCTTTTGTATATTTTTACCTTTACTATACATACACTTTCTTTCCTTCCTTTGTAAACCTTTGTTGCACTCATCCTTAGTGCAAGTACACTTATACATCCCTTTTAACTTAGCCTTTTCCTTTGTATATATCCACTTATATATGTAAACGTTACCTAATTATACCTTACTATACCGATAGTCTAATCTGGGGGGCCATTGATTGTCATTGGTTTGTTTGGATGGTTTGGGAGAGCTTCAGTGGGTTGTCTAGTGGAATATTCTTGTCTATGAGAATACGTCAATTGGTCAAGTTATTGAGGATTATCTTGGATTGTTCAAAGGAAGTAAGTGTTATAGACATGTTCATCATTGTAAGAGGGTGCCTACTAGTAGAGTAAAAGTGGTTCAATAATAAAAATTAAAAAAAACTAAAAAAAAAACTTGGGCTACTAGTGGGTACTTCTCATTTTTAGATGTCTAAAGTTTTGTTGTATCATTAAGAATGGAAGACTTGGTTGAATTGAAGTTGTTTGAAGTTGATACACCACAATGGTGTCGGGTTTACTTGGTTACTTTTGGAGGTGTCTTAGCGGGATAACATCTTATGGGTTGGTGGCAATCAATGGTACGGGTTTTGATTAGACTATTTTGTACATATTTCATACATACCCTATACTTTTGATTGTTTCCTTTCATTTCTAACCTACACTCCCATACTTCATTGTAAATATCCATTATATATACCTTAGCCTAACTATACTACCGTCCTATATGCCTATTTTGATGATGTACTTGGTGCTCACCCCATGTCGGTGGAGCTATGATCCTTGTTCAAGCCTATGGTAAGATATGCATCACGACCGAGCTATGAGTGATTCTTCATATATTCAACCCCAAAAGTAAGTTCGTTGGAGTAGAATGATATTGATAGGTTCATTTGTTTCACTTGTGCTTAGTTGTGTTATCATGGCTTGCGGATTGTTCAAGTATTGTCAAACATTTCGGGTTTTCATTTAAGATTAAAACTGCTTCACCCAACTTTTTGTCATTGACATGCTTGGTGTGGCTTCTTTTTTATACTCGTAATTTGTTTCGATAGCTTCATTGCCAAGGAATACTTTTACTTTAATTCCGGATTTGCTTGAGGACAAGCAATGCTCAAGTGTGGGGGGATTTGATGTGACCAATTTATACATATCGCCCACATCATTATTGGCCTTTTTCGTATGTGTTTTGAGTCGATTTTGTATGCATTTGGCGTGTTTATGGTGTTTGTTAGTGCTTTCAGGTTCTTAGCAGGTTGCGCGTCCATTTGGTACATTTTCTGACGATTTTTTGGCCAGAAGTTGACCCGAGTGTTCGAGTGATGTTGATAAAGAAGAACAAAGATTTCAGCAGATATGCACTGCGCCGCAGTGGGTGGGTTATTGCCCCACTGCGCCGTAGTCAAAGGGTGCCAAGGCCAAAGCTTTCCAGTGATTTAACACTGCGCCGCAGTGGGAGTGCACGTGTCCCACTGCGCCGCAGTCAAGGTCGAGAAAAAAGATATGTTTTTTAGAGATTTAACACTGCGCCGCAGTGGGAGTGCACTAGCCCCACTGCGCCGCAGTTACTAGAGAACAAAGTTTCCAGGGGTATTCCACTGCGCCGCAGTGAGAGCACACCATGCCCACTGCGCGCAGTCAGCTGCACGGGGAATCAGGGTTACAGCCTCTTTTGCATCAGATTTGAAGGGGGTATAAATAGAAAACATAAACCCTATTTCCCATTGATCAAGCTTTCTTTCTAGGAGCTGTTCTAGGCGAATTCTTCGGAGGATCATCTCAAATTTCATCAATTGATTCATTGAAGATTCAAGAACACTCATCTAGATCGTATCTACTTATCCGTCTTGCAATTTCTGTTCAAACAATTTGGTACAATATGTTCTATTTTTATTTCATTTGTTATTTTCAATTTAGCATGAGTGGCTAGATTTCTAATCATCCACTTTGATGAAACTTGACGAATGATATGATTGCAATATTTTAATTCAAGAGTTGATTCAATTATCGTTGTGTCGTGATCTTTATCAATTAATCCCTTGTGATTTATTCTTTTGATGTTGATGGTTTATGTGTTCATCGTTAGTGGTACTAGGTGAATATGTTTATCGTTTCAATTCGATTGTCTATGGTCAATTGTCACCGGTTCATGGTATGACGGTGAATGTCAAATCTATAATAGGAGTTAATTGGTAAACGTGTTTAGAAACGGTTGGTGGTACCACGTTTTCATTCACATAGGCATAATTGGTAATTGGATAATCAAACAAACTAATTGTTGGGGAGATTTTCTAGGAATTGGTGGTACCGGCTTGGGTAATTAAACTAGCAATTTAGGTGTTTGGGTGATTTGCGAGCGGTTGGTGGTACCACGTGAGCATTTCTATCCTTTCACGGTTATTTTGTCAACTCTAAAGAATTGGTTTTTAAACGTGTGCAATCATAACTGAAGTCAAGTGGATTCGAAGTGGATGATCTTTATTCATATTGTTTGAACTTTCTTTACTTTCATTTGTCTTGTCATTTCAATTTCTTTAATTTCATATTGTCAAGGTGAGGTAGCAATTTGGCTACGGTTCCATCCTTATTCCAAAACCACTTTAGCTGACAACTATTTCAAAACCATTCCCCGTGTTCGAATTCGGACTTACCTTTTAGCTATACTATATACGAACGGGTCCACTGCCCGCAAGTGTGTAGTAGTCAGTTTTAGGGTAATTCTTGTTTATCAAATTTTAAACTCGATTTTACACATCAGCAATGCATCAAAGTTACTAGGCCAAGTTCCATACAACCTTTCAATTGCTATCCTTCTTGAATTCCACGCCTTGGCGTAGCTCACATCGACATTGAAAGTTGTTTTTACTTGCGCCTGGATGTGTCTGACTTTATAAGTTAAATCCTCCCGCACCTGGTCCAAAATTTCAGAAGCTATCATACTTGTTGTCATACATCGGTTGTTGTTATTAGTCACTTCTCCATAGCAATTGTGACTCTCCACCCACTTTGTGATCTGAAACAATCCTAATTTGTTTCTGCTAGATCCAACTACAACCCACCTACACGGGACCCGGTCCATAACACCACGATAATTCTTCCCCCTGGTCATGCACTGTGCTTTCCAAAACTGTGGCCTCGTATCTTGAACAATAAGTTCTCTGTTTTCTCTTATGTTCCAAAGCCTAACAGCGTATACAAGTTCCGCCTTGGTTTGAAAAAACATTCCTTTTTGTATCACATTTTTTTCTTTCGACCAAAATACCACATCTTCTTGAACTTCATTGAATGGCATTAGACGATCTTCATCATCATCGTCAAGATTAAGATGTTGTTGCTGCTCCAAAGGACCTTGTACATGTGCCCCTTCTTCATCTTCATCTCCAGATACATCCCCATCAACGCTATATCCGTCGATGGTATCATCGCTTGTATAAGGTGCCTCATCACTAGATCCATGTTCCATTGGGGCAATTTCATCATCTTCAACATGTTCATCGTCTTCATTGTCTTCATCATCGTCATTGTCTTCATCATCGTCATTGTCTTCATCATCGTCATTGTCTTCATCATCTTCGTTATCTTGTGCCTGGTTACCCGCTTGAAAAAAACATTGACTTTGAGTCAAGCTTAACAGGTTTGTAAAAGTAGGCTCGAACTCACTTCAAATTGCGCTTCACCCAGATGATAAATCATTGCCAAAGTATTATCATCCGTAATTAAATTTCTAAAAGGAAGACCCTTAAATTCATACCATAAATATAGTTGCAGTTTGAAGTCTTGTTTTGAAACACCAAAACAACTGTAAGTGGCATCACAAATTTCAGCATAACTCATTACGTGAAAAAGAGGAAAACTTCTTCTTTTTGATGGATCTGCATTTTGAAGGATCCCATTTACGAATGATACACAATCATCCCATATTAACTGAACCACAATTGGGTTGAATGATGAAGATGCCATTTTTTGGAAATATAGTTTATCAAAGTGTTTGAAATTATATTTGAAAATATTTGTTGGAATACTGATAATGGTTGCAGATACATCACATGTACTATATATAGATAAATTGTGAATTAGGGTTGACCACGTTGTGACACGTGTTAGGTTTAGGCCGAAACCGGTATTTCCATTACCGGTTTCAGGCTTCCTGTACGTCGCACTGTAGCAGTCAAAATTCCACTGACGAGCCGTCACATCACTCTGAAACCGGTATTTGAAATACCGGTTTCAAAACCCTAATTCTGAAACCGGTAATGAAAATACCGGTTTCGGGTCTAAATTTTGAAACCGGTATTTGAAATACCGGTTTACCCACTTCCACAAAAAAAAAATCGAAAACTTGTTTGACAAAACACCCTTGAAAAACGACCGTTTCAAAAAAAAATTCACAATTCTTAAACCTTCTGAGGTAACTATTTCAAGCAAGGTCTATAATTTGATAAGACTTTGATATTTTTTGATTATCTGCATTTGTCAAGCACTGATTATTTATATTTAAAGCAATCCCAAGTATTATACGTCTACGTATATACTATAATTAGTATATATGTGGGATTAAATGTGGATTGTTTGAGCGAGCTCTCACTTTTTGTTGCTATGTACCCAGATATTCGTTGAACTAGCAGATAGCAGAGGCAGGCACACGACAATGACTCCACGAAAACAGCCAGAGACAGGAACGAACGACATCCCTGATGATATTTTATCAGCAAACATATTCATTCGTTTACCCTCTAAACAGCTTGCTCAAATGAGGTCTCTCTCTAAACCCTGGAATGCTCTTTTATCTTCACAGTCATTTGTTAAATCCCATCTCGATTATTCAGCCCACAACAAAGATGAGATACTTTTGGTACTTGAGTGTGGACGCCCCTTTAAAGACATTAGAGCATTCACACCCCATCCCAGTACTAGAACCCCCCAACTCACTGATTTCGTCAAACGCCTTCTTATCAAACCATTATCTGAAGATAGGGGATGTAAAATTATTGGTTCTGTTAATGGTTTAGTATGCCTTACTGATGATTATTACAATGATGAAGCCCTTTATATTTGGAATCCTTCTCTCTCAGCCTCTTTACGTCTCCCACCATACAGTATGCCCTCTTCTCATCGTTATCATTTTTGTATCCGGTTCGGGTTTGACCCCAAAACTGACGATTACAAAGTTGTTAAGCTTACATCCATTTTTCCATTAGCTCTTGGGAAGTCTACATTCGCAATGATAGACAATGGAAGCAAGTGGAGGTTTATAGTATGAGAAAGCATTGTTGGGAATTGATCAAGAGTTTTCCATCTCAGTGTACATATGTTATTGATCAAAATGAAGTTTGTGCGGATGGACATGATGGCCATCTTCATTGGCTAGTTTACGATGTCGAGGAGGGGGTAGAATTGATCCACCGGCAAAAGATTGTTGCATTTGATTTGGGTGCAGAGTCTTTCAATCCGATATCTCTTCCCGATTCTATACAAATCTACAAAAAAAATCGGCCTAATGCTTTGGGTTTTATGAACAGAAAGCTTTGCGTGATGTCACAAGTTAAAAATGGTGAGTATGAAGTATGGGTAATGGATGAGTATGGCATGACTGAATCATGGTGGCTCAAACACCGTGTATTCTCACACCAATGTGGTATTCATATACCGCTTGGATTCACGTTGAATAATGAGATCGTTTATATAGATAATGATAAGTATATAGCTTTGTACGATCCAATTGCATCTACGGTAAAATCATCTAAGATTAAGGTTAGCAAGCGTCACATAAAGAAAATCGTGCAGTATGTTGAAAGTCTCGTTTGGGTTGTACCTGCTATGCATTGAATCACAAAGAAGCCTCGCCATCCAAAAAAAAAAGGATTTAGAACATTGTTTACTTAAATGGGAGTTGGTCATTAAGGACTGTACGAGTTAAAGACAGGATCCCTTACACTTATCAGTTATCATTAGGACTATCTTTTTTTGATAATATGTTAGTATGTTTCTTAGGTTTTTACCAACCATCAAGCATCAAAATTTTGGTGAATTACACTTATCATGTTCTCCTTAGCATGAGTATTTGACATTGTTGTTCCAATTACGTTTCGACTTATTTGTTATTACTTTTTTTAATTAGGAATAGAAGGGCTTTAGTTGCTATGGAGATGTGGAGGTTTTATTAATTACAGTGACTCTTTGTATTATTGTTTAAGCGTAAATTTCTTTGTTTTGATAACACCCAAATTCATAAGAAGTCACTTATGGATCGGTTTGAAGAAGATTTCTGACTTACAGCATCTCAGTTAAGGTCTACCTTGCTTTATATATGGTCAGGTCATGTATGCGTGATCGTCCTCTTGTTGTATCCATAGTAGTCAGATAATTGATATCTACCAGCCCTATCTCACATTCCAACTTATTTGGTTTATATTCGGTTGGTGAATAGCATATTTTCATTCATTATCTCAACATAAGCTAGCAGGTGTAATATGTGACTTGATGTCAAACAAAAGCTCACCCATAAAATGTTATTCTGTTGTTTCATGTGGTGTAAACAGGTTTACTATTTTATTTGGTAACTTACATTTGGATAAATCACTAAGTAATACGAGTACTTGACTTAATTAACAACAACAACAACAACAACAACAACAAGGTACCCAATCCCGACATAAGTCGGGCTATGGGGGAGGTATGATGTAGACAGACCTTACCCCTACTCAAAGGTAGGGAGGCTGCTTCCGGTTCCACCGCAGTGGAAGGGACCTCCGGCCCGGGTGAAAAAATAAGGTTAGATCCACCGGAGTGGAAGCTTAACCGGATAGGGATAATCTCGATCTCAAACTCTCAATCTCAATCTCAATCCCACTCTTCGGTTCACAAATTCAGATCTTAGATCTAGAAATTTGTTACCGTTAGGGAGAGGGAGAGGTTAGAGAGAGAGAGAAGAGAGAGAAACTCCCAGAATTATATTACAAATGCAAAATTGGTCTTGTGGTTTGTTGATTTTTGCAATAGAGGTTTCTTTTCAAGTTCACTAGTAATGGGGTCCCTAAATCAAGAATATTTTTCATCCGTAGCTCTAAAATTAACGGATTCATTAGTGAAGGTCACCAAGTGCCTACGTGCCCTCTACATGTAGGGATAACGACCCTTACTAACAGATCCCTTAGATTTGGACCAAGGATGCAAAAAATTCTTGTTTTAGGAAACCCTATTACTATTGAACTTGAAAAACGACATCCATTGTAAAAATAAACAAAACACATATACCAATCTTACAATTAACTCTGACTTTTATAAATTGATCCTAATAATCTGAAACTCAACTCTGACTTTTATAAATTGGTCCCAATAGTCTGACTTTTATAAATTTACTTTATGGCATGAAGTTTTTATGGTTTTGGCTTTTATTTCCATAATAAGAATATAAATACGTCTAGATTTAATGTTTTGGAGGAATGTGTTCTGTTTTTTTCAACATGATAGATGTGAATTCAAGTCAATGGTACAAGTTTTTTACTGTTTGAACGAGAATAATGTATCGCTTCTTTTTTGGTGAATAGACATGGATTAAGATGTTAGAATTGATACCGCTTCACTCAAACTATATCAATCAGAATAGAGGGGGGCGTAATTGTGCAGTGGATTCTACCACCGCTGGAAACACATGTGGAGGTTAGCCATGAACAGGATCCCCACCGCTACTGCTCTTGTGGCTCATAATTGTGCAGTGGATTCTACCGATTGCGGGAACAAGGGGAAGATTCGGCTGAGCACCTGATATGCTCATGTGACTTGGCTATGGGAGTTTGGCAGCGTATCAGGGTTTGGTGTAAGGTACCTCCAATCTTTTTATTTTCGATCAGAGATATCTTTGACTTGAATAAACAATCTGGTCTCGGAAGGATTGGGATGACGGTTTTCAAGGGGATTCTCTTTGTGGCTTGTTGGGCTATTTGGAAGGAAGAAACAAGAATAGAAGAGGTCAAAACTTTGGGTTTCCTATGGTATACATGTAGAACTAAAATTTGTGTTGTCTGGAAGATTGGTTGAGCTTTAATCTGATATAAGTATCTTGTATGTAATATGCGGCCACTTGACGTGTGCGAGTTTTTTGACTAGTGTGTGAATAATATATACTCGTAGTTACTTTTCAAAAAAAAATAAAATTGAAGGGGGCGTTGGACTGACCTGATGTTGCCATAAGACCATCTCCATCGGGGTTAAATTCAATGTTGGGTCGGATATAAAGTGGAAAAAGATAATATTAAAAATCCTCCATCCAACCGACTTAGTCGGTCAACCAAACACAAGTTGGAGAATAAAATATGAAAGCTATGTGAGAAAGTGTCCATATGCAAGCTACACGTATTCACTTTTTATATGTATTTTCATAGTTTGTTTTTCTTTTTTTTTTCTTACCTTTTCCGTTTACAATTTAATTGATGTATAACTTAATTTACTTTAGAATTTTCATAGATAATATAATGTATTATTTACTTGATTATATTTTTGATGGATATATTCTTTAAGTTTATTTATTTATTTTAGTTTATGATGATAGATAACTTTACATAATTTTTCAAATTATTAGAAAACTATTTTCATTAGTTTTAAATAAAGGAAATATTAAATGTAAAAAACTATTATTATTATTATAAAAATAGTTTGGTTGAGTTGTTAATGGGAGTATAAAAGTTGAGTTTGGTTGGGTTAGATAGATGTAAGAGAGAGAACATAGTTTGAGTTAAATACAAGAATGGTCCCCGTGGTTTGTCACTTTTTGCAACGGCAGTCCCTCTCTTGATTTTTTAGCAACCGTGATCCCTGAAGATATGTTTCAGTTGCAATGGTGGTCCCTCACTAACGGAACCGTTAATTAGTGTCGTTAAGTTTCCCATGTGAGTAGCACATGCATGAGATGTATTAATGTCATTTCACCTACATAAACAGAGGGGTGTTCAAAATTATCCGTATCCGAACCATGATCCGAAAATCCGATCGGATTTTCTCCGTAAAGTTGGATACTGTAAATTTCGGATTCAAATTCGGATAGTGATTTTTGAAAAGTTTCAGATATTTTGGATGTCTGAAAATATCTAGAATTTTTTTTTTTTGGTTAAATTTCAATATCATTTTTTAAATTCGAAAATATCCGAAAATATAAGAAAATATCAAAAAAAACTTAGTTTCATATCCGAAAATATTCTAAAACTTACGAAAATATCCAAAACGTGAGTCTCAATATATGATAATACGAAAATATCTATGATATTTATTTTTTTCTAAAATTCGGATACTTTGGATATTTTTTTCTAGGATACTTATTTTTTTCTAAACTTCGACTATCCGAATTTCGGATATTCAAAATTTCGGATAGTGGATTTGAATATCCGAACACATATCCAAAAGTTTAGGATATCCGAAATATCCAAAACTTTCAAGATAAGATAGACATAATATCCTTTTTGGATATCCGAAATTTAGGCATATCTTATCTTGAAATTTAGGATATCCGAAATTCGAATATCCGATTTTTGGATATCCGAAATATCCAAAACTTTCAAGATAAGATAGACATAATATCCTTTTTGGATATCCGAAATTTAGGCATATCTGAAATTTAGGATATCCGAAATTCGTATATCCGACATTTCAAATAATATCGGATTAGATTTTTAAATAACGTGTTTGGATACAGATACTTTTGATCACCCCTATGTTTGTATAGGTGGAAGGACATTAATACCCCTCACGTGCTACTCACATGAGAAACTTAACGACACTAATTAACGATTCTGTTAGTGAGGGACCGCCGTTGCAACTGAAACATGTCTTCAGGGATCACCGTTGCTAAAAAATCAAGAGAGGGACTGCCGTTGCAAAAAGTGACAAACCACGAGGACCATTCTTGTATTTAACTCAAATAGTTTTTTAATGAATAGTATTGTTGGGTTGGGTTGTGAATGGGGATGGTCTAATGCCATCTGACCTGACGAAATGTCCATATTGTTGGTATGTGTCTTTGTTTTTTTGAAAGGTGTAAAATATTCAGGAATGTTTTCGCTTAGTTATTCCCAATTGGTCCTAATCTAGGGAGGCTAAATTCACCAATTTAGGCCCTACGACTTTGAGGGTCCCAAAATTATGGAGTTAATTTCTTATTTACCTTCGCTAAATCATATAAATATAAAAAGTAATGATACGTATGCTTAGAAAAATATGTCTAATAATATGTCTAGTTTATTTTTTTTGTTATTATAGGTTTTTTTTTTAATCTTTATCATTGATTTTGTCATGTATCTATTCCGCCTTGTATAAACACCTTTAGCCATACTATTTACGCATATTAAACATTTTCCAAATATAAAACTAGTAGGTTATCCACGCAATGTGATAGAGCGGATATTTTTCAAGGACTTCTCTATTTTTATGTGGTGTTGGTTTTTGTTTTTTAATGGACGGGGATAGAGTAGTATAATAGATGAAAAGGCGGTGTTGGTATTTCAATGGAGAAGGAATAAAGTAGTAATAAATGAAAAGGGTAGTTGTGACTTTTTAGGCTCTTAATGGCTTGAAAAAAATGAGAAATGACACATTAACAAATTACGAAATAAAAGCTTACAAACTTATGTATCACTACCAGAATATGGAGAAAAACATGATAGAGGAAAAACAAATTGATTTCTTGTACCTAAAACACATAATTGTATGCTTTACGAGCATGGTACCCGTGCAATGCGGCGGCGATGGCGGTAAAAACAAATTGATTTCTTGTACCTAAAACACATAATTGTATGCTTTACGAGCATGGTACCTGCGCAATGCGGCGGCGATGGCGGTAACCGTGATGTGGTGGCATCGACGGATGGTGATGGCGGCGTCCGTTGGTGGCGGCAAATGCGTCAAATGGTGTAGGTATTTGATATAAAGATATTTGATTTAAAAGAGTAGTGAATATCTTTTAGAATATAATGTAATGATTGTGTAAGTTAATTCATTAAAGGTAAAATGGTAATTTCGTATGTCCCAAATATCTTAACTTTTCAACATGGGGTATAATTTTTATATAGTAGTATAGATGAGTATTGTATTTATGTATTGAAAACTTGTATTTGGAGGAAATTTGTAGGTTTTACCCTAAAGTTAGGTATATTTGCAATTCTCTCTAGTCAACCTCATATGACAATATCAAATATGATATACGAGTTTGTGAACATTTTTATTTATAATTTGTTTGTCAAACTAGAATTTTTTATTTGTTTGTCAAACTAGAATTTTTCTAAAAAGATGGAACAAAATACTTTAAAAATTATCATATCATCTTTAAATATATATAAAAGAGAAACCTTAATTCATAATTTGAGAAGTATGGACCCTTAGATGAAGTTCAACTTTTAATTAGAGTCATTAGATCAAATGATGATGTCATATACCTTATTTAACTTTTTTAGATTTAATTTTATTTTAATAAATTTAAATTATTATTATTTCCTTATTTAAGTTTGTAGACATTAATAATTAATGTTTTTAATGATATAATTATGGAAACTAATATTTTTATATTTTACATCATTTTTTATCTTTAAAATTATTTTTTAATTTTTTTACAATAATTTTTTTAATGTAATACGTTTTTATTAAATTATATTTTTGTATAGGATTTTTATCATATAACGAATAAAATTTGGTTATAAGGATTTTTGTATAGGATTTTTATCATATAACGTTTTTATTAAATCAATGTTTTGAAAAGCGGACCGAATGTCAGACTGGCCTTCTTAATAAAGAACTAAAAAACAAATATGGAGTCTATAGTAAGCTATCACAATTATATATCAGAAAAATAATTTTATGAAAATTGCAATGATATTATGCATAATTTTAACTTAGATTAACACAACATGCGATATATAGATTGATAATTAAATTGCTTAGTAACTTTAATGTATAACTAAATTATTCGAGCAAAACGTTAAAGCACAAGTACAATAACAATGCAGACATATCCGGATGAATGAAAGACATCCAAAGAAATGAAAACCTACTTAGCGAGACCTCTAATAGATGATGTATCCATTTTTCAACTGTCTGGTCACTGTTAACCGGAATCTAAACGATCACTAATGTAACTTCATGTTTTTTAGTGGTTTAATTCTTACCTGGTTAAGTATTTGTCAACTTATGATATTATAAAAATTTAACATGTCATTAATTATATATGTTTCCCGCGTATTACGCCGTTAATAATCTAGTATATACTTAATGTAAATAAAAAATTATCATACGTATAACCATCCTAATATAAAAACATCAAAGAGTATGAAATTCAAGCTCTTTGTTATACATAAACACTTCTTTTTTAACTGAAAGTTCTTTCTTTTTCTAACGCTTGCGATCCCTACAACCCCGAAACAGTTCCTGTCGTAACTAAATTAATTCCATAATTGTTTTATAGAGCTGGCTTGGAGATTTCAAAGGTAGTAATTTATCAGAGGTAATTAGTCATACAGATATACATACATACATACATATGTTTTATTTTATTTTTGTTGAGATTTACATCTTGTCAGAATATATTTTGCTTGTTTAATGGAAAACAGCCAGAAACCCCAAATTGGAGCCGTGAAATCTTGTACTTAGAGGGTCATAGTAATCGTTCCCCGACATAGGCCTAGATAAGATTAATTATTTAGCAGTATTATATGTATTATAATAAATTTGTTGTTCCAAAAAATTTGTGTATTAAGGGTGTTTTGAATTGCGTAAGAATGACAACTTTATTTTAGAGGGTGTTTGCATAATGCAAAAGTTGAAAAAAAGTGTTTGGTAAAAAAATTGATTATATGCGTTTTCATTGAGACAAAACGTGGTTTTGGAAACGCAGATTGGTACATGCTTTTTCAAAAGAGTTTTTAAACGCAAAAAGTTATTTTTGCAAACGCAACCCCAAACACCCCCTTAATATACGTGCATAGGGTGAACCAACATTCTGAGGTAACTATTTCAAGCAAGGTCTATAATTTGATAAGACTTTGATATTTTTTGATTATCTGCATTTGTCAAGCACTGATTATTTATATTTAAAGCAATCCCAAGTATTATACGTCTACGTATATACTATAATTAGTATATATGTGGGATTAAATGTGGATTGTTTGAGCGAGCTCTCACTTTTTGTTGCTATGTACCCAGATATTCGTTGAACTAGCAGATAGCAGAGGCAGGCACACGACAATGACTCCACGAAAACAGCCAGCGGCTGTAACGAACGACATCCCTGATGAAATTTTATTAGCAAACATATTCATCCATTTACCCTCCAAACAGCTTGCTCAAATGAGGTCTCTCTAAATTATGGAATGCTCTTTTATCTTCACAGTCTTTTGTTAAATCTCATCTCGATTATTCGACCCACAAAAAAGATGAAATACTTTTGGTATTTGAGGATGAACGTTGCTTTAAGGACATTGAAGCATTCACACCCCACCCCAATACTCGAAACCCCCAACTCACTGATTTCGTCAAACGCCTTCTTGTCAAACCATTATCTGAAGATGGTGGATGTGACATTATTGGTTCTGTTAACTGTTTAATATGCCTTACCTATGATTATTACTATTATGAAGCCATTTATTTACATTTGGAACCCTTCTCTCTCAGCCATATTACCTCTCCCACCATACAGTATGCCCTCTTCTTCTGGTTATCATGTCTATTTCCGATTTGGGTTTGACCCCAAAACTGATGATTACAAAGTTGTTAAGCTTACAGCTGACATTCCATTAGCTACTGGGCAGTACAGTTGCAATGATAAACAATGGAAGGAAGTGGAGGTTTATAGTATGAGAAAGCATTCTTGGAAATTTATCAAAAGTTTTCATCTCGGTGTACAGATGTTATTGATGAAAATGAAGTTTGTGTTGATGGACATGATGGCCATCTTCATTGGCTAGCTTATGATGCCGAGGAGGGGTTGGAATTGATCGACCGACAGAAGATTGTTGCATTTGATTTGGGTACAGAGACTTTTACAAATTTATAAAGATGATTGGCCTACTGCTTTGGATTTTATGACCGGAAAGCTTTCTGTGATGTCACAAGTTAAAGATGGAGAGTATGAGGTATGGGTAATGGATGAGTATGGCATGGCTGAATCATGGTGGCTCAAACACCGTGTATTCTCACACCAATGTAGTATTCATAGACCACTTGGATTCACATTGCATAATGAGCTCGTTTATATTGATAATGATGAGTGCATAGCTTTGTACGATCCAATTGCATCTATGGTAAAATCATCTAAGGTTAAGATTAGTATATATAATAGAATCAAAATTGTCCAGTATGTTGACAGTCTCGTTTGGGTTGTACCTTCTAAGCATTGTATCAGAAAGAAGCCTCGCCGTCCAAAAAAAGGATTTAGAACTTGGTTTACTTGAAAGGGAATTGGTCATTCAGGACTACGAATTAAAGACAAGATCTCTTATACTTATCATCAGGACTTTCTTTTTTTGATACTATGTTTGTTAGGTTTATATCAACCATCAAGCATCAAAATTTGGTGAATTACACTTATCATGCTCTCCTTAATTAGCATGAGTATTTCTCTATTTGACATTGTTGTTCCAATCACATTTCGACACATTAATTATTACTTATTAGCATTTACTTGATTACCCTATTTAATAGGAAATAGAAAGGGATTTAGTTTGTATGGAGTTTTTAAACATGTAGGATTTAAGAATTATTTTCTTATAGTGAATTCTTTCAGTTCCAAAGAGAAAACAGTCACTCTTTGTATTATTGTTTAAGTGTAGCTATCTTTGTTTTGGGTTTATTATAGTTATGTTTTGAGAACACTCGAAATATATAACGACGTTCGGGTGATTATAGAAGAATTCACTTATGGATCGATTTGAATAAGCTTTCCTACTAGCATCTTAGTTAAGGTCTTCCCTGCTTTATATATATATGGTCATGTAATATGTATGCGTGTTCGTGCTCTTGTTGTATCCATAATAGTCATATAATTGATATCTACCAGCCCTATCTCACATTACATCTTATACGGTTTATAGCTTTCGATTTGGTTGATGAATAGCATATTCTCATTCATTGTCTCAACATAAGCTAGCAAGAGTAGCAGGTGTGATATGTGACTTGATGTCATATAGAAGCTCACTCATATAATGTTATTCTGTTGTTTCATTTGATGTAAACAGGTTTACAATTTTATAATGTGGATAAATCTTTTTGTAATACGGAGTACTTGACTTTGTGAATCTGCATACTTGACTTTTAGAAATTGGTCCCAATAGTCTGACACTCTGACTTGTTTGAACTTAGTTTTGCTTCTTTTTTTTTCTTACCATGAGAATATAAATACGTCCAGATTTATTGTTTTGGAGGAATGTGTTCTCTTTTCCTCAACATGATAGATTTGGATACAAGTCATGAAGTCAATCAATTGTACATGTCTTTTACTGTTTGAACAAGAATAATGCACCGTTTCATTCTTGGTTAGACATTGATTAATAGGTTATCGCTTCACTCAAACTGTATCAATCAAAAAAAGAAAAATTCTGTTGGGGGTGGGGGGTCCCATTCCACCATATTAAGATGTCTTTGGTTTTTTTTTGAAGCGTAAATTACTCGCGAATGTCGGGAGGTCAAACATATATTGTTTTAAATTGATTCGCACTAAAAACCCTCTTCGATGAGCAGATCTCCTTAAATAAACCCTTCGATAAAGAAAACCCCTTTGTCAAAACTTCAACTCAAGACCTTGAGTTTCAGGTTGTGGCCAATCGATCTAAATGAGTTGGTTGTCCCGTGTCTTTGTTCTAGTTTTTACATGTATAGGGGTCCTAACTTGAGGGCTCATAAAACAACCACTTTAGGCCACGACTTTGAGGCTCCTGAAATTGTGGAGTGAATTTCATATTTACCTTCACTTAACCATGTATATATAACACTAATAAGCTTTCCACGCAATGTGTCCAGGTGAATCAAGGACTTCTTTATTTTTCTGTGGTGTTGGTTTTTGTTTTTTAATGGACGGGGATAGAGTAGTATAATAGATGAAAGGGTGAAGTTGGTATTTTAAGAGATAGGAACTAAAATAGTAATAAATGAAAGGGATAATTTTCACTTTTTAAGTTCTTGATGGCTTAAAAAAGGGAATCTATAATATAACTAAAAGAGGATGTGGGTACACTTGGCACCCCTAATCCACCTTCTTGAGCTTAATTCTCCATCCTAATCTTCTATTTTTCTATTAAAAAATAAAAAACAAATCTTTTTATGCTTAAAACTCTCCAAAAGATTATTATATAAAAAACAAATCTTTTTATGCTTAAAACTTTCCAAAAGATTATTATATATATACAACCTAATAAATAAACCTCACGAATTCTCAACAAAAAAAGGTTCGACTACCTCACGAATTCTCAATTAAAAAAAAGTTCGACTTACTCGACAAACATAAAAGGTTTTTTTTATATATTTTGTTCATGTTTAATCATTATTATTTGACATTGAATTTTTATGTTATTATTATTATTATTCATCTCTTTTAATTTAGTTTAGGATAAAATCCTCACGAATTCTCAAAAAAAAAAGGTTCGACTACCTCACGAATTCTCAACAACAAAAAAAGTTCGACTTACTCAACAAACAAAAAGGTTTTTTTTATATATTTTGTTCATGTTTAATCATTATTATTTGACATTGAATTCTTATGTTATTATTATTATTATTATTCATCTCTTTTAATTTAGTTTGTTGTCTATTATAGGGGTAAGAATTTGTATTTGGTTACAACTTCAGGAGATCGAAAGATCCAACTGCTTTTCTTCACCTCTTTCATCATCTGACATCTTTCCTTCTTTCTTTCTTCAAACTGCAAATTTTTTATTTAACTAATTATTACAAATTAATAAACAAAAATAATGAATTTTCCAATAAAAAAGAAGTTGAAAAAAAGGGGTTAACTGAAATCGATATTGATATGGAGTTAATCTTCATATGTTTCGTTCTTTAATTTGTACTTTATCTATTTGAATTTTATTTAGTTTTTATTTAACATACTTAAAATTATTTTAAAAACTTTGATTTATATATTGTGAGACTACCCGTCCAATGGACGGGCCTGAAGACTAGTATCATATATGCTGCTAGAAGCATCCATCTTGGATGCTTCTCCACTCACAATTTTAAAAAAAAAATTAAAACTTTTTTATCATGGAATGAAATTGATGTGAGGGCAATTAGAAGCATAAATGTTTTTCCCTAAAAGGATTAGGTAAATTGTTGTATAACTTACTATAAATATACTTAAGCTAAATAAAAAATTTACATATAACCATCTTAATATATAAATTATAAAACCATCAAATATGCCCAAATTATTAATTTAATTACCTTTTAATTTCAAAACATCTTTAAATATCTGATGTGAATATGTAAAATGGATATATTGGTTATCTTCCGTATCAAATTTTATAATTTCGGGGTATGTAATTTTTATTACGTTGTATACATAAATATGAAATTCAAAGTCTTTGTTTATAGATAAACACTTCTTTTTTTAACTGAAGTTGTTTCTCTTTTAAACGCTTGCGATCCCTACAACCCTAAACAGTTCCTATCGTAACTAATTAATTCCATCATTGTTTTATAGGGCTGCCTTGGAGATTTCAAAGGTAAAAAATTTACCAGAGCTAATTAGTCATGCATACATGCATATGTTTAATTTTTGTACATGTTGAGACTTAAAAAGAAAGAAACCCGCGGTTTTTGAGCCCCAATACCTCGACGATGCATATGTTGAGACTTACATCTTGTGAAATTATATGTTGCTTGTTTAATGGAAAACAGCCAGTGAGCCAGAAACCCCAATTTGGGGCTATGAAATCTTGTACATAGAGCCAATGTGGGTTTAGCATACTTGCTAGAGGCTTAGATAAGACATTAGGGTTCGAGTCTCACTTTTTACATTTGTAGGGTGGATTAATGGAGGGTTTTTCCGTGAATATTGGGTTCTATCCAGGCATTTGTGCAATTATTATATATAACAATTAAAGTAGCAAAAGCTACAGTACCCGGTGCTGACGTCATCATGACGTCAGCTATTTTGTCTTATTTGTTTTTTTTTGTTTTTTTTTTTTTACGATTGTATACTTTTAAAAAAAAAATTTACAACTTAACTTTTGGTTTTTTAACTTTAGTCTTTTCCGGTTTTTTTTTTTTTTAATTTTTAAAACTTTTTTTTTTTTACTTTCTATATCTTATTTTAATGCTTTTAACTTTTACCATTTTAAAGTTTCTTATTAAAAAAATTTTACCACTTAACTTTTTGTTTTTTAACTTTAGTCTTTTCCGGGTTTTTTTTTTTAATTTTTAAATCTTTTTTTTTTTTACTTTCTATCTCTTATTTTAAGGCTTCTAACTTTTACCATTTTAAGGTTTCTTATTTTTACCACTCAACTTTTGAGTTTTTTAACTTTAGTCTAACTTTTTGGATACAAACTTAAGTGTCCAAGCTTTTAGATAATGTTGTATGTATATTTGCATGACACAACGTCGATCCCGGGCAACGCCCTCCCGGGGCAACGCCCGGGGTCAAATTTCTTGTTTATTAACATGGGAAGATTGCGTTAAATATATATATATATATGGTAACACTCCAGTGAGAACACCTTTAAAATAAGAACACAGTAAAAACACTTAAAAACATCATTTTGATGCATTAAAAGTCCATAAAACTAACATAGTGTATAGGTTAAGGGTGTATTGGATAGATTATATGTTTGTGAATGAACATTCTGAGGTCTTCAATTTGATAAGACATTGTTATTTTTTGATTATCTGCATTTGTCAAACACCCATTATTTACATAAACACCTCCTAAATGTTGCAAATGTCAGACGTATGGGATTAAATATCGATTGTTTGATCGAGATCTCACTTTTTGTTGGTACGTACTCAGATATTTGTTGAACTGGCAGAGGCAGGTACACGAAAATGACTCCACGAAAACAACAAGCCACTGTAACGAACGACATCCCTGACGATATCTTATTAACTAACATATTCATTCGTTTACCCTCTAAACAGCTTGCTCAAATGAGGTCTCTCTCTAAACCCTGGAATGCTCTTTTATCTTCACAGTCTTTTGTTAAATCTCATCTCGATTATTCAACCCACGAAAAAGATGAAATACTTTTGGTATTTGAGGGCGGATGTCGTTTGAAGGACATTGAAGCATTCACACCCCACCCCAGCTCTCGAACCCCCCAACTCACTGGTTTCGTCAAACGCCTTCTTGTCAAACCATTATCTGAAGATAGGGGATGTAAAATTATTGGTTCTGTTAATGGTTTAATATGCCTTGACTATGGTTATTACTCTTATACTGATGCCATTTACATTTGGAACCCTTCTCTCTCAGTCATATTACGTCTCCCACCTTACAGTATGCCCTCTTATTCTTGTTATCATGTCTATTTCCGGTTTGGATTTGACCCCAAAAGTGATGATTACAAAGTTGTTAAGCTTACAGCCGACATTCCATTAGCTACTGGGCACTACATTCGCAAGGATAAACAATGGAAGCAAGTGGAGGTTTATAGTATGAGAAAGCATTCTTGGAAATTTATCAAAAGTTTTCCACCTCGGTGTAAAGATGTTATTGATAGAAATGAAGTTTGTGTTGATGGACATCATGGTCATCTTCATTGGCTAGCTTACGATGTCGAGGAGGGGGTGGAATTGATCAAACGACAAAAGATTGTTGCACTTGATTTGGGTACAGAGACTTTCAATCCGATATCTCTCCCAGATTCTTTACAAATTTATAATTATAACAGGCCTACTACTTGGGATTTTATGACCGGAAAGCTTTGTGTGATGTCACAAGTTAAAGATAGTGAGTTTGAGGTATGGGTAATGGATGAGTATGGCGTGGCTGAATCATGGCAGCTCAAACACCGTGTATTCTCACACCAATGTGGTATTCATAGACTACTTGGATGCACACTGAATAATGAGCTCGTTTATATAAATAATGATGAGTGTATAGCTTTGTACGATCCAATTGCATCTAAGGTAAACTCATCTAAAATTAAGGTTAGTATGTATCACAGAAACAAAATTGTTCAGTATGTTGACAGTCTCATTTGGGATGTACCTGCTAAGCATTGTATCAGAGAGAAGCCTCGCCGTCCAAAAAAAGGATTTAGAACTTGGTTTACTTGAAAGGGACTTGGTCATTAAGGACTATGAGTTAAAGACTATCTTTTTTTGGATAAATCTCAAGTAATACTTGACTTGTGAATCTGCACATTACATAAGAGTTTGATTTCTTCTTAAGAGGCTGTTACAAATGTATCATGCATAGCAAATACAAGTATTATTTTGCATTATGTACTGGGATGTAATGAATGAGAGTATTGTGTATGAAAAATTTTTATCATATACACATCACTTCCTTAAAAGGAAAAGACATGTTTAGCTGTGAATCATAATGTGAAATATTTTTGAATACTTATGATGTGTTGTTGTATTTGGTGCTTTGGTTAATGATTCCGTGTCTTCAATTTATATGTCACTAATTGAGAATGAGTTTTTGATGGTGAGTTTTTAATTAGCAAAAATAAACAATGATGGTGAATATAACAAATACACACACCCCAGCAAGAAATGAGTATGTTTGAATCTTGTGTTTCATACTTCAACAAAGTGGAGTGCATATAATTTCAATTTTCTTTCCAAGTCAAATAATGAGCAAAACTTTATTGAGGTTTTAATATTGGAAAATGTTTGATGTGCCCTTAATAATAAGCTTAAAAGTGTGTCTAACAAGTAAAAGTAGACATATGACAAATAAATGATGAGGGTTAAGAAATAAAAAATATATAATACATGTGTTAATAAATTAATGGAATAAGCATATTTTTTATACACAAGGTTGTGAAACTCGGCCGATACAGCCGATTTCACCGAGTCGGATAGTGTATCGGCCGATATAGTTTTCATTATATGTGAAACTCGGCCGATACGGCCGACTGGCGATACGAGTTTGCCATACTCGGTCTAAAAATCGGACATGGTTCTAGACTCGGGTCAACTTGGTCAAGACTCGGCCGTATCGGTCAAGACTCGGTTGTATCGGATCGGGTCAATCAAAGTCAAACCTTTTTTTTTTGTTAAAACTTTTATGAATTATGTTATTGTTTCTAGACAATTATGCTTAAGTTGAAAAATTATGTTATGTTTAAGTTTGAAGTTTTATATATATTTTTAATTTTTTCCTACATATAATTTCGAAAACTATTATTTTATACATAAAAAACTCACTATTCACGATCCGATTCTGATCCGATTTTTAAAAAATCCTGACTCTCCCCTCTCCGATCCGAATCCCGAGTTCTGCAACCTTGTTTATACATATATATTCTTACTTTTTAAAGTTTACGGGGAAAATTTTTATTACCAACACTTTAAAGTTTATTTTCACTGTTATTGTAAAATAGTTTTATTAACAGGTGATAATATGAAAGGACTAGACTCGATTAAACCAAAAGTGTAAATTTTTTATTTTTTATTTTTTTTTTGGAATGGGTTTTTGTTAAAAAGAAAATAAAAAACAAAAAAAAGTTTCAAAAAATGAAAAAAAAAAAAAAAAAAAAAAAAAAAAAAAAAAAAAAAAAAAAAAAAAAAAAAAAAAAAAAAAAAAAAAAAAAAAAAAAAAAAAAAAAAAAAAAAAAAAAAAAAAAAAAAAAAAAAAAAAAAAAAAAAAAAAAAAAAAAAAAAAAAAAAAAAAAAAAAAAAAAAAAAAAAAAAAAAAAAAAAAAAAAAAAAAAAAAAAAAAAAAAAAAAAAAAAAAAAAAAAAAAAAAAAAAAAAAAAAAAAAAAAAAAAAAAAAAAAAAAAAAAAAAAAAAAAAAAAAAAAAAAAAAAAAAAAAAAAAAAAAAAAAAAAAAAAAAAAAAAAAAAAAAAAAAAAAAAAAAAAAAAAAAAAAAAAAAAAAAAAAAAAAAAAAAAAAAAAAAAAAAAAAAAAAAAAAAAAAAAAAAAAAAAAAAAAAAAAAAAAAAAAAAAAAAAAAAAAAAAAAAAAAAAAAAAAAAAAAAAAAAAAAAAAAAAAAAAAAAAAAAAAAAAAAAAAAAAAAAAAAAAAAAAAAAAAAAAAAAAAAAAAAAAAAAAAAAAAAAAAAAAAAAAAAAAAAAAAAAAAAAAAAAAAAAAAAAAAAAAAAAAAAAAAAAAAAAAAAAAAAAAAAAAAAAAAAAAAAAAAAAAAAAAAAAAAAAAAAAAAAAAAAAAAAAAAAAAAAAAAAAAAAAAAAAAAAAAAAAAAAAAAAAAAAAAAAAGGCTTAGTGAATATAATACATTTACGACGAAGGAGGGCAAAGTACAAGGACTTTTACATGTAACCTATGACACCGTCATGCCACATTTACATGCTCACCTTGCACACTAAACAACATATATGGATCCATATAAGCTAACCAATGAGACTATCGGGATTCTTAGGCCCCGGAGGTTCTTAGGCCTCTTCTCAAAACAACTATCGGGATTCTTAGGCCCCGGAGGTTCTTAGGCCTCAACAATACTATGCCCCAAATGGGCCCGACGCCGAATCAATTACCACACATGGATAAACTAACTTCAACATGGTGGTCTTTCCACACATGGATAAACAACTTCAACATGATGTGGTCAATTGACCCAACGTAAACATAAAGGTATGCAAATATACTCACCTCCTCCGCAACAAGAACAACAAAGCTAAAACGATAATACGCAACAAGCTTCAACCTATAATCATGACATAAAAGTGCATGAGCTTATATTCACAATCATGACTAGCTCAACCTAGCCATTCTCATTCACTAACCTTTCTAAACCCAAAACCCAACCCATTTGTCATTGAGTCTCTTTTACTTTCAACAATATTACTAGGTAGCTCAATCTACCATAATCATCATTCAAAGAAACTAGTAAAACTCAACTTTTCTCATAAACCAAAATTATCACATTAGCTTATCAATTTCATAATCAAACTCAACACATAACTCAATGACAAACTAGGTTATCTAAGGAATTGGGGGGGGGGGAATTAACATATTTCATTTTCTAGCAAAACCCCCAAATTGGTTCACTCCATGAACCCTAATTCCACTTGAAAGATAAAGCTAAGTTAGGGGAAATCAATACCTCAATAATAATAAGCTAATTCAAGACTTTAATTTTGGAACTTCTTCTTCCCTTCTTTTCTCTATGAAAATCGGCCACCACCACTCACACCTCAAACCCTAACTTTCAATTTTGCTTGATAAAGATTGATGGTGATGATTTATTATTGATGTTATTATCCTTGAATTGGAGAGAATTAAACTTTGATTTTGAAAGAACAAGAATGAGATGCATGAAGGAATAATGGAGAAGTAGAGAATGGAAGAGTGAGTCACAAAGAAAAGATGGCTGGCACTCCATGGGCTTGCCACGCCCTCTTCTAATTTTGCTTATAAAATACCCTATCCGCTAAAGTTCCAACTAAATTAACCCCATTACAAAAATAAAATACTAGGAAATTAATTTAATGTCAAAACTATAAAAAGGGTTAATTTCTTTACCTTAAAACTTTAGGGTGTTACATAATAACTATAATAATAATTATTATTTAGCTAGAAGAGTGGGCCTGGATTAATGGTACACACAATTTAACCATTATTCCAGACGTATAGAGCCTTATTATGAAAAAAAAAACCAATAACCCATCCGCCTGGACAACGATTAATAACGTGTATATTAATTAAGTATTAATTATGTAAATTGAATTGATTGAAAAATTTAGTAATTATTAACTAATATAATAATAGAAAACTTAAGATTTTATAGATCTATACTACTATATAAAGCAAACTATCCCTCCTCTTTTAAGTAATTAAAACATTAAAATGACCATATTACCCCTCTTCTTTATTCACTAATTTAAAAATCTCCACCTATCTACCTATAATACCCTTAATGAAATCAATTACAACATAGATCCCCCAACCCTTAAATAACCATATTAACCCGTCTTACATCAATTAATTTACATTCACTACCACGCCACCACCACCGCCACCGCCGCACATTGTCGCCACCACTGCCGCCGTCGCCACATCTTCGCCGTTGCCACCATCGCCGCCGCATCGTGCGGACATCCGTTTAGTTTTAATAAATAGTAACCGTGATTTGAACAGAAAAATGATTAACTTTTGGGCTAAACTACTGATAGTAAAAGAAGAGAATCAAATCTTGATAAGTGGTTAATATTTTTTGACTATATGAAGTATGAACGAACCGTCCTGTTTGCATATTAACACTTGCTTCTCTGTCTCAACATGAAAGTACACTTTTTTATGTTATTAAAAAACGTATCTCCAACAACTAATATTTGTCCGCTAAAATAAATAACACATAAAACAATATTGAATGGTAATATATTTTTTTGAATTTTTAATTTTTTAATGTATCTCTACGATTTCCAATAACTTCAAAAAAACTAGTGGGATTAATAAGCCCCGCGTTGTAGGGCTTTAACTATCGTGTTTACGTTTGTTAAGTGATATGATTGTGTTATATATGCTATTTATAAATCCAAAAATCTTATACAGAGATCGTTTAAAAGCTTGTAATACCTAAAATGCAAAAGTTTGCAATGTAAAATAAAAGAAAAAATCAAGCATGGAAGCTAAAAAGTATATATATATATATATACCTAATGACAATATCACCATGTAAAAATTAGATAATTATTTGTATCTACAAGTTTAAATATAATTATTTTCATGATAACAAAGCCAAAATACCAAAGTAACTTGAAAAATAATAAAACAAAACTTAAATAAAATCACGAAGGAAAATTTAAAAACACAAAAAATATTTTTTTAAAAGACTACTAAAAAAAAAATTTAAATAATTATTAAAATAAAAATGTGATAATTATATATATTTTATATAAAAGCAAAAAAAAATCCCAAAAAGAAAAAAGTATGAAATTGTTTTTGAAAAGAGATATGTAAACTAACAATGTTTAAAAACAAAATTATTACAAAAGTTAAATCAAAAAAATCAAAAAATCACAAAGTATATATTGAAAAAACAAAATTCCAAAATATAAAAAAAAAAAAAATGGTAAAACATAATAAAAACAAAAAATATAACAAAAGTTATATTAAAAATAATGTATAAAAAAAACAAAGTATAATCATTTTTATAAGACGAGAGATAGTGTCCAGCGCGTTGCGGCGGTGAGATGGTGGGGTGATAGGTCATAGGAGGTGATAAGTCATAGAGTGTGATAGCCAAATGCTTTAGCCGTACGGGCTCCGCCATCGGATTTAAAAATTCGTTAAAAGTATATCGAATGACATCTCTAATGAAAGAGCATGAAATTTTAAGAACACCCATACAATTTTTATAATTTATCGATATACGGTTTTGAGATAAAAGATTTTGAATGAATTAAAGGAATAAAATGATTTATGGAGGAGAGAGAAAAATATGAGTGGTTGAGATTTGAGGAGAGAAAAAAAATGAGTGGTTGAGATTCAAGGTTATTATAGGTATATTAGGTAGAGATGTTTAAATTAGTGAATAAGGATATTTTGGGTAGTTCAAATCATCTTTTCGACTTAAAAGAAAAATAAAAGCAAAAGCAAGGGGCAAAAAGTAACAAAAAACCAAAAGAGGGGGCAAAATGTAACTTTTAAAATCAAAAACAAAATTAAAAAAGGAGTTAACGGCCGAGATCGTCCTTGTGGTTTACCCTAATAATCAAGTTTCGTCCTTAACTATCTGAAATGACACTGGCAGTCCTTCTGGGGATGATAAGGATCATATCCAGTCCTTTATGCAAACGAGCGTTTTCTTCCATCCGTTAACTCCCTCACGTGTTTTCCACATGAGGGTATTTATGTCTTTTTTCCGCTATAAAGGACCAAACTTGATATATTTACTTTTCCTTTCTTCTTTGTACAACAAAACCAAGATAATGAGATCTTCATATCTTTATCTCTCACACACAAATACATAATCCTAAAATTATCATCATCAATCAAATTTCTCAAAACTCATTAAATTCTAGTTAAATCACAAAACCCATAAACCAATTTCATCAAATCCAACAAAAGATCGAGAAAAATCCTAAAAATAAAATACTATACATACAAATATCTGCCCACAAATATACACTTTCCATATTATATATCTGTTTGTTAATGAAAACATATATCGATTTCATTAAGCTAAGCCCAGACAAAATCCCACTTGGGTGTCTCTTATCTCAAACCAATTTTAACAATGCAACAAGCAAACTATGACTCGACAAGACACATGGAAATCATTTTCTTCCATCAAAAGTTCAATCAATTGTGTACATTTAATCTTTGTACACAACATGCTGCATTAGACTCAACCTTGAAGACGACTCAAGATTCAAGTGAACAAGAATCGAAACAACTTCAGAACAACTAATCCGGCAGCGGATTTAAAAGTGGTGCGTCGGTAGTACAAGTGGGGTAGTAATGCGAAAACGGCGGCTTTAATAGTGGTGCGACGGTGGTGCAGGTTGGGTAGTGATATGTAAGATACAAATTTTATACTAGATCTCTTCACGGATCTTGTTTTGTTGACCACCACCACCGGTGATATTGACCGGAGTTATTAACAGTGGTGGTGAAGGTGTTTGTTCAGATCGATCGACATGTTTGTTGACCACCGCCGCCGGAGCTTGGTAAATCACCACCACCGCAAGTTGTTAAAAAGACATGGCCGGTTTAAATGAATGCTTTTACGGCCTGGTATTTTTCCGGGCACTGAATCTGGCCACCACCGCAATACCCTCCTACGTCAAGTGTTTTTATCAACTATTACTATCATTTGGATAGGATTGATTTGGGGGTTTTCGTTTTTGATCGAATCTTGGTGGGAACTAAATGGGTTTGACGGTGGAGTTATTTCATCAGATGGTGTGTATATAGGTCTATGTCCATATGTATATGTATAGATATATGTATAAAAATTAGATTAGATATGTAGATATATTTAAGTAGTAATGATAATAATAGCTTTAGGTTGATTGAAATTGATAAAAAGAATGAAAAAAGGTGTGACATATTTATTCGATCTATATAGGTTGATGTTGGCTATGAATAGTATAGGTTAGATTTATTGATTATGGATTTGTTTTAAATTAATTTGATAATTTATTGATCTGGGTTAAGGTTTGTTGATGGAAAGGGATGAAGATGGTGGTGGTGGTGGGGTTGAGAAAATATCAAGTTTAGTCCTTTAACTTTAAAATGATCATAATACCCTCACATGCACGACACGTGAGGGAGAAAAACGAAAAAGAGATAACGTCCGTTTGCATAAAGGACTGGATATGATCCTTATCCTCCCCAAAAGGACTGTCAGTGTCATTTCAGATAGTTAAAGACGAAACTTGATTATTAGGGTAAACCACAAGGACGATCTCGGCCGTTAACTCTTAAAAAAGGAAATGAGGGCTCTATTGTGTCAAGGGATGACCCCAAGACCAATTGTTCTAACTCATATTTTGTTGTAGTACTAGTATATACATTTTAGAGTTAATTACAGAAATCGTCCTTGTCGTGGACCTCTACTTGCAGCTTTCGTCCCTAAGTTTAATAAATTACAGTTTTAGTCCAAAAAACTTTGCTCCGTCAACACTTTTGGTCTGGGTAGTAACGTCCGTTTAATATGTCATCACGTGTCAGTCACATGATGGGTAATTTCGTCTTTTAATGACACAAGGACCAAAATTAATGTAAAACACCATCTCATTCTTCTTTCATCTTCTTTTTAGATCAAACTCATCTTTTTCTTCCATCAAACTCATCTTCCTAACCACCAAATAACAATAACAATACACCCAACAACAACAAACCACCATCATTATCTAACAACAACAAACCAGATCTTGAACCCCAAAACCCCCCTTCATCCTAAACACTACTTGTATTGTTGCTACCTCACGAGACAGAAAAGGGAAAAATCCCTTTGTTAATTGTTGACATATACGAGTATATACATACATATCTATATCATTATCATCTATATTTATATACACATCTTTCTTTGTTTACCTTTTTTCTTCATTTCCCCTAAAAAAAACCCATGATATCATACCATTACGATGCTCATCACTTTAGAAACCGTACAAGAAAACCATCTCGATTTGGAAGTCGGAGCAGTGGCGGAGACGGTGGTTTCAGACCAAGTTAATTTCAACCAATAACTAAACATTTTTTTTTATTTTTCCGGCCATCTACACCGTCGGTTGCCGCCATCTTTGATGCGGTTTTAGATCGAAGGTAACCAACTCCCTGTCGCCGCTATTCTCGGTCACGATGGCAACATCTGGGCTCAATCTGTCTCCGTTATCTTCAATCTATGTCTATTCTTTTTTCTTCTGATTATATATATATATATATATTATTTATATATATATATATATATATATATATATATATATATATATATATCTTCAATCTATGTCTATTCTTTTTTCTTCTGATTATATATATATATAATCAGATTTCGAGACTCGGCTGTTGACTGGTGTTGACTTACCGATTTGAAAAGGGAAGTCGAGATCCAAGGTGAAACAAGAAGGAGAACATGATTTCGAGACTTATACCCACGATTCCTCCACTAATCTTGGCCGATTCATGTCTGATTTATATATGTATTTTCGGTTTTCATGATTTTCGTGTAGTATATATATGTGGGTATATAATCTGATTTACAAGTTAGGATGGAGATCTGGGGGGAAAATTTGGAGAAGAAGATGGAGATCTGGGGAAAAACAATTTAGGATTAAACCCATTTATTTCCTTACCAAGAATTATAAAGAAGAAGATGGAGATCTGGGGGAAAAAAAATTTGGACTAAAAGTGTAATAAATGAAGAAGGGAAATGACGAAAATACCCATCACGTGGCTGGCACGTGATGGGTTTTTAAACAGACTTTACTATCCAGGACCAAAAGTGTTGACGGAGCAAAGTTTTTTGGACTAAAACTGTAATTTATTAAACTTAGGGACGAAAGCTGCAAGTAAAGATCCACGACAAGGATGATTTCTGTAATTAACTCTACATTTTATTTATACATTAAAATCATGTGAGGACAAAAAACCACTTATGACTTTCCTTTAATAAAGGATATAATACCAAAAAAAAAAGTCCATAAACCTCGAAATAAATAAAAACCCTAAATTTCCCACCTCCTTACATTTTCCCCCTTCTTTCCTCAACATCCACGATCCACCTTTTTTCTCTCTCTCTCTTTCTCTCCGGCAGCAAATGGCGACGGCCGGCGACGGAAATCCACCTTATCAATCCACGGGAGCCGGCGGCAAGTTCCGCAAGAATCAATTTCGACGAAACATCAAAACGAAACCGTATGATCGCCCAATTATTAATAATAAAAAAATCCAAAACCGTAGCTTGATAACAAAAATTGTGAATCCAGCTTCTAGACTTATATATGCTGGTGCTAATAAGCTTTTTGGCGCTTTCCGTAACCGCCTTCTTCCTTCAGGTTCAACTTTTTTAATTTATTTTTTGATGAATTTTTGTAATTTATTTGCCACGTCAGCTTGTTTAGGGTTTTATATATTTATTTTCTTAATTGCTGCATTATTTTTTGAAAAAATAGGTTTTTTTGTTTGTTTGAATTTGGAAAGTTGTTTATTTTACGGAAATTTTGATTTGTTTAGGAGTTAATTATGTATGTATGTATATTATTATTATAGGTTATTCTCTTTAGAAATTATGCTTGTTTGTTATCGATCCTGAGTATTTCGAGCTGGATGTTTTAATTACTAATATTAATGTTAGTTAAGTTTGTAATGTGGGGAAAAACAGAAACTTTTGGTAAAGGAAAGATTTATTATTTTTGTAGATAAAAGTTGGTCGATTGATATAGGTGGATTTTCGGGTTTCATTTGGTTAAAGAATTAGTCTTTCGTTGGTTGCTGCTTCATTATGTATGTAATTGATGGATTAGGATTTACCTTCTTTAATTCCTTACAAAGGTGTTTTTTTTTATTTATAATAGACACCTTTCAGTGAAAACTCATAAAGCTTTTGGCTCTTGCATTGTTGGATGTACAAATATTACTTCATGCTATTTTACAGTTTTAGTCTATCATATCATGTAGGCATGTAGCTTAGATGATTATTTACGATATTTTAGGATGGAACACTTAAGTAGGCAGAAGTTGTGGAACATCTGCTATCATCTATGTTTATGAGATCAATGTTAACGGGAAGTGATGTTGATTGAAGCCAAGTAATTGTGACATTTACATGTGCTAGAGCATACCTTCATTCTCATCCATCTGTAGAATATCAATAGCAAATTATAACATGACACGAAGCTAAGTATGTAAATGTGATTGTATATGTGGGACAGTAGACAGTAGACTTTTCATATCTACATTTTCCGAGGTGCTTAGAAACTATTTCTGCTGTCGTGGATGAAATAATTTAGTTGAATGGCTTGATGTGATTTCCTGCTTGCCCAAGTTGTTTTGAATAAAGTTTTTGTGTCATATCGATGAAATGTATCTAAAAAAATTTAATTCTTCGCTAACGGATCCCAATGTGCTTAAAGAATACTGCTGTGAAAGTTTGGACTTTTAAACTTTGAGCTATGCTACATCAGATATTTTTCATCTTATCAGATCTTCAAATCTTGTTAGTTAGATAGGGCAAGAGCCTTAAAGTTGGGGGATGTGTGCCTTTGGACATTAGAACATGCAGAGATTGCTTACAGATTCGATAATCTGATATTATTGTAAATTAAGAAGGATAACATATGACACTTCTGCTAGTTGTAAACAGAAACAAGCTTGAGTAAATTTTTGAAATTTATAAATGATCTGAATCATGATCATATTTAGTATTTGGTCTAACCATTGTGTCAGACTACATTTATCAGTAAATTAAGCATGAATCATTGTCTTCATTCTTCATACTTGCTTATGAATCTAAGCATATCCATTTGTATCAGGCCAGGTAAATTATCAGTAGAAAATAATAATTAAGATATCATTGTGTTACTGTAGTTGCACGTCATAGATCTGCATCGGTAAACTATTCTTATATACAAGTGATAACCGGTAATAGAGGATGACTAAATTTTGCTGTAAATGTTTTTGTTTTGAGTGGAAGCTATGGTATGTATTAATCACTTTACTTTAATTTTTGCTTTTCACTTTACATAACCTTACAAAAGCTTTTATTTGACCAGAGATAAATGAAGAACCCAAGAATGTTCTTCAGGTGGCAGAGAAAAGTGAGAATTCTGCAAGCATTGCTGCTGCCACTGGGATATCAGAACTTGAACAAATGCTGCAACAAAAAACCTTTACTAGGTTGGTCTTTTTTTACTACACCCCTAATAGTTATGGTTTGTATTCTAACTGGTGACTTCTATCTTTAGTTTATACCACATTGTGGAGCTTGAGGGGGCTACATTCATATATTAATAATCTGAAAAGTGTTTTGACTATAAGCTTGCTTTTAAGATAAAATAGTCTGAACCTTTGCCATTGCTCATGTTATATACTGCTACAGAACTGAAAGCCAACGGTTGACAGCATTATTGCATTCAAGGACCACTGAGTTACCTTCTGATGATGTCGTTGAAAGAGATGGAGCAAAGCCTCATAGTTCACCGTCTCCTATTCTGAGGCCTGAGGCATCAACAAGCGGCTCACGAAAGAGGCATGGTGATGAGAGAGATAACTTTTATGCTGGTATTTCAACTCCAGCTGTTAGTTCAAAAGTAAGCAACAATTATAAAACATATTCCGGTTTGTGTTACCAGTTTGTTTCTAATTTTGTTAGAGGTGACAATTTAAACCGTTAAACCTATGAATGAAGTTGTTAGCTTAAAAGTAACGTGTCAAATGGTTTATAACTGACCCAAAATGTGTTTTTAGTGCATGAAACTTCAGCTACTATTATATACCAAAGTTAGATGGTTATAGAGTTAATTTTTGTTTTATTTTCATATTTGTCACGTAGTATCTATAATATGTCCAAATTGTGGACGGAAAATATTTCGCTTTGGCCCCAATCAAACCATGTTTGGCACATAAGAAAATTTGACAGTTTTGACGAGGTACACAAAATGCCATACCCATCTGTTTCGGTCTAATTTTAAGCAAACATTATATCAGCACATGTCATTTTGGTTATGTTCAAGCCATCTATGGTTTTTACTTGTTATAGTTGTACTGTCTTCAGGCTCTAGAAGACGAAATGGCTTCACCTGCTGAGCTGGCAAAAGCTTACTTGGGTTCCAGGCCGATAGCATCATCAGCAATGAGACAAGATATGAAGTTCCTTACGGATGCAAGTGGCCTTCGAGAACCAGCCTCGAAAGGCAAAGATAAAATTGAAGAAAATGGATATAGACATGATAGGCGAGAGTCCAGTTTTAAAGGGAAAGAGAAAATTGAAGAAAATGGATATAGACATGATAGGCGAGAGTCCAGTTTTAAAGGCAAAGATAAAATTGAAGAAAATGGATATAGACATGATAGGCGAGAGTCCAGTTTTAAAGGCAAAGATAAAATTGAAGAAAATGGATATAGACATGATAGGCGAGAGTCCAGTTTTAAAGGCAAAGATAAAATTGAAGAAAATGGATATAGACATGATAGGCGAGAGTCCAGTTTTAAAGGCAAAGATAAAATTGAAGAAAATGGATATAGACATGATAGGCGAGAGTCCAGTTTTAAAGGCAAAGATAAAATTGAAGAAAATGGATATAGACATGATAGGCGAGAGTCCAGTTTTAAAGGCAAAGATAAAATTGAAGAAAATGGATATAGACATGATAGGCGAGAGTCCAGTTTTAAAGGCAAAGATAAAATTGAAGAAAATGGATATAGACATGATAGGCGAGAGTCCAGTTTTAAAGGCAAAGATAAAATTGAAGAAAATGGATATAGACATGATAGGCGAGAGTCCAGTTTTAAAGGCAAAGATAAAATTGAAGAAAATGGATATAGACATGATAGGCGAGAGTCCAGTTTTAAAGGCAAAGATAAAATTGAAGAAAATGGATATAGACATGATAGGCGAGAGTCCAGTTTTAAAGGCAAAGATAAAATTGAAGAAAATGGATATAGACATGATAGGCGAGAGTCCAGTTTTAAAGGCAAAGATAAAATTGAAGAAAATGGATATAGACATGATAGGCGAGAGTCCAGTTTTAAAGGCAAAGATAAAATTGAAGAAAATGGATATAGACATGATAGGCGAGAGTCCAGTTTTAAAGGCAAAGATAAAATTGAAGAAAATGGATATAGACATGATAGGCGAGAGTCCAGTTTTAAAGGCAAAGATAAAATTGAAGAAAATGGATATAGACATGATAGGCGAGAGTCCAGTTTTAAAGGCAAAGATAAAATTGAAGAAAATGGATATAGACATGATAGGCGAGAGTCCAGTTTTAAAGGCAAAGATAAAATTGAAGAAAATGGATATAGACATGATAGGCGAGAGTCCAGTTTTAAAGGCAAAGATAAAATTGAAGAAAATGGATATAGACATGATAGGCGAGAGTCCAGTTTTAAAGGCAAAGATAAAATTGAAGAAAATGGATATAGACATGATAGGCGAGAGTCCAGTTTTAAAGGCAAAGATAAAATTGAAGAAAATGGATATAGACATGATAGGCGAGAGTCCAGTTTTAAAGGCAAAGATAAAATTGAAGAAAATGGATATAGACATGATAGGCGAGAGTCCAGTTTTAAAGGCAAAGATAAAATTGAAGAAAATGGATATAGACATGATAGGCGAGAGTCCAGTTTTAAAGGCAAAGATAAAATTGAAGAAAATGGATATAGACATGATAGGCGAGAGTCCAGTTTTAAAGGCAAAGATAAAATTGAAGAAAATGGATATAGACATGATAGGCGAGAGTCCAGTTTTAAAGGCAAAGATAAAATTGAAGAAAATGGATATAGACATGATAGGCGAGAGTCCAGTTTTAAAGGCAAAGATAAAATTGAAGAAAATGGATATAGACATGATAGGCGAGAGTCCAGTTTTAAAGGCAAAGATAAAATTGAAGAAAATGGATATAGACATGATAGGCGAGAGTCCAGTTTTAAAGGCAAAGATAAAATTGAAGAAAATGGATATAGACATGATAGGCGAGAGTCCAGTTTTAAAGGCAAAGATAAAATTGAAGAAAATGGATATAGACATGATAGGCGAGAGTCCAGTTTTAAAGGCAAAGATAAAATTGAAGAAAATGGATATAGACATGATAGGCGAGAGTCCAGTTTTAAAGGCAAAGATAAAATTGAAGAAAATGGATATAGACATGATAGGCGAGAGTCCAGTTTTAAAGGCAAAGATAAAATTGAAGAAAATGGATATAGACATGATAGGCGAGAGTCCAGTTTTAAAGGCAAAGATAAAATTGAAGAAAATGGATATAGACATGATAGGCGAGAGTCCAGTTTTAAAGGCAAAGATAAAATTGAAGAAAATGGATATAGACATGATAGGCGAGAGTCCAGTTTTAAAGGCAAAGATAAAATTGAAGAAAATGGATATAGACATGATAGGCGAGAGTCCAGTTTTAAAGGGAAAGAGAAAATTGAAGAAAATGGATATAGACATGATAGGCGAGAGTCCAGTTTTAAAGGGAAAGAGAAAATTGAAGAAAATGGATCAAGCAAGTTTCCTAGTCCTGGTAGCATATATAATTCCGCCAATGGTGAAGTGCCAGTCCCTTTAAAAGATAATGCACCAAATGTTACAAATACTCATTCACCCTTGAAGGTTCCATCCGAGTCTCCTCAGAAGAAGCATGGCTTTCAGATGAGTGCACCTGACGATTCGTTCGAGATAGATGATGATGAAGTTCATGTTAATGGACATGTCTCCTTTCCATTGGTTGAAAATAAAAAACCTGAGACCTCTTTGGTAGCAAACAAGCTTGATGCTGCTGACAGCATTGAGTCTCCAAAACTCCAGAAGCTCCACACCAGGCTAGAATACATACTAGTCGAGAACCAGCCTCGAAAGGCAAAGATAAAATTGAAGAAAATGGATCAAGCAAGTTTCCTAGTCCTGGTAGCATATATAATTCCGCCAATGGTGAAGTGCCAGTCCCTTTAAAAGATAATGCACCAAATGTTACAAATACTCATTCACCCTTGAAGGTTCCATCCGAGTCTCCTCAGAAGAAGCATGGCTTTCAGATGAGTGCACCTGACGATTCGTTCGAGATAGATGATGATGAAGTTCATGTTAATGGACATGTCTCCTTTCCATTGGTTGAAAATAAAAAACCTGAGACCTCTTTGGTAGCAAACAAGCTTGATGCTGCTGACAGCATTGAGTCTCCAAAACTTCCAGAAGCTCCCAAAACTCCTGCATTGCTTGTGAATAATGAATCAGTGTCCGCTGAGGTTCCTAAATTTCCAGAACAGGCTGAGTTGAAAGAGGCTGAAAATGCTACAGCTTCAAAAACCAACTTTGGGGTATTTAGTGAACCAGGAAGAGGAATGAAGCTCCCTCCCTCACCTCCATCAACTACAAGCACACAAACAAGTGTGCTTTTACAAACAAACTTGCAAACAGAGAAGGTTGCTTCAGAAAAGAGTTCTAGTCCTAGTCTTTTTTTGTTTGGCACAACTGTTGAGAAGGTATCACCATCCCAGTTATCTGTTAAAGAGCCTTCAGTGTTTAAACTCGATGCTACTTCAGATCCAAAGGCACCCGAGTCGAACAGGTTAGAAATTTTATCTTCGATTTTGTGTAACCTATCTCCATAGTAAGTTATTGAGGTTGCAAGATAAACGAGGCTTTCTTAAAATGGATCATTTTAGTATCAATTGAAATTATATGTGGGTTAATTGGTTCAAGTTGATCCCTAAATACATTAATGCTCAATTTACTTTAATTGTTATTTTCTAATTGTAAATATGCGAACTCTGAATACGTGAACAATATTGTTGCAACATTTCTATCCTTGAATACACATTTAGGGAGTTCTCTTACTCCCTATTCATTTGAGCTATTACAAGATAAATAATGACATATATTGAGACATTGGAAAGTAAATTGGAGAAATTTGTCTGTAGTACATTGCTATATATATGTTGCTAAAACTGAATTAACTTGTTACATGGGGATTCTCATCTCTCTTGTGTTTGTGCAGTGCTATATCTTCAGTTCCAAAGAACGATCATGTGAAATTTTCAGCGTCCAACAAGGAAGACAATGGGAACGGGAATGATCAGAATTCAGCAAATACTTTAGGAACATCAGAGTTAAAATCATCCGCTGTTCCTCTAGCTACATCAACAAATAATATTTTCTCATTTGGCAACCCCACCAACACCACATCTACTCCAAACACAACATCTGCTTCAAATGCTCCTGCTTCTCCTTCAATTAATGGTACTTTCTCATTTGGCAACCCCGCCAACAACGCATCTAACGCTGCCTCTGCTTCAAGTGCTCCTGCTTTGGCTTCATTGGTTCCCGTTCAAACCACGGGTACAAATACAAATTCACTTTTCAATAATATTTCTCCCAATGTTGTTTCCGCTAGTACCAGCACTCCAATGTCCACCACCACTGCTACTGCTGCCACCACTAATACATCTGCGTCGTTGCCAGTTTTCAGTTTTGGATCTACTGCTACTCCAACTTCAATGGCAGAAACTGGGAATAATAACAATGCTACAAATGATAAGGAACTGAGATCCAATACAAGCAGCTTGCCTTTAACCACTACATCTTTTGCCACCACCCCGACCACTGGAAGTGGCCTTTTTGGCTTCAGTTCTCCTGCAGTTGCTTCTACCACCACTGCTCCGTCACAGGGGTCTTTTTTTAGTGTCACAAATGGATCTCAGGCAAACACAAGTGCATCTACTGCAGTTACAAAGTCTGGCCCTTTCCAGGTTGGCTCTCCCGCTTCTTTTGCTGCCTCAACTCCCGCTTTTGGTGCTTCTGCTACTCCCGCGTTTGGAACGTCTGCTCCTGCTTTTGGTGCGTCCGCTACTCCTGCTTTTGGAACGTCTGCTCCTGCTTTTGGTGCTTCCGCTACTCCTGCATTTGGTGCGTCCGCTCCTGCCGTTGGATCATCCACTCCTGCCTTTGGATCATCCGCTCCTGCCTTTGGTTCATCAGCTAGTTTTGGTTTAATGGCTGCCTCTTCAGAGGGAAAATCTGGTAATACCACTTGTGTTTCGACTACTAGCATATTTGGTTCTACTTGGCAGGCCCCACCGTCTTCTGGATCTGGCTCTATGTTAGGTTCTTCTCCATCATCTACGGTGTTCTCATTTGGGGCATCGTCGACACCGATGCCTTCTACTACTACTTCACCTATTGTATTTGGCGCATCCAATACGGCAGCTTCATTCATGACAACTGGTGCTACAAACTCATCTTTTTCGGGTCCATCTGTTTTTGGAAACTCGGCTCCTGTTTTTGGAGCTGCCACCCTATCACCAAATAATAATGATCAGATGAGTATGGAAGATAGCATGGCTGAGGATTCTATGCATACTCCTAGTTCTATTTCTCCGTTTGGTCAAGCTCATGCGGGTGCACCAGGGTTCATGTTTGGTTCTAGCGCCCCAACTCCAACACCAACAGCGAATACTTTCCAGTTTGCTGGCCAGCCGAATCAAACACCTCAGATTCCTTTCCAGTCGTCTAGTGTGGAGTTCAATGCTGGAGGCGGAAGTTTTTCATTAGGGTCTGCAGGTGATAAATCTCAGCGGAGGATAGTAAGAGTTAAAACAAAGAACAGAAGAAAGGGTCAATAGACATTTGGGAAATGGTTCTTCCAAACTATAGTTTGTTTCAGAACTCATTGATATGGCATCTAAGCCAGGTATCGATGTTTTGACTCGCACATTTTTTTGTCTTGTGTTGTTATGGTCAAGTGTTGTTGTAGTTAGAATGTTATTAGATCACAATTTTGGAGCTAAGGGTTGGTAGTGTGTGAAATGTTAGAGCCATTTGTTACCGTACTGTACTAGGAATAGATACTTCCCATTCCAGGTCATACAACATTGCTGCGGATCTCTGTGTACTCTTTATGTATAAAATGCATAACCAAAGGGTATAAACGTGTCACAATCTTCATTGTTGCTTTCCTGTTTCATATGAATGTTAACAACTATTTTTGAACTGAGATCTGTTCAATTTAAATAAGCCATGCAACTAGCGACTTTGAACATCATTTTGCTCAAGCCGTTTACTTTCAAACCGAATTGACACCACTTGTGTCAAATGTCCATCCAACTACACTAAGGTATAAGTCACGCCCTACTTGTTGAATATTATAATCAGTTGGTAATATGCCATTATCGATGTACAAACGAGGCAAAATAGTCTTATTTATTTATGAATTAAGTATCAAATTTACAAATGATTTGATCTTTTTAAAAAAATAGTACTTTCGTGTTGGAAGTAAGAAAGATCCAAAATCTTATGTCGATCGATCTATAAGCATAACCTAGAACACATGTAAAGGTTAAATTCATGGAAATGTATGCATTTCATAAAAGTTGGTTTTCATCATTTACTTTCAATTCTTGCTTGATCCAGTCATTATACCTTTTCTTTTAAGGTTGAATTTTTGGGCATAGGCTAATATACACAACCCAGCCACTTCATTGACTTTATAAGGAGTCAACCCAAACATTTAACAGTTGGTATTATACCTTTAGTTTTGAAAATGCTATGAGGTTTATGTTCAAAGTTATATCATTTATTTTTCTATTCTTAAAAAGAATCTTATTACCCTTTTAATCTTATTTTCTTTTCAATTTTCGAGATACAATAAGTGCATTTTATGTGTGTTCTTACCTTTTTAGAATTTATAAAAAGTATAATAATATAAATAAATGTTGAATTTATAAAAGAGTACAATAATCTAAATAAATGTTTTTTAAAAGTATAGTTGACATTTTAACATTCATAGTTAACAGTATAGTAACTCAAATAAACAAAAATAAAGCACATAATTAAAAAAAAAACATACATTTTTGAAAAAATACGTTGGCTTTGATGATTTTAACCCAATTATAAAGGTCTTGATTCGGTAGATGTATTTACTAATTGGCATAATTATTAGTATGACAGATACTGGGCATAGTTTAAGCTAATGTAATGTAATTAGTATGTATAGAATGTTTACTGTGTATTCACCAAAATTTTGAAGACTTCGATCAACAAAATAGGAATATCCACCGATTTAGCATTTAGCATCAAAGTGAACATACCTCTCATGTGTAACATACATCTGTAAGAAACTTTTGGTAGACTTCATAAAACATTTCTTTTAAATAACACTTGATAGAAGCATTAGGGTAGTCGCTAGGAATAGCAGAATAGTCGATTCTTCATAGTAGACTCAGCTCCAAACCATAGAACTCACACAATAGTGCGAGACCAATTTAATGTTTTATATTGTTACCAATTTATACCAAATTGTTACAAATCCAATTCAGTGCACAAGCTGGTTAAAGATATGGTAAGTTGAACCACAGAATGCATTGAACAGAAACTTGTAATGTTGGAGACCAATACTTATTATTTGGAAAAGGTGGTTGATCCAAAGAATTCAGACAAGTCGTTGAACAATATAAATACCTATAACCCTTTTTCGACATAGAGAGTAACCATAAGTATAAAGAAAAATCCGTGCTTTTGCAAATCAAGGCAACGGATGTAGAGAGTATCCGAACTTCATAAAGTCAGAAAATTTGGTTTTGGTGGTGCATTTCATAGAGCTACCATTGTTTATTTACAGTGTTTAAAAACTAAAATTTCCCTGATGCCTGGTATCACTTTAAATTTTATAATGCGGTTTCATCACCATCTTGTTTACTACACCAAATAATCAACAGCAACAGTTTACTGCCAATCTTTAAAAATGAAGAAAATCTTCAAGGGATCCAATAGATTGCTTGAATGTTGTGTAGCAGGCTGGATGAAGGATAAAAAAAAACCCCATCCGCATCCAGTGAAATCTTTTGTTGGCTGTGCCATAGATAGGTTAAACAGCATATATCCTTCCAAAAGTTTACTCACTTGCAGAAGTAAAGAGCTCTGATACTAGCTTTACAACCCCTGCCATCGGTGCATCATCCTGCACAGATCATAAATAATAATGGATAAGAATTGAAATGCATATAATGGAAATTATTTGGAATTTTATAGAAGTGATTCCAAGCATACCCTTAATGGGAATCTTGAAGTGAATCCAAATCAATGTCATCATCTTTGTAATAGTAATGCATGGATAAATATGTAAATTCAACTAAAAATCTTTTTAGAAAGGTAGAATACAAATATACAATTTCCATGGGACATCTTAAGGTGAATAATGATTGCAAACTTGCATATATTATGAGATATGATAGTCGAGTGACGTATCCACTCACCAGATAAACAATGTCAAAGCCTTTCTGGTAGGTATCTAGAGAGTTCTCAATGTTGTGATTTCTGCACACACACGAAATATATAAACTACAATCAATACTATCAAGAACTCGCTATTATTGGCTATGTAAAAATTCATAACATATATATGAAGTGTAAAGATGTGAAAGGTAAAATGACGTTAATGACTTACAAAAATCCTACAGAAATTCGAGTTTCATAATCTAGACCATCAGACATTCTCAGGTCTCCCATGTGATCACCAAGAAGTAACACATTAGTTCTCTTCTTCACAGAGGCACTGTCTATCATTTGGTCATCAACTTCACCCAAGTGATCATGCAAGGATGCAGCCATATCAAGAGCATGCTCATTCTTATTTAAGCTATGAATTAATTTCCCTGTATATAGATGTAAGATAATGCTTGATGAACTCATGATAAATAATCGATTTAGTTATCTAGGCAGCTACGTTTTCACATTGGAGAAACAAATCAAGATTATACCTGTAAAAGATACTAGGTTACCATTCTGGTCAAACTTCATCCGGTTTGATACGATCTTAACATTTTTGAAAGTTCTATGAAGTTTCTGACGCAAAACCTGGATATATATTGGAAGTATTAGCTTCATACGGTAATAGGGATAATATCTGCCATCTAGTATACAAGAACGATAACATGAAAATTGTATAACTTACCTCCTCAATAATATCTGCTAGACCTGCTGAAAATATAAGAACTGGAATATCTCTCTCCTGCAGATATTAAAGAGAAAAGAAGGATGGGGTGAGACTGGCTTAACCACCGAGGGTCGTCAAAGTAGTTATCAACAAGGAGCGAAACAGAGTGGAAATAAAGGCCAAAGTTAAACAAGAGAAAATAAAAGGACATCCTCTCACAGTCCCGCTTAACCTTAGGGAGAACTTTGAGCAGTTTGAGTTTAGGCGAAATAAGACCAACACCGAGCTTCTGAGTTTTTTTAGGGGAAAGTAGAAGACAAGCGGAGAGAAAAGAATGAAGAAGACTCTCCTCCCACTTATGGAAGGAAAGAAAGGGAAAAATAATAGGTTGAATTATCCTTCCTCTTCTTTCCTCTTTTCTCCTGAAGTGAACTCCGTGCGTTACTAAGTGGGTGGGTGTTTGACATTGCGTTTTTTATGTGATTTTGTGATATGAAATTATCGGATTAAGATAATCAGCGGTAACAAAATGTGCCGCAAGAGATAGTGTTCGGATGTCATTCTGTTGTTTGAAGTTGTGACAAACAACTAATCAGTTGTTAAGTACTTTTCAAATTCTGTTCATTTAAAGACTTGTAAATAAATCAAGCACATATTAGAATCAGTTTTCTTAAAGCTACTCCAAAACCAAATATTTGACTACTAACTAATTAAATAATCAGATATTCATTTATTCAGAATCAGTTCCACTATATAGAATCATCGGAAACTAACTTTGTGTGACTTCAAAATGCAAGAATCGGATAATCACTTTGTAATGGTGATTGGTGAACACCCCCTACATGAGCCCTATAAAGAGAAAGATTATGCTAAGAACTAACCTCTAAAAACTCAAAAAGCTCAACGACACCTTCTCTGAAAGCAATCACGCCACTGGCCACGGATTTCTTAATTGCATCATATGTAAGACCCCCCTCAATAAGAAGACCATGAGTCTTACCCCACCTACATTTGTTGAAGAAAAAGAAAAGAAGTGAATATTTATATTTATTTCAGAATTTAAATGTTCAAATGAAAGTTTAGAATATTAAGGCATTAAAATGTGTATATGGTCAACATACCACTCTTCCATGAGCTTCGTTTTCTCATCAACTGGAATTTTCGGGTCATATTCTATTGGATGATAGTAGTTAAATAACTCATCTCTCTTGACATTGTACTCATTGTTATCTTGTTGCAAGAGGGCGTGACTGGCTACATGTGTAAATACACAATAGTTTAATTGTATCAAAAACAAACAGTAACAATTATAAACAATAGACAAACTTGAAAAAACCATGAACATACACTGTCCTCGACATCCATCAACCCAGAACTTTGTAAGTGTATTATCAAAATCAGCAATCACCTACAGTTTAAACCATAAGACGATTGTAGAATGGATTAAGAATCATTAACCAACAAACATTTTACAACTTTATGCATTAGCAACTCAATAATAAAAATTGCTATGTGCGCATTCACATATCACAATCCATTACTGTGATTCTAAAGTCACTTTTTTTTGCCAGTAATCAAATTTAATAATTTCCAATTAGAACCATAAGTTTTTATTTTACATAAAAAAAAACAGAAGTTTTCACATTTAATCATCAATAAAGTATTAGTAGTTATCAAACAACGGGTTTGTTCATTTAAAATTTACAAAACCAATCAAGGCCATTCAATCGATAAATGGATTGTCCGGATTAATTCTAATCATATGTGACTGAAAATGCAAAGAAAAATCACATATCAACAACATTTCACATATTTTATTCACACTTGATTTAAAACGTAATCACACTTCTCAATATTCTTTAGCAAATTAAGTGGCATATCAATATTTCAAACACCAAAAACATCATTTAAAAAGCAAATATTTTTACTCAACATTGACAGAAACCATCTATAAGCAAACATATATCTATTTATAAATATCAACTATTCAAACAAAATCCAACTTCCCAAAACTCCAAATACCACATTATGATACCACAAATCATAAAAATCAAATCTTTACAAAAGGGGTATAAAAAAAACCTGAAATTTCGATGGCCCAGCAAGGCGAATAGCTGCTTTCTTTTGGTTAAGCAATTTAGGATCATTAATGACAATTTTAGAAGAACATGAATAAGACCCATTAACCATTGTTCCCATTTCAGCTGCTTGGTTCATGTTTCTCCCACTACAATTCCAAATCCTAAACATAAAATTTCAAGATTATTAGATACAAGTTTTATGTATGTATGTATGTATGTATGTATATGCATTGTATAGATAAGAATAGGGAGAACCTGGTGTTGAAGTGAGAGAGATTGAAACGATGAGAAATGCAACGAATCGTATGGAGGCAAAAGCAAGTTAGAGACATAAAAATGGAGTGGTGGTGATGAAGGCTGCAAAGGGAATTTGCCCTAGTGATTATATGGTATATGCTCTTTCTTTTGATTTTTTGATTAAAAAAGTAATGGAAAAAAATATATTTCTCTTTTAGATAAATTAAATTACTAGTACAAACAAGGTTTTCTTTATTAAAAAAGTTACAGATTAAGTTAATAGCAGAGGGTCCGTATAATGTGATTATTGTTTACCATCCTTTTTATTTTATCATTATTCATTATTTATAAGATTTTTAAAATATGGATGGGGATCCTCTCAAGTTATCCCAACTTGAGAGGTCAAGTTGGGACATCCTCAACCATTGGATTAATATAAAGGGTCAAGATTCAAACTTGATTGTTAAATCTTGACCCTTGATTTTAATCCGATGGTTGAAGATGTCCCAACTTGACCTCTCAAGTTGAAACAACTTGAGAGGATCCTTATCCATATATATCTTTCTATCTAATAAAAGAGGATCCCAAAAACTAATATCCTTTTAAAAATTTTACACGTGGCAGCATGTGCCCCTTTCCAATACAAGCTTCACTCAAGAAACAAATTTACCCCAATTCTTTGTTTTTCAATATTTTTTTTCTTTCTTCTTCTATCTTTATATACCAAATACCAGTTTTAATCCATTGAATTACTTCAGCTATAATCCATAGAAATCATGAATATAATCTCTACTGAAATACTCTATTTCAATCAGGTCAAAAAATGTTTGCATCAGAAAAATCGAAAGCTTAAAAAATTGTAGATAAACTGAAGCATAAATTGAAGTAATGGTGCGTCTTCTATTTCAAGTTTTATTTCGATGTTTGATTAGCTAGAACTATTTCAATAGAAAAAATGGGTAATCCATAAAATCTCTGATGTACAATTTCAACATGGCTTTATTTCGATGTATGGTTGCGGTTATGATTGTGTTGTGTTTGTTAAATACATTAAATCGAAGCATTTGTAAGGAAAGTTGCACAATCAGAATGAGAAACTGAAGCAATAACAGATTAGTATGTTTCTTATAAGGTGTATCGAGTTTTGTTTGACACATACAAGGTGTTTGATAATTTGCTATAAATTAACTATATCATTAACGGTTCAAAAAATATGTTATTTTTACATAGTATCTAATTATACATAATCTATTTGCTTATTATTAGCCTTTACTCTGGTTTACATGTTACTTACTACCATGGATGAGAAAAATGGCCACAAGAACACAGTGACAAATAGGCTCCTTAGTCCTTCTTGTATCCTTTTTAACTACTTACTATCTTTTGTCACACCCCGTTGTAGCGGAAATACAGGGTTAACAAAGAATTGCATACTAATCAGAAGGTTAATAGAGATTACATCCATTTATACCAATACAAGTCAATACAAGTACAATCGTTCAAAATGTGGACCCCAAAATACGGATACAAGTCATCCTCATTTGGAACTGGGCCCACAGAATACAAGTTCAAAGTCTGGACAGTCAAATACAATCAAAGCCAAAAGCATGAGAGCCCTCCATGTCTGATGCTAATTGTACGTCCAAAGTCAAAAGATTGGCCCTATAATGCCAAAGACGATTCCAAGACTTACTGATGGTCACCTGAAAAGCATGAAATTTGAGAGGATCAACTATCGAAATAGTTGGTGAGTTTACAGTGTGTTTGACTAAAAGATCAATCGTCGTTTGTTGTAGTTATTTAAGACAGGACTGCCGAGATCGATATCCGGCAATGAGACTAAACCACCTAGGCTTCTACTTCCAACATACTTTCAACGCTTATATATAGGGTGTACCATTGGCGTACCCACCACGCTTACGGTATGTTGTCAATAGTTTTGTCGCCATTGTGATAACACCATTTCACGTAATTATAAGACATGACTGTACAGACCGAAGTCCGACAATGATATGCTGACTGTACAGACCGAAGTCTGACAAAGATAATATATGACTGTACAGACCGAAGTCTGACAAAGATAATATATGACTGTACAGACCGAAGTCTGACAAAGATAATATATGACTGTACAGACCGAAGTCTGACAAAGATAATATGCCTCGTACAGGATTTCCCGTCTACAGTGGGGTACGGACCAGAACCAAGACTGTCAGGTACGAAAGCTGACAAGACTACCATTAAAATCTCATAATGGTAAAACTACATAAGGGGGATCATTTTAGTTCGTCAAACACAGAACAATTTAGTCTGCCGATCACATGGCAAGTCAAGACATATAGACCAATTTTTATAAGACATGTATACACATTTTCAGACAGCCGTCAACATGGCAATACATAAGAAAAATGATTTCATTTACCAAATCTCATGGCATAGACAAAGACAAATCATTTATAAAGTAGTCGTGTATACAGTACATGCTTTTCAGGCCCAAAGTAAAAGAAAAGGGCGCCATAAACTCACCTTAGCAGTCTACGAGCTAAAGAATGAGTAGTCCGAGAATATGAGCAGTCTAGTCTCCACGTCTATCCAAAACCTAGGATAAGAGTACCAATGGTGAGGATCAAATCTCACGACGACAAGTATCCTACGTACCACTACTTAGCTATCAATCCTAGAATGCCTTTACCGAGAATGTGATTCAATGTTTAATATTATTTGACTCAAGTTCGTCTTTTATTACTAAATTTGAATGAAAAGTCAAAAGTTCCAGCCAGTTACCACTGCGCCGCAGTGAGCCAGAACTATGCTCACTGCGCCGCAGTGGGCTAAATGAACAAAAGGGCCGAGAATGGCCACTGCGCCGCAGTGAGCCATTGCCAAGCTCACTGCGCCGCAGTGAGCTAAATGCACAAAAGGGCCGAGAATGGCCACTGCGCCGCAGTGGGACTAAGCCCATGCCACTGCGCCGCAGTGGCCTCATTCTGCAGCCAGCACCAGCAGGTGCAAAAATGCAGGGAAAGCCCAAATCGTTTTCAACTCAATTCCTTTCATTATAACAAGGTTAAACATGTTCAATAGACTCGGAAAAATACCATTTCGCCAATCATTTGCACTTTCAACCATTTTGACCTCAAATACCAAATTCTAAGTCAAAACCTAATTAAATTTCCAGGAACCCTAATTTACATAACAATTTAAAGCCTCTAATTCCGTTTACAAAACTAAAACAAACCTTTAAATGAATTTAAATCGAATCAAAAGTTTGAGAAAAATGTTTACTTACCAAAATTTGATGTTCTTGAGGTAAAGATGAAGATGGTGATGATTAAGATGCCCAAAACCCTAAATTATTATTGAAAGATGATTAATTGCTTTGATTTCCCCTTTGATTTCTCTTTGCCAAAATGATTTAGAGTATAAAGTGAAATGTGTGTGTGTTCTGTGTGTGTGTTGGGTCGACAGGCTAAGAAAGAAAAGGAGGGAAATGCTTTGTTGTTTGTTTGTTGTTAAATTCCCAGCCACAATAAACATTTCGGCCCATGTGGCCCTAAATGGGATATTTCTAATACCCTTAATTTGGTAAAATGCTTACGATTAAATACCGTTTGACCAAAAGTTTAAAATGTAAAATAAAGGTATCTTCCCTCGTCTCATTTTTAGTCAAAACAAGCAAATAAAGTTTCGTCAAAGGGAACTTTATAATATTAAGTCTAGACAGTCTAATTATCTTGTACAAGACATAACCTTTAAATATTAATTTAAAGTTATTTTTAAAGACTCGGCATTCGTCTAGATAGCTAATAGTCTACGTCATCAAGATACGTCTAATTTTGACTAAGTCAAAAGTCCAAAAGTCTAATAAGTTCCACGTCAAATGACAGTCTAAATTCGACGAGATTATGATAATGACTAATCTTAAACAAGATTAAGACTAATCGTTGTTAATTAATTACGAGTTGTCACACTTTATCCATTATTTGACATTTGACATGTATGTTTTCTTACTTTCTAAAATAACTTGAGCGCTTTGCTATTGATACACTTACTTTTGTCTTTGATGGTTACCAGTTCAACTGAACAAGTCACATAAGAATATATGATCTTTGGTAGTAACTTCAATTTAAGCATTATATGTCTTAATGTGTGTTCGATTAAAACCATTATAAATTGTGTTGGATAGCTTAGTTGAGACTTTATAACCTTCATTTCACAAAGAAGGGAATCATAGTCGATTCTAAATTATAATAGCTTACAAACACTTACAGAGAACATTTTGTGATAATCTTTAGTACGTCCATATCTTTTATTAATTGCAATAGCAAACCAATTGGTCATCGGGTACTACAATTGCTAAACTTCGAGTGAAATACATGATACCTTACTTGAAAGAACTGAACTCGATAAAACGAAAACACAAGATTTTTTTTTTTTTTTTTTTTTTTTTTTATATATATATACCCCACTGCGCCGCAGTGGGTGGAGAACTCTCCCACTGCGCCGCAGTGGGAAATCTCGGACTCGGGTCTGGAAAAAGCCCCACTGCGCCGCAGTGGGTTTTACACTCTCCCACTGCGCCGCAGTGGGAAGAAAAACTATTATGGCCGTGGGATTCCACTGCGCCGCAGTGGGCAAAACCACCCCCACTGCGCCGCAGTGAGCAGCCGCACAGCAAACCTAAGACCACTTCAACACTTGAACAAACTTGTAACCTTCAAATTTCAAAACAACATCTTAGAACACATTCCAGAGATTGACATCAACTTCATGGACACCTTTTAAACATAAAATACAACATCAACTTGTTTCAAAACCCATGAACACCATCAAATGGGTCATTTACCCATTTTGACACTATTTTCGACCAAATACACAAATTCACAAACTTCCCAAAAGCTTTACACCTGATCGTTTACATAATTTTTAACAAAAGTGTGACCATCAAATCAAAATGTACCAAGAGCCATGAGGAGGGAATTTCTAAGCCTCTAAACCAAAAAGTGTCATTCTTCCACGAATGACCTAATACCTTCAAGTCTTCCAAAAACACTTCAAGCTCTAAACCAAGGCTTTCAATTCAACGACACTAGTTCCTTCTTCCGGAACTACCTATAAAATGGTAAACAACTAAAATATAAGCAAAGGCTTAGCGAATATACTTGCATACATTTACGAATACGAAGGAGGGCAACGCACAAAGGACTATTACATGTAACCCATGACACCGTCGTGCCATACCTACATGCTCACCTTTGCACAATAAACAACATATATGGATCCATTAGAGAATATCGGGGTTCTTAGGCCCCGAGAAGGTTCTTAGGCCTTTTCTCAACAACAATAGGGGTTCTTAGGCCCCGGAGGTTCTTAGGCCTCATAACAATTGACCCCACCCGGGTCTAGCCAAATCAATTACCACACATGAGAAACACATTACAACATGATGTGGCCAATTGACCCAACGTAAACATAAAGGTATGCAAATATACTCACCTCCTCCGCAAATAGATCAACAAAGCTAAACGATTAAGCACAAACAAGCTTCAACCTATAATCATGTCATAAAATGCATAAGCTTATAATCACAACTTGACTAGCTTAACCTAGCCATACTCAAACACTAGCCTCTCTAAACCCAAAACCCAACCCATTTGTCATTGAGTCTCCATTTTACTTCCACCATATCATAGGTAGTTCAACCTACCATTTTCATCAACATTTCAATTACTTGTAAAAACTCATCTTTTCTCATAAACCAACATTATCACATAAGCTTATCAATTTCATAATCAAACTCCACACATAACTCAATGACAACTAGGTTAACTAAGGAATTGGGAAAATTAGCCACAAATCAATTTCTAGCAAAAACCCCCAAATTTGGTTCATCCATGAACCCTAATTTTGAAAGAAGGATAAAAACTAAATTAGGGGAATTCAATACCTCAACAACGACAATCCAATGCAAGACTTTTAGTTTGAGAATCCTTCTTTCTCCCTTTCTCTTAAAAACGGCCACCACCACCCCACTTACAATCCCTAACTTTAATTTCTTGAATGAAGATTACTTGGTGGTGATTGTTATTATTATTATGATTTCTATTCTTGAACTTGAGAGAGTTACTCTTTGTTTTGAAGAAATGTGTGAAGGAATGCATGAAAGGAAATGGAAAGAAATGAAGAAGAAATGAGAAGAATAGGTGGGAGTGGAGGAAAATGGTGAATCATCAACAAAGGGTGGCTGGCACACTATGGGGCTGCCACGCCCCATTCACTTTTTGGGTAATAAAATACCCGCTATCCGCTAAAGTTCCAACTAAATTAACCCCATTTCTAAAAATAAAATACTAGGAAATTAATTTAATGTCGAAACTATAAAAAGGGTTAAATTCTTTTTACCTTAAATCTCTGGGGTGTTACAACTCTCCCCCACTTGGAACGGATCACGGCCTCGTGATCCAAGCCATATGCAAAGACGGATAGTAAACTAGGACGTCACGCTCGGACTCCCACGTACAATCGGACATCTTACCATGCTTCCACAAAATCTTATAAGTCCTCACCGTCTTATTTTGTACCCTTCTAAGTTCTTCTTCAACTATGGCAGTCGGCTCTTCAATGTAGTTCAACTTGTTATCAATCTCTATTTCATTTAATGGCACATAAGAAGACTCATCGGCAAGGCATTTTCTAAGATGTGACACGTGAAAAGTAGGGTGAATTCCCGATAACTCTTCTGGTAGTTCCAAACGGTAAGCAACCTTGCCAACCTTAGCCAAAATTTTAAACGGGCCGATGAAACGAGGACTTAACTTTCCACGCTTCCGAAAGCGTAGAACACCTTTCCATGGGGAGACTTTCAACAAGACACGGTCACCTTCACAGAATTCAATCGGCCTCCTTCTTTTATCCGCATAAGACTTTTGTCGATCTTGAGCCGCTTTTAGCCTCTCTTTGATCACATCTATCTTTTCGATGGTCTTTAACACTACTTCCGTGCCACCTATTTCTCTTTGACCTACTTCTCCCCAACAAATTGGAGATCGACATTTCCTCCCATACAACATTTCATAGGGCGGCATTTGGATGCTAGAATGGTAGCTATTGTTGTAGGAGAATTCCACCAAAGGCAAGTGAAGATCCCAAGTGCCTCCAAAATCGATTATACATGCCCGAAGCATGTCTTCAAGCGTTTGAATGGTTCTCTCACTTTGCCCATCCGTTTGTGGGTGATAGGCGGTGCTAAGCTTGAGCTTGGTACCCATATCTTCATGAAATTTCCGCCAAAAGTGAGAAGTGAATCGAGTGTCCCTATCCGAAACAATGGAGACGGGCACACCATGTCTTGCTACAACTTCCTTTACATAAATCTTTGCCAATACCTCGGATGAAGATGCTTCACGAATGGGAAGAAATAAGGCACTTTTAGTCAATCTATCCACTATTACCCAAATTGTATCAAATTGATTTCTAGGCGTTTTGGGCAACTTGGTGACAAAATCCATAGTAATATCTTCCCACTTCCATTTGGGAATTTCCAACGGTTGCATCATACCATAGGGCTTTTGATGTTCCGCCTTCACTTGTGCACACGTCAAACACTTTTCAACATATTTCACCACATCACGTTTCATTCCGGGCCACCAATATTCTACTTTCAAGTCATGGTACATCTTTGTAGCACCGGGGTGGATGGAGTACTTGGATTTGTGAGCCTCATCAAGAAGAACTTGTTTCAACTCACAAGAAAATGGGATCCAAATCCTCCCAAAACGTACGGTAAGGTCACGAGAATCCTTAGTGAAATATTGAATTTGACCTTGTATTCTTTCCTTCTTAGGATCTCGTTGCAAGGCCCTCTCTTGAGCTTCCCTAATTTGATCAAAGAAGTCATTGGTGATCAAAACCCAAAGGGGTGAAACGACTAAGGCATGATGAGAACTCTTCCGACTCAAGGCGTCCGCTACCACATTAGCCTTCCCGGGATGATACAAAATCTCGCAATCATAATCTTTCAAAAGATCTAGCCATCTTCGTTGGCGATTGTTGAGGTCTCTTTGCTCAAAGAAGTATTTGAGGCTTTTATGATCGGAATAGATAGTAAACTTGACTCCATAGAGATAATGGCGCCAAATCTTCAAAGCAAATACCACCGCCGCTAGCTCCAAATCATGAGTAGGGTATCGTTTTTCATGATCTTTCAATTGCCTTGAAGCGTAGGCGATGACTTTACCCCGTTGCATAAGAACACAACCTAGGCCATTAGACGACGCATCACAATATACCACCATATCTTCAAGTCCATCCGGTAAAACAAGGACCGGTGCTTGACTTAGCCTTTCTCGAAGTTGTTGAAAAGCCAACTCTTGCTCGCTTTTCCATTCGAACTTGATATTCTTTCGAGTCAACTTGGTCAATGGGGAAGCTATTTTAGAGAAGTCTTGAATAAAACGACGGTAATAGCCCGCTAGACCAAGAAAACTCCTAATCTCCGACGGATTCTTTGGTTGCTCCCACTTCATCACCGCATTAATCTTGGCCGGGTCCACCATAATTCCCTCACTATTAACAACATGTCCAAGAAATTGCACTTCTCTTAACCAAAATTCGCATTTGGAGAATTTGGCATAGAGCTTCTCCTTGCGTAATGCTTCCAACACCTCACGTACATGAACTCCATGATCGGTTGAGCTTTTAGAGTAAATAAGAATATCATCAATGAATACGATTACGGATTTATCCAGCATAGGGCGACAAACACGGTTCATGAGATCCATGAAAGCCGCGGGAGCATTTGTAAGACCAAAAGGCATGACAACAAACTCAAAATGACCATAACGAGTACGGAAGGCGGTTTTAGGAATGTCTTCACCACGTACTTTGAGTTGATGGTAACCCGAACGAAGATCTATTTTTGAGAAATATGACGCTCCTTGAAGTTGATCGAATAAGTCGTCGATTCTAGGCAAAGGATACTTGTTCTTTACGGTGACTTTGTTGAGCTCTCGATAGTCGATACACATACGCATGCTTCCATCCTTCTTCTTGACAAAAAGTACCGGTGCGCCCCATGGAGAGTTACTAGGTCGGATAAAACCCTTATCAAGTAATTCTTGTAGTTGCTTCATCATCTCTTGCATTTCCGATGGAGCCAAACGGTAAGGAGTTTTTGCAATGGGGTTAGCCCCCGGAATGAGATCAATGGAAAACTCAACTTGCCGTTCGGGAGGAATGCCCGGCAAATCTTCGGGAAAAACATCGGCGAATTCACTAACAATAGGGATGTCTTCGATAGATAGAGGTTTCTTTTCAACATCAACGATATGAGCAAGATAAGCATGACATCCATGAGAAATGTAACGTTTGGCACGAGCAAAGGTACATACGGAAATAGAACGTTCCTTCCTATCACCATACACCACCAAGTCTTCGCCTTTAGAAGTCTTCAAATATATCGCCTTTTCATCACACGCGATCTTGGCGTTACAAGAGCTTAACCAATCCATACCCAAAATTATATCAAACTCTCCCATCGGAAAAGGAATTAAATTGGCTTGAAAGAGTTCCGAAGAAATTTTAATTTCACATCCCCTATACACCTCCTTCACTAATTCCATTCTACCATTACCAACCTCAACTTGCAAAGTATTTTCTAGACACGACTTTGACACGGGAATAACATGAATTACTCTAGTTGCAACGAATGATCTATTCGCCCCCGAATCAAAGAGAATTTCGCATAGGCACATTATAAACAAGGAATGTACCTGTGACGACATCATTCGTGTTCCTTGCTTGATCCACGGTGAGTTGAAAGGACCTTCCTCGTTGGTTCCCATGAATTTGGGCGCTTTTCCTTTCCGCTTCCCTCCTCTTTTCCTCGAGTCTCTCCTCTTGGGTCAACTTAGGGCATGAGCTTCTCATGTGGCCCTCCTCAAAGCACTTGTAGCATATGATGGCCTTTTGTGGCTTGGACTTGCACTCCTGGCTTGAATGCCCCGGTTTCCCACAAGTAAAACAACCTTTCCCCGCCACCTTACATACCCCCCAATGATTCCTCTTGCACGGTCGGCACCAAGGGATATTCTTGCTAGTAGAGTGGTTGCCGGAACTACCCTCTCGTCTAAACCGTTTGTTCGGAGAGTTGGTCCCCTCATACTTCCTCTTCAACTCACCATCATCATCTGTTCTTGATTGTTCAATTTCATGGTCTCTAGCCACATCCGCCAACATGGAAAAAGACTCCATTTGACGTAGGCTTATCCTTTCCCTCAAGCTCTTCTTCAACTTCATATAAAATTGCTCCTTCAACAATTGGTCGTTCTCAAGAAATTCTGGACAAAATTGAGCCTTGTCCAAGAAGTGGGTTCGAAATTCGTTCAAACTCATACTACCTTGACAATCACTGAGAAATTCACTTCTCAACTTGGTCACTTCAGCTTCTGATCTAAACTCCTTGAAAAACATTGTCTTGAATTCGGGCCATTCCACATGATCTAATGCTTCCTTCTTTATTGCCAACAAACTATCCCACCATCTCTTTCCACTATTCCTTAGCATACCAACCGCAAAAATGACCTTCAGGTGCGAGGGGCATTGACTGGTGCGGAATGCCCCTTCAATCTCCGATATCCATCGTGTACAAACGATGGGATCACGATCACCGTGATACTCCGGTGGGTGACACACTTCAAAGTCTCGAAAGGTGAACTTCTTCTTGTAACCCCTTTCTCCCGTCACTTCTACTTCTTTCTCTTCTACATTCTTTTTGTCCTTACCCTTGCCATCCCTCTTCTCAAACTCTAGTTGCACATTCAAAGCCACTTCCTCTCTGATCATTTGGGCTATGTGATCATTCACAGCCCCTTCCATAGTCTCGTTCAATTTCTTAAGTAGTAGGGGTGTATATTTCTCTAATGCTCTCCCTATTTGATCCGAGATATCCATGCTACCTTCGGCAAATAAAGGTTCTTCTTCTTCGTTCTGTTTGTGGTGCTCTTCTTCCTCATTATGATCGTCAGCCATACTTCAATAAGAGTAGATAAAACGAATTTAATCACGCAACCTATCTAACTCTATGACTAGGAGCCAAAACTTATAACTTGATACTACACCGTCCTAAGGTTTGATGCCGCTAGTTTATAAATTTATTAGTATTTCAACCGCAATAAGGCCGGCTTCTTATTGTGCTTTAAATACTAACAAATAGATAATCTAACATTATCAAACACATATTTCAGTCCCATAAAAAGTTTCGGTTACCTAAGGTCGAGTCTCAACTAAGGTTTAAGTCTAGGCACTCTCTATACAAGGGAATACCTAAATCCCTTAAACCTCGGCTTTGATACCAACTTGAAAGAACTGAACTCGATAAAACGAAAACACAAGATTTTTTTTTTTATTTTTTTTTTTTTTATTTTTTTTTTTTTATATATATACCCCACTGCGCCGCAGTGGGTGGAGAACTCTCCCACTGCGCCGCAGTGGGAAATCTCGGACTCAAGTCCAGAAAAGCCCCACTGCGCCGCAGTGGGTTTTACACTCTCCCACTGCGCCGCAGTGGGAAGAAAAACTATTATGGCCGTGGGATTCCACTGCGCCGCAGTGGGCAAAACCACCCCCACTGCGCCGCAGTGAGCAGCCGCACAGCAAACCTAAGACCACTTCAACACTTGAACAAACTTGTAACCTTCAAATTTCAAAACAACATCTTAGAACACATTCCAGAGATTGACATCAACTTCATGGACACCTTTTAAACATAAAATACAACATCAACTTGTTTCAAAACCCATGAACACCATCAAATGGGTCATTTACCCATTTTGACACTATTTTCGACCAAATACACAAATTCACAAACTTCCCAAAAGCTTTACACCTGATCGTTTACATAATTTTTAACAAAAGTGTGACCATCAAATCAAAATGTACCAAGAGCCATGAGGAGGGAATTTCTAAGCCTCTAAACCAAAAAGTGTCATTCTTCCACGAATGACCTAATACCTTCAAGTCTTCCAAAAACACTTCAAGCTCTAAACCAAGGCTTTCAATTCAACGACACTAGTTCCTTCTTCCGGAACTACCTATAAAATGGTAAACAACTAAAATATAAGCAAAGGCTTAGCGAATATACTTGCATACATTTACGAATACGAAGGAGGGCAACGCACAAAGGACTATTACATGTAACCCATGACACCGTCGTGCCATACCTACATGCTCACCTTTGCACAATAAACAACATATATGGATCCATTAGAGAATATCGGGGTTCTTAGGCCCCGAGAAGGTTCTTAGGCCTTTTCTCAACAACAATAGGGGTTCTTAGGCCCCGGAGGTTCTTAGGCCTCATAACAATTGACCCCACCCGGGTCTAGCCAAATCAATTACCACACATGAGAAACACATTACAACATGATGTGGCCAATTGACCCAACGTAAACATAAAGGTATGCAAATATACTCACCTCCTCCGCAAATAGATCAACAAAGCTAAAACGATTAAGCACAAACAAGCTTCAACCTATAATCATGTCATAAAATGCATAAGCTTATAATCACAACTTGACTAGCTTAACCTAGCCATACTCAAACACTAGCCTCTCTAAACCCAAAACCCAACCCATTTGTCATTGAGTCTCCATTTTACTTCCACCATATCATAGGTAGTTCAACCTACCATTTTCATCAACATTTCAATTACTTGTAAAAACTCATCTTTTCTCATAAACCAACATTATCACATAAGCTTATCAATTTCATAATCAAACTCCACACATAACTCAATGACAACTAGGTTAACTAAGGAATTGGGAAAATTAGCCACAAATCAATTTCTAGCAAAAACCCCCAAATTTGGTTCATCCATGAACCCTAATTTTGAAAGAAGGATAAAAACTAAATTAGGGGAATTCAATACCTCAACAACGACAATCCAATGCAAGACTTTTAGTTTGAGAATCCTTCTTTCTCCCTTTCTCTTAAAAACGGCCACCACCACCCCACTTACAATCCCTAACTTTAATTTCTTGAATGAAGATTACTTGGTGGTGATTGTTATTATTATTATGATTTCTATTCTTGAACTTGAGAGAGTTACTCTTTGTTTTGAAGAAATGTGTGAAGGAATGCATGAAAGGAAATGGAAAGAAATGAAGAAGAAATGAGAAGAATAGGTGGGAGTGGAGGAAAATGGTGAATCATCAACAAAGGGTGGCTGGCACACTATGGGGCTGCCACGCCCCATTCACTTTTTGGGTAATAAAATACCCGCTATCCGCTAAAGTTCCAACTAAATTAACCCCATTTCTAAAAATAAAATACTAGGAAATTAATTTAATGTCGAAACTATAAAAAGGGTTAAATTCTTTTTACCTTAAATCTCTGGGGTGTTACACTTATCTTTATATTTAGTGAGATCGTGATTTAGTTATGTATTAACCTTAGTGATTTATCAATGGATGACTTTCTGTAGTTTAGAGCATTTGAGTTGCTTACATGATCAAACGAGATTAAGTACTCTTAGATTGGTTAGACATGATTATGTAGAACACTAATATTGGACCTCTGTTTTACAGGAGTAGCCATTGTATTATTGCTTAACATATAACACACATGAGGATATGTTAAACCAGTTGGTTTTAGGAGTAGTCATAAGCTTAAATAATGACATTTGTTTTTATATATTCAATGTAGAATTGAGTTTGTACTCAACACTCTTTCTGCTAAAGTGGCGAGGTGGCACGTGAAATCGAAAGGATTGAGAAGTCATGTGAAAATCGAAACGATTGAGAAGTCACATGAAACCAACTTTTGAAAGGTTATTTAATGGATACTTTCTTATACAAGCCTTCAACCAGGACTAGACTTTCATTTGAATCAGCAATGAAAAGGTTTTTGGAAGTTAGACAATCACATAAAACACTCTTAGTTTTTTATGATTGTTTTTTTTCTACAATACAACTAATATTTTACGTTTTTGAGTGTTTCTTTTATCATTAATGTTTTTCACCTTTAATTTCATTTCCCATAACAATTTCATTCATTACATCTTTCAAATCAATCAAGTGTATTCTGCTTGTAGGTAATATTTGCTAGAGCAATGGATCACATTTCAGTATGACAAAGCAATGATAATGATATGGAATGATAATGATATGGTTAGCTGGTTATTTGGTAATATAAAGTTACTTAAATGAGTTTGGTTTTGCAATCTTGCCTTGCTATATCAATTTTCAACGGGAGCGAGTGAGCGACTATGTACTACTTGGATGGTCGATGAGCTCGAGTATGAAGATGTGGGACATAAAAGTTGTCATTGGTTTAGGTGTAATCAAATATTGAAAATTTTATATATATTTTTCTAAGCATGCCCGGGTAGTTACCCGGGTTGATTAGCTAGTTATAGATATATGTTAATCAATATGTGTTTGTATGATGCGCGGTTGTAAATTATTTTATGATTAGCTACCTAAGATAGTTTGCCATTGGTATACAGCTTTAACTAGTCTTGTGATATTAGAAATGAGTGATAATTAATGATATAAATTAAATGTATTAGTTAGTTTGTCTTATATTTGGTCAAATATGTGATTTTTTATTTACCACAGTAATATATAAGATTATATATTTAAATTTAATATACTTGAGTATACGTTTAAAAACAAATAATCAATTTACGATAATTATAAGAAAAAATAATAATTTATAGTATAGAGGAAATTTTTTGTTTTTAAAGACTATGAAAATAACTTATCAAGTGAACGAGTGTTTTATTCTAGTCATCTATTGTTTATGGAACCACGATAACAACTTAGAAGTTAAGCTACCCGGCTATATCAAAGATATTTGTAGGAAGGATGAGGTGATGTAAAGGTTTTTTATGAAAAGTGTGTTGACGTGAGTGATGACATGGAGGATGTCCATTCTTAGTTGTTTGTGAGGAAGGATGAAGAAGGACGAGAAGAAATCTGATATAAATGGTTAAATGATTTGTTGAAAATAGTTGATGTGAAAGTTATCATTTGTTTGTAAAAAAGATGAATATGTCATGACTGTAGGTAAAAAGTGTTTGTAAGAAGGATAAATGAAAAACTCACTGACATGATGATTAAGCTATTTATGAAAAGAGTAACCTGTAACCGATAGTCCGATACGGATAGCCTTATAACAGAAAATATGCTCCAAAATCCCTTAAGCCAACTAGTAATATGGCCCATAATATGACATCAGCTTGATCCATTCCTTCCTTGTCTTCATGTCATATTTGCATGAAAAGCACAAATACTAATAGAAAGTTACTCGCACAAAAGGCAGATTTTTTATAAGAGTTCTTATGTGTGGTCATTGTACACCATTATTGTGGTCATTGTAGACTATTATTGTCATTTGATGTTGCTTATATACATGTGTTTCTATACCTATACATAACTACATATATCTTTCATATACATACATGTGTGTTGCATAATATAGTCTACATCTTAGCTTATACTAGTATTAATGTTTGCATACTACAAATTATTACGATTTTTTTTGAAAATAGACATATTTAGTGTGTTGTCAAAATAGTTTTTGGAATTTTTTTTTTTATGAAACTAGTAAATCCGGTTTCCTAAACCCGGACTCGAAAAAGTTGGTCCAATCAGGTTATCGCAAACCCGGACTCAAATTCGAAAATCGAGTCCGGGTTTCCCATCCCCGGACTCGCAGACTTTCTGACATAATGTGACATAGATCGCAGTGCTACAGTTGCCATAGTGGAGAGAGAGTGAGACCGGGTTTAGGAACCCCGGTTTCACCCTGAATATATAATATGTTCTTTGATGTGCAATATATAACATACCATATGAATTTGTGCTCAAGTATTGTAAATGTATGGAGGAAACCTTACTGAATGATTTCAGTAGTGTCGAAGATAACATGTGAACCATTTTGAAAAAGAGGGACCTTGGCAGATGGATTCATTCTGATTCATGTGTAATCAATATTTCTTTCTTCCAATGATACAGCTGCATCGGGCTTCCTTCCACGTAGTCAAAATCTGAAGATTTAGCAAGCAACTAAGCAATTACCATAAAAGTGTGATTCACAAAAGTCAGCTTTCAAATTGTGTAGCATAAAATATTAATTGCAACAGAAGATTCTAAAGTAGACGGAAAGATAATGGGGAATCTATTCATCTAATGTAGGGACCAAATAACTTGTTTTGTTACACCTAACCAAAAACAAACTGAAAGGGGACCACATATTTGTGTACAGGGTGTAACCTACACTTTCCAACCTACACTGTCATATCACTGAAAAAGTTGTAGCCCCTGCGAGTTCGGTATTGGGAAACCCGGACTCAATATTCAAAATTTGAGTCCGGGTTTGGACCACTTTTATCGAGTCCGGGTTTGAAAAACCCGGATTTACTAGTTTCATAAAAAAATTTCCAAAAACTACTTTGACAAACACACCTTAAAATATGACTATTTTCAAAAAAAATCAAATTAGTACACCTAAAGATTCGAGACACAACAAATTAGCACACATAGATCTATCTTGAAAGATTCATTTAAGTATGAAGTATCCATAGCAACCCCTCCAACTACTACTTTAGAGTTCACAGTCAGTTTAATGTACATGGTGGTGGATCCTCTCTTTGTAAAACCTCACAGACCATTTTTTTTAAGTCGGTCGGATAGGCGGACAACAATCGGATAATCAACCCTTACTTTTGGGGAGAGGAGGGGAAAGAGTTAGAACACGAAAGTTATATGTGTGGCATCTTCCTATAGAGCAATCGTTGTCAATCGTTAGGACCTTATCCCCCATCAAAACCTCGTAGACCATTGTTTTACACACTACTTAAAAAAATATATAAAAAAATCGTGACAAAATTCTAGGTCAACCTGAGCAAAGCATTTTAAAACCCACACCCAAAGTTATTCATTTTGACATGTTTTGGCGTTTTAAATAGGTCCATTCATGCATTTAAGCAAGTTCACAAAACAAGTGTCAGATTTTGGGTTCGAAATTCAGTGCTTGCTCTTAACATTTATAATTGCTACCTAGATAGAACCAGAACCAGAAACAGAACATACTCAGAAAAATATGGTAAACTGCTTCATTAAGCATACAAAAATTAAAAAACCTACTTGTCAAATGAGTAAACATCAATATCTCATACGAATAGTATGTTTTTTTTAATTTGACGATAAAAATCAACAAGTATTATTTCACTCACTTAACTCACTGTTGTGCACATTGTACCTTCCGCATTCCACTAGGCATGTCTTCACAATTATCTTCATCATAAGCTTCTTCAGCATGTTTCTGTTTTCTACTCATTTCTTTCGTAGTAATGTTGACATCATGCATAGTTGTTTCCTCGCATTCATCCATATCCATACCGCTAATCTGCTTTGAAGGTCTAGTGGGAAAAACTGCCTCCAAAGCCTTGCACTGTTCTGGGGTGACCAAATCAGGAAAATCCACAGTGAAGTGTATGTACAGCTTCCCCTTCATGAATGGCCTCTGGTACACTAGCATTCCTTTATCATTTATTGCCTTGTATTGGTCTACAAAACAACATTCAAGATATTTTGATCATCAGATCATATACACAGAGCATGGATACAATGACATGTTTTAGTTAATGTAAAATCACATTCAACGTTGAATCAAGGGCTTGAACCACCAGCAATATCAATTATATAAGTATTTCCGTTATGTAAGAGACACAAAGTTGCAATGTAGCAAGCGCGTTCATTGGATGTAGCACTTTTGGCCCAATGGTCGATTTTAGTTATGTTTCGTGCTTCCATAAGAGGGTCAAATAAAAAAAGTCAGTTATAAAGAAACGGGTCGTAACAGAACTAATGAATAAAACCCCTTATGTCATTTTATCCGATATAAACAGGATGAATTCTTATTAATATAACTTAATTTATGTCATATTTGATTTACAGTTTATATAATAAAAAAATGCTACATCCGGGTCAAACCTAGATGAACTGCAAACAACTAGATTTTAGATGTTGCCCAGCCCGACCAACTAGTTTGTCTTCTCCAATATTCATGCAATGGACTATTCAAATTGTTATGTAGGACTATATTAGAACAAAGCACAAAAATTTTGGAAAAAACAAAACAAAAAGGTCCTTTGTATGAGAGTTACCAGGTTTCACGACCTCCCCGAGTAGGGATTTGATCAAAAGTTGCCTGTTCCTTGTAGAGGCTGATGAAGTTGTAAGATTTCATTTATTGGAGTATTAGTTTTTGGATTATTATTTCTTTTAATTAAATAGTTTGGACAAGGTAAAAATGTCGATAAACTAATGTGCTAACCTTGTATCCAATGTGCAGCCTGACACTGTTACTGGTGATATTGTGGTCGAGTTGCAATAAAAGGAGCATTCTAAGTTTAGAAGAAAGGGGGATGACATATTTTATGAACACACCTTGAACCTTACTGAAGCACTATGTGGCTTCCAATATCCAGATGGGTCAAGACGAATTGGAAGCCATATAGTGCTTCAGTAAGGTTCAAGGTGTGTTCATAAAATATGTCATCCCCCTTTCTTCTAAACTTAGAATGCTCCTTTTATTGCAACTCGACCACAATATCACCAGTAACAGTGTCAGGCTGCACATTGGATACAAGGTTAGCACATTAGTTTATCGACATTTTTACCTTGTCCAAACTATTTAATTAAAAGAAATAATAATCCAAAAACTAATACTCCAATAAATGAAATCTTACAACTTCATCAGCCTCTACAAGGAATGTAATCTCCTGTTTATTCTGCATACCCTTCTCAACACGGACTTCTAGCAGTTTCTTCTCGTGCACCACTTTTTCACCTTTACACGATGGGCAACGACCCTCGTGATCAACTTTTTCTCCGGTACCTTCACATTCATTACAAGGGTCTTTCTTTCCTGATCCTTGACAACCTGCACATTTCATTGAAGCAACTGACTTCTGATGGGAAATAAACACCACAACGGTAAACATAAATGCGGAAATAACCCCTTCGTTTGGCAACCTTTCCCAACCCGTGTGAACCTATGAGGAAACTAACAAGTATGGAACCCTAAATGCAATCAAAATCAGCACCTAATGATAACAAGATCAACAAACAATAGCACACACAAACACAAGAACTTTTAGCATGAAAAACCTCTCAAAGTGAGAGTAAAAACCACGGGACCCGTAGGCCGCTTAAAATCCACTATCACCAATAATAGAGCAATACAATCAGACCTTCTCTAGCTATACTAGAGGCATACAACAATCATCATACACTTGGAATAAAGCATCAAGATGTATGGAAACAAAACAAAGACAAAAGATGAACAACATCACCAGAAATTCTGCTCTCTGTTCCAGTCCCTGTAACTCATCCTTCGGACCTCCTGAGACAAATTCAACCGTCTAAAATGTTGGCCCAGATGTTATAAAACTCCTGTCCAAAAATGGGGACAATCCAACGGTTCAATCTCCGGGGATCGAAGCGTTTGTGAACTGCTGTCAGAAAAAACGGGAATATACAATCTCTCTTTTTCTTCACTCTCTATTATTGTTGTGTTAGTGATAGTGGCTGCCTATTTGCATCATATGATGCCCTAGCAACTGAAGTTAACAAGAGTCAAAGGGGCTCTTGGATATGGGCCTATTTGTTGGGCTTTCCTCATGGGCTTAGGAAAACAACCCAACAAATCTCCCCATTTTCCTGACTATGAGGAAGAGTTCGCCATCCCGGCGATCGAGCAACAAACCTTGAGCTTCTCCTTTGCTAATGGCTTGGTCAACATATCGGAACCATTATCATCGGTATGAACTTTATCAAGTTCAAATAAACCATCTTCAAGACAATCTCTGATCCAATGATACCTCACATCAATATGTTTTGTTCGCTTATGAAACATAGAATTCTTAGCAAGGTGAATAGCACTTTGATTATCACAAAGAACCACGTAGCGCTGTTGCTTGAAGCCAAGCTCCTGCAGAAACCTTTTCAACCACAATAGTTCTTTACACGCTTCTGTTGCTGCCATATATTCAGCCTCTGTTGTAGACAAGGCAACACACTTTTGCAATCTTGACTGCCATGAAACAGCCCCACCAGCAAAAGTCATCAAATAACCCGAAGTAGACCTCATGTTATCCTTGTTACCGGCCATATCTGAATCTGTGTAACCAACCAGCATCGGCTTCTCATCTCCAAGTGTAATACCCAACTTGGAGGAACCCCGCAGATATCTGAAAATCCATTTAACTGCTTCCCAATGCTTCTTACCCGGATTTGACATAAACCGACTAACAACACCAACTGCATGAGCTAAATCAGGCCTAGTGCATACCATAGCATACATCAAGCTACCAATATCTGAGGTATATAGAACTCTATCCATCTCTTCAACATCCTCCTTTGAAGAAGGGCAATCTGCATCTGTTAGCTTAAAGTTGGTAGTAAGAGGGGAACTAACCACTTTAGCATTTTCCATGTTGAACCTGCGAAGCACCTTTTCAATGTATTGCTCCTGTGACATATGTAACTTCTTGGCACCTCTATCACGAGTAATCCGAATACCAAGGATCTGACTTGCTGGCCCTAAGTCTTTCATAGCAAAAGACTTGCTCAAATCTCGCTTCAACTGGGCAATTCTTCCAGTATTCTTGCCAACAATCAGCATGTCATCAACATAAAGCAACAATATGATGAAATCATCATCACCAAATCTCTGAAAGAAAACACAGTGGTCTGAAGTCGTCTTTCGGTAGCCTTGCTCCCCCATAACCGACTCAAATATCTTATACCACTGTCTTGGTGCTTGCTTCAACCCATATAGACTTTTCTGAAGTCTACACACATAATCTTCGTTGCCCATAACCTGAAACCCTTCAGGTTGCTCCATGTAGATTTCTTTATCCAAGTCACCGTGAAGGAAAGCGGTCTTGACATCCATTTGCTCAACCTCAAGATCAAGACTAGCTGCCAAACCAAGAACCACTCGAATAGAGCCCATCTTCACGACTGGAGAAAAAATCTCATCAAAATCGATACCCTTTCTCTGACTGAATCCTTTGACAACCAATCTAGCTTTGTACCTGGGTCTTTTGTCTTCACTTTATAAACCCACTTGTTCTTCAGAACTTTCTTGCCTTTAGGCAACTTCACCAACTCATAAGTATGATTCTCATGCAAGGAACTCATCTCATCTTGCATGGCTTCAACCCACTCCTTTCTGTGATCATCTTCTATTGCTTCTACATAACACTCGGGCTCTCCCCCATCAGTGAGTAATGTTTGATCCAAGAATCATTCAATGGCTCCGACCTGGGGGTTTGTGAGTGATTTGGGTGTTTTGGTAGGCGATTCCCTTCCGGTCAAAGGGCGAGGAGGCCGCTTTACGCCTTAGTGTATAGGGTTTTTCTTCCAGAGGTGAATGAATCCTCTTGGATGTAGAGCCGTCCCTATATATAGGGGTCAGAAAGCTTGGAGAGGAGGAAAAGGAGTTAGGGTCAATCTTTTCCTCCTTAAAGATATCTTTTATCTTTTGAGAAGATTCGTGATAATCTCATGTCCGAGTTATTCGGGTATTTGATATATCATCCCTTTATAGGAGATTTAGATGGATACGGAAGGTTCCGGATATATCCGGAGTTTTGAGATGATTCTGGTTACGGAGGTCTTTTCCTGCGAAGGCTGTTGCTCCGTACCTGTTAAGCGAGTATTATTACGAAATACGGAGGTCCTCTGATATCGGAGGTAAAGCTCGTACACGGTATATCATCAAGCCCCCCAGTCTAATAAGATAGGCATCCAGGGGCTGTCTTGTTAGACTTAAAATTCTCAAGGGTTAAAAAGGTAAATAAATCTTTAAAAAGAAAAAATACCTTATATTACCTACCAGGTCGATCCGATCATTTCCCCAATCTGTGCATCTGTTCTGCCCTAATTTTTTATTCTTCAGGTCAGTCATCTTCCTTTAATTTCTTCCTTTGTTGTTTATAGAAATGGCTAAGGTAGGTCGTAATGAACTTTCCTCTGTGGTCACACCCGAGGGGTTGGGATGGTTTTGCTCTGATGAGCGAGATTTGTTAACTTAAATTCCTAACAAGTTTTAAATTTATTTATTACAAGGTTAACTTCTCTACTACACTCACTCACGGGCAGTGGACCTGATCGTTTATAGTATAGCAAATAGGTAAGACCAGGATCGTTCTCAGGGACTATGTCTAAGAATGCAGCTAGGTGTAATTCTAAGATTGTTGGGGGTTTGTCACGATGCTTAAACTAATAATAAAAGACAATGGAATCCGGTATTACCGGGGCAGGCTGTTTCAGAAGAAACAACGAAAAGATTTTTGAAAAGTAAATGCAAGATAATAATAATGAAAACAGTACATCTACTTGGAAACAGTTCACATGCCACATAGATCATCTACCAAATTACTTATAATTGTTGAACGACTAATCATGACCAAGCTTCCTGTTAAGTCCCCCGGTCTAAGTGGTCAAGATTCCTGTTAAGTCACCTAACCATTTAATTAAGCTTCATGTTAATTCCCCTAATTAAGATTATAAACTAAGTCGGTTTTTATGACCTAACCTTTATAGTTTAACGGGATTCCTGTTAAGTCACCTAACCATTTAATTAAGCTTCATGTTAATTCCCCTAATTAAGATTATAAACTAAGTCTGTTTTTATGACCTAACCTTTATAGTTTAACGGGATTCCTGTTAAGTCACCCAAGCAGTTTGGCTTCCTGTTAAGTCCCCAACCTACTTTAACTATACTTTCATATTCATTCAAGTATTTAAACCTAAACAATTATGGATCGACGGTCAAGCATAAAACAGTTCAACAACTATAATTAATTATCAGTATCACTATATCAGCATGATCACATTATCCAAGTAGATGCAAACTAATTTAGCTACTCGTGGCAAAACAAATACTACTAACAATTATTAAAATAGATAAATCCATAATAGTAATTGTCAAATAAATAGTCTTGCAATAGTAACCCTAATAACAATAATAATAATAAAAGAGAAAGATCAAACGAAAGATGTGATGTGGCTAGTTGATGTTGATGTCGACTTCGAAGATCCAAAGTCACGGCTACTGCCTCCTTTGTGTTTCTCTCGGCCGCAACTCACACGAACTACCACCTTCTCGATTGATGATTATGATGATGATGTTGTTAAGGATTGATGTTTGATCTCTCGGATGATATGGGGGTGTTACGAGGGTTTAGATCTGGTGAAAATACCCTAGAAACAACCCACAAGTCGTCTGGAAGAAGTATGGTGCGGCTCTTAGGGTTTAGGGGGGTATTTATAGGTTTTCGGAAAGTTCCAGATCTGAACTGACTTCACCAGCGGCGCTGGTGAAGTCCCAGCGGCGCTGGGAAAGTCCCAGCGGCGCTGGTGAGGTCCCAGTGGCGCTGGTGAGCTTCAGGATCACTTCCAGCGGCGCTAGAGCTTCAGGTGAGCGGCGCTGGTCTTCGACATCAACACAAAAGTTGTAGATCTTTCTCTTGCCTTTCCGTGGATAGCTTACTCGTCAGAAACGGAGTCCGTATGAAGAAGTTATGCCCAAAATACTAACACATGGTCATTTGCTTCATGTTGGCCTCAAATTCTTCATGTTCCGCTTGCTAGTCTTCGTCCAAATGTCTTGTGGCTTCGTGTTAAGTTGAGTTGAGGCGTTTACCTTCACTTGCACGCCTTGTGAACCTATCATAACATATCATCCAATTAAGTACCAAAAGTTCACAAGTCTAAACTCATTTAAGCATCAAAACACGACCAAAAGATATGAGAAATTTATACGAAATGGACGCTCCTCATATTCCCCCACACTTAAGTTTTTGCTTGTCCTCAAGCAAATAGTGCCAGAAAAATAAAACATTTAAAGATGAGCGGACAACTTAAGTGTAAAAGTTTTCTACTTTTAAAAACATTCAAAGATTAGTCATGCAAAATGATTTGAGAAAGCTTAAACAAAATCAGAAAGCTATAGCTAGAGGTAAAGATAATCAATCAATCAAAACTTAAAGCTAACTTTTTATTTGTGTTAATACCTCTAAAACCGTTCTATAATTCCACATGTCCTACAGCTCAATCTTACTTCCTTCTGCTGACTAGTTAAGCACTTAATTTCAAGTTTGTATAGCAATTAGATCCACTAGCTACTAGCAAGGCATTTTATCTTATTATTAGTTGTACTTATGATTCACTACTTAGACATACTCTCACACTATAGTCATGCTCACTAGCTAAACACTAAAGCAGTTATATGATATTATCATCTTTAATAGTTGAGACAGCGGTGACAGGTCGGTGGTTCCCCACTCGCAGAGTGACATAACTCAACTAATGGTTAGAGTTTATACCTTACATCAAGACAACGGTGACAGGTCGGTGGTTCCCCACGCACAAAGCGACATAACTTGATGCGTATAAATTTTACTCGTTAATAGTTCTTTGAACTCTTTTTATTAATCTACTGATTGCCTTTTCTTAAGATTACTACATTATTCATGCAAATAGACATTATCAGAGACCCCAGATGACTCATACACTTACTCAGCATGCAACTAGTTCACAATTAATAGTGTAAGAATTAAGGCGAACCATACGTCTAAACTAGTTCCTACACAAGCACTTATATCATTAAGTCCAATTAATACACCTATACTAATAACTAGATAGCTCTAATTGCTAGGCATATTAAAGTCCGGTTAAGTGTGCTATGGCAAACATAATCGCATACAGTTTCAGTCTAAGCTCTAATCCATTTGGAAAAATGAACAACCACAAATCTATAGTTAAACTAAAAGTCCTAACTAAACCGTTCATCTACCAAAGCTAATGTTGCTTAGTTATCGTCATCTTTTGTCTACTTGCAAAGCTTATATCTCAAAATGTTTTTTCAGACACAAGAAAAATTTTAAATTTTTGCATGAAATGAGTAGTAGAAAACTTAAATTATTCAAACAGTAAAGCACCGGGTTTTTCCTATTCCATCCCCCCACACTTAAATTGTACAACGTCCTCGTTGTTGTAACATCCCGAACTTTTATTTAATGTTTGACTAATGCCGTTAAGTCAATTTGGGGTGTCGTTAAGTCTTTACTTAATATTTGAATGTAGTTATGTGTGGTTAACGTAGATAAAGTAGTTAGGTTTAAAAGCCTAAATTTTAATGACGAATAAAAGTGTGATTAATGTCGCTTAAAGGCTATGTAGTGCCTTTTAATGAAGGACTAATGTTGTATATGGTCAATAATGCAGTTTGTGACCAATAATGAAGGGTTTAGAAGTCCAGGGACTGATTTTGACATAGGTTGAAATCTAAAAACGGGATTAAGGCTTTGATGGGTGTAATTAGGGTTGATGGATCAGCCATTAGCAAATAATAACTCATACACAAAGTCTCTCTAATCTTTCTTGATTTCTAAAGCAATTAATCTAGTTTTTGGGTCTAACGATTGAGTATTTTGGTGTTGGAATCGATCAACCATCTAGCAAGCAGGTAATCATTGAATCGTTGGTTGTATTTTCAGGTTAGGGGTTGGTTAATTATGAAATAGATCTGATTAAAATTGGATTATACACGTAATTAGGGCTTAGATGGTGTTTTGGTCAATTAACGTGCAAAACGATGTTAAACGAGTTTGTAATCGATCCGGATGATCAAAATGTGTTTAATGGTGTCAAAATCATGTTTTGGGAGAAGCCTAGATGGATCGTTTTCTGGAAAATCGAAGAACTTAGTCGTTTTTGAAAAGCAGTCGAACCAGCGTTCGAACGAAGTTAATCTTCGTTTTATGACTATCTTCGTTAGTTATGTTAAGTTCGTTCTAGTGATATTTTCGTTGGCCAAGTTCGTAAGAAGGAGTTTTGTTAAATTCGTTTGAAGCCAAATTCGTTGTTTAAATTCGTTTGAAGCCAAATTCGTTGTTTAAATTCGTTTGAAGCCAAATTCGTTGTTTAAATTCGTTTGAAGCCAAATTCGTTGTTTAAATTCGTTTGAAGCCAAATTCGTTGTTAAATTCGTTTGAAGCCAAATTCGTTGTTTAAATTCGTTTGAAGCCAAATTCGTTGGTTAAATTCGTAAAGAAGCTATTTTCGTAAAGTATATTAAACGAAGTTTAAGTTCGTACGAAGGTTATCTTCGTAAGGTGTAATTCTGGAATTTTACGTAGTCAGTCTTAAGTCGTACGAGGGTCCATTTAAGGTCCTAAATGACTTATACTTTATATGTTAATGTACGATAGGTGTCGGGAAGTACTGATAAGCACTATTAGCTACTTGTTTGCACGCGTACGCTACTACCAGGTAAGATACACTACTTTGATACGCTGGGGATCAACTAAAAGCTGGTTTCAAATCGTAAACACTTCCATTCGGTACCTTATTATTGCATGTGGGCATATGGGTTACTTGGGAGGTATTATGGGTTATGCAGTTGACCATGAGACCTGAGATGCAGTCCCTATTGTAGTGTAATGCAGTATTGCTTAATGTAGTATGCAGTTATGCAGTTGATGTAGTTTAATGAAGTATCTTGATATGCATAATATATATAGAAATGAAGTTGATGTGTGATATGCATGTTTGACTTGTACGCCTAGTTCACTAGACTTGCTAGGTTGCTATGTCACTTGCACGTTTAAGGATCCAAACGTAATGAAGTTAAAGTGTGTGAATGTCTAGGAATGTGTGTTACCTAGACTATATGTGTGTGAATGTTTGGGAATGCAGGGACCCAATCTATATGTGTGAAATTGAGCTCATAAAACAGATGCAGTGAAAAGTGTTAAGCTTAACCCGTACTAGCCTTAACCGGGCGAGTGCGTAGATGCAGTTGTTGCTTGGGTGGCTCCTCGCAACGTGGTCTTTATAATGCAGGGCGAGTAATACGAGGGGTTTGACCAACCTACATGTACGGATTACTCAAGGATTGGCTTGCCATTCCTTAACGACGTAAGATGAGTAGTCTTTTGACTAATCATCCAGTCGGGTGTGATGCAGGGCACACTTATATGCAGTTAACGAAGATACGTGTGACAATGTGTGAACTAATGCAGGATAGGCACCTTTAGGATGATTATCCTAATTGAAACGAAGTTGAAATGTAGTATATGTGTGAACGTGTGATGTGTGTTGTGCCTAATAAAACTTGTCTAATAATGAAGATTGTTTTAATTGGACAAATGCTTTTAAATTAAGTGTTATCTTACTTAGCTATTCTTATAGCTAACACTTGCTTCTTAATGTGGTTGTTCCCTCAGGTTTAGCTTGATGGAAACTAGATGCAGGACGTGTGAGCTTGGGTAGATGCAATGCAGGAGCCTTAGCTACCCTTAGACGATGCTTACATTAGACATTCGTTACATTTCGTATTTAATGTCGAATTTATGTAGTGATGTGTGAACGGTTGTTTTATGTTGGCAACCGTTGGGTTTTCATTTGAACTATTGTTGATATGGCATGTAACACCAAATAAATGCAGAAACCGAAATGTTTTTATCGGTTTTGACTTTTACAGTCTTTACTTCCGCAAATTAACACCGTTAGGTGAAAAGTTTTTGAAAACCCATATTTTTAAACGACGGGTGTTACAAGTTGGTATCAGAGCAGTAGTTTAAGTGAACCAAGGCCTATTGACCATAGGATTTGGACTTAAACTTAAGGTGTGCATGCTAGGTACTCGTAGGATGCCTTAGCTAGAGATGACATGTGATGTAGGATGGGTTGGGATGAGTGCGAGTGTAGTAGGGCTTACGAGATGTTTACGTTACGATGTTATGTTTTAGCCTTATCTCGGCGAGCTTTTTGTTTTATTTTGCGCTTATCGACTCCACCATTTTATTGAAGGAAAAATGGTTAACACTCGCAACCGCAACATCCAACGCGACGGAGCTACTGCTAGCGTTACTCCACCTGTCCATCCGGGTGCAGGTGCTTCTAATGCTGCTGCTAATGCTAATGTGAATCGTGTGAACCCCCGCCGTGTTAATCAACCAGGCTCATTGGGTCCGATGCCTCCACCACCTGGCAATCTCCAAGAGTTAACGATGTAGTGGTGGATCAGATTCCCAATCAGCGGAGATGTATAATCTTGTGCTAACTCTTCAGGCCCAGTTGGCCCAAACGCAAGAACAGTTGAATCAGGCGTTGGCAGCTAACGCAGAAGGAACTGGTAACAGTCACTCTGTGCCTTCTCACCACACTGAGCTACCGGTCGATGATGTTGTTATTCCTCATGCTAATGTTAATGTGGTTCCTCCTAATGATGTTCACGCCCCTCGATTCAAGTTTGAAAGTTTCCAGAAGTGTGGAGCTCAGAAATTCTATGGAACACTTAATGCAGTAGGTTGCATGGAATGGCTTGATGATACTGAGATGGTTTTTGAAGCTTTTGATTGTCCCGAGGATAAGAAAGTGTTGTGTGCTAGTAGGATGTTGAAAGAAGGTGCTCGGGACTGGTGGAAGAGCATTACTATTTCAATGACTCCGGATATGGTAACTGCTATTACGTGGGCTGACTTTAAGCAGAAATTCATTGAGGAATATATTGGGGTACATGAGCAGCGTAAAATGGAAAAAGAGTTCCGTGCTTTGACAGCTGAGGTTGGCAAAATTAATGATTATGCTCGTTCCTTTATGGAGAAGATGAAGTTCGTAGGCCATCTGTTCCGTACTGATGCGGATCAGGTTGCTTGCTATGTTGATGGTTTGCCTCCGAGTTATCGAGGTATCTGCAGGCAGCACAAGACTCTGACTGAAGCAATCAAGGAGTCTAAAAAGCTTGACGATGATTTCGCTTCGGACAAGAAAGTAGTTGAGAAAGTCGACGACAAGAAAGTGGGATTTAAAAGAAGGTCAAATTGGTCTTCCAATAACAATAATAATAAGAAGTTCCGTGGAAGTGAGTAGTTCGAGTGGTGACAAGGATAAAAAGAAGAATGGTTCATGGTGTACATTTTGCAAGACAATTCATGAAGGGCATTGTACCGACAAGACAAGAAGGTGCCATAAGATGTGGGAAGTCGGGACATCTTGCCACTGACTGTAGGGACAAGACTCGTTGCTACAAGTGCCAAGAAAACGGGTCATCTCATTGCCGATTGTCCACAGATGAAGAATGCTGGAAAGAAGACCGCCACGACAGCAACAAAAGAGAGAGCTCTTCAAATGACGGTTGATGACGCAAGGAACAACGATGAAGTGGTAAGTGGTACTTTCCTTGTTAACTCAAAGCCTGCCTCTGTTTTATTTGATTCAGGTGCAAATAGGTCGTTTGTGTCCACATTATTTGCTCCTAAGCTAGAAAGAGTCACTACTCCCTTAGATTGTTCATTAGAGGTAGAAATTGCTAATGGTACGGTTAATAATATACGTGTGGGATATGACGATTGTGACATTGAGATTGAAGATCGTTCTTTTCCAGTCCAACTATTACCTACTACCTTAGGTGGTTTTGATGTAGTGATTGGTATGGATTGGTTGGCTAGAAATGAAGCTAGTATTTTCTGTTCCCAAAAGATAATTCGATTGCCTATATCCGAGAGTAAAGTGATAACGGTGTATGGAGACAAGAAAAGAGGAGGAATAAAGATTATTAGTATGATGAAAGCTATTAAATGTATAAGGAAAAACAAGAGTCATTTCTTGGCTTATGTCATTGATGCAAGAAAAGAGAAGTCTCCAATCGCTAGTGTTGATGTAGTATCCAATTTCCCCGATGTGTTTCCCGATGATCTACCCGGTATTCCTCCCGATCGTGAAGTTACTTTTCAGATAGATCTTATTCCCGGTGCTACACCCGTTGCTAAAGCACCTTACCGATTAGCTCCTACAGAAATGAAGGAATTAATGACGCAAATACAGGAGTTACTTGACAAGGGGTTCATACAACCTAGTTCCTCGCCTTGGGGAGCTCCGGTTCTCTTTGTTAAGAAGAAGGATGGATCAATGCGCATGTGTATTGACTACCGTGAGTTGAACAAACAAACGGTCAAGAATAAGTATCCTCTCCCGAGAATTGATGATCTTTTTGATCAACTACATGGTGCTTCGTATTTTTCAAAGATTGATTTGCGGTCCGGTTAACATCAGTTAAAGGTAAAGAAGGAAGATGTAGCAAAGACGGCTTTCCGGACTAGATATGGTCATTATGAGTTCTTGGTCATGCCATTTGGGTTGACAAATGCTCCAGCCGCGTTTATGGACTTAATGAATCGGGTATGCCGCCCCTTTCTAGATCATTTTGTCATTGTGTTTATTGACGATATTTTGATCTATTCTAAGTCAGAGGATGAACACCGTGAGCATTTGAAAGCAGTTTTGGAGGTGTTGAGGGAGAAGAAGTTGTACGCAAAGTTTTCTAAATGTGAGTTTTGGCTCCGAGAAGTGCAGTTTCTTGGTCATGTTATTACATCGGAAGGTATTAAAGTAGATCCTTCAAAGATTGAAGCTGTTTAAAAGTGGGAGCAGCCAAAGACTCCTACCGAGATTAAGAGTTTTCTTGGTTTGGCTGGGTATTATAGAAGGTTTATTCAGGATTTTTCCCGAATAGCCAAGCCTATGACGGAATTAACAAAGAAGGGTGGGAAGTATGAGTGGACTGAAAAGCAGGAAAATGCATTCAACGTTGAAAAAGAAGTTGTGTGAAGCTCCTATCCTTGCCTTGCCTGAAGGTACTGATGATTTAGTGGTATATAGCGATGCTTCTATTACGGGTTTGGGTTGTGTCTTAATGCAGAGAGACAAAGTGATTGCTTATGCTTCACGTCAGTTGAAGCCTCATGAGAAGAATTACCCTACCATGATCTTGAGTTAGCGGCGGTTGTGTTTGCATTGAAATTATGGAGACATTACTTATATGGCACTAAATGCACACTTTACACCGACCATAAGAGTTACAATATATGTTTACTCAAAAGGAGATGAATGTGAGACAAAGAAGGTGGATGGAGTTACTTAAAGACTATGATTGCGAAATCAAATACCATCCGGGTAAAGCCAATGTAGTGGCGGATGCACTAAGGAAAGTGCAAAGCTCTTCTTGTAAGTTGATGAGCATGCAAGTTCAGGCCAAGTCGGGTCTATTAGATCGAATTAAAGAAGCACAAGAGATGGCATTAATGAAGGATAATATTGATAACGAGGAGTATTGGGAAGAAGAAACGACTTGTGATGGAGACTAATAGTCGTGGGTTAAAAACATACAAGGGTCGCATTTGGGTGCCACTGCTTGGTGGTAACCGAGAGTTGATCCTTGAAGAGGTCCATAGAAGTAGGTATTCGATGCATCCTGGTGTCACCAAAATGTATGCAGATTTGAAGCCGATTTATTGGTGGCCGGATATTAAAGGTGAAGTAGCTCATTTTGTAGCAAAGTGTTTGACGTGTGCAAGAGTGAAGACGGACATCAAAAGCCGTATGGTTTGTTGCATCAATTAGAAATTCCCGAGTGGAAATGGGATCAATTACCATGGACTTTGTAACGAAGCTACCTAAAACGCCGAAAGGGAATGATATGATATGGGTGATTGTAGATAGATTGACGAAGAGTGCTCATTTTCTAGCTACCCGACAAGATGTGCCTTTAACGAAGATGGCAAAGATGTACATTGATGAAGTAGTGGCGAAACATGGAGTTCCTTTATCTATTGTTTCGGATCGAGACTCGAGGTTTGTGTCAAACTTTTGGAAGGGTCTTCAACGGGAGTTGGGTAGTAGAATAAATTTGAGTACCGCCTATCATCCACAAACCGATGGGCAAAGTGAGAGAACCATTCAAACCTTGGAGGATATGTTGAGAACGTGTGTACTTGAATACGGTGGAGCATGGGATGAACACTTGAAGTTGATTGAATTTGCTTATAATAATAGTCACCATGCAAGTATTGGGATGCCACCATTTGAAATGTTATATGGAAGGAGATGTAGGACTCCAAGTTGTTGGATGGAATTCACAACACCTTCCATGTATCCTACTTGAGGAAATGTTTAGCTGAGGAGTCGAGTGTGATTCCTATTAAAGACGTGAGTATTGGCCCAATGAAGAGAATAGTAGACGAACCGCGCCGGGGGGCTCGGGGTGAGTCGGGGTGCGGGTTTTTTGGGTTGGTGGCGTTGGTATGGGGGTTGAGGGGGGGGGTGGTTGGGAATGTAGATGGTAGCGATACTTGGAAGAAAGCAAAAGAAGTTACGCCGAAAAGTGATTGAACTTGTCTTGATAAAGTGGAAGCATAATCATGGAGAAAGCTTGACTTGGGAAACTGAAGCAGTAATGAAGGAGAAATATCCCGAGTTGTTCCTATTGATGAGATTCCGGGGACGGAATCCTCTTAAGGGGGAGGTATTTGTAACATCCCGAACTTTTATTTAATGTTTGACTAATGCCGTTAAGTCAATTTGGGGGGTCGTTAAGTCTTTACTTAATATTTGAATGTAGTTATGTGTGGTTAACGTAGATAAAGTAGTTAGGTTTAAAAGCCTAAATTGTAATGACGAATAAAAGTGTGATTAATGTCGCTTAAAGGCTATGTAGTGCCTTTTAATGAAGGACTAATGTTGTATATGGTCAATAATGCAGTTTGTGACCAATAATGAAGGGTTTAGAAGTCCAGGGACTGATTTTGACATAGGTTGAAATCTAAAAAACGGGATTAAGACTTTGATGGGTGTAATTAGGGTTGATTAAGCAGCCATTAGCAAATAATAAACTCATACTCAAAGTCTCTAATCTTTCTTGATTTCTAAAGCAATTAAACTAGTTTTTGGGTCTAACGATTGGGTATTTTGGTGTTGGAATCGATCAGCCATCTAGCAAGCAGGTAATCATTGAATCGTTGGTTGTATTTTCAGGTTAGGGGTTGGTTAATTATGAAATAGATCTGATTAAAATTGGATTATACACGTAATTAGGGCTTAGATGGTGTTTTGGTCAATTAACGTGCAAAACGATGTTAAAGAGTTTGTAATCGATCCGGATGATCAAAATGTGTTTAATGGTGTCAAAATCATGTTTTGGGTGAAGCCTAGATGGATCGTTTTCTGGAAAATCGAAGAACTTAGTCGTTTTTGAAAAGCAGTCGAACCAGCGTTCGAACGAAGTTAATCTTCGTTTTATGACTATCTTCGTTAGTTATGTTAAGTTCGTTCTAGTGATATTTTCGTTGGCCAAGTTCGTAAGAAGGAGTTTTGTTAAATTCGTTGGTTAAATTCGTTTGAAGCCAAATTCGTTGTTTAAATTCGTTTGAAGCCAAATTCGTTGTTTAAATTCGTTTGAAGCCAAATTCGTTGTTTAAATTCGTTTGAAGCCAAATTCGTTGGTTAAATTCGTAAAGAAGCTATTTTCGTAAAGTATATTAAACGAAGTTTAAGTTCGTACGAAGGTTATCTTCGTAAGGTGTAATTCTGGAATTTTACGTAGTCAGTCTTAAGTTCGTACGAGGGTCCATTTAAGGTCCTAAATGACTCATACTTTATATGTTAATGTACGATAGGTGTCGGGAATACTGATAAGCACTATTAGCTATTTGTTTGCACGCGTACGCTACTACCAGGTAAGATACACTACTTTGATACGCTGGGGGATCAACTAAAAGCTGGTTTCAAATCGTAAACACTTCCATTCGGTACCTTATTATTGCATGTGGGCATATGGGTTACTTGGGAGGTATTATGGGTTATGCAGATGACCATGAGACCTGAGATGCAGTCCCTATTGTAGTGTAATGTAGTATTGCTTAATGTAATATGTAGTTAAGCAGTTGATGTAGTTAATGAAGTGTCTTGATATGTATGATATATAGAAATGAAGTTGATGTGTGATATGCATGCCTGACCTGTACGCCTAGTTCACTAGACTTGCTAGGTTGCTATGTCACTTGCACGTTTAAGGATCCAAACGTAATGAAGTTAAAGTGTGTGAATGTCTAGGAATGTGTGTTACCTAGACTATATGTGTGTGAATGTTTGGGAATGCGGGGACCCAATCTATATGTGTGAAATTGAGCTCATAAAACAGATGCAGTGAAAAGTGTTAAGCTTAACCCGTACTAGCCTTAGCCGGGCGAGGCGAG